>CM062818.1:681246609-681846609 GCA_031772625.1 Pinus tabuliformis | reverse complement strand
TACGTATGAGATCCCTATGCTTAAATTTGTCATTTACAACTGTAGGTTACACATTTGCGATATGTTTGAAGAAATATCTATCATGACTAATAAGCGTCAGGTTAAGGGATTGTTCAAATAATTGCTTTTGCATCATTGTTTCCCTATTACTTTATTGGTTTGAAGATGTCATTCCATTATGGGCAATGACCTGGGCTCTGGGCCTAAAAAAGTGGCTCAAATCTTGGGGATGCTAGCATAGAACTGGACAAAATGGTCCTTGGACACTGGCTTACAGGGTTGTGAGAGTGCACAGAGGTCCCTAGAAGTTGGCATGCCCATAGCATGAGAGCATCTAGAGGTCAAGTGATCAAAAAATTCAGTGGGACCAAGGGGCAAGCTGCTTGAAGTGTTGGCATGGTTCTCAGGGGTCATGTAGCTGATGTGGAAGCTATGTATGTTTTGTTTCTGTCGATTCCATTTCCTTAGGGTCACATAGGAGGTTGAATCCAATCATAGTAGCCTCTCGTCACATGTTTACCCTAGTTGGTTGGTTACTTGGGTAGATGTGGGAGGAGGGTGTTACATTACCATTAGCATTTAAAAATTAGATTGAGTATGATGAGCCTCGGTCACTTGAAGAAGTCATTGGGAAGTTGAAGCACTGTTATGAGAAATCAAAGCGTAAGAAAAAATCTCAACAAGGCTGGAAAGGGAAAGACAAGGCTATAGGTAAACGGCAGCCGAAAAGAACAAGACCCCAAGAGGCAAGTGAGAAAAAGAATGTTGCACCTTACAAGAAATTTAATGGACCTCAGCCTAGAGAACAGTAAAACAAAGATGATGATAGGAGATAATTGCATTGTTGGACATGTGGTAAGGAGCATATCAAGAAGGATTGTTCACATAATCAGGGTAGTAGGCCTTAGATCTACAATGCACAGGAAGCGCAGACTATTGGGGATGTTGGGCAGAACATTCCTCGTATCTATGCAACATTGGCCAACAGGCAGGCGAATCACCAGACATCTATTGTTAATATGGATGGTAAGCTTTGTGATCAAGTTGTTTATATTTTGATTGACCCCAATTAGAGTTTTGATAACCCTAGCCTAGTGGATAAGTGTGGTTTAAATAAAGAAGTACATGTAAAGTCTTTGTTAGTGCAGTTAGCTATAGGTACACAAAAAAGAGTTCATCATTGGGTAAGATCTTTTGAATTTGAGTTGAATGGTATGCCTACATCAGCAGATTTGGATGTGCTTCCATTGGGATCATACAATATGTTGTTGGGTATGGACTGGTTGTATCTTCACTAGACCGAAGTAGATAATTATGATAAGACTATTGAGTGATTGGATGACAATGGAGAATAGAGGATCTTACAGGGTAATAAGAAGGAAACATTAGTTAGAATGGTCACAGCTATGCAGGCAGAGCACAAGTGTAGGAAAGGGTGTGTGTTATTTGCAGTGCATATCTCCAATGATAAAGGTAAGGATGTTGAGGATGCGGAGGTATTGAACAGGTACCTGGTTTTACAACATTTTCAAGATGTATTTCCCGCAGATATTTCAGAGTTTCCGCCTTAGAGAGAGGTATACTTTTCTATTGAGTTGGTACCAGGGGAAACACCAGAATCAAAGGCATCATATAAGATGAGCACACCAGAGACTGAAGTTGGAGTTGAAATAAATTCTTGATAAGGGATACATTAGGCCAAGTGTATTGCCTTAGGGTGCACCAATGTTGTTTGTAAAGTAGAAGGATCGTACTCTCAAGTTGTATATGGATTCTAGGAAGTTGAACAAGGTAACCATAAAAAACATGTATCCATTGCTAAGGATTGATGACTTGTTTGATTAGTTGAAGGGAGCATCAATGTTCTCAAAGATTCATCTGAGATCAAGATATCTTCAGGTACGCATCAAACAAGAGGATATCTACAAGATGACTTTCCGAACCAGGTATGGGATTCATGAGTTAGTTGTAGTTAAATTTGGTTTGACTAATGCTCCAACTACTTTTATGTGCTTGATGAATAATGTGTTGCATCCTTATCTATACAATTTTGTTATTGTGTTCATTGATGGTATATTGATAAATTCTATGAATGAGGAATAAAATGTCAAACATTTAGCAACACCACTAAGGTTTCTAAGAGAGCATCAATTGTATGCCAAGCTTAGCAAATTAAGTTTCTTTCAGACAGAGGTACATTACTTGGGGCATGTTGTCTTCAAGGAAGGCATAACAACGGATCTAGAAAATATAAGAGATATCATGGAATGGGAAACTCCTAGGAATGTGGACGAGGTAAGGTCATTTAAAGTGCTAGCAGGTTATTACAAGACATTCATCAGGAACTTCTCATGGATTTCCTATCCCATCACATCATTGCAAAGAAAAGGGAAGAAATTTGAATGGACAGAGGAATGTGCAATGAGTTTTGAACAATTGAAGTAGTTGCTGACAAATTATCCAATTCTAAAGATTGCAGATATGGAGAAAGAGTTCATAGTGTGTATTAATGCTTGCAAGAGAGGGCTTGGTGGAGTCTTTATGCAAGAGGGATAGGTGCTATGTTATGAATCAAGGAAACTGAATGAGCACGAGAAGAATTATTTGGCTCATCATATTGAGTTGGAAGCGACCATTCATGCAATGAAGATGTGGAGGCACTATATTCTTGGCAGGAGGTTTGTATTGATGAGAGATCATAATGGGTTGAGATACTTGTTTGACCAACTGAATATGAATGTCAGGAAAGCTAGATGGTTGGCCACGATAAGTGAGTTTGATTTTTAGATCAAGTACATTAAGGGAAAGGAAAACAAGGTTGTAGATGCTCTTAGCAGAAGAGGGCAGGTGAATCATATAGCAACTATGAGTTTTTATGGGACAGATCTACACGATCAGATTTTATAGGAAGGGAAATAGAATGATAGGTACATTGAGCTTAGGCACATGTTATAATAGGGTACAAGTGATCAGGATGTGGACTATCGTCTTACAGTAGATGATTTCATTAGATTTAGGAACATGATCAGTGTGTTGGACAACAATGTGCTCAAGAAGCTTA
This sequence comes from Pinus tabuliformis, assembly GCA_031772625.1. NCBI lineage: Eukaryota > Viridiplantae > Streptophyta > Pinopsida > Pinales > Pinaceae > Pinus > Pinus tabuliformis. Next base: position 681,843,548 of record CM062818.1, on the reverse strand, counting down.
TCTTGTGGGAATTTCATGTGAAGTCGTATTCAAGTCACGATGATATCAAAAGACATTGACATCGGTGAAGAATTTCTACTATTGTGATCCAGGTGGATATTGTTGGCCACATGCCTATTCCACTGTTGGGGCAAATTATAACTTTATAATTTGACAAAGATACATTAATTATCAACTAGGGGTTATTTGTAACTTTTTGAGGTGATGTGAAAAATATATGCAAGCTAACACTTCCAGTGCAAAAATACCACTCACACAAACCCAAATTTCCCTTCTCTCTCTCAACATTTAGAAACAAAAGTTATGGAGCAGATAATTCATCTCTCCACAACATCTAAGATTGTTGATGCAGATCAAGAGAAATATTAAGAATCAAACAACAATTTAAATCATACTCATTCCAATCATTCAATCTTCCAAATCTGAGCACAAGATGCATGCCTAGTTCTAACTTTTAATCAAATTAAACCATTCATGCAATAAACTCAAACATTAACCATGAAAGGAATATGCTGCCATGAAAATAAAGAAGAGAACAAGAACTATATGTAGATCTACTTTCAATACATAAAAGATAATGAAATTAAACACAAACTACAACTACTGGAGTTGTGAGTGAAGGGGGGCCTCCCTCACTCAAAACCCTTTGATAAATGAAGGGTTTACAACAAAATCAACAGAACATAAGTTTATATTGATCTAAAAAATAAAACATTACAACAGTACAGAGGTCTGATATCTATTTCTCAGCCTCTATCTATTAACCTCTCCTAGTACCCTCCTAGTGCCATTACAAATCAGATCCATTGTTCTTATACATCCTGCAGGCTAGTGCCTTTGCCTAACTAAGTAAAAATTACAACTGTTTGCTAAAATGAGACAAATACATAGTAAATAGAAATCATTGGTTTTCTCCATGACTGGAAGCATGGAGCAAACCCAAATTTGCTGGACATGAACCACTTTTTCCCAAAATTGGCTGAAATGAGAAATACGAGAGACGGGAAGTTGAGAAAGCTAAATCTGGAGTAGCTGATAGGATAGAATCCATGTGGAAGGTTTTTCCAATAAAACCCATGTTCCCGTTTCTCCTGGGAGTGATCGGAACATATATAACCATCACGGTGTCTGGAGGAAATTTAACCGCTGCTATAGGAAATCGACGTTGCTGCAGGAAATCACGGATCTGGCCAGAAATAGACATTTTGTAGGAAATTCTATTAGTTCTTCTGATAGTCATAGATTAGTCAAATTAGGTATCTTTCAAATATCAAATTGGTTAGGAATAAAGAAAAATGATACGTTTAATGATATGCATACCTTAGAGTCTGAATTACCTTTCTTGGTCAAAATGTGGCACTAGGTATCAAAAGGATGGTAATTAGATAGGCAAAAAGAGTATTAAAAAAAGGTAAAGCCTTAGGAATGCTGTCAAAAAGTGGCCAAAACCTAGGTCCAACATCCACCTAGAACTCCAGTTGGTTTCTTCTATTTCCCTGTGTTAGGACCCTATACTACTAGTGTAACCCCTTATTGTTATTAGTACAACCCACTTTTTATATTGTTGTACCCATGTAGTGCCCATATTGTTACTATTGTGCCACATAGAAGCCCACTATTGTTATTATTGTGCCCTTACATTATTATTGTTATGTCGGCTCTGATTATGTTATGACCCCCTAGACTCCTATATATAGAAAGGAGGTCTTTTCATTTGTTTGATCCAAGAATTGTTCATTTATGTAATGTAAAGGATGTTTCCCCCTCGAAGAGGCTGAATTCTAAGGCGTTGATCTATCTTTTCTATCTTTTCTTGAGCTGGTTTCATAACATTTGGTATCAGAGCTCTGGATTCTAGGGTTTCGCTGCTCCAAACAGGTCATCGTGGCATTTTCGCTATAACTTTTTTCTGTGACGTTTCAGAAGCTAAAAAAAAACCCATTTGAGAAGACGTCACGTTGAAACTCAGGTCAAAATTTCAGAGCTTTTCACGCTATATTGGCGGAGATATGATCTGAGGAAGTTGGTCTTTTTGCAGACTCCTGAATTACATTCCAAACAGGTGACCTGGGGAAAATCGTCATAACTTTCTCTCTGAGCATCGGATTGAAATTTCATAAGAAATTGTAGAAAGAGGACGGGCGTAGTTTCTTGTAGATATTTTTTAGAGCCAAAGTTCAAAATAGTGACTCGTGGCACGTCGTACAAGTTCGCTCTATTGAACTAGTCTATAATCAAGTCACTGTGGGAGATTTCACATAACTCTTCCTTGGAGAATCCAATTTGGGTCAGACTGGTGGCATTGGAAAGAGGACACAGAGGGCTACTACAGGTCGCAATTTCAGAACTTAAAGATCCGAAAGTACAGAGTTACAGTCGTTTCAAGATCGAGCTCCTAAAATCAAGAAAAAGAAAGATGAGGAAGTTTGATGGCAAGGATCCAGTAAATTGGATACTTCAGATGGAGCAATATTTTGATCTACATGGTGTACCACTGTTACAAAAGGTATGTATTGCATCTTCATATTTAGAACTGGCTCAATTTTTATGGTATGAAGGGCTTTGTTCTCGTAAACAACTTGTTACATGGTCAATTTTCACGGAGGAAATGGTAGCACATTATGAGGATACAAAGAGCAACACCTTCTTTAGAGCAACACCACAACAATTGGAAATAGTAAAAGGGCTTTGTGACATAGTGGAAAGCAAAATTATGGAAACCAGGAAGCATACCCCTCACAACTATAAAGATGAAAGTGTTGTTTCTCCCAGCCTTCCACAACCTACAAGGGTTACACCACAAAAATTGGAAGAAAAAAGAGAAAAAGGGCTTTGTTACAATTGTGATAGCAAATTCACTAAAGGTCATAAGTGTGATGAGAAGAAATTATTTTACATAGAATATGAAGAGGAGGAAGAAAAGGATCAAGAAACATCAAAAGAAGAGGATATACGCCAGGACCCCACCCTAGAGAAAGAAGAAATGAATTAGACCATATCTTGTAAAGCATTGGCAAGAATTACCACTCCTCAAACTCTCAAGATAGAAGGACATATCAAGAAGAAAAAGGTGCAAGAAGTGAAAGATCACATCGAGAAAGAAGAAATGAATCCAACCATATCTTGTAATTCATTGGTTGAAATTACCACTCCTCAAACTATCAAGATAGAAGGACATATCAAGAAGAAAAATGTTCAAGAAGTGAAAGATCATATCGAGCATCAAGAAATGAATCTGACCATATCTTGTAAAGGATTGGAAGAAATTACCACTCCTCAAACTCTAGAGATAGAAGGACGTATCAAGAAGAAAAAGGTTCAAGCAGAGAAAGATCACATCGAGCATCAACAACAAGTTCTCCAATTTTTAAAGGATAACACCACTTCGGCGCAAAATGAAACGAAACAACAGGTAGATCAACATCGTAGTGAAAAATGTTTTGATGTAGGGGATTCGGTATTTTTACTGCTACATCTCAAGCAAGCTATTTATGAGAAGGAAATTTTGGCAATACTACATGCACTTAAAAAATGGCGACCTTACCGAATGGGAAGACTCTTCAAGGATGAGGATGTGGAAGCATTGTTTTGTGCTATTTCTATTATCCAACCAGATTGGATAAACGAAGCAAGGGATGAATGGAAGAAGGACGAAGAAGTATGGCCACTTATTCAAAAGTTGCAAAAGATCCCAATTCAAACAATATTGCCAGAAATTGAAGAGGAAGGAAAAATCATATTGGAACCTGGAGCAGTCACAGAAACGAGAACCCAACAGCTACGAAATCGATCAATTTCAGAGTATCTCATCAAGTGGAAGAACTTACCTGCTGAAGATTCCACATGGGAGGACAAGAATTTTATATAGAAGCATCAAGAACTACTCAAGCGTTGAGGACAACGCTTTTTGAAGGAGAGGGGCATGTTAGGCCCCTATACTACTAGTGTAACCCCTTATTGTTATTAGTACAACCCACTTATTATATTGTTGTACCCATGTAGTGCCCATATTGTTACTATTGTGCCACATAGAAGCCCACTATTGTTATTATTGTGCCCTTACATTATTATTGTTATGTCGGCTCTGATTATGTTATGACCCCTTAGACTCCTATATATAGAAAGGAGGTCTTTTCATTTGTATGATCCAAGAATTGTTCATTTATGTAATGTAAAGGAGGTTGCCCCCTCGAAGAGGTTGAATTCTAAGGCGTTGATCTATCTTTTCTATCTTTTCTTGAGCTGGTTTCATAACACCTTGATTATAACAACATTTACTATTTTTAATAGTTTTTCGGGTCCTGAACTTCCAGAGCTATTTTGACCCCCTAAACGGTGTTTTTTTGAGGTCTGAATTAGGCTCATTGCCCTTGGCAAAGGCCTACGGAAAATCCTGTAGTACTCGAAGAAATATTTCCAATGAGGTATCGTACATGCCAAATGGAGATCATATGACCATGTTACAACCTCGGGAAGTTGGTTGCCCAACTAACCCCAACAGGGCCCACAAACTCTTGTTGTTTCATCTCCTTGGGGTTAGGGTTGTGGTTGTTTATGATTTTTCCTTTGTTTTTCAATAGTAAAAATGTCCTAGAGCCTCATTGTAACACAGTTCAGAGGCATGTAGCTGCCACATCTCTTCTTAGAGATAAGCTACCATCACCCGAGCTAGTTTATTTCCATTCTGTATGTAAGCATATTTCAACTCTTTGATATTAATGATATGAAGTTTTATATCTGCTCCATTAATGTGTTTATATATGTATTTTGTTTCATTCCTACATAAGTCCGGATCATATTGGCCGAATCTAAATAAGGAAGTGGCAGAGTTTGTGGCTAGATGCTTGGATTGTCAACAGGTAAAAGAAAAGTGTAAGAATCCACGCAGATTACTACTCAATTCTAGAGTGGAAATGGGAGGTCATTTCCATGGACTTCATTACAGGTTTTCTGAGGACATCTAGACAACATGATTTTATCATGGTTGTGGTGGACAAGTTGACAAAGGTAACGCACTTTATTCCAGTGAAATCTACTTATTCAGCTAGTGGAGTAGCACAGTTCTTCATCAAAGATGTGGTAAGATTGCAAGGTGTTACAAATAATATTGTGTCAGACAGGGATGCTAAGTTCACTTCTAGGTTCTGGAAAGAGTTATTTGCAGGATTGGGTACAAAGTTGGCCTTTAGCACAGCTTATCATCCGCGATATATGGACAAACAAAGAGGGTCAATAAGGTCTTGGAGGACATGTTAAAGATGTATGTGATGCATCAATAGTGGAAGTGGGAAGAGTGTCTTCCACTATTTGAGTTTTCTTACAAAAATGGGTATAAGGAGTCTTTGAGGAATATTTTGTTTGAGGCACTCTATGGGCGGAGTTGTAATACTCCCATCAGTTGGAGTGATCTAGTGAACAGGGTGTTGATAGGATCGAACATGCTGGCATATATGGAATAGGAAATGCAGGTTATCAAGAAGAATATAAAGGCAACACAAACAAGCAGAAAATTTATGCAGATCAACATAGGTTGTTTAAGGAGTTTTAGGTTGGGGAACATGTGTACTTGCGCATCAAGCCCAAGAAGAGCTCCTTGAGGATCAGATCATGTGCGAATTTAGCACCTCATTATTGTGGGACTTTTGAGATCCTTGAGAGGATTGGACCAGTGGCCTACAGACTTGAATTGCCTTCGACATTGAAATTCCATGATGTTTTCCATGTTTCATTGCTTAAAATATATGTAAAGGATGTTGATCATGTTATTGATTGGTTTGTATTACAGGTGGAGCCAGAAGGAGAGTTTGAGCCAGAACCTTAGTGTATTTTGCAGAGAAAGATGCTCATGCTCTGGAATTGAGCAATCAAGCAGGTTAAAATGTAGTCGAAGCACTTTGGGCCCGATGAAGCTACATGGGAGATCGCTGATCAGATACAAGCTATGTGTCCTTCTCTATTTGTTGGTTGGCCAGATGTATTTTGGTATATGTTTCGGCATGCTGTTTTGGTATATTTATATATGTATATGGATGTAAATATCACCATAAGCTATGTTATAAAGCTACAATAAGCGGTATGGTTGTCGTGTTGTTATGTTTTTCATGTTGGTTTCCTTTTTAGTAGGTTAATCATTGTAAACACTGCATCGAGTTAAGTTATAAAGATCCATGAGCAATATGTTTTTCTTTTCAACAGTCTTTTTAGTTGTAGGTGATGAGAAATTATCCAAAATGATCAAGGAGTGATCCAGAGGATCCAAAAGATGCTCAACGTTTCAGGAAATGCTTGAAAATCAAAGTTGTCATATGCTTTTTAAACCAATTCCATTGTGTATATTTCGTAGTTCTGAATCCAACACAACTTGAACAGGAGAAAAAGGATATTGTATGATGAAGTTACAGCCAGTCAAAGTTCAGGTCCAAGCAGGGCAAAAAGGCAAAGGTAAACATGTCAAAGTCAAAGTCAACACTCAATATTTTGACAGTCAATGGTCAAATCATGGTTTTGGCAGTTAGGGTTCCATGCTCAGGGTTTCAGATGACATGTGGTGCGTCCAAAATGAGACAAGTGCCAATTTTTGGTTGGTGGCATATGGACCAACCGCACGACGACACATGGCCCTGTCAGAGGGTGACACGTGGCTTGTATCGATTGGTCAAAAAAAATTAAGCAGACCGACAGACCAAACGTGATTCGATACTATGACCTTTGCATTACAAATCTAACACCCTACCTACTGGGATACATTTGGTTATTATTAAATTCTCTCTGCCACATATATTTAAAGGGTATGCATTATTGGTATGGAAAAAGAAATGGTGGAGCCCGCCATGGTTGGTGGCTCCGCCATAGTTATCAACCCTATATCTATCTGCTAACCTTAATATACCTCTATCAGTACATTTCATAAGATTTAGGGCCATTATATCTATTCACCAACATTAATGTTATATTCGTTGTATTATGGTATGGTGCGATGGCAGGTCCATTGACCTTGCCACCATATCCTTTGTTAAAAATTAAATTTTTGCCATATATGTAACATAACCACCACCGAGTATATGTGCTTGTTAAGGATCAAATACCTAACCTTTGCCTTTATAACCTGGGTGCTCAATCATTGAGCCACAAGTTCATTTGTTGAATATTTTACGGTGCCAAGTCCTTTTGAGTAGCAGCAAAGAGTTTTTTGGCTTATTGTGGCCATTTGGAAACCGTTTTGAGTGCGGAAAGAGTTAAAATAGGGGGTTTGAGGCCTTCTGAATGCACCGGTGGCAATATTTTGATGATATGGAGCTTACATTTAATGTACAAGAATTTTTAGCATTTTTAATAAAGAGACCTCCCCACTAAAGACCGAGCCCAGAGACATAGACTTGAAGATAGACAAACTTCATTATCAACGTGCTAGTGTCTTTATCTCTTGTGTGGTTTGTTGTTAATGTTTATTTATTGTAATTTCCTTCAAGTTACATATGTCTTTTAAATTGAGCTCTTTTTAATGGTGATTTTAATTACATGCAAACACTTTTAAAAATTCAATGAACCAATATCAATTTCAATCAGGATTTCAGATCAATTGGTATCAAATAATTTATTGATAGTTTGGTTTAAGTGTGCATTATCTACAGGAGAAAGTCAAGGCATGGTGAAGGAGAACTTCTTGAAGGAGATCCAGAAGTTGGCTTAAGAAGAAGGACAACTCGAGGAGAAGATATGGCTGAAGAAGGAAGTGGTGATCATCCTTTCGAATTTGATGTAGGATTTGTGGATGATTTCATGACCTTGAGAGCCATGGTTGAGGAGATGTACTGTGAGTTCATAAAGGCGAAAGAGGAAGATAGACCCAAATATGAGGAAGCTGAGATATCGTATTCTAAAAATCATAAAGATGAAGGACCATCTGATTCAGGTAAAGAGATAGAAACTGACGATGATAAAAAATATCCTTTCTCTTCTCTTTTTGGTGGCCAACCTAAACCATCTTCTCCAAAACCTTTGCTTAAATTGGATGTAAAATTCAACTTACCCATGTATAATGGTGAAATCAATGCTGAGAAACTTGATAATTGGATTATATAGATGGAGGTGTATTATAGTGTGCAACATATTTTTGATGATGTGGTCAAGATTCGATTGGCTTTTCTTCGTCTAAAAGGCACAACACTCATCTAGTGGTAGAGTAAGTTACAACACAAGACTCATCGGATTGGTAAGATTTTTCTGACATGGAATGATTTTGTTTCTGCACTTAGAAATCAATTCTACCCATCGAGATATAAGGAGAAAGGCTTAATAGAATGGAAAAGTCTTAAAGTTAAGAAAGGACAATCAGTGCAGCAATACACAAATGAATTTTGCAAGAGGGCATTAATGCTTGATATTCCCTTACATATACAAGAATCTCTAATGAAATATATAGGAGGATTAACAGAATATATTTGTAATACTATATTCATGTTTAGTCCTACTAACCTGGATAAAGTGGTTGTTCAAGCAACTTACATTGAAGCAGGAAAATTTAGAGTTCGTGTATCATTGGAATCAACGTCCATAAAAGAGGGCAAAGGCAAAAGAAAATCCAAGAGGACAAATTCCATTAAGATGGAAGAGGATAATCTCTCTTGCAAGCATTGCAATAAGGAAGGGAATGATGAAAAACATTGATGGCAACTACACCCTAATAAGCGACGAAAGTGGTATAAAGAAAAGAAGGGTAAGCAAAAAGTTACAGCAACAATAGCGCCAACAGATTGGGTTCAGAATCAGGTGATGAGGCTCAAATTGCAATAGGTTTGGCAAGTAAATCTGATAATGGTATTGATTTTGATAATTCTTGTGATAAGAAGAGATGCAAGTTATTTCACATAAGGGTCATTATGATGAAAACTAAGATTGACACTTTGATTGATAGTGGATCTCAAGTTAACTTAATTTATGAGAAAATGGTTAAGGAGTTGGGGTTAAAAACTAAAATGGATCATAAACCTTATTGTTATAGACATTTTTGTGCCTTACAGCATGAAGCATGAAATGTCCATAATCTAAGGGATCCAAAGTCCCTAAACATGTTGTTCCTACCCCTAGAGGAACAAGGTCAGCAAACCACAGCACTGAATATCAGTTCTCCACCTGAAAACACTCAAAAACAAGGCAATTCTGGATCATGTCAACTACTCCACTGAGCATCTGCGCTGAATGTCAAGTGCTCCACTCTGTACCTGCGTTGAATGTCAACTGCAAAGAAGGCCACCTGCGCTGAGCGTACTTGGACAAGTGGCACAGTCATTCTTCAAGGTGTCAATGCCCAGGAAGCTTCCAAAATGACACTTGGATCAAGGAATTCGACTGGTGATGAGTAAGAGGGTCTAAATCTCCAAGTGGAAGCAAGAACCTCCAAGTGGACTCAAGAACTGAAGAATAACTGGAGTTAGAGAGGACACTAGTCACACATCAAGCTGACTCATGCTCTCTCCAAAACTCTATATAAGGATCTCTACCCTATGAGATCTGGAGGCTGGAATTTTGTGAATGTAAGGAAGTGATGTTGGTTTGAGTTTAGAGCTATTGGGTGATTTGCTTTGAAGGAGGTGAAGAGGAGATTTCTTTCTGCTGGGGAGGTGATGCTGGATTGGGCCTCTTATGGTTGTATCACTTCCTGAACTTTACTTCTTCCATTAATAAAGCTTTTGAGGTTCTTCTATATGCATGTGTCTCAATGATGTATTGTCATACTTGTGTATTTGATTTATTCTAATCCTTGAATCAATTATGAATGTATGCTTCTTGTAGTTTCCCTCTCTTGCCATTTTGCAGGACCTTGGTGTAGCTGGGCCAGTGAAAGAGCAAGAAGCTGGGAGCAAGCAGCAAGGAGAGAAGACTGGATCAACCATTAGCGAAAGATATCGGTTAGTGGATCCCTTTCTTCCCTATTTTACTTTCATAAAGAAGAAATTTTAGATAGCTTTGCTTCGATTGTTGCTGAGGTACTATCACCCTTAGAGTGGGATAGGGTCATTCCGTATTGGATACTTTTCCCTACAACACTTATATATTGAATTAGATGAGTAAAATTCATAAGTTGCAAGTAACTAAGCAGTATGTGTTACAATTTGCAATTACATCTCAATTTGTGGATAGGGTAACATGTGATGTGGAACCACTAGATGCATGTGGGATGGTCTTAGATAGTCCATATTTATATGATCAGAAAGCAACCTTTTACAGGGAACAAAACCAATATCACTTGTTTAAAAGGAGAATTGAATATATTGTGCATTCTCATCCTATAAAGGCAAACAAATATTTTCAAACAATGGAAGAATTAAAGAGGGAAGCTTATGCAAGTAAAACTATATTTGTACCATCAACGACACTTTAGCATAAAACAATTAAAAAATAATAATAAATATGTGCTTAAGAAACTAGAGATTGTACAATAAGTATTGTTGCGTGATAAGTCGAGTTGTGTTCCAGTTATGAAGAGTCAGTGGGGTATAGTTTCATTTATGTCAATATGTTCAGTGTTGTTATTCAGTTTGTTTATATTCAACAATATGTGGTTGATAACAACAAACATGGATGTAGATATGAATGCAAAATGGAACATCATGCTTTGCAATTTTTATGCTATATTGATGATTGTGTGGATGAGTAACATGTACAAATTCATAACAGGTTGCCGAAAGATTTTGGGTAGGTGGAGAGACATTATCCTCACCTTCAAATAGTGTAGACAACCTTTTGGTGGTCCAAAAGGTCTTATTGGGGAGGAATGATAAGGAATGATCTTATTTGATCAAGGAGTGATCTAGAGGATCCAAAAGATGCTCAAAATTTTGGAAAATTCTCGAAAATAAAAGTTTTCATATGTTTTTTAAACCAACTCCATTGCATAGATTTCGTCGTTTTGAATCCAATGCAAATTGAATAGGCAAAAAAGGATATAGTATGACGAAGTTATGACTAGTCAACGTTCAGGTCCAAGCATGACAAAAAGTCAAAGGTAAACATGTCAAAGTCAAATTCAACACTCAGGTTTCTGACAGTCAATGCTCAACTCATAGTTCTGGTGGTCAGGGTTCCAATTGATACGTTGTGCATCTAGAATGAGACAAGTGGCAATTTTTTGTTGGTGGCATATGGACCAACCGCAAGATGACACATGGCCTTATCAAAGGGTGACATGTGGCCTATATCAGTTAGTCAAAAATTTGTTAAGCGGATCGACGAATCGGACATGATTCGATACTGTGACCTTTGCATTACAAATCTAATGCCTTACCAACCGGGTTTGGTTCTTGTGAAATGCACTATGCCACATATATTTAAAGGGTGTACATTATTGGTATGGAAAAAGAAATGGCAGACCACACCATGGTTGGCGACCTCGCCATAGTTATCAACCCTATATCTATCCACCAACCTTAATATACCTCTGCCAACACATTGGATAAGGTTTAGGGTCATTATATATATTCGCCAACATTAATGTTATATTCGTTGTATTATGGTATGGTGAGGTGGTGGGTCTGTTGACCTCGCCACCATATCATTTGTTAAAAATTAATTTTTTTCCATATATGTAACATAACCACCACCAAGTATCACAAAAAATTGTTCTCATTGAGGATCGAACACCTGAACTCCGCCTTTATAACCTGGGTGCTCAATCACTAAGCCACAAGCTCATTTGTTGAATATTTTACAGTGCCAAGTCCTTTTGAGTTGCAGCAAAGAGTGTTTTTGGCTTATTGTGGCCATTTGAAGACCGTTTTGAGCACAAAAAGAGTCATAATAGGGGTTTTGAGGCCATCTAAATGTACTAGTGGCATTATTTTGACAAGTTGGTGCTTATATTTTGATGTACAAGCATTTTGATCATTTTTAATAAAGATGCCACCCCACTAAAGACCGGGATAGAGACTTGGGCTTCAAGATAGCTCGACTTCGTTATCAATGTGCTGGTGTCATTATCTCTTGTGCAGTTTGTTGTTAATATTTATTTGATGCAATTTCCTTCAAGTTACATATATCTTTTAAATTGAGATCTTTTTAATGGTGATTTTAATTACATGCAAACACTGTTAAAAAGTTAATGAACCAGTATTGATTTCAATAGGGATTTTAGATAAGTAGGTGTCATTGAACATCGAGGACGGTGTTCCCCTAAGGGAGAGGGGTTTGTAAGAGCCCCGGGTTAAAAATCCATGTAATAAAATTAATAAAGGAAAAAATAAGACCAAGGTCATGGGACGTTTATTCCAAGTTGAATGTTGGGAAAAACATCCTAGTGGGTGTTCATTTAGTTTATTATTGCTAAAGAAAATTGGCAAAGGCAATGGCAAAGGCTTTGGAAAGGCAAGAGGCATTTATTGGCATTTTATTTATAAAGTAAAGAAAATTAGGAGAAAAGGAAGGTGAAAGGTCACATGTTTCATGTGAGGAGGAAAATGAAGGGAGATTAATGGAAATTGATGAAAATAGAGGCCTCATTGATAAAAAGGCTTTTGAGGATCAATTCACAACCCTTTTTCAGTTCAGTTCTGGATCTCACTCACTATTCTCTCTTTCTCATATTCTTTCACACTTAGAGTATTCTTGGAGCACTCTAGCATTGGAAGAAGGATGGACAAACAAGGAAAAGGGAAGCAAATATCAAGCAAGGAGGAGTTGGATCAAGAGGCTACAATGAGATTACTTGTAGGTATTGAGTTGCATGTATGATTTCCTTGATAGCTTTGGCATGCATGACATATTCATGTTTATATTTGGTTCTCTTGTTGTCATTGGCATGGGTTTTTCTAGGTGTTATAGTGGTTTTGAGCCTTGCCTTTACATTTCCAGATAACCATGGTGTAATGGGGTTTCTCTTACTTGGTTGAGATAGATTGCCAAATGGTTTCAAAATTGAGTGGGGTGGTCTTAGGAGGAAACAAAAGGCCTATGAATCCCTGGATTGGTGAAGGTGGGATTGCGGTAAAGTCATGTTGTGTATACCCTCATTAGGCCTAGGAATCCTTGACCGGTGAATAGAAATATATACGGTAAATCCTAGAGAGTGCATACAGACAAATTCCTCATGGTTTAGGTGGAGAGGTTCGGAGGAATCCATGCTTGTATATGCTTGGTGATCCCTGGACCGGTATGTGGTGGTATTGCGGTAAATCCTGGTAGTGTATGTTTCTTGTTTGGGCCTATGAATCCCTTGACAAGATTGTGGCAAATCCTGACCATATAAATGAGGGCTTGGGTCTAGGAATCCCTTGGTGGATTGCGGTAAAGTTTGAGGAAGCCCTGGTTTTTTTTTGTAAGTCCCACATTCATGCTTGAAATATGACACGAGGATGATTGGATGAAAGAAAGATTTGGTTCAACCCAATATATAGTTGAGTAGTATGGAAGTCCCTAACCTGGTTGCATTTTGCATATGTTAATAAGAGCTCTTTTCCTCTTGTGTATTATGTGTAAATGTGTTTGTTATTATGTGGTTATAATGGTTGTTCTGTCATTGTTGATCTGTTGGTTATAAGCATGGTTTATGACAGACCTAAGTTATGGCTCTCATCTTGTTTTGTTTTGTAAATGAAATGTTAATGAATGTATGCCCCAATAGATGATATTGCAGCTATTATGAGATGACATCATATATTTTTGACAATTCTTAGATAAGTATGAAGTCCCTATGCTCATATGTGTTTATATGATCTATAGATTACATGTTCATGATGTGTTTGACGAAATGTTTGTCATGTATAGGCCTTGTCAGGTTAGTTCCCTACTCAATTTTGGCATTAGAAGCCTTGTCATCTTGTTATTTATCATTTCTGAGAGTTTCATCAAGTTCTGGGTAGAGGCCTGAGCCCTAGCCCTGAAAAAGTGGCTTAGAATTCGGGGTCGTGGGCACAGAACTACTTGAAAAAGGCTACAGTCGCATGGATTCCTTATTGTGGGAGCGACTGGAGGGTTATAATCACTTGGAGGGATTTTCATGGGTGTGACTGAGGGTCTAGTTCAATCAGAAAGCAGGTTAACTCAGGGGTTTGGCACCTGGAGTGCTTGGTTAGCCCCGAGGGGTCTTGTAGCTCCTAAGGAAGGTCAGTTTGGTTTTGTTTTATCAATTCCACTTCCTTAATTGTATTTGGAGAGTTGAATCATATCATAGTAACTCTTCATCACATGTTTACCCCGATGGGCCGATTAGCTTGGGTAAATGTGGGAGGAGGGTGTTACACCCTGGTCAATAATGATACACTATGATGATTGACTAATAGGGATTCATGTGAAAAATTGTAACATTAAATATCCATTGAACAATATTTTAAGTGATGCAAATCTATGTTTAGATATTTTTGGTACAAAGAAGAAAAGATTGGCCAATAAAAATCAACCACAATGAATGAGCTAGTTGACTAGGTCATCACCTCTAAAGAGATTTGATTTGTGCAACTACGATTCCAAGAAACCCCAAAAAGAAGAAGATGTATGTCCATTGTGTACTTTGTTGAGAATTTGATTGAGAAAAATAATACCAAGTCCAATGTTATTTCAATTCGAAGAGCACCCACTTAATTGTAGATAATTAAAGTTAGCAACATCTGATGGGGACTAGAATCCATGCCATACTTGTTAAGGCACCACAAATCCATGTCCAGCTAAGGTATATGAGTAATTATGTTGAGTCAAAAGTGTATATAATCTACCATACTCTAAAACCTCTATGAATTTGGGTCTTTAAACTCTTATGAGAAAACACATGTTTTTAATCATTAATTCCATATATACATAAAAAGAACTTAATATACAAAGTTTGTGAATACATATATTTAATATCTTAAAAATAATATTATCAATAATAAATATATATAAATAATACAAGAAAAAAAATTATATATCCTTTTATAAAAGAAATTAAAGAATACAGTTATGAGGTAGATTTTAACTTGAGATGTGTTCTTAAGAAGTTCAATAACATTGATATATTAACAAGTAACCCACTAAAAATGCATAGTAAATGATGTTTGAAATCATTAAAATAAGATTTCAATATTAATCGTTAACACAGAGTTGAAATTAATCAATAAAAGAAATATAAAAGCATGAAGTTTCCAACCCTATCATTAATATGATGATTTTGAAACTTCAAATTTTATTTATATAATGTTTGGAATTAAAAAATCTAAAATGAAAGAAGATTAACAAGGTTGTATAGTTTCCCCGATGGGGGTGAGGAACAGAGAGGAGGATGTTCCCGAGGGAACGCATGGGAGCCTATGGTAAGCACGTGGCTATGGGATGGCTGGCTGGCCTAACGACCCTCCCATATTACCTTGAGTATGAGAGACATTAAATACTAGCGTGGGAAACCTCAAGTCACAGTGGGGCTTGCGAAGGGTGGTGAGCGCATTAACGTTGTGGAGGGTGGTGGGGGTATTCGATGGTCATTCTGCAGTGGAGAGAGTTTTGGAGCCTATGTGTGGAGTGCTGGGAGAAGAGGATGGTTTCGCAGAGGTGCTTCGGGCCAACCGAAGGGTCAACATTGTTGCAGAAGGTTCGCCCCTGTTGGTGGCTGTGGGTAGCTGTCAATTGCCAAATTGGGCTTAGCAAGAGTAAGTCTGCAAGGAATGTGGTGTATGCACGTTTGACAGGGGTGGTTTGCTATGTATTCTGGTTTGTTTGATGTGGTTTCAATCTAGGATGGTTGCGAATTTTCCTTTGGTGGAGCGAGATATTGAAGTGCACCCCCCCAGCCAGTTCACGGGGTCCTAGGCAGCAAGGTGGTGTCATTGGCGAGCCTATCGTGGGTTTTGGTTTGCTAAAATTGTGAGGAGTCGCTTCTGGGGGGGGGGGGTGTATGTTGTTGGTTCAAGGTGGGAAATATCTTTGTAAGTTGTGGGTGCCCGGCGCCAGAGGGAGAGGAGGTTCAACCAGAGCTCGTGGTCTTAAACCCTGCATGGATTGTTTAGGAGATATTGGAAGGGTGTTCTTCATCTCGCTTAGGTGGTGTCGAGGTTTCAAGCATGCATCCCATTCCTCACTCAGGGCAGTCCTCAACCAAGTGCTGCCTAATTTGGGCAGGCTAGGCATGGCTAAGTCCCGACCTCTACTCAATCTAGTGTCTGACAATGGTGAGGGAGTCCAGAAGGTCTAAGTGTAGAGGGTTCGAGCTGTGCGGCTTCAGGATGTAGGTTTTAACCCCGTACAGAAATTACCTGCATACGAATTCTAAAACATAGAAAATAAACAATGTGAGAGCATAACACATAAAACACATATACACAGAGATTTTCGCCTCCATCTCTTGTTCTTGGCATCTCCAAGGAGCTACCATCCCCATTGGAGCCAATGTTAGAGTCGGTCTAGTAGTCCTCCACCAAAGATCAAAGCTCTTTGCATTTCATGATTAGGTGTCCCATCAGTGTGATCATGTTGCATTCCGTTAGGCATGCCATAATTCTGGTAGAGGAGTTTGTGTCTTTTATTCCCCTCCTGTTTGGCACTGCTGGTTCAGGTTTGTTTAAGTAAATAAAATCTTCAAAGGGTCATTCATCTTGTTTTAAATTTCGAAGTCTTAGGTCTAGGGTTGAGTCAATTTTTGTCTTGAGAGGTCATAAAGGACCAGCAGGCCAGAGGGATGTCCTTCATAAAACATCATTTCAATAATTCTCACTATTGTACAGTTAAATTATCACCTTGTTTTCAAAACTCTGTTTTTGAAAAACAAAGGTCATTATCTCGTTTTTGTAAAAATTGTCAAAATTTCAAATTCTTCAAATGTTGAAGCGCAGCCTTGGTCTCCTTTGCCAAAGCATCTTAGAAGCCATCCCTGCAAAAATTTTCAGAAGAAATCATCATTTCAACCAATTTTTTTTTCAAAAAAAGGAAACCAGAAGTCAGAGCCAATTAATTCAAAAAGTGTTAATACTCAAACATTATAAAGTGGGTTTTGAGCAAATAAAAAATCTAAAGGGAGCCTATAAAAGCACATCACTCTTCATTAGCAACTCATTTGCCTCTCACAAGCCAAGTGAATCCTTGCAAAGGCGATTTCAAGAGTCATTGAGCAAATTGCGCAGTTTCAGGGGCGTGCTACGCATCAGGGTGGGTGCGCTACGCGTCAGGGGCGCGCTACGCATCAGCGCGGTTTTCTCAGTGTAATTTTGTTCAGGCGCTACGCACCAAAGGGGCGCTACACGTTGGGCAAGGTGCGCTACGCGTTGGGTTTTTCGCCCAATAAACTGCCAGCAAGCTACCAAATCCTCTTTTCTCTCAAGCAAATCTCAGCATTTGAAAAAGTCAAACAGCAGTTAATTGGGTGCAAAGTCAGCAATACATTTCAGCCATCTTGCCTTCAAAACCATGTCAGAAACCGAATGAGATTATGAGCAGAGTTATGACAGTGATTCAACACCGGAGGTAGAAGTGCCAAGGAGGCATCACAAGGGTGGTAAAGGTGGTCGGCATGTCAGGGAGGAGCCCACTTCTTTGGCTCATTTGCAAGTTTGTCCACTTGCAATGACATGTTTTCAGTATCAATCATGCTTTGGATATTGTGAGCGGATCTCACAAATTCAACATCACAGAGAACTAGTTCACTTGTTTGTCCTACATTTACACAATGGTCATGTGAACCTTGCAGGAGTGGATTTCACCCTATCACCTGAAATTGTTGCTCAAGCCACCGGGATACCGAATGTTGGGGAGGAGTGGAACAAGCGCCAGCAGCTAGACAGATTTCATTATCAACCATATATCAAACCCGGGTGTATGAGACACCTAACTGCTGTTTTTCCCTTCAGATTCCTAAGGGATGAGTATGCACCCTTGATGAGGCTCATTATGCGCTATTTCACTTGTGAGGGCAGATTTTCACGTTTATATTCGTACCATATCCGTTTGTTGATGCATTTCACTCGGGTACGAATGATGAACATTCCATTTTTCATGTGCCGAAATATAGAGAGGATGGTGCCCTTAGTGCAAAGGAAGAACCCTGCACAGCAACACAAGAGTATATATCATTATGCACTGATCAAGATCATAGTGATGCATCAGTTGGCACAGCAGGGTATTGCTTGGGAGGATTTCATCTCTCGCGACTTCTTCACGGTGCCACAGCCACCCCCTGAGATTGTCCATGATGAGGGAGGGCCTTCACATCAGTTTCACATTCCAGAGCCCGAGCATGTCAGCACTCCAGCATGTGTTACATATCAGAGAAGACACAGGGCCTTATTTGCATCTGCACGGCGAGTATTATCTCCACACCAGGTGGAAGGGGTCTGGCCTTCTTCGTCAGCACAGCGAGTGTTATCTCCACATCAGGTGGAAGGGGCCTCGCTTTCGACAGCAGCACAGGTACAGGAGAGAGGCAAGCAGCCCATGATTGATGAGGGGCCATCAGGTGATCCGGACATAGACATTATTGACTTTGACATCAATTCTCCTAGCTCAGAGCTAAAGGAGATCATTCAGCAACAAAAGGCTGAAAATCACTTGTTGCAGCAGAAGTTGGAAATGGCAAATTGGACAATCAACTACTTAGAGTAGCGCAACAAACAGTTAGAGGATGAACACACTCTTGATGAGTTGCGGAGGATCCGAGAAGACCGGAACTTGGCTCGCAAGAGACCCGGTGATTTGACACCTATTGAGCAAGGGTCTATGCTCATTCGGGTGAACACTCATTTAGAGAAGTTGCTAGCCAAGGCAAACAGGGACAAATATATGCTCCGCCACATGAAGAATGCTCCGCCACATGAAGAATCATTATTGGGCTCGCATGCATGTGTGCAAAGCGAAAATGAAGGTACTCAAAGGACGATTGGCCAAGGCACTAAAACGGAGAAAAAGGCTCGATCCACTTCAGATTTTGGTTGAAGCCTCCTTGAAGGAGCATGGTGCTCAATGATACACCCCCAGCTCAAAATTCAGAAAATTTGGAGCAATTTTGGTCAATTTTGAATTTTTTTTGCTAAAAACAGGTTTTTGCCCTCAACGCGTAGCGCGCCGCGCGCTACCCTGAAGATGGGGAGGTCCATTTCACAAAAACTCTGCATTTTTGGATTTTTCATGACAAATTACACTTGCTCAGCCACTGCCAAGACATTTCATTGAGGTTTGGGCCCCCAAAAGGTCAAAAAACAAGCAAAAAATGACCTTCTGCCACTTTTTGGACACACAGGAAGCAGTCTTGGGAGATTGCATTTTTGGAGGGGC
The DNA here is from genome assembly GCA_031772625.1 of Pinus tabuliformis. NCBI lineage: Eukaryota > Viridiplantae > Streptophyta > Pinopsida > Pinales > Pinaceae > Pinus > Pinus tabuliformis. The sequence goes on along the minus strand of CM062818.1, from coordinate 681,824,330 downwards.
AAATGGGCACCAAATTGAGAAATTCCACTTGGGTTGGAGATTAGACATCCAGACCTTTCCAACAAGCCCACTTGAGCCTCATTTGGATGCCAGAAAGTGCCCCAAAAGTGGGCTCAAAGGCGCGCTATGCGTTGAGAAATGGCGCGCTACGCATCAAGGAAATTTGCCAGTTTTTCATCTACAGCTCAGGACAACGCAGCTTTTGACTAGTTTTGACTTTTCATGGGATTTTTCACCCTCTTTGATGTAACTAATGTATTTTCAGGACGACATGACATTTTTTTACCTATTCTAGAAGATTCATTCATTAAATAGCAAAAAATTAATGAATGAATTGGTTTCCTAACTTATAGAGGCAAGTTGTTTTGATTGCCTAGATTGTAGTGCTCAGTTTAGAATTGGTTAAAACAGCTCCTAGGATGATGAGCTCGACCCCTAGAGGTAAGGGAATGTGTTAGCTTGCCTATATTATGTATTTTCTTAGTCATTTTCATGGTTGGACTCTTGAGGGATAAGCTTAGACTGTATTACTCTTTGTATCTCTGCAATTTTGGCAAAGGAAAGACCAGGGTTTTGCAGCACTATTTGGGATTCCTGTGGTGATTTGTGTTGATGGCTCATGTACTTGTAAGTTTTTTATGTGTATCATTTTCCTACTCTTCTCTTCTGCAAATTAAGTAAATGAAGTGTTAAGGTAGAATTCATGGTTTCTATGCTCTGCCTTTAAGTTTGCTTAATATCTATGTTTTCATCTATTTAAGGAGTACTCCTGATGGTTTCTTGCTCTCCTTAGCTCCTCACTAGTCATACTTTTCCATTCACTTCCTTCAAAGGCATCAAGACAATCTCCTACCTTGCCCCAAAAAGACCTCTGCAAAAACTGTGTCTCATCCCCGCACCCAAAATTGTCGTGCTCAGTTTTCCAACAAAACCCTAAAAATTTGAAATCAAACTTTCCCTATCAGTTTACTAGCCTAAAATCAGTGTTCTTTATTGGTCATCTCAGCCCTTTGAATACCTTTTGCTGAGATAGACCCGGAGAGAGCCCTCTCCTGTCCTCGTAGGGCTAGCTATGAGGCTAAGTGGTTTGATGTTGCCTTGGATTTTGCCTTCTTCAGCCTGAGGCCAAATTCGAGCGCTAACATATTGGCGACCATACTGGGGAGAACAACTTGTTTGCGGGTTGATGTGTTTATTTCATAAGTCTTAGACGGAGCCTGAAGTTATGCCAGGTAGCCTTCGAAACGCTTTTGCTTTGCATAAGCGGAAGTAGATAAACGCTGCTTCAGTCCATCTCCGTGAGCTTGTGAATACAGCACTTCATTTGCATTTTACCCCAGTACATTTGTAAACTCTGAACTTTTGATGATAAGTTGAGAGTTTTCACAGGCTGATTGGCTATTTGTTCCTTGATATTTTGAGAATATCCAAGCTGGCTTCAGATTCTAGTCATATATTCAAATCTCACTCATGTCCAGCTATTTTTAAGTATTTTGAAGACATTGATTTTGACGAGAGCTTCGAGTTGTCCCTGTTCAAAACGAAATCTGAAAGTGCACTTGATTCCCTAGTCCTTAATCCTGATTTTGCTGCTGCCCTTGAAATCGAGAGACACAATAAATTGGTTGAAAATTTCATCCTAAGACACCTTCAGACAGATATCCAAGTCACTAATCTTGCTGATTTCCTCGAAACTGTATCTGTCAATATTGGATCTACTATCACGGCTTCTGTTCCGCACGAGCAAACTAATCCTCCTTTTATTTCTATTTCCCCTATAGTCACACATCCTGAATCTACAGTCAATTCTCCCTCTTCATCCCATATCGCTTCTCCTCCGCCTACACCTCCCTATACCCCTCATACTACAGCTACACCTACTCCACCTACTACTCCTAGACCCAACCTACCTAAAGCAATGGCTGCCCGGTTTGCCCCTCTTGCTCTTCCTCAAAATCTGCATGATATGCCGGCTGATTATCAGAGTAAAATTCCCATGTTTGATGGCACTCCTCAAGGTGTTTCCGCTCAGCAACATATAGACAAAATGGCAACTTTCTTTGATCTATATGAGATAGATGAAGAAGATGTAACTATGCGTTTGTTTGTGCAAACATTCAGAGGAGAAGTAAGAAAATGGTTCAGAGGTTTGACAGCTAGAAGCATACCCACATTGGATGAACTTCAGAAGCAGTTTCTAGACCGATGGGAAATCAGAAAGGATCCACTTCAGATCAATGCTGAGTACAACAATCTCAAACGCAATCATGGTGAGTCTGTCCAAGATTACATTATCAGATTTAACACATTTTACAATGCTATTCCAGATGATTTAAGACCATCTAGAAAATCATCTCTTCTCAAATTCCCGGATGGCTTTGATCCGGAGATGGCTTATTCATTGCGAGATAGAGATCCGCCTACCTTGGAGGATATGCAGAAAATCGTTGTTAGTGTTGAAGCGAATTTGAATGATAAAAGAGCAAGGATGAAAGCCGAAAAACGAGTGACAATCAAAGAAGAAGCTTCTACATCAGATCAGCTCCTTCGCAAGGTAGAAAAGGTAGAAAGGATGCTCGAAAAGGCTCATCTCGACAAGCCAGAACCGCAGATTCGCAATCCTAATTTCCGAGGTCCGCAGCAGCCACAATACAGAATTAAGCAGCGTGAAACAAGGGCACAAGAGTCAGCAGTTCAGCAGCAAATAAAACCTCCTCTTCAGCAGAATTTTGTTAGCCAAGAATCCGAAGATGAAGGTGATACTATAGGGGAGGAAAATCACTTTTTCACTCCTGATGATCTGCCTACCTATATTACAGAAGAAGAAGAATTTGTGAGAAACTCCATCATCCATCAAGATGAGAATTATATCTTATCAAATGATGCAGCGCTTGAGGAAGAAACGGAGGAGTACCAAAGAGGATATCTCAATGCTTTGTCCGCTCAGCAGAAACAATTAAGAAATCGAGCTGTTCCCATAAATCCCATTCAGAAGAAGAAAGATACTTCAGCAAAAAATGATTCAGCTTCCCCACAGAAAAAAGGAAAAGAGATAATTGATCCCCCAGCAGGTCAATCATCTTCAGCAGATAAGGTAAATCAGCCACCAAGCACAATGAGGGATAAAGTTGAAAGAAGAGAAGTTCCGGCCAAAGAAGGTGAAAAGGTTTCAGCATTTAGTTTGGAGAATGAAATTTCAAAGCTAAAAGTGTCTATTCCATTGACTGAAATCATGAAAAACACCAGCTACCGAGGTCAAATTTCCAAAATTCTGAATATTGATCCAATGCTTGACACGGTAAATGTAGAAGATGATCAGCCGGAATTAATTTTTGGGCCTGCTTTAGATGGTGAGTCTCCTGAAAGTGATGTTCCTCCCTTCTATATCAGTTTGAGGTTGCACGAGTATGTTTTACATAATGCTATGTTTGACTCGGGTGCTTCGCACAATTTGATGCCGAAAGCAATCATGGAAAAGCTGGGATTAGACATCACAAGAAAATATCATGATTTGTATTCATTTGATTCCAGCCGGGTAAAGTGTATCGGATTGATCAAGGACTTGGTGGTAAGCCTAGATCAAATTCCAGCTAAGAATGTCTTGATGGATGTGGTTGTGGCGGATATTCCTCCGCGTTTTGGTATGTTGCTTTCAAGGTCTTGGGGAGCTAAGTTGAAAGGTACACTTCAGCTAGATTTTTCTTATGCTACAATTCCAGTCTTCGGTCAAATGAGAAAGTTATATCGGGAGCAAAAGATGAAATACATGATAACTAGCAAAGAAAAGCCAATAAATCATCCTGTAAATTATGTACATACAGATTTGGAGTCGTTTGTTTTGTTTGCTGATAATTTTAATGAGATAGATAGTCAGTTAGTTTAGGAAGAGGATATACCAGAGGTTACTGAAAATTTTAGAGAAGTTCTGCAAAAGGAAAGAGAAGAAAAGCGAGCTGCCATGAAGCAAACAGCTGAAGCTAAGGGGCAGCAAACAGAAAAAACAGAGGCAACACAGTTTCAGCAGTTGGAAGAAGATGAAGATGGTATTTGGACCATGGATTTTGATGGCGCTGTGGGCAGCGATGGTGCTGGTATTGGTGTGTGGATTCGAAGTCCCTTTTCTGCCCGAGACAAAGTCCCAAGCAAGGTGAGAGTGTGTTCTTATAAACTAGCATTCGATTGTTCAAATAATGAGGCAGAATATGAGGCTCTCATTGCTGGCCTTAAAATTCTTCGCAAGCTGAAAGCAAAGAAGATTGCAGTCTATGGTGATTCCGAGTTGGTGATAAAGCAAGTTAAAGGTGAGTTTCAGGCCAAGCATCCTCGTATGAGGGCATATCGAAATGCTGTCCTAGATATTTTGAAATTATTTTCTGAACATACTTTGACATGTGTGCCCCGCATACAAAATGGTGTTGCTGATGCATTGGCCAAGGCAGCAAGTAACTTAAAAATTCCAATGAATTCCAGCAACAAATTTGAGATTTATGTGAAACACCGCCCCACAGTTCCGGATAATCAACGATGTTGGCAAGTCTTCCAGGATGATGAAGAAATCAAATATTTTCTGCAGATTGAAGGTGAGTTTAAGGACATCTCCATAGATACTGAACCAGATGAAGTAAATCAAATGGATGTGCTGCAACTTAAGGACAATTTTATTCCTAAAGGATTGATTCCTTTGGAAGAGCTGTTTGATCAAGATGATGTGGCCCGCAAACCGACATTGAGACCAACTGAAGAAGGTGTTGAAGAGGTAAACATTGGAGCAGCTGAGAATCCCAAGATGGTAAAGCTATCAAATTCGTTGTCACCAAAGGTAAAGAAGGAGTATGTCAGATTGTTATCTTCGTTTTCTAATGTCTTTGCATGGGATTATTCAGATCTGAAAACATATGACACTAATATCATTCAGCATACTATTCCTATAAAGCCAAATCAGAAACCTTTCCGTCAAAAATTGAGGAGAATCAATCCTAAATTGCTGCCATTGATAGAAAAAGAAGTGAATAGGTTGTACAAGTCTGGGATCATAGTGCCTATCAGATTTTCCGATTGGATATCAAATTTGGTGCCCGTAAGAAAGAAGAACGGTGAGATTCGTTTATGCATTGACTTCAAAAACTTGAATAAGGTGTCTTTAAAGGACAATTATCCGCTACCCAAAATGGATCATATATTGCAGCGAGTAGTTGGAGCATCAAGGATGTCGCTACTCGATGGCTATTCCAGGTACAATCATATTTTGGTGCATGAGGATGATCGTGACAAAACTGCATTCACTACTCCATGGGGAACATTTCATTATGCAAAGATGCTGTTTGGTTTGAAAAATGCAGGTGCCACTTTTCAGCGTGCGATGGACATGGCCTTTGCCAACGAGAAAGATGTCTTTTTGGTTGTTTATCTTGATGACCTGACTGTATTTTCGAAATCTGATGAAGAACATTTATATCACTTGAAAATGATTTTTCAAAAGTGCAGAAAATATGGTATTTCTCTGAGTCCAAAGAAGAGTCTTTTCGCCATGAGTGAAGGCAAGCTCTTGGGCCACATCATTTCCAAAGACGGCATCCGTATAGATCCTGCACGTGTTGAAGCTATTCAGCAAATTGAGCAGCCTCAGAACAAAAAAGAAATACAGTCCTTTAATGGTAAGTTGAATTTTCTGCGTCGCTTCATTCCGAATCTTGCCGAGCATCTTAGAGAAATCACAAACATGCTGAAAAAGGACAGCCAGCTAAAGTGGACTGAAGAGGCGGTAAAATCTTTCAATTTGGTAAAGTTGGTTCTATCTTCAGCCCCTACTCTAATCAGTCCGGATTACACACAAGACTTTATTTTGTTTTCATTTGCTTCTGAGCACACATTGGCAGTTGTACTAATGCAAAAAAGAGATGGAGTTGAGAAGCCTATTGCTTTTTTCAGCCGTATTATAAGGGACGGAGCATTAAAGTATAACATCATTGAAAAACAAGCACTTGCGCTTGTGAAGGCCTTGAAGGATTTCTGTGTGTATATATTTCATTCCCACATTATAGCATATGTTCCTAACGCGACAGTAAAGGATGTTTTGGTACAGGCAGAACCGGAAGGAAGGCAGGGTAAGTGGATTGCTGCATTATTAGAGTATGATGTGGAAATTAAACCCACTAAGCTGATCAAAGGTCAAGGTCTTGCCAAATTGATGGCTGAAACAAATCTACATGTCCTAGATATCAATTTGATGGCTGCCATGTCCGATGAAGATGAGGAGAATTCAGCACAACAGGTATCTGACATCTTTGTTTCTTCTCCTTGGTATGCTGATATTATATATGTACTTCAAAATTTGTCTTCACCTCCTGGGATGCCTCGAAATAAAAGTAGGACATTGAAGTTGAAAGCAGCCAAGTTTTGCATCCTCAAATCTGCACTATATTGGAAAGACCCCGGTGGAATATTGCTGAATTGTTTGGTCGAGGAGGAAGCCAAAACAGTTGTGGAAGATTTTCATAAAGGTGACTGCGGGGGCCATTTGTTTTGGAAGACTACAGCAAATAAGATCCTAAGGGCAGGTTTTTATTGGCCTTCATTGTTTTCAGATGTATATAAAGCTGTCAAGAATTGTCATGAGTGCCAAATTTTTCAAGGGAAACAGAAATTACAGCCATTGCCTCTCAAACCAATTGAAGTCAGCGCACCATTTCAGCAGTGGGGCTTGGATTTTATCGGCGAAATTCATCCGCCATCGTCAGGACAGCATAGATGGATATTGACAGCTACAGATTACTTCACAAAATGGATTGAAGCCATTCCCACCCGGCAGGCCACAGATGCGGTAATTATTTCTTTCCTTGAAAATAATATACTATCACGTTTTGGCTGTCCAAGTAAGTTAATTATAGATAATGCAGCAGCATTCAAATCAAAGAGAATGGTAGACTTTTGCTACAAATACAATATCAGCTTGGGGCATTCTACCGCCTATCATCCACAAGGAAATGGGTTGGCAGAATCTTCAAATAAGTCCTTGGTAAATATCATTAAAAAGTTGCTGGAAATCAATAAGAAGAGCTGGCATAAAAAGTTAGTGAATGCACTGTGGGCTAATAGGGTAAGTCAGAAAAAGTCAATTGGCATGTCTCCTTTTGAGTTGGTGTACGGGACAGACGCAGTATTTCCTACTTCGCTTGCTATTCTGGTGGTCAAATTGCTTCAAGAAGCTGGTAGTGAGGAAGATCCCATGCAGAGGTGGATTAATCAAATGATTCATTTACAGCAGACACGGGAGGAATTTCTTCACAATACTCTCAAGTTGCAAGAGCGCATAAAGAAGATTTATGACAGGAAAGCAAAACCAGATGACTTCCAAATAGATGATGTGGTTTTGAGGTGGGATGCTCGGAATGAAGACAAAGGGAAGCATGGCAAATTTGACAATTTATGGAAGGGTCCCTACAATATCACAGCATATTGTGGCCAAAATGCTTTTCTTCTCAAGGAAATGAACGGAGATGATTATCCCGGAGGGTCAGTCAATGGTCGGCTGCTAAAAAGGTACCATGTCTGAGCATTTTCTGCTCTTGTCATCATCATTATACATACCATTTTACTTCTGTTTTATCGCATGTGTGTACTGATCTTTCATTCTCAGTCTGGGGCCCGCGGTGAAGGCTATAATTCTGAAGATGAAGATTGGTTGGTTTGAGGTTTGTCAAGTTGGTTTTATCAGTTCATTTTCTGTCCAAAATTGAGTTAGTTTGGGTCAAAGTTGTGTCCAATTTTCAGTCAAATTTGCAGTCACCAAAACTGTCAAATTTTGTGTCAAATGAGTAAATAATGACTCCATCGCCCAATGGTTCAACGCACTGATCTGCTCTCCCAGAGGTCTAAGGTTCTTGGCATCTCCAAGGAGCTACCATCCCCATTGGAGCCAATGTTAGAGTCGGTCTAGTAGTCCTCCACCAGAGATCAAAGCTCTTTGCATTTCATGATTAGGTGTCCCATCAGTGTGATCATGTTGCATTCCGTTAGGCATGCCATAATTCTGGTAGAGGAGTTTGTGTCTTTTATTCCCCTCCTGTTTGGCACTGCTGGCTCAGGTTTGTTTAAGTAAATAAAATCTTCAAAGGGTCATTCATCTTGTTTTAAATTTCGAAGTCTTAGGTCTAGGGTTGAGTCAATTTTTGTCTTGAGAGGTCATAAAGGACCAGCAGGCCAGAGGGATGTCCTTCATAAAACATCATTTCAATAATTCTCACTATTGTACAGTTAAATTATCACCTTGTTTTCAAAACTCTGTTTTTGAAAAACAAAGGTCATTATCTCGTTTTTGTAAAAATTGTCAAAATTTCAAATTCTTCAAATGTTGAAGCGTAGCCTTGGTCTCCTTTGCCAAAGCATCTTAAAAGCCATCCCTGCAAAAATTTTCAGAAGAAATCATCACTTCAACCAATTTTTTTTTCAAAAAAAGGAAACCAGAAGTCAGAGCCAATTAATTCAAAAAGTGTTAATACTCAAACATTATAAAGTGGGTTTTGAGCAAATAAAAAATCTAAAGGGAGCCTATAAAAGCACATCACTCTTCATTAGCAACTCATTTGCCTCTCACAAGCCAAGTGAATCCTTGCAAAGGCGATTTCAAGAGTCATTGAGCAAATTGTGCAGTTTCAGGGGCGCGCTACGCATCAGGGTGGGCGCGCTACGCGTCAGGGGCGCGCTATGCATCAACGCGATTTTCTCAGTCTAATTTTGTTCAGGCGCTACGCACCAGAGGGGCGCTACGCGTTGGGCAAGGTGCGCTACGCGTTGGGTTTTTCGCCTAATAAACTGCCGGCAAGCTACCAAATCCTCTTTTCTCTCAAGCAAATCTTAGCATTTGAAAAAGTCAAACAGCAGTTAATTGGGTGCAAAGTCAGCAATACATTTCAGCCATCTTGCCTTCAAAACCATGTCAGAAACCGAATGAGATTATGAGCAGAGTTATGACAGTGATTCAACACTGGAGGTAGAAGTGCCAAGGAGGCATCACAAGGGTGGTAAAGGTGGTCGGCATGTCAGGGAGGAGCCCACTTCTTTGGCTCATTTGCAAGCTTTTCCACTTGCAATGACATGTTTTCAGTATCAATCATGCTTTGGATATTGTGAGCGGATCTCACAAATTCAACATCACAGAGAACTAGTTCACTTGTTTGTCCTACATTTACACAATGGTCATGTGAACCTTGCAGGAGTGGATTTCACCCTATCACCCGAAATTGTTGCTCAAGCCACCGGGATACCGAATGTTGGGGAGGAGTGGAACAAGCGCCAGCAGCTAGACAGATTTCATTATCAACCATATATCAAACCCGAGTGTATGAGACACCTAACTGTTGTTTTTCCCTTCAGATTCCTAAGGGATGAGTATGCACCCTTGATGAGGCTCATTATGCGCTATTTCACTTGTGAGGGCAGATTTTCATGTTTATATTCGTACCATATCCATTTGTTGATGCATTTCACCCGGATACGAATGATGAACATTCCATTTTTCATGTGCCGAAATATAGAGAGGATGGTGCCCTTAGTGCAAAGGAAGAACCCTGCACAGCAACACAAGAGTATATATCATTATGCATTGATCAAGATCATAGTGATGGATTAGTTGGCACAACAGGGTATTGCTTGGGAGGATTTCATCTCTCGCGACTTCTTCACGGTGCCACAGCCACCCCTGAGATTGTCCATGATGAGGGAGGGCCTTCATATCAGTTTCACATTCCAGAGCCCGAGCATGTCGGCACTCCAGCATGTGTTACATATCAGAGAGGCCACAGGGCCTTATTTGCATCTGCACGACGAGTATTATCTCCACACCAGGTGGAAGGGGTCTCGCCTTCTTCGTCAGCACAACGAGTGTTATCTCCACATCAGGTGGAAGGGGCCTCGCTTTCGACAGCAGCACAGGTACAGGAGAGAGGCAAGCAACCCATGATTGATGAGGGGCCATCAGGTGATCCGGACATAGACATTATTGACTTTAACATCAGTTCTCCTAGCTCGGAGCTAAAGGAGATCATTCAGAAACAAAAGGCTGAAAATCACTTGTTGCAGCAGAAGTTGGAAATGGCAAATTGGACAATCAACTACTTAGAGCAGCGCAACAAACAGTTAGAGGATGAACACACTCTTGATGAGTTGCGGAGGATCCGAGAAGACCGGAACTTGGCTCGCAAGAGACCCGGTGATTTGACACCTATTGAGTAAGGGTCTATGCTCATTCGGGTGAACACTCATTTAGAGAAGTTTCTAGCCAAGGCAAACAGGGACAAAGATATGCTCCGCTAGATGAAGAATCATTATTGGGCTCGCATGCATGTGTGCAAAGTGAAAATGAAGGTACTCAAAGGACGATTGGCCAAGGCACTAAAACGGAGAAAAAGGCCCGATCCACTTCAGATTTTGGCTGAAGCCTCCTTGAAGGAGCATGGTGCTCAATGATACACCCCCAGCTCAAAATTCAGAAAATTTGGAGAAATTTTGGTCAATTTTGAATTTGTTTTGCTAAAAACAGGTTTTTGCCCTCAACGCGTAGCACGCCACGCGCTACCTTGAAGATGGGGAGGTCCATTTCACAAAAAATCTGCATCTTTGGATTTTTCATGACAAATTACACTTTCTCAGCCACTGCCAAGACATTTCATTGAGGTTTGGGCCCCCAAAAGGTCAAAAACCAAGCAAAAAATGACCTTCTGCCACTTTTTGGACACACAGGAAGCAGTCTTGGGAGATTGCATTTTTGGAGGGGCAAATGGGCACCAAATTGAGAAATTCCACTTGGGCTGGAGAGTAGACATCCATACCTTTCCAACAAGCCCACTTGAGCCTCATTTGGATGTCGGGAAGTGCCCCAAAAGGGGGCTCAAAGGCGCGCTACGCATCAGGGAAATTTGCCAGTTTTTCATCTATAGCTCAGGACAACGCAACTTTTGACTAGTTTTGACTTTTCATGGGATTTTTCACCCTCTTTGATGTAACTAATGTATTTTCATGATGACATGACATTTTTTTACCTATTCTAGAAGATTCATTCATAAAATAGCAAAAAATTAATGAATGAATTGGTTTCCTAACTTATAGAGGCAAGTTGTTTTGATTGCCTAGATTGTAGTGCTCAGTTTAGAATTGGTTGAAACAGCTCCTCGGATGATGAGCTCAACCCCTAGAGGCAAGGGAATGTGTTAGCTTGCCTATATTATGTATTTTCTTAGTCATTTTCATGGTTGGACTCTTGAGGGATAAGCTTAGACTGTATTACTCTTTATATCTCTGCAATTTTGGCAAAGGAAAGACCAGGGTTTTGCAGCACTATTTGGGATTCCTGTGGTGATTTGTGTTGATGGCTCATGTACTTGTAAGTTTGTTATGTGTATCATTTTCCTACTCTTCTCTTCTGCAAATTAAGTAAATGAAGTGTTAAGGTAGAATTCATGGTTTCTATGCTCTGCCTTTAAGTTTGCTTAATATCTATGTTTTCATTTGTTTAAGGAGAACTCTTGATGGTTTCTTGCTCTCCTTAGCTCCTCACCAGTCATACCTATCCATTCACTTCCTTCAAAGGCATCAATAAAATCTCCTACCTTGCCCCAAAAATACCTCTGCAAAAACTGTGTCTCATCCCCGCACCCAAAATTGTCGTGCTCAGTTTTCCAACAAAACCCTAAAAATTTGAAATCAAACTTTCCCTATCAGTTTACTAGCCTAAAATCAGTGTTCTTTATTGGTCATCTCAGCCCTTTGAAGACCTTTTGCTGAGATAGACCCGGAGAGAGCCCTCTCCTGTCCTCGTAGGGCTAGCTACGAGGCTAAGTGGTTTGATGTTGCCTTGGATTTTGCCTTCTTCAGCCTGAGGCCAAATTCGAGCGCTAACAATTTCCAACCAACAACATATCATCCACATGCAAGACCGGATAAATAACACGGTGACCAATTAATTTAAAATACACACAGTGATATGATTTGCTTCTAGTGAAGCCAAGTCCCCGTATAAATGTATCAAATTTCTGATACCACATCCTTGGTGACTGTTTTAACCCATACAAAGACTTCTTTAACTTGCATACTAGTTCTTTCTTACCCTTCACCGCAAAGCCTTTAGGTTGCTTCATGTAGATTTCCTCTTCCAAATCCCCGTGAGGACATGCTGTCTTCACATCCATCTGTTCTACCTCAAATTCAAAAGCAGCAACAACATATAAAAGTAATCTAATAGAAGTTACCTTGTCAACAGGAGAAAAAATATCACCAAAATCAATTCCCGGCACCTGGGAATAACCTTTTGCTACCAACCAAGCTTTGTATTTCTCCACTTTTCCTGAATCTGCATTTGTCTTCTTTTTTAACACCCATTTGCTGCCAATGGGTTTCCTTCCAGCCAACAACTCCACTAGATCCCAAGCCTCATTTTTGTGCAAAGATGCCATTTCATCAACCATGGCCTCTTTCCAGAGTTTTCCATCCTCTGAATCCACTGCTTCCTTCACAGTTTAGGGATCATCATCAGTAACAAACAAAGCAAATTTGAATAGAAAGCAGATGGACTATACCTTTCTGGCTGCCTTCTTTCTCGAACTGATCTTCTCATAGCCGGAGTTTGTGGCTCTTCATCTTCTGATTCCTCCTTTGCTGTAGAGTCTGATTCTTCCTCCTTTAGCTCAAACTCTATCTTCTTAGGTTCCTTTGGTTGGACTTCATGTTTAATAACATCTTTCACCTCTCTGAACACCACATTTTAACTGTACACAACCTTCCTTGTTACTGGGTTCCAAAGCTTATAACCCTTTAAACCATCCTTATACCCAATAAAGATGCACTTTTCAGATTTACTATCCAACTTGGTTCGTTTCTCCTTTGGAACATGTACATATGCATCACATCCAAATACCCTCAGATGTGAAAGAGAGGGTTTCTTACCAGTCCATACTTCTTGTGGAGTCTTATCCTCCAACGCTGATGAAGGTGACTTGTTGACCAGGTAACATGCAGTATCCACCGCCTCTGCCCAGAATTCCTGTCCTAACCCGCCACCACTGAGCATGCTTCTTGCCCTTTCCATCAATGTCTTGTTCATCTTTCTGCAACTCCATTTTGCTGAGGTGTATATGGAGTAGTCTTCTGCCATGCTATACCACACTTCTTATAGAATTCTTCAAATTCCTTGTTGCAAAATTCTCCACCATTATCTGTCGTCAGCACCTTTATCTTCTTCTCTATATGATTTTCCACGAGAGCCTTAAATTCTTTAAACTTGTCAAAGACTTCGGATTTCTTCTTAAGGAAATATATCCATGTATTCCTTGAGAATTCATCTATAAATGATACATAGTACACAAACTTACCCAGTGCTGGAACATTCACAGGTCCAAACACATCACTGTGCACAAGCTCTAATATCTGTTTCGCCCTCTTACCACCAGAGGGGAAACTCACTCGATTATGCTTCCCATATACACAATTTTCACAGAAATCAAAATCCAGAGAGCTATTACTCATACCTTCTACCATACCTTTACCATGAAGTATTCGAAGACCCTTCTCTCCAATATGTCCAAGCCTTTTATGCCACAACATGGTCTTCTATCCAGAGACCACTAGATTTTTTGCTCCACTTTCAGGAACCATGGAATTGTTGCACCCATCAAGAATAGTTCTTCCTTGCAGCTTGTATAGAGTTCCAATTCGAACTCCCCACATCAATGCCAGTGCTCTCCGAACCATCTTGCAGTTATCCTTCTCGAACACTATTTTCACACCTACATCATCCAACTTGCTTACAGAAATCAGATTTCTGGCCAATGAAGGAATATGCAGAACACCCGGAAGTGTTCTAACTTTTCCACCTTGCAACTCCAATTTTACTTTTCCGTGACCAACGATTCTAGCCTTCCTGTCATCCCCCAAGAAGACATCACCACCATCATATTTCTCATACTCGCAGAACCACTCTCTATGGGGAGTGAAGTGAAAGGATGCACCTGAGTCAATCAACCATGCCTCATGATCTACATGTGTACTTGAAGAAGCCAAGTACACATCCCCACCTTCATCTAAGGTGGTTTTCGCCTCTGTATAAGGAACCTCATCAGATCCCTTTCCTTTGTCAGGAGCTTTAGATTTACAGTCCCTTTTGTAGTGGCCTTCCTTTCCGCATTTCCAGCACACCACCTTTACAGGTTTTCTTGGAGATTTAGATCTCCCTCTAGATTTAGATCTCCCACTTGATGACTTATTTTTGTTTCTGTTCTGAGACCGTCCTCGTACAAACAAGGCATCACCATTCTGGCTCTCCATATTTTTCTGTCTCATCTCCTCCGTTAACAAGGCTGAGACTATCTCATAAAACTGCAAGGCAGTTACATTGCTACCTATTGCAATAACCAGACTATCCCACGAATCTGGTAGAGAACACAACAAACTAATGCACTTATCTTCATCTAAAATTTTAATATCAACAGATGCTAACTGACTTACAACAGTATTAAATGTGTTCAGATGCTTTGTCACCGAGTCTCCATCTTTCATCCTCAGGTTATACAACTTTTTCCGCAGGAACATTTTATTCACCAGAGACTTAGATTGGTACAAAGTCCCTAACTTGTCCCACAAAGCCTTCACCGTAGCTTCCCCTGATACATTTAGTAATACTGAATCTGAGACACACAATCGTATTGTGCTCTTTTCCTTCCGATCCAAATTCTTCCATTCTTCATCAGACACTCCCGTTGGTTTAGTACTCGGATCTACCGCGATCCACTGATCTTTATCCACCAGCAGATCCTCCATCTTGAGTTTCCACAACTCAAAACTCTAACCATTAAATTTCTCGATCTCTATCTTTCCACTGCTCGCCATCTTCTTTCACCAATAGAATTGATCTCATAGATCTCCCACTGAAAAAGGTCTACCACAGCCCGAGAGAAACCCCTCAGCAACAAAGGCGTCCCCTTGAAGCCAAAACAGCTTTGATACCAAATGTAGGTTTTAACCCCATACAAAAATTACCTGCATACGAATTCTAAAACACAGAAAATAAACAATGTGAGAGCATAACACAAAAATCACATATACACAGAGATTTTCCCCTGGATCCCAAAACTGGGACTACTAGCTTGATTTTTCATTATGTTCCTTTCAATGTTACAATACATATTTATACATGCCGAAGCATTCAATACCATGGACTGAAAACCATCGCGTCCAAAAAACATGTGCGAAAATCATGCACAAAACCATAGGTGGGACCGCCCAACCCCACAAAGTGGGGTTACGGGTACCCCTCAAACCCCCTGTGACCTCCCCCCCTCTAACCCCCAGTTAACTATGTGGGCTAGTCGTGGAATGAATATAACACAACCCAACAAAGTAGGCATAGGTGGTGGCCAGTCAGGGCGTTCTAGATGTATAGGGTCAATAGCTCGAGGTGGTAGACGTGGGGTCTCAACTAGGAGTTGGGGCCGCCTTGCTCCACCCGTTCTATAGCAAGGGGGTTCGGTTTGTCATCGTGGTTCCTGGCGTCGTGTGCCAGTGTGTCAGGGTGATCATGGTCAGCGACAAGGCTGTTGCATGGAGCACTGCCGAGATGTGGTTTAGTCAATTATGGATCATCTGGAGAATTCAAAGCAGGTTAGACAGGAGGAACATGCCGAATTTATAACAACTCTGAACAAAATGCATTATTTCCAATGTCATACCTAAGAGCATGTTGTTGTGGTCTTGCGCAGTCAGAATTTTCTATCAGAGAAGGTTGAGAAACTGGAGGCATGGATGGCCCATTTTGAGGAGCATGTCCAATGCTCCTTTCATCCTTTGGCCCCTTCTGGTACAACTTCAAACAACCCAACTTCCATCACATCTGACGACTAGCATGCATATAGGTGTTTTATATGTTCTGTTTGTTCACTAGGGCCTATGGCCTTTGAAATTGTGGATTGCCTCTCTCTTTGGTTTTTTGTTTCATTGTCATATTCTTTCGGCGGTAGTCAACAAACCTGGTCGAGGTGAGACTACTTGCAATTTTCCTATGATATATTTCCTTTTGAAACTATGAATAGAAATTTGACTTACAAAACAAAACAAGGTTGTATAGTTAGAGTTTCCTGCCACTTGGTTTAATTATTGAAATTTGAAAGGTATGAACCAACTTAGACATTTGAACAAGGGCTACAAACACTATAGATGGTATATATGGTTGATTCACTTTGTAGAGTACATGCTAACAAAATTCAACCAATTAATGGCAACGAAGTCCAGTTGTGTATTAAGTCGTCTCTCTCTCTCTCTCTCTCTCTCTCTCTCTCTCTCTCTCTCTATATATATATATATATATATATATAGATATATATATATAATTTTCCTCTTTTAATTTAATTAATTAAATAAATGTCATATGAAATGCTTTATAGGTTTCTTAAGCATGTGGTATCCATAAGCGATGGTATTGGTCAATGGTATTGTAACAAAGCCTGTTTGTAAATATGGTAAAGTGGACTTGAATCTCCATGGTTAAGAATCATGAAGTAAATGTTTTGACGAGTATAGGCATTTACTAACCATTTTGTTTATATGATTAGGGTAGTAACATATGGCTTCCAAAATCTTAATTTAATTATCAATAAATGTTAGGTAGATGATAGTGATCTAACGTTCACATAATATTCTAGAATATTCATAGTGGTGGATGGAAAATGAACGAGTGAGATTTATTTTAAAAGTAATTAAGCCCTTTCTTCCTTTTTAATTAAATTGGTTAATTAAAAAAACATATCTCATATGAACACGAGTTAAGGATTTTGGAGCATGCGCTATTAGCAAGCCATGATATTGTACCAAAGTCTATTTACAGGTTAAGAATCTCCATGCAAAGTGGGATTAATGTACATCATATTATATATATATATATATATATATATATATATATATATATATATATATATATATATATATTCATATTCTTTTTATAATTAAAAATATTAATACTAATATTAAATAAGTTCTAATTTAATTAGTTTTTATGCTTTTTATTTAAATTGGGCAATGCTAGATATATCATAAGATAAGTATTTTAATATTTTTATCAGATGAAAAAATAGAGTTGGATTTTATTAAAGGGGCAAAAACCCAGTTGCTTATGTATTCTGTCATTTTGCTGCACTTTTGTCATAAACAAAACATAACAAGTCTTCAAGACTGAAAAACTTTCCACATTGTAACTAAATAAAAGTCTTGTTGTCTCTAAATGGTTAATACATACACAATCTCAAAAAGGAGAAATAATCTAACAACATATGTGTGAAAAATGTGAGAGAAAAAACCCACTGTGCCAAATAAACTATGGAAGAGCGATCCGCCCCTCTACATTGGGTGCGTCATTAGAGACAAAGGAGAAGTATATGTATCCTTTCGAATCCTCCAGCCTTGTTTTGGATAGGGAGTTATTAGTGACATTTCTTTCTCTATAGATATGTTGGATGTTAAAATTTGTGAAGGACTTAATGAGTGCATCCACCCATTCCCTCCAGCCCCTGAGATCAAGGGGGTCAAGTGATGTGGTGCCCAAGATGCCTTGAATAATAGTCATGGAATCCCCATATACATGTATGTTATGAACTTGTTTTTCTTTAGCAAACCATAGCAAGCCCCATAATGCCACCAATTTCTCCCTAATATTAGTTCCCAAGCCCCCATGCCAATGCAACTTGTAGTGAGTATATTCAGAAATTTGAAGCCAAGCACCACAATCACATCGCCCCCTTTGTGTAACACCATAAAAAAAATCGGCGGGTAGAATGACCTATGAGCTCAAATGCCTCCCCAACATGTCCTTGAAAGTCTTTCCCCTAGATTCTATACATTATGTCCAAGCAATGGTCTTGGAACAAATGATGTGAGCATTAAGTTTTGACCCTGAAATATGAGATGATTTCGGGCCTTTCATATCTCCCAAATGACAAATAATGGGATGTATCTATATATTCCACTACCTTCGAACCCCCATCGAAGACATTGCTCGAGTGAGGTGAATTGCCTAAAAACAATTTTAAAATGGGCAAAAGTGGCCACCCATGTCTCGGTGGCAAACCTGCGTAAGAGAAAGAGATGTAGTACAGTTTCCATATCCTCACTACAAAGGGAGCATCGTCCCAGACCTTGTAAGCCTCGTCTACACAAATTGTCCCATGTCAGAATATTATTCCTCCACGCCATCTAGCAGAATAGTGTAATTTTTAGTGGGGCCTTCAAACGCCACAAAGCTATGGACCACCTTGCCAATGTAGACTCCTGTGTGTCACACATGTATTGAAAATAATTTTCAGCAACCACCACAACTCCTTTCTTAAGTGGCCTGTTCCATGTAAGGGAATATCCTCTCTCACTTTGACAAAGGTTGGTCCTTTGGAGTGCAATGACGTATTGATCCCATTCCTGAGCATGTAGTCTCGACAAACCAATATGTAATGTTCATATTTTCTGGAGAAATCACATAGAGAACAAAGGGTCGATGCGTTTCGAACCTAGATCTAGGTTCATCATCAGGACTAGGATGAGGAGCAAGATCAACTGACCAAAATATATAAAAATCTCAGAGATGCTACGGTAAATTCCCAACAGTTAAATATTTCTTTTTACTTTATTTTGTTATTTTTATGAACGTTAAAGGACCAAAGTCAAATTAGTTAATTTTGAATTTTAATTTAATTTAATTATATATTTTTTAAGAAAAAAATAATAACTATATATATATAGATATAGATATAGATATAATTTGATTTTATTATTTTTTTTTTTATAAGATTCTAATATTTTCTGATTAAGAAATTTTTTATTATAATTTATTTATTATGTTTTTAAGATTAAAAAAAAAACCTTCAAGACAAAAGACGGAAACTAATGAGGGAAAGAACAAAGAGAAGAGATCCATGCGCTACTTAACTTCCATCCATCATCCCTATTAAGAGTTTCACTTCTCTTTTCAATTTCAATGGCTTATCTTAATCTTTGGTGATGGAATTGATCAACCCTTGTGAGGACCTTAGAATCCTCTAAGCAAATATGGTGTTTCGTTAATTCAGCCTGTTCGACTAGAGTAGAGGAGCGGGTCCCACATTGCCTAAGATCCGTTGCGTGCTCCTGAATCCTTTGTGAAATGGAATGACCAGTCTCACCGATGTAAGGGGTTCCACAAGAACACGAAATTAAATAAACACATTTCATGCATTTGGGATCAATAGGGTCTTTGACAGATCTTAAAGAGCTACACATGATTTTAAAAGGTCTAAAAACCATTCATAGCTCTTTAAGATCTGTCAAAGACTCTATTGATCCCAAATGCATGAAAGGTGTTTATTTAATCTGTGTTCTTGTGGAACCCCCTACATCGGTGAGACTGGTCGTTCCATTTCACAAAGGATTCAGGAGCATGCAGTGGACCTTAGGCACTGTAGGACCCGCTCCTCTGCTCTAGCCGAACATGTTGAATTAACAAAACACCATATTTGCTTAGAGGATTCTAAGGTCCTCGCAAGGGTTGATCAATTCCATCATTGAAGATTAAGAGAAGCCATTGAAATTGAAAAGAGGAGTAAAACTCTTAATAGGGATGATAGATGGAAGTTAAGTAACGCTTAAATCCCTTCTCTTTATTCTTTCCCTCATTAGTTTCCTGCTTCTGTCTTGAATTTTTTTTATTTTTTTTTATCCTAAAAACATAATAAATAAATTATAATATAAAATTTTTTAATAACAAAATATTAGAATCTTAAAAAATTCAAATTTAAATTCAAATACTATATATATTTTTATTTATTTTTATCCTAAAAACCTAATAAATAAATTTTAATATAAAATTTCTTAATAACAAAATATTAGAATCTTAATTAAAAAAAAAAAAAATATATATATATATATATATATACATCACTCAATACATCGTTGGGAACGCTAATGTTTTATCCTTGGCACACATTTGTATGCAGTTTTTTTTTTTTTTTTTTCTCAGTCCCAACATATAAGTTTTTAAGGCTCATTTATTTCGCCGCTTGGGTGACATGCATATGTTGTCCACACGGCATAAGAACGTATGGTAACTTTCCACCTTCACATGGCATGGATAAGGTGTAATTAACTCCGGCTGCCTGTCCTGTATGTGGCTGGCATACTGATCAAGTCCCATCGCCGATGGGTAATCCCACTTCAATCGACAGTGGGGATCTCTCCTTGCTATCTGACAGCGGTAGTAATCTTGCGGTTTTCAACCTATACTCGGGTCTAGGATGGCGGAGCTCATTTGGATGGGCAGCTCCTTGTCGAGCCAGCTCTGGTAGGTTCATCCCATGCAACTCTAAGCGCTGACTTATCAGTTTTGGCTCCATTGCTGGCGGATTTTGGGTCTGCTATTCTCTACAGGTAAGTGATTTCTGCGGTGAAATTGTTCTATTTAATTTTCAGGCTGAGCACTACCCTTGATACTGCGTTAACCATTACCTTGTTCCTGCCTTCCACTGTTGCAGATTCTGGTCTCACGTCTGATGGTCTTTTGCAGCTTCCAAAGGGGCTGGTCTTGCACACGGCGGCTCAACCCTTCTCAGGTAAACCCTTCAGCTAATTGCAGTTGTTTTCCTTCTATTATGTTGTCTTGATTTCTATTTCACAACACTGACGCTGTCTTTACGTTTTATTTTCCTGGTTTATTTGCATACAGGTTGGACACCTAATCTAACCCAAGGAAACCCTCCCCGCGCATGGTCCAGGGTTCTAGGTATGAACATTTCCTCCAGCCGAGGCCCCTGAATGAAAAGTCTTCTTTCATTTATAGGTGGAAGGTTAGCGAAGGGTAGTCCTTAGGCTTGGACCCTGTCGAGTTTTGAGTTGAAGCACATGAGACCGAGCTCGGGTTCTATAAGTGTAGCTTGTTTTTTTTTTTTTTTTTTTTTTTAGTGGAATTTGGCATTCAGTCGTAACTTTAGTTTCACGACTCAGCCCTTGTGGTGCTCTTAATTAAGTTATATGGCACGACTGTGCATAGCCATGTTGAGACATGATTCACTCTTGCCGTTCGAATGTAAACTATGATAGTTTGGTGGTCAATTTAGATAACAGTTGTTCATTTATTTGCTGTTCTTAGACTGCTCGCTCTGTGGACATGTTTGTGATAGATAAAATGTAAAATTTTCTTTCCATGGATGCTTGGTTTGGCCAGCTCTAGACTCTGTAACTGTGATTTATTTATCCTTTCTATAATACACAGTCTTTGTTGAATATATCTTGTATTTGGTATTTGGTCTCAGACCCGCTCACTGCCACATGCATACTGATGCTCTGTTTGATTCTTTGTTCGTTCTTTATGGTTTTATTGTTGAAATACCTTACTTAAGGATTGTAACACCAGGGTTTATGGCCTGGACGCACCTAATGGTTACCGTCTGGCCTAAACTAGGCTCAAACTCTGTTCTTGGACTACCAACCCATGACACTGTAGCTCTGTCTTGGCTACAATGCACGGGAGGCTCTATCTCCATTTGTTAATAACAAGATAGACAGGTTGAGCGATAGTCTATGTTTACATTGTTTGTAGAAGTTATCTTTGGTTCTGAGAAACGCCAAATGCCACCCAAGGTTACGTGTGAAAGAGTTTCAAAACGTGAATAGTATTGCTACCCTCCCTGGTCTTTCTATATCATGCATAGTTTCTTGCAACATTCGTTTATCATAGTTATTAATTTGGACAGTCTCTTTTTTGTTTGTTTTCCATAGCATGACATTGTTTCTAAATATCAGTATACTCTCCTTATCACAGAGTTTTTCTTTGTCTGATACCTACACTTGTGGATAACACTATGTTGGCTAATGTAAAACCCGTGTACCACTTTTAAATAAATAACAGAAGCAGAGCGTTACCATTATGATTCTATAATAAGGTAAACCCTCAGCTTTAGGACCCGTACCTACCGCTAACCCGCCATCTTCTCATGATCCCAAAAGTGTATAAACCCTCGAGTTCACTACGATTCCAATTAAATGAAATCTAATGAGACTAACTCATAGAAGTTAACTTTCGGTTTAATACAAATATTATTTAAATGTCCTCTAATAAGACTGGTTCACAGAAAAGAAATCCTTCAGTTCACTGCAAATATTAATGAAGTTTTGGTTAATACTTCATACCTGGTTTTCTGTCCAATAAGTAATTCCAAGAATAAGTCACCTCTGCTCTCTACAGTTAGCCAACCACCCGGCCATGAGATTGTCCTTCGAGACCAAATCTCCCCCTGGGCTCACTCAAAGACAAACAGTCTTTGACAATTGCTTGCGCTCTGCGCCCTTACCATATGTTCATCACCAGACTTGGTAATCTTCCACTGCCTTCCTCCCTGTCAGTCCTCTGCCGCACAATTCCCCCTTTTCCTTCCTTTTCTCGGAAGCCACCCACGGTGGGGGGGGGGGGCGCAGTTAGGGTTTGTAACTGTTTTTTTTTTAAAGAAGAAAAAAGAACATAACTTCCCTCCTCAGAAGTTACATCATATTCTCGTGACTAGGAAATTATTTCTCCTTTTATTCACTAATAATAAAATGTCAATTTATATAGCAGATAATACTATCGTCCATCAGTTTGTTTCCTTTTCTTTTAACTACGGTAAATAAAATATTTACAAAATTCTAGGGGTATTACATCTCCCCCCCCCCTAAAGTTGGACATCGTCCTGATGTCCTTCAGTTATAAACAGCTCTGGGTAAGCCTGTTTCATGAATTCTTCATCCTCCCAAGTGGCCTCATCAGGCCCAAAGTGCTGCCATTGCACTTTAACTTGGGTAATAGCTCGCTTCCGCAGCAGTACTTCTCTCCGGTCGAGAATGTTCAACGGCTCGACCAAGATTTCTCCTTCCAGTTCGACCTGCAACAGGCAACATCCTAAATTAGTTTCTTTAAAAGAAATTTTTTAGACTGATCTACTAGAAATAATTCTCACCTGTACATCCTACCACCTGATTACATGTTTAGGATCATAAACATATTTTTTTAATACAGAGACATGGAAGACATTGTGGACTCATATGTGACTTGGCAGGGCAAGCTGGTAAGCCACCGGCCCAATTCTTGCTAAGACCTGGAATGGTCCACAATACCGAGGTGCCAACTTGGCACACCCGCTCCATTGCAATGTGCTCCTTTTTGCTTGAATCCTCACATACACATGATCACCGACTTGGTATTCTTTAAACCTCCTCTTCCAATCAGCAAAGTTATTTTGCCTATCCTGAGCGGCTTTTAAGTTAGACCGTACCTTTTTGACCATTTCCTCCATTTCCTTAAGCATTTCCGGCCCTAACATTAATTTGTCTTCTGGCCCACCCCAAGTTGAGGGTGTGCGACACTTCCGCCCGTACAAAACCTCAAAGGGGCTCATTTGTAGTGAGGTATGATAGTCGTTATTGTATGCAAATTCAACCAAGTGCAAATACTCCTCCCACTTACTTGGTTGTAGCATTACATATGCCCTTAACATGTCTTCCACCACCTAGTTCACACGTTCTATTTGTTCGTCAGTCTGGGGGTGATACGTTGTACTAAAATTCAGCTGTGTCCCTAATTCTACAAATAATGTTTTCCAAAAAACTGATGTGAATTTCACATCACGGTCCGAAATTATTGTCCTTGGTAGCCCATGCAATCTAAATATGTTTTGCATAAAAATATGGGCAATCTATATAGCTTTCTAGGTGGATTGTACAGGTATAAAATGTGTTGCTTTACTTAATTTGTCTACCACCACCATGATAGAATCGTTATTCTTCCTTGTCTTAGGCAACACTGTTATAATGTCCATGGAAATAGTTTCCCACTTCCATTCCAGAATGGGTAATGGTTGCAATAACCCCACCGGGTGTTGGTGTTCTGCCTTAATTTGTTGGCACTCCAAACACCGTGCCAAATACTCAGCCACATTCTTCTTCATACCCAGCCAGTAGTATTCTTTCCGAAGTGTTGTGATCATTTTCTGATGCCCCGGGTGTCCAGCATAATGACTTCTATGAAATTCATCCAAAATCAGATTCTTAATGCTGTTTTGATTAGGCACATACATTATTTTCTTATAATACAGCATTCTAGCAGCATCCACAGTGTAATCCTACTGGTTTTCTTTACTGGTGGGGTGCTCTACTTGTTGTCTTATTTGTTGATATACCATATCTTGCTCTGCTGCCCTTTGAATCATCTCTGCAAAGGGACTTTTCCACTCGCTGGACGAAATCTTATATAAACTTTGTAATTTCTGACTTAAAGTGTCTGCCACCCGGTTCTCTTTTCCCTTCAAGTGTTTGATCTCGAAATTGAAACCATCTAGAAAATCCACCCACCATGCTTGCCTAGCATTTAAGGTGGGTTGGCTGAAATAATTGGTTAGACTATGGTGGTCTGTTAATAGTAAAAATTTCCTTCCCATAAGGTAATGTCGCCACATTTTCAAGGCGTGAATGACGACTGCCAATTCTAAATCATAAGCAGAATATTTTTGCTCATGTTCTTTCAGTTTCCTGGACTCGTAAGCAATCACCTTTCCTTCCTGCATCAACACGTCTCCTACACCTTCTTTGCTTGCGTCAGTGCACACCACATAATCTTTGTTAGGATCAGCTATGCTTAAAATGGGGGCGGTGGTGAGCAGATGCTTAAGCTGCTCAAAACTTTTTTGACATTCCGGGGTCCATCTGAAGGCTCTTCCCTTTTTCTGTAAGGAAGTGATAGGATACGCTACTCTTGAGAATCCTTCCACAAATCGTCTGTAATAGCCAGCTAACCCCATGAATGATCTGATGTCTGCCACATCTTTAGGTACAAGCCACTCCATTATTGTCCGTATCTTTTCAGGATCCACCACGATCCCTTCTTTCGTGATTATATGCCCCAAATATTGTATTTCTTCTTTGAAGAAGTCGCACTTGCTGAAATTGGCATATAACTGGTGTTCTCGGAAGGTTTGTAGCACCAATCGGAGGTGCTCCTTGTGTTCTTCCATAGTTCGGGAATATATCAATATATCATCAATAAAAATTAGCATGAATCTATCCAAATATTGATGAAATATGTTGTTCATCAAGCACATAAAAGTTGCGGGGGCATTAGTTAACCCAAAGGGTAACACCACAAACTTGTATTGTCCATACCTCGTTCTAAAAGCTGTTTTAGCTATGTCTTCTTCCTTAATCCTGATTTGGTGATACCCGGATCGCAAATCGATCTTGGAAAATATTGTCGCACCTTTCACTTGATCGAAGAGTTCATCAATCCCAGGTAGAGGATACTTATTTTTGATTGTCAATTTATTCAATTGATGATAATCTATGCACATACAAAGGGTCCCGTCCTTTTTCTTAACAAACAATACGAAGACTCCCCGAGGTGACACACTGGGGCGAATGTAGGATTTGTCTAGCAGTTCCTATAACTGCATTTTTAATTCTGTCAACTCGGGTGTGCTCATTCTGTAAGGTGCTCGGGATACCGGGGCTGCCCCTGGTATTAATTCGATAACAAAGTCTATGTCCCTTCTAAGTGGCAGCCCAGGAATCTCCTCTGGAAATACATCAGAAAATTCTTGAATTACTGGGATGTTTTCCAATAGGGCTGTTTTATTTTTCGAGTCAGCATAACCCACTTGAATGGCATAAATCTGACACCCCTTTCTAATGCATTTTGCTAGCTGAGAGGCGGTTATTGGCCGAATCTACACTAGTCGCTTAATCCCCTGCATCTCCTACCTTGCTCCAAGCTCATCCTTATAATAGATAGTCTTTGTTTTACAGTTGACTATGGACCAGTGGTTTTCCAACCATTCCATACCAATTAAGACATCATATGAGCCAAGAGGAAGCATATTTAAATCTGCCTTCACTGGCTATCATGCTATATTTATGAGGCAGTTATTGACCTTGGCAATTACTCGTCTTTTTACCCCTGTAGCCAACTGTACTAACCATGGGTTTTTAAATTTAACAGGTTGCAATTTAAAATGCTCCACAACTCTAGGACTAATATAACTTAGTGTGGCTCCAGGGTCAATTAAAATAGATACAGTAAGGTCTGAAATTTTACCTTCGAATTCCACCATGGTTGGCTGGTACTCTGCCTGACAATCTTCCAGGGCCGCATTAATTCTTGGTAGACTACGTCCTACATCATCGACTGTAGATGCTTCATGGATTTGGGAAACCTGTTCGATCCCTTTTCGTTGTGGGAAGTTTTTAACATAGTGAGGCCCACCGCAACCCAAACATTGCACCAGAGGTCTTGCTGTCCCTTCACTATCCATCTTTCCCGGCTGTTCGCTGATTCTGGACTCATTAACAGGCTTTGATCTAAGCGAATTCTTCTGTAAATTTCTGTGGTTCTGTCCCTTGGCGAAACTCTTGTTACTACTACCACGATTCCCTTTATTATTTACAGTCATTTTGCTACTTCTCTTATCATTCCATTTCCTACCTGAAATTTCTCCCTTTTGTTTACTTTGCTGGTAACAAATCTTGGCTTTACATATTACTTCATCCATGGTCTTTAGATTGCCAAACTCGATTCTTACCCTCATGCTCAAGGATAAACTACTGACGAACCTCTGTACTTTTGCCTTTTCCTCTCGAATATAAGGCACGTAACGCAGTAATGAAGTAAAGCGAGTGATAAATTCATCCATGGTTTGCTGTCCCAACCGCAAGTCATGGAATTCCCTAGCCTTCTCATCATAGAAACGCTCAGTCAAGTATCTTTCCTTAAAGTACCTCTAAAATTTTTCCCAGGTAATATTCTGCTCGCTTACTCCTTTTACAATTTTAACTTCTTCCCACCACAGGGTGGCTTTTCCCTGCAATTGGAAAATGGCCAACCGTGCTTTGAGGTTGTGGTCATACTCATATAGCTGGAAATATTTATTCATATTAATCAACCATGCTTCAGCGGCTTCCTCCAATTCTCCATCAAAGTGCGACGGTTTGATCTTGCGGAATTCCCCTTGCAACTCTATATGTTGCCTTTTCGAGGTGTGCTGCTCGGAAGCATTATCAGATCGTTCCTCTTGTTCCTCTTCCCTTCCTTCTGTCCCCTCGGGTCCTGTATGGTGATTTCGCTCCTCAGACTCCCTTTGCTACTCCGCACTTGGATTCAGTGGTCGTTGATTTTGCTTGTCAGATAGGCTTTTTATAATCCTTTCCTGTTCCAAAGTTAACCTTGCGTTATCTTCTCGTAGACGGGCCATTTAATTTTTCAATTCCTGCACAGTCTCGAGTATTGCGAGATTCGTATTGCGAGCCTCTTCTCCAAGTTGTGCCCATAATTCTGGGTTATTTTCAGGACCTGTTACAGGCCCTTGACCCACCGGAAACCTGCGTGAGACACTGTCTGCTCTTCTCATCTTGGTAGTCTTCTGTTTTCCTATACTTAACCTAAGGAAAGTGATAGAAGGAGGATTAATGCTTTAACTGTTTTTTTGAAGAAAACAACATAACTCGTAAAATTGAACTGGAATAAAATGCTATTACTTTTTATCTGTCCTTGCTTATTTTAATATGAAGATATACTTCCCAAAGGCCACAGTTTTTGAAACTGGGCTCTGATACCAATTGTAATGACTCTGACTCGAGTAAATTTTTTTTTGGCATGGTATTAACCTTACCGGTTCTCATGACTCATTGACATCATTCAATACATCGTTGGGAACCCTAATTTTTTATCCTTGGCACACATTTGTATGCGGTTATGGATTATTATTATTATTATTATTATTATTGTTATTGTTATTTTTTTTTATTTTTTTTTCAATCCCAACATATAAGTTTTTAAGGCTCATTTATTTCGTTGCTTGGGTGACATGCATATGCTGTCCACGCAGCATAAGAACGTATGGTAACTTTCCACCTTCACATGGCATGGATAAGGTGTAATTAACTCTGGCTGCCCGTCATGTACGTGACTGGCAGACTAATCAAGTCCCATTGTCGATGGGTAATCCCGCTTCAATCGACGGTGGGGATCTCTCCTTGCTATCCGACGACAGTAGTAATCTTTCGGTTTTCAACCTATACAACGGGTCTAGTATGGCAGAGCTCATTTGGATGGGCAACTCCTTGTGGAGCCAGCTCTAGTAGGTTCATCCCATGCAGCTCTAAGCGTCGACTTATCAGTTTTGGCTCCATTGCTAGCGGATTTTGGGTCTGCTATTCTCTACAGGTACATGATTTCTGCGGTGATATCGTTTTATTTAATTTTCAGGCTGAGCACCACCCTTGTTACTGCATTAACCATTACCTTGTTCCTGCCTTCCACTGTTGCAGATTCTGGTCTCGCATCTGATGGTCTTTTGTAGCTCTGAAAGGGGCTGGTCTTGCACACGGTGGCTCAACCCTTCTCAGGTAAACCCTTCAGCTAATTGCAGTTGTTTTCCTTCTACTATGCTGTCGCGATTTCTATTTCACAACACTGACGTTGTCTTTACGTTTTATTTCCCTGGTTTATTTGCATACAGGTTGGACGCCTAATCTAACCCAAGGAAACCCTCCCCGCGCATGGTCCAGGGTTCCAGGTATGAACATTTCCTCTGGCCGAGGCCCCCGAATGAAAAGTCGTCTTTCATTTATAGGTGGAAGGTTAGCGAAGGGTAGTCCTCAGGCTTGGACCCTATTGAGTTTTGAGTTGAAGCACATAAGGCTGAGCTCGGGTTCCATAAGTGTAGCTTGTTTGTTTGTTTGTTTTTTTTTGTTTTTTTTTTTAGTGGAATTTGGTGTTCAGTCGTAACTTTAGTTTCACGACTTGGCCCTTGTGGTGCTCTTAATTAAGTTATATATCACGGCTTTGCATAGCCATGTTGTGGCATGATTCTCTCTTGACGTTGGAATGTAAACTATGATAGTTTGGTGGTCAATTCAGATAACAGCTATTCATTTATTTATTGTTCTTAGACTGCTCGCTCTATGGACATGTTTGTGATAGATAAAATGTAAAATTTTCTTTCCATGGATGCTTGGTTCGGCTAGCTCTAGACTCTGCAACTGTGATTTATTTATCCTTTCTATAATACACAGTCTTTGTTGAATATATCTTGTATTTGGTATTTGGTCTCAGACCCGCTCACTGCCGCATGCATACTGATGCTCTGTTTGATTCTTTGTTCATTCTTTATGGTTTTATTGTTGAAATACCTTACTTAAGGATTGTAACACCAGGGTTTATGGCCTAGACGCACCTAATGGTTAATGTCTGGCCTAAACTAGGCTCAGACTCTGTTCTTGGACTGCCAACCCATGGCACTTTAGCTCTGTCTTGGCTACAGCGCACGGTAGGTTCTATCTCCATTTGTTAATAACAAGATAGACAGGTTGAGCAATAGTCTCTATTTACATTGTTTGTAGAAGTTATCTTTGGTTCTGAGAAACGGAAAATGCCACCCAAGGTTACGTGTGAAAGAGTTTCAAAACGTGAATAGTATTGCTACCCTCCCTGGTCTTTATATATCGTGCACAGTTTCTTGTAGCATTCGTTTATCATAGTTATTAATTCGGACAATCTCTTTTTCGGTTGTTTTCCATAGCATGGCACTGTTTCTAAATATCAATATACGCTCCTTATCACAGAGTTTTTCTTTGTCTGATACCTACACTTGTGGATAACACTACGTTGGCTAATGTAAAACCCGTGTACCACTTTTAAATAAATAACAGAAGCAGAGGGTTACCGTTATGATTCTATAATAAGGTAAACCCTCAGCTTTAGGACCCGTACCTACCGCTAACCCACCATCTTCTCATGATCCCAAATGTGTATAAACCCTCGAGTTCACTATGATTCCAATTAAATGAAATCTAATGAGACTAACTCACAGAAGTTAACTTTCGGTTTAATACAAATATTATTTAAATGTCCTCTAATAAGACTGGTTCACAGAAAAGAAATCCTTCAGTTCACTGCAAATATTAATGAAGTTCTGGTTAATACTTCATACCTGGTTTTCTGTCCAATAAGTAATTCCAAGAATAAGTCACCTCTGCTCTCTACAGTTAGCCAACCACCTGACCATGAGATTGTCATTCGAGACCAAATCTCCCCCCGGGCTCACTCAAAGACAAACAGTCTTTGACAATTGCTTGCGCTCTGCACCCTTACCATCTGGTCATCACCAGACTTGGTAATCTTCCACTGCCTTCCTCACTGTTGGTCCTCTGCCACACAGTTCCCCCTTTTCCTTCCTTTTCCCGGAAGCCACCCACGGTGGGCGGGGGG
The DNA here is from genome assembly GCA_031772625.1 of Pinus tabuliformis. NCBI lineage: Eukaryota > Viridiplantae > Streptophyta > Pinopsida > Pinales > Pinaceae > Pinus > Pinus tabuliformis. The sequence goes on along the minus strand of CM062818.1, from coordinate 681,794,050 downwards.
GGGGGGCAGTTAGGGTTTGTAACTGGTTTTTTTTTTAAAGAAGAAAAAAGAACATAACTTCCCTCCTCAGAAGTTACATCATATTCTTGTGACTAGGAAATCATTTCTCCTTTTATTCACTAATAATAAAATGTCAATTTATATAGCAGATAATACTATCGTCCATCAATTTGTTTCCTTTTCTTTTAACTACGGTAAATAAAATATTTACAAAATTCTGGGGGTATTACATCTCCCCCCCTAAAGTTGGACATCGTCCCGATGTCCTTTAGTTATAAACAGCTCTGGGTAAGCCTGTTTCATGAATTCTTCATCCTCCCAAATGGCCTCATCAGGCCCAAAGTGCTGCCACTACACTTTAACTTGGGTAATAGCTCGCTTCTGCAGCAGTACTTCTCTCCGGTCGAGAATGTTCAACGGCTTGACCAAGATTTCTCCTTCCAGTTCGACCTGCAACAGGCAACATCCTAAATTAGTTTCTTTAAAAAAAAACTTTTTAGACTGATCTACTAGAAATAATTCTCACCTGTACATCCTGCCACCTAATTACATGCTTAGGATCATAAACATATTTTTTTAATACAGAGACAAGGAAGACATTGTGGACTCATATGTGACTTGGCAGGGCAAGCTGGTAAGCCACTGACCCAATTCTTGCTAAGACCTGTAATGGTCCACAATACCGAGGTGCCAACTTGGCACACCCGCTCCATTGCAATGTGCTCCTTTTTGCTTGAATCCTCACATACACATGATCACCGACTTGGTATTCTTTAAACCTCCTCTTCCAATCAGCAAAGTTCTTTTGCCTATCCTGAGCGGATTTTAAGTTAGACCGTACATTTTTGACCATTTCCTTAAGCATTCCCGACGCTAACATTAATTTGTCTTCTGGCCCACCCCAGCTTGAGGGTGTGCGACACTTACGCCTGTAAAAAACATCAAAGGGGCTCATTTGTAGTGAGGTATGATAGCCGTTATTGTATGCAAATTCAACCAAGTGCAAATACTCCTCCCACTTAGTTGGTTGTAGCATTACATATGCCCTTAACATGTCTTCCACCACCTAGTTCACACGTTCTGTTTGTCCGTCAGTCTGGGGGTGATACGCTGTACTGAAATTCAGCTGTGTCCCTAATTCTGCAAATAATGTTTTCCAAAAAACTGATGTGATTTTCACATCACGGTTCGAAATTATTGTCCTTGGTAGCCCATGCAATCTAAATATGTTTTGCATAAAAATATGGGCAATCTATATAGCTTTCTAGGTGGATTGTACAGGTATAAAATGTGCTGCTTTACTTGATTTGTTTACCACCACCATGATAGAATCATTATTCTTCCTTGTCTTAGGCAACCCTGTTATAATGTCCATGGAAATAGTTTCCCACTTCCATTCCGGAATGGGTAATGGTTGCAATAACCCCACCGGGTGTTGATGTTCTGCCTTAATTTGTTGGCACTCCAAACACCGTGCCAAATACTCAGCCACATTCTTCTTCATACTCGGCCAAGTAGTATTCTTTCCGAAGTGTTGTGATCATTTTCTGATACCCCGGTGTCCAACATAATGACTTCTATGAAATTCATCCAAAATCAGATTCTTAATGCTATTTTGATTAGGCACATACAGTCTTTTCTTGTAATACAACATTCTAGCAGCATCCACAGTGTAATCCTGCTGGTTTTCTTTACTGGTGGGGTGCTCTACTTGCTGTCTTATTTGCTGATATACCATATCTTGCTCTGCTGCCCTTTGAATCATCTCTGCAAAGGGACTTTTCCACTCGCTGGACGAAATCTCATATAAACTTTGTAATTTCCGACTTAAAGCGTCTGCCACCCGGTTCTCTTTTCCCTTCAAGTGTTTGATCTCGAAATCAAAACCATCTAGAAAATCCACCCACCGTGCTTGCCTAGCATTTAAGGTGGGTTGGCTGAAATAATTGGTTAGACTGTGGTGGTCTGTTAATAGTAAAAATTTCCTTCCCATAAAATATTATCGCCACATTTTCAAGGCATGAATGACGGCTGCAAATTCTAAATCATAAGCAGAATATTTCTGTTCATGTTCTTTCAGTTTCCTGGACTCGTAAGCAATCACCTTTCCTTCCTGCATCAACACGCCTCCTACACCTTGTTTGCTTGTGTCAGTGCACACCACATAATCTTTGTTAGGATCAGCTATGCTTAAAATGGGGGCAGTGGTGAGCAGATGCTTAAGCTACTCAAAACTTTTTTGACATTCCAGGGTCCATCTGAAGGCTCTTCCCTTTTTCTGTAAGGAAGTGATAAGATACGCTACTCTTAAGAATCCTTCCAAAAATCGTCTATAATATCTAGCTAACCCCATGGATGATCTGATGTCTGCCACATCTTTAGGTACAGGCCACTCCATTATTGTCCTTATCTTTTCGGGATCCACCACGATCCCTTCTTTCGTGATTATATGCCCCAAATATTGTATTTCTTCTTTGAAGAAGTCGCACTTGCTGAAATTGGCATATAACTGGTGTTCTCGGAGGGTTTGCAGCACCAATTGGAGGTGCTCCTTGTGTTCTTCCATAGTTCGGAAATATATCAATATATCATCAATAAAAATTAGCACGAATCTATCCAAATATTGATGAAATATGTTGTTCATCAAGCACATAAAAGTTGCGGGGGCATTAGTTAACCCAAAGGGTAACACCACAAACTTGTAATGTCCATACCTCATTCTAAAAGTTGTTTTAGCTATGTCTTCTTCCTTAATCCTGATTTGGTGATACCCGGATCGCAAATCGATCTTGGAAAATATTGTTGCACCTTTCACTTGATCGAAGAGTTCATCAATTCGGGGTAGAGGATACTTATTTTTGATTGTCAATTTATTCAATTGACGATAATCTATGCACATACGAAGGGTCCCGTCCTTTTTCTTAACAAACAATACCGAGGCTCCCCAGGGTGACACACTGGGGCGAATGTAGGATTTGTCTAGCAGTTCCTGTAACTGCATTTTCAATTCTGTCAACTCGGGTGTGCTCATTCTGTAAGGTGCTCGGGATACCGGGGCTGCCCCTGGTATTAATTCGATAGTAAAGTCTATGTCCCTTCTAGGTGGCAGCCCAGGAATCTCCTCCGGAAATACATCAGCAAATTGTTGAATTACTGGGATGTTTTCCAATAGGGCTGTTTTATTTTTCGAGTCAGCATAACCCACTTGAATGGCATAAATCTGACACCACTTTCTAATGCATTTTGCTAGCTGAGAGGCAGTTATTGACGAATCTGCACTGGTCGCTTAATCCCCTGCATCTCCTGCCTTGCTCCAAGCTCATCCTTATAATAGATAGTCTTTGTTTTACAGTTGACTATGGACCAGTAGTTTTCCAACCAGTCCATACCAATTAAGACATCATATGAGACAAGAGGAAGCACATTTAAATCTGCCTTCACTGGCTATCATGCTATATTTATGGGGCAGTTATTGACCTTGGCAATTACTCGTCTTTTTGCCCCTGTAGCCAACTGTACTAACCATGGGTTTTTAAATTTAACAGGTTTCAATTTACAATGCTCCATAACTATAGGACTAATATAACTTAATGTGGCTCCAGGGTCAATTAAAATAGATACAGTAAGGTCTGAAATTTTACCTTCGAATTCCACCATGGTCGGCTGGTACTCTGCCTGACGATCTTCCAGGGCCGCATTAATTCTTGGTAGACTACGTCCTACATCATCGACTGTAGATGCTTCGTGGATTTGGGAAATCTGCTCGATCCCTTTTCATTGTGGGAAGTTTTTAACGTAGTGAGGCCCACCGCAGCCCAAACATTACACCAGAGGTCTTGCTGTCCCTTCACTATCCATCTTTCCCAGCTGTTTGTTGATTCTGGACTCATTAACAGGCTTTGATCTAAGCGAATTCTTCTGTAAATTTCTGTTGTTTTGTCCCTTGGCGAAACTCTTGTTACTACTACCACGATTCCCTTTATTATTTACAGTCATTTTGCTACTTCTCTTATCATTCCATTTGTTACCTGAAATTTCTCCCTTTTGTTTACTTTGCTGGTAACAAATCTTGGCTTTACGTATTACTTCATCCATGGTATTTGGATTGTCAAACTCGATTCTTACCCTCATGCTCAAGGGTAAACTACTGACGAACCTCTGTACTTTTTCCTTTTCCTCTCGAATATAAGGCACGTAACGCAGTAATGAAGTAAAGCGAGTGATAAATTCATCCATGGTTTGTTGTCCCAACCGCAAGTCATGGAATTCCCTAGCCTTTTCATCATAGAAAAGCTCAGTCAAGTATCTTTCCTTAAAGTACCTCTAAAATTTTTCCTAGGTAATGTTCTGCTCGCTTACTCCTTTTGCAATTTTAACTTATTCCCACCACAGGGTGGCTTTTCCCTGCAATTGGAAAATGGCCAACCGTGCTTTGAGGTTGTGGTCATACTCGTATAGCTAGAAATATTTATTCATATTAATCAACCATGCTTCAACGGCTTCCTCCAATTCTCCATCAAAGTGCGGCGGTTTGATCTTGCGAAATTCCCCTTGCAACTCTATATGTTGTCTTTTCGAGTTGTGCTGCTCAGAAGCATTATCAGATCGTTCCTCTTGTTCCTCTTCCCTTCCTTCTGTCCCCTCGGGTCCTGTATGGTGATTTCGCTCCTCAGACTCCCTTTGTTGCTCCGCACTTGGATTCAGTGGTCATTGATTTTGCTTGTCAGATAGGCTTTTTATAATCCTTTCCTGTTCCAAAGTTAACCTTGCGTTATCTTCTCGTAGACGGGCCATTTCATTTTTCAATTCCCGCACAGTCTCGAGTATTGCGAGATTCGTATTGCGAGCCTCTTCTCCAAGTTGTACCCATAATTCTGGGTTATTTTCAGGACCTGTTACAGGCCCTTGACCCACCGAAAACCTGCGTGAGACACTGCCTGCTCTTCTCATCTTGGTAGTCTTTTGTTTTCCTATACTTAACCTAAGGAAAGTGACAGAAGGAGGATTAATGCTTTAACTGTTTTTTTGAAGAAAACAACATAACTCGTAAAATTGAACTGGGAATAAAATTCTTTTACTTTTTATGTCCTTGCTTATTTTTAATATAAAGATATACTTCCCAGAGGCCACAGTTTTTGAAACTGGGCTCTGATACCAATTGTAATGACTCCGACTCAAGTAATTTTTTTTTTGGCATGGTATTAACCTTACCGGTTCTCATGACTCATTGACATCACTCAATACATCGTTGGGAACCCTAATGTTTTATCCTTGGCACACATTTGTATGCGGTTATGGATTATTATTATTATTATTAATTTCTCATGACTCATTGACATCACTCAATACATCGTTGGGAACCCTAATGTTTTATCCTTGGCACACATTTGTATGCAATTATGGATTATTATTATTATTATTAATTTTTATTTTTTTTTTGTCCCAACATATAAGTTTTTAAGGCTCATTTATTTCGCCGCTTGGGTGACATGCATATCTGTCCACACGGCATAAGAACGTATGGTAACTTTCCACCTTCACATGGCATGGATAAGGTGTAATTAACTCCGGCTGCCCGTCCTGTACGTGACTGGCAAACTGATCAAGTCCCATCGTCGATGGGTAATCTCGCTTCAATCGACAGTGGGGATCTCTCCTTGCTATCTGACGGCGGTAGTAATCTTGCGGTTTTCAACCTATACAACGGGTCTAGGATGACGGAGCTCATTTGGATGGGCAGCTCCTTGCGGAGCCAGCTCTGGTAGGTTCATGCCATGCAGCTCTAAGCACTGACTTATCAGTTTTGGCTCCATTGCTGGCGGATTTTGGGTCTGCTATTCTCTATAGGTAAATGATTTTTGCGGTGATATCGTTCTATTTAATTTTCAAGCTGAGCACCACCCTTGTTACTACGTTAACCATTACCTTGTTCCTGCCTTCCACTGTTGCAGATTCTGGTCTCGCATCTGATGGTCTTTTGCAGCTCCGAAAGGGGCTGGTCTTGCACACGGCGGCTCAACCCTTCTCAGGTAAACCCTTCAGCTAATTGCAGTTGGTTTCCTTCTACTATGCTATCGCGATTTCTATTTCACAACATTGACGTTGTCTTTACGTTTTATTTTCCTGGTTTATTTGCATACAGGTTGGACGCCTAATCTAACCCAAGGAAGCCCTCCCTGCGCATGGTCCAGGGTTCCAGGTATGAACATTTCCTCCGGCCGAGGCCCCCGAATGAAAAGTCTTCTTTCATTTATTGGTGGAAGGTTAGCGAAGAGTAGTCCTCAGGCTTGGACCCTGTCGAGTTTTAAGTTGAAGCACATAAGGCCGAGATCGGGTTCCATAAGTGTAGCTTGTTTGTTTGTTTGTTTGTTTGTTTGTTTTTAGTGGAATTTGGCGTTCAGTCGTAACTTTAGTTTCACGACTCAGCCCTTGTGGTGCTCTTAATTAAGTTATATGGCACGGCTTTGCGTAGCCATGTTGCGGCATGATTCTCTCTTGTCATTGGAATGTAAACTATGATAGTTTCGTGGTCAATTCAGATAACAACTGTTCATTTATTTGTTGTTCTTAGACTGCTCTCTCTGTGGACATGTTTGTGATAGATAAAATGTAAAATTTTCTTTCCATGGATGCTTGGTTCGGCCAACTCTAGACTCTGCAACTGTGATTTATTTATCCTTTCTATAATACACAGTCTTTGTTGAATATATCTTGTATTTGGTATTTGGTCTCGGACCCGCTCACTGTCGCATGCATACTGATGCTCTGTTTTATTCTTTGTTCGTTCTTTATGGTTTTATTGTTGAAATACCTTACTTAAGGATTGTAACACTAGGGTTTATGGCCTGGACGCACCTAATGGTTAATGTCTAGCCTAAACTAGGCTCAGACTCTATTCTTGGACTGCCAACCCATGGCACTGTAGCTCCGTCTTGGCTACAGTGCACGGTAGGCTCTATCTCCATTTGTTAATAACAAGATAGACAGGTTGAGCAGTAGTCTCTATTTACATTGTTTGTAGAAGTTATCTTTGGTTCTAAGAAACAACAAATGCCACCCAAGGTTACGTGTGAAAGAGTTTCAAAACGTGAATAGTATTGCTACCCTCCCTGGTCTTTCTATATCGTGCACAGTTTCTTGCAGCATTCGTTTATCATAGTTATTAATTCGGAAAATCTCTTTTTCGGTTGTTTTCCATAGCATGGCACTGTTTCTAAATATCAGTATACTCTCCTTATCACATAGTTTTTCTTTGTCTGATACCTACACTTCTGGATAACACTACGTTGGCTAATGTAAAGCCGTGTACCACTTTTAAATAAATAACAAAAGCAGAGGGTTACCGTTATGATTCTATAATAAGGTAAACCCTCAGCTTTAGGACCCGTACCTACCGCTAACCCACCATCTTCTCATGATCCCAAATGTGTATAAACCCTCGAGTTCACTACGATTCCAATTAAATGAAATATAATGAGACTAACTCACAAAAGTTAACTTTTGGTTCAATACAAATATTATTTAAATGTCCTCTAATAGGACTGGTTCACAGAAAAGAAATCCTTCAGTTCACTGCAAATATTAATGAAGTTCTGGTTAATACTTCATACCTGGTTTTTTGTCCAATAAGTAATTCCAAGAATAAGTCACCTCTGCTCTCTACAGTTAGCCAACCACCCGACCATGAGATTGTCCTTCGAGACCAAATCTCCCCCCGGGCTCACTCAAAGACAAACAGTCTTTGACAATTGCTTGCGCTCTGCGCCCTTACCATCTGGTCATCGCCAGACTTGGTAATCTTCCACTACCTTCCTCACTATCGGTCCTCTGCCGCACAGTTCCCCCTTTTCCTTCCTTTTCCCGGAAGCCACCCATGGTGGTGGGGGGGGGGGGGGGGGTGGGGGGGCAGTTAGGGTTTGTAATTGTTTTTTTTTTAAAGAAGAAAAAAGAACATAACTTCCCTCCTCATAAGTTACATCATATTCCCGTGACTAGGAAATCATTTCTCCTTTTATTCACTAATAATAAAATGTCAATTTATATAGCAGATAATACCATCATCCATCAGTTTGTTTCCTTTTCTTTTAACTACGGTAAATAAAATATTTACAAAATTCTGGGGGTATTACACCATTCCACCCCTCGATGACCTAATATATCATTAATAATCGCCTTTGATACAAAGCCTCAATACTATCTTTTCTCAATAAGTGAGAATCTGAAACTCCTGCAATCAATTCCCTCCCAATAGTTAACAAATTACCATTACCAAATGACCACTGAATCATTTGCAATAGCCATTCCTTTACCTTTTGGAACCCCTCCATATATATGAGCCCCTCTTAATGTCGCTTTCAAGAAACTTAATCCAATGTATAATTATCGTGTGTAAATGCTATTTGGTTGACATGATTTGTGCCCAGATTCCATCTCTGAATAAGGCACGTCAGAGCGATTTAATAAGAAAAGATCCGGGAAAAGTTGATGTGTTCAATATCCCCCACCTTCAAGTTCTTTTGGCTTTGATATGGTATCTCAGGAAATTAAATGATACTTGCTTTCCCCAATACCAAACCACAAGAAACAATGAGAATCTGAAACTCCCGCAATCAATTCCCTCCCAATAGTTAACAAATTCCCATTACCAAATGACCACTGAATCATTTGCAATAGCCATTCCTTTACCTTTTGGAAGTTCCCTCCCAATAGTTAACAAATTCCCATTACCAAATGACCACTGAATCATTTGCAATAGCCATTCCTTTACCTTTTGGAACCCCTCCATATATATGAGCCCCTCTTAATGCCGATTTCAAGCAACTTAATCCAATGTATAATTATCGTGTGTAAATGCTATTTGGTTGACATGATTTGTGCCCAGATTCCATCTCCGAATAAGGCACGTCAGAGCGATTTAATAAGCAAAGATCCGGGAAAGTTGATGTGTTCAATATCCCCCACCTTCAAGTTCTTTTGGCTTCGATATGGTATCTCAGGCAATTAAATGATACTTGCTTTCCCCAATACCAGACCACAAGAAAGAAGAAACGAGCCAATATTTTAAGTATTTTAATATCTATATATATTTGTGAGTCATTTAATGGTTAATCTAATTTTAATAATAATTAAATATAAAAAATTAAGATTTATGTCAAACCTAGTTATATTTTTTTAATTTTTTTCTTTTAATTTCTAATTTAATAAAAAATAATATCATATCCACATGTGTAAATTTTATTTCTATTAATTTTTAGTTATATCATTAAATTCAATTCAATTCAATTATATATATATATATTAAATTTTAAATTTTATCATTTAATTAATTTTTATGTTTTTTTTATTCTAAATATATATATATATATATATATATTAAATATGAATATATTTGAAAAGAATTCTTTAAACATTTACTACTTATTTAATTTTTATAACTAACTAAAATATATATATATATATATATATATATATATAATTTAATCATTTAATTTTTTTTTGTAAAGTTAGGAATATATTTGAAAAAGTTTTTTTAAACATTTACTATTTATTTAATTTATATATGTAGAAAAGTTAAAAATTGAGAAAATTAATATGAAGATTAATAAATTTATAATAATAAAATAAATTATAGAAATGTTTTTATTTTAATTAGTTAATGTAAATTCTTTTAATGTGAAATTTATTATATATTTTTAAATATAAATATTTATTTGAATTTTTTGAAAATATTTATTATTTAATATTTAATTTAATCTATAAATATTTATAATCAAAATTATGTGGATATAGAAAATATTTATAGAAAATTTATCTTAAATGTTTTTACTTTAAATTTTTTAAATATAATATATTAATTATATATTGAAAGTGGATGGAACACTAAATGAATTATCTACTTCTATAGAACTTTATTATATTAAAATATAATTTTTTTAAATATAATAATATTTTTTTCCAAATTAATAAAAATAAAATAAAATTATTAACATATATCAATAAACATTTAGCTAATAAATACTAAAAAAAAATGCAATATTTTTGAATTCATACTCGTGGGGATTAAGGTTTGTTTACGTCTAAGAAAGGTAACATTTTTACCAAAACATTTTAAAAACCGATGTTTTTCAATGAGTTAAATGTGTTTGGGTTAAAATTTTCTAAGGCAAGGGTTTAATTAAAAGTAAATTTTTAAAGTTAAATTTTAAGTTATTAAGAGTTTAATTTTTAAGATGAGAGTTAATAATTTATGGAAATGGAAATAGTTTTAGGGAAAAATATTATAATTATATATATATATATATATATATATATATATATATATGATATATATTGTAAATAAGATAAAATATATTATTTAGTAAAGTGGTAGATTACAAAATTTGGGTTGTGTGGGAAAGAGAACCCAACACAAGACCCAATCAAAATAATAGTGTTCGTCATAGCAAAAGCGTTTATGAGTACAAAAGTGGGAACCGCAGAGACTTCTTTACAACATTCTCAAAATTGAGAGTATATAAGCCAAGAAAAGAGAAGGAAGCTTTATTGCGGTCGACCACGCATATTTTGTTTTCCTCCACGACAGAAAGCCTTTCGCGGAGGAAGAAAAATATACACAAAGGAAGAAGAATAGGGAAGGAAACTGATGACATCACTCATGGTTGGCGGTGACCTGATCTTCATCCAGATGAATGGGAGTCTCTTGAGAGCTTCCCTCCTATTGCACGGTGGTGATCCGACGGCTTGTGGAGGCCCCAGCGTCCTCTTTCTTGATGCTCGAGGATCCTTCGGCAGTTGAATGGACCTTTGTTGTCGAGTTTTTCTTGATGACAGTATAATTTGGAGCGTCCCGAGTGATGAATCTACGGTGGTGGATAGCTTCGACATACATTACAAACTTCTCCGTGAGCCAGTAAATATTTGTTTCTAGAACCTTGGTGCGCTCCTCTTGTTCCTGCATAGCAAGCCCCATTATGGTCTTCATTTGCCACCATGTTTCAATAGAACGCGCGTAGAGGTTTTCACGCGCCCGAGTGAAAGCAGGGTCCGGAATCCAGGCAAATTCGGCATCAACCTCCTCAGTGGTGACCTCTCTACGGAGAACATTTGCTTGGGCTTCTAAGTTTGAAATTCACTACTGAGTTTCTGGATTAACAACCGTTGCGTAACACAGAGCTACGCACCTAGCAGATGTCTCCACGCGAGTGGTAGGGGGCGAGCCCAGGGAGTGCCAGCTGGAGGTTGCGCGATCATGTGCCCCTCCTCGACTGGGACTAGGGGTGGAACAAGTCCTCAGGGCCATGATAGAAGCAGAAGAACTAGAGAGCATGGGGAACTAGAGAGCAAGGGACCGATTGAGAGGGGAAAAGGCAGAGAGCTGAATGAGGGGGAGAAGTGGGAGGGGTGAATTTATAGAAGCTGGGAGAAGGAGGGAGGCCTGAATGGGGGAGAGGGGATGGGAAGGGGAAGCATGCGAAGATCTGATGAGGGGCGATGGAGGAATTACAAAGATGAGAGGATGTGACTGAGAGGTGGCAGTCACAGAAGGGAGAGGGGAGGTGGCATCGCGGGCTCTAGAATCAGGTGAGCCAAGGATGAGACCGTACTCCAACGCCATCCACCTGTCCTTCCAACTAAGCAGAGAATCGACATTGTAATGATGAAAGGTACGCAAACAGTTATTATTTGGTAGAGTTGTTGTATTCGTCATTAATTGTTGCGCATTGCTGACGAAGTTCCCCTTCCTCCAATTCCTGCCACGCTCGGGACTTCAGGCATAGGCTACCAGCCATACCCTCATTCGCCAGTTTGTCTGCGAGTTTATTTATCTTCCTTCTGATTGCTTGAAAGTGGAGGCCAGCCATGCTATCAATTCCCTCCTTGATCCGATGTATTATTTTGTTTAGGCGCCATTTTTCCAAGATTTTGTCCATGTCAATGCCTTGCTGAAGTTTTTTTCCGATTTGGGTGGCCAGCGTGGAGTCTCCTTCAACTATTAGAGGACTGAGATTTAGGTCACGTGTAGTGGTGATGCCATGTTCCAGGGCAAGAAATTCTGCGACATTGTTTGTGGCTGAACCTATATTTCCCTCATAAATCTAGATTATCTCTCCTTTAGAGTTTCTGAAGACTCCACCAAAACCAGTCGGGCCCAGATTCCCTTTGGTTGCACCATCGTAGTTGAGCTTGAAGGTCCCCTGCTCTGGCGGGCACCAAGTGTTATTTTTATTTTCATGCCTGGGAAGGTCAGTGACATCGCGGACCTTGATTTGAAAGAGGTCCAACATTGAGAGAATGCTCACTTCGAGGAAGGTGGGAGGGGCTTTGACAATTTGAGTGGGTAGAGAGGTCATAGTTTCCTCGAGTGTGGTTTTTATCTTCGAGATAATGAATTCCTCCTGGGTGGAGAAGCCATGAAAGATTCTTGCATTGCATTTCTTCCACAGAGTCCAGTAGATCAGACCATGAATTAGATTCCATGCACAGTTTACCAGAGGATGTGGGGAAAAGACCGTTCTCCAGTTCACGATGGTATTTTGAATAGAAGAGGAGTCCTGATCAGATCTTTTGAAGACCAAAGAAATCTAATTACATAAATAGGAAGCAAAAGGGTAGACATTTAACAGATGATTGGGGGTTTCTTCTTCTTATTGGCATAGGGGGCATCTCGAAGGGCCAATAAAGTCTTTCCTTCTTAGATTGTCCCACGTTAAAACATTTCTATGCATGACTAACCAAAGAAAGATGGAAATTTTTGGCCAGTGCTTCTTGTGTCAGATTTCATTCCACTTCAGATCTTGTTGGTGTTGATCATGCTTTGCAATGTATCTGTAGGCTTCTCTTAATATGAAGTGTCCTGCTGAGTTTTTCCCCCATCTAAGTTTATCCTCAACAAAGTCAAGGAGGATTTTTCTTTTTTTGTAATTATGAAGAAATGTCTGACCAGGTTTGGGGGTTCATATGGGGATTCCATTCCTCTTGTTTCATTCAATTTCTCCATTTGTCAGTTTCTTCACTTTTTCCCCAGTACTGGTTGACTTTGATCTTCCCTCTGTTTTGAATTTCAGCCTTGATTTGGTGATAGTGATCTTGATCAAGTTCAGGCCTTTGCTACCAGGCATCCTCCCAGAAAAGAGCCTTGTTCCCACTACCTATTTCCTAGAAGCTATGTCTTTGAATGATGTCCCTGTTCTCCCAAGCTTGATTCCAGATGACTGAACCTTTGATGTTTCCATTGAGCCTGATGATTTTCTCTTGCGTTAAGGAGGGGGTGTACTTTGATTTCCAAAGGATTCCCCTAGGGGAATTGGGGTTTACTAACCATCTCCATACGTTTTTGGCTCCCAGGGCCTTTCCCAGGACGTCTATGTCTCTAAGACCGAGGCCACCATCTTTTTTGGGCTTGCATATTTTTTCCCATGCTACTAGAGCCCATTTCTATTTAACCTCTGCACCTCTCCATAAGAAGTTCCTCTGAAGGTTTCTGATTTTGTTGGAAATCACTTTGGGGTTGCCAGAGCCGAGTACAAGTAAAACGGGATGGCCTGAAGGATAGATTTAACTAGGATAAGGCGACTAGTCAAATTGACAAATCTGAAGGTCAAGTTGGCAATTATTTTCTCCATTTTGTTAATTAGGCTCTCCCAAGTGGCCCGGGAGAGAGGCATATCTGTTAGGGGAACCCCAAGGTAAGTGGAGGGTAGAGTACTAATGGGAATAGTCAGGAGTCTAGCGATGTTCCTACAAATGGGAAGCAGAGTGTTAAAGAAGAACAACTTGGATTTCAGGGGGTTGATGGAGGTACCAGAAGCAACAGAGAAGTCTGACATGATGGACATGAAAGAGGCAACCTCTTTGATAGTTGGGAGGCGCATGAGAAGGGTATCATCTACAAATTGCTGGTGAGTTGTAAGGGGGGCCGAGGCATGGGACTAGAGACCAGAGAGCTTATTTTCATGCAAGGCAACAGAGATAGAGTGTCCTAGCCCTTCCACCATTATAACAAAGAGGAAGGTAGAGATTGGATCCCCTTGCGTGATACCCCTTGAAGGATTGAAGGGTTGTGAAGGTGATCCATTCACGAGGATGGAGAAGAAAGATTCCCACACCATAACCATGATCCACTTTATGCTTTCTTTGTGGAACCCAAACACATCCAGGACTTGTCTCATATAGTTCTAGCTAATTTTGTCAAAGTCTTTAGACATGTCTAGCTGAGTCATCATACTTGGTTTTTTTTGTGATTTAAGAGAATGAATAAGCTCATGAGAGAGGATGATGCTATCCATGATTTGTCTTCCTTCCACATAGCCAGACTGTTGGTGGGAGATGAGGAGAGGGAGGATAACTTTAATTCGATTGGCCAGAACTTTGGAGATTATTTTGTATATAACATTGCAGAGGGCTACGGGCCTAAATTTGTCTGGGGAATCCGCAGAGCTTCCCTTGGGTATCAGAGTCAAGAAAGTAGAGTTAATGGCTTTAAGGACAGATTTCTGAATACGAGATTCCTCAACCAAGGAATGAACTTCCAATTTTATGATAGGCTAGCAAGCTTTGTAGAAATCAATGGTGAACCCATCCAGACCTGAAGCTTTGCCATTGGGCATTCCCATGACCACATCTTCCACTTCCTGGACGGAGACTTTCTGTAGGAGCATTTTGTTATGGTCCTCTGTGAGGATTTTGGGGATATTCTTGGTGATCTTTTTGATGTCTTGATCCTGATCATTCCTTGGCTCTTTGAGAAGAGAGTTGAAATAGCAGTTGAGCTCTATTTCCAACTCCTCTTGAGAGTGAAAGAGATGATCCTCTTGATTCTTCAGAGCCAGAATTATATTGTTCCTCTTGTGTTGTATCATTATTTTATGGAAAAACGTCGTGTTCCTTTCCCCACATTTCAGCCAATTTATTCTATATTTTTTATGCCACAACTTTTCTTCCTGAATGGCTCTTTCATACCAACTTTGTTGTAGTTGTTGTTCCTCTTGCTTATTGTTCTCCGTTAGCCCTTCTTCAATTATTTTTTGTTGGAGAAGTTCTAGTTGGTGTTCCAAGTTTTTTTTATCCGTGATGATGTTGCCAAATGTATTGTTGTTCCATTTTTTGATTTCCTCTTTGATGTGTTTTAACTTTTGTTGGAAAGTATACGTTTTGTTTCTAATTCTGATAGGAGAGTAAGTCTACCATTGTTTCATTTTTTTCCATGAAATCCTGGTGATCCAACCAGAAGGCCTCGAATCTAAAAGGCTTATTTTTCGGACCATTGGAAATTTGAAACTTGAGAGAGATAGGCCAGTGATCAGAGCTTGTTTGCAGAAGGATTCTCGCCTCCATTTCCCAGGAGGTGAGATAAGTGGCCTCAGATAGAAGGAAGCAGTCTAAACAAGAGGCTATTTGACTGTCTTCTCCTCTTCTGTTATTCTGGGTGAATAAGCCATTGCTAGTGGGAATGTCGATGAGGTTGAGGTTTTCAATGGTGGCGAGGAAAGCCTTAGAGTCTTTATCTAACTTCCCGATTCCTCCTTTCTTTTCAAATAAGTTAGTTATCATATTAAAATCACCAGCTATGATTTTGAGGGGATGGTGCAGAGGGTCAAGGAGATTGGTTAAGGTTTGGAGCATTTTGATACGATCTATCACCTTGTTCGGGGCATAAATATTAGTTATGCAAATGGTCTCGTTGGTGCCTAAGATTCTCAGGATTACAATTATGGAATGGTGAGTGGCCAGAGAAGAAATAAGGTCGAATTTAGAGTTTTTCCAAAAAGTCATTAAGCCCCCCATCATACCTGAATGTATATTAGCCAAGGAGCTGTAAAGCTTGAAGCACAAGTTGAGAAGGAGGGGAGGGTGAGTCGAGTCAAGTTTAGTTTCTTGAATAAGAAGGATTTCGGGGTGATCAGACATGATTCTAGTTTTTAAGATGCGTTTCTTCCCAGGATTGTTAAGTCCCCTAATATTCCAAGAGATGCAATTCATTGACATGGAGATGGGTATAGAGCAAGAGCCTTTACCTTTCCTTCATTGATTAGCTTGTCACCCAGTTCTTGAAGGAGCTGACTGGTGGTCTTTCGTCCTCGCTTTCTGCTTGAGCCTTTGAGGTTGAGTTCTTCTATTGGTATATTGGCTAATATGCCTTTTGAAGTCGTGCTTTCTTGTGCTGGATAGTGAGTTTTGAGTTTTAATTCTTCCTGGAGGAGATAAGCTCCTTTGATTTTTTGTAGTTGTTGTTCTGATATGGAATTTATTCCTTTTTGTTTCCATTCCTCTACAATTGTTGCAAGGTTTACCCCTTGTAGAGCTTCCTCTATTGCGTTTTCCTTTGGAGTTTCCTCTGTTTCTACTTGCTGCATTTTTGTATCCTCTTGCTCTTGCTCCTTTCTTCTATTGGTATTACCTGTGTCCCTTTCATCGTGTTTGTTGTCTACTGGGTTCATTTCTTCCTCTCCTACTTCATTTGCTATCAATTTGTTAGGATCCATTTGCTCTTGGGTACTGTTCAGTACATTGAACTAATTTTGGCTTGCTTCTTTAGATAGGTTTTTCTTGGGGATAACTTTTTTCCTGTTATTCTTGTTCCTGGAGATGACTTTGGTAAAACCTTCGTTGTCTTTTTGTTTATTTGCTTTCTCTGGTGTTTGGGGGGTTTTATTCATGGGGAAGTCTCGGAAAAGATGCCCATGCTCATGACACTTTCTGCGTCAGAAGGGTATATGTTCATAGTCTATACTTTGCAACTAGACTTCATCCTTGAAGATTAATTTGATTGCTTCTGGAAGAGCACCAGAGACGTCTAGGTATACACAAATCCCGGTGTAGGAAACATAGTGCCCCATTCTAGTGCCTTCAGACATTTTAATGTACTCCCCCAGCTGGTCTCCTATTCCTTTCAAGACTGAAGGAGCCTAATAATCAATTGGTAAGGAGTAGAGGCGTACCCAGACTAGAACCCTAGTGAAATCCTCTTTTTCCTGTGTGCGGGTCTCCTTCCAGAATCTCATGTATAAACCGACTGAGTTGTAGAAATAGGGTCCTCCTTCAAAAATTTTGTCTCTATCTTCTAGGAGGTCAAAGATGACTGTGAAAAATCCTTTGGAGCCCAACTGAAGTCTGATCTCCCCTTTGGGTGTCCATTTTCTCTGAATCCACCAGTTCAGGGCTCTTTCAGTTGGCCATAATCCCATGAACTTGCATATAACTGCATGTTCTTGCATGTATTCTCTATATTCAGCTACCCCAGGGTCTTGGATTTCCAGTTCTGGGATTTTCTTGGCTTTGGGGTTACAATTATTCTTAGTCTTTTTCGACTGATCCTGCGGTTGCTCCTGAGATTTTGAAGGATTGACATTAGCAGGGAAGGGCAGGTCTACGACCTTGCTCTTTTCTTCCTCCTGGTGGGATACAAAAGGCAGAGCTGGAGGCAAACTTTGTGAAGAATGAAGCCTGGTCTGGCGACCGACCAAAGACCATATCCTTGAAGAAGCAAGCGCTAGGATGTTGTAGCGGATCCGCCATGACTGGCAAGGCACCGAAGGCCAAAACCAGAGGCACTGAGGGTAAGTCGCGGAGCTCACACAAACCCTAGTTGCGTAGTTCCTCCGGTTCCTGATTTCCAAGTCACACATTTTTTTTATATAAAATTAAAATTAATTATTAATTGAGAAATTATTTTAATAAAATACAAATTCAATTGAATACTTACCATTGTAATTAAAACAGATTTTTATAGTTTTGAAAAAAAATGTTAAATCAATTATTATTAAATTCATTTTTAAATTTTATTTATAAGCGTATAATTTTTATACAATTATATCAAAATTTAATTTTTAATAAATATATTTTAAATTTAATTGACTAAAAAATTAGTTGTTCTCAAAATCATTTGAAACAAAAAGTCAATATTAAAAAATTCACAAAATTGAAAAAAACTCGAATGATGGTATAATACAACAATTTGAAGAGAACATTTCGGAAATCAACCAAAAATAAATAAAACTAATTGTGTAATATGAAGTAATGTAGTCTTATAACAAACTCAAGGACTGTCATATTCCTAACAGAGGAATCTTGGGTAACTATAGCAGGTCACTAGGGGGCCTATCCGAACGGGGAGGAATCTTGGGTAGCTATAGCAGGTCACTAGGGGGCCTATCCGAACGGGGTCGATATCTTCGTAATCTAGTAACCCTTTCAGGTCTATTAATTTATGGGAAAAAATTTATTTATATCAAATTCCATTTAGAATTTCCCAATCAAAATGGTCTGAAAGTTTAGTTCAAAGTATAGAATATTTAAAATAAATGAAATTTAATTAAATCATTATAAGCAAAACTTTGTATTAATAATATTATTTATTCGATGTAATTCAAACAAAATTTGAAGTGAAAATATCAACTTTACTTATTAGAAAAAAGGCCATTTCCAAATGCATTTATGCTATTGCAAGAATAAAATCAAACAAACTTATTTCGATATCTACATAGACCATTACAACAAGCCTACTTTCTTTCACTTTTTCAAGTGCGTCACATAGCGCTAGTGCAATATAATCGTGGAGAGATTATTATTACATAGAGATCTTAAGTTCATGGAGAGATTATTATTACATAGAGATCTTAAGTTCAAATCTCGATCATTCTGCATGTGGAACATGCACTTGCATAAAAAAAAATTGCTGATTATATTGAAAAAAAATTGGTCCCTGATTATTGGTATTGGCTCTCCCACTACCCTCTTTTCGTAATTTTTTTTATCAAGCTTTTAAATAAAACCGATTGCAAATATGTCCTTTCTTTTTTATCATTAAATTTTCAATTACTCTTTAATAATAAAGCTTTTTTAGTACCTTGATTCGAAATGACATATCTAGTATTATAATTTTTTATTATTAAGAATTAAATAAAATTTATTGGGTAACGTTTCATTTTTTACTATTATTTTCGATTAGTTATTAATGATAAAGCTCTTTTAGTGTAAAATTTGTATAATGTGATTGTCATTATTGACTATTCTCAATACACAAGAGGATTTGTGTTGGGAAAGATAAGTTTCAGTGCACTTGTGGTTGGAAGTCGGCTTTCCAAACCCCATATAGTCCACAACCAATGTTAATTTGTTTGCAATTGACCTTGACGTATGTAAAGATCGGTAGAGTTTAGTCGGGCGTGGCCCCAATTTGTAAGTGAATAAGGTTGTAGGAGTTCGACTTGGTCTTAGCGCCGACCTGATTATTGTTGTGGGCCGAGGTTGGGTAGTTGGAGTTTTGTTGGTGTAAACATCTAGTGGTGAAGAAAATAACCCTGACCTCAATTAGGTCTGACCATAGTCAGAAGTAACACCATTTTGGGAGAGCAGAACGAAGGCCTCGACCGTGACCTGTTGTGGGGCCGACTCACGACTTGCCTTGGGAGTTGCACACATCTTGTGATTTTTACAGGGTTGCCCCAATTAAGGTTTTCATTTAATTTTTATATTTTCATTTAGTTTTTCGAGCTCTTTTTTTATCATGCTTACAAGATTGGTGATATTTTTAGCCATCCAACGAATTGATATAGTACTTTGAAAATGTTCATCAGTATTCACCATATCGTAAATTTGACTCCGAAGGAGATTTTCTAAAGCACGGGTATGATGATGTGATAGGCTGATGTGAGACATCATTTAAATCCTTTCTGCGAACTGAAAACATGCACAGTTACCAATGAAACAAAATATATAAATCAATACGATTCAAACGATTTGACTGCAAGTATCGTACCTACAATTTTCAAATTTGCTAAGATTGTAGTGATTACAAAACAAGACCCAAGCCATTTGAGCCAATGAAATCAACAAAAAAATAAAATTAAAATAATTTCAATATATATATATATATAAGTATTGCAAGATGCATTTTAAGTTGTGGTCAAACACCAAATTAATTCATTGTCAACGCATCAAATGTGTTACCTGCCTATAAAAAGAATAATAAGAGTATAAATCAAGCTTAATCACTCTACTTTGTTGTAAAGGTTTAGATTTAAGCGTAAAGAGATATAAAACATTGAAAATTTTAAATTTATTTTTATTGATATAATTTCAAATTT
The DNA here is from genome assembly GCA_031772625.1 of Pinus tabuliformis. NCBI lineage: Eukaryota > Viridiplantae > Streptophyta > Pinopsida > Pinales > Pinaceae > Pinus > Pinus tabuliformis. The sequence goes on along the minus strand of CM062818.1, from coordinate 681,773,966 downwards.
TAGATATATGTATAATTAGGATAATCATATAAATTAAATGGTGGATAAAAATCTATAGACATCAATAAATAGCCGACATCATAACACTTACCTTATGATAGATTTCACATAACCAAAACTAAAAAGAACCATAATTAACTAATTATAAAGTTTTTTAATAATAATAATTATTATTATTAATTAGAAAAATAATTAATATATAAGTTAAACACATATACATTTAAAAAAAGCATGTAACAAGAAAATAATAATAAATTAATAATAGTAATAAGAGCTCCTCGGATGGGGTGATACAAAGAGGACAATTAGGGGGTCACATGGTTGTCACTCACTAAGAATGGCAGTGCCCCCATGACATTTAACATTTTTCCAACGGTTGTTATGGTTGCACGCTACACAAGGCAAGTGGGCATTCATCAACATAGGTGGTGTTTAATGACACATCAGTGAGGTATCAAGTCTACAATTAATACGAAGAGTGGCAACTTACAGGCGCATGTTTGGAAGTCATTAAATGTTCATATCTTAATGTGTTATGCTCATCACACAAGCTAGGAGACGCCAAGACTGCAGACAAGAGAGATTATGCCTGAGATAGGAGGGAAATCACAAACCGGATTTCAAAGATATTAGGAGATATGACCACTCATTGTTGATGGCTTCCACTTGAAAAAATTATGGCACTCTAGTGGTATGCATTCTTCATTTTATTTTTCTTAGTTTCTTTTGCTCTCTTCACTAGGCTATTTCCTTTTTTAGTAGGTCTAGCCCCTGCTTTTCTTATTTCTTTCCTCTCATGACACTCAACCTTTGCTTTGACCCAATCCCTTGAAGATTTTCTTTCCTTTCTCTCAAGCCTCTCACACACCTTTCTCTTAGCTTTCCCTTAACTCCTTGGCCTTTTTCCAAGTACAAATTATCCCTAGTACATGTTAACTTCTCAGGCTTCTCGACTCTCCTGTTGTGTCTCTTTTCATTTTACCTTCTATCATGTCATTCTTAGGCTAGCCAACCCTTATCTAAAGTAGGTCTCAGTCCTTGCCAACCATATGTTGATCACCATGCCTAGATAGTGGGCTCGAGCTGGACAAAGAACAACTTATTATAGGTATATGGAAAAGATGTGTGCCCAATGATGAGCAAAGTCCTCAACTAGTCAATACTTAGATAACACACGATTTTAGGTAAATAAGAAATTGATTATCTGCCCACACAATAATCAACCATGCTTCAGCAGCTTCCTCCAATTCTCCATCGAAGTGCGGCGGTTTGATCTTGCGGAATTCCCCTTGCAACTCTATCTGTTGCCTTTTAGAGGTGTGTTGCTTGGAAGCATTATCAGATCGTTCCTCTTGTTCCTCTTCCCTTCCTTCTGTCCCCTCGGGTCCTGTATGGTGATTTCGCTCCTCATACTCCCTTTGCTGCTCCGCACTTGGATTCAGTGGTCGCTGATTTTGCTTGTCAGATAGGCTTTTTATAATCCTTTCCTGTTCCAAAGTTAACCTTGCGTTATCTTCTCGTATACGGGCCATTTCATTTTTCAACTCCTGCACAATATCGAGTATTGCGAGATTCGTATTGCGAGCCTCTTCTCCAAGTTGTACCCATAATTCTGAGCTATTTTCAGGACCTGTTGCAGGCCCTTGACCCACCAGAAACCTGCGTGAGACACTGTCTGCTCTTCTCATCTTAGTAGTCTTCTGTTTTCCTATACTTAACCTAAGGAAAGTGACAGAAGGAGGATTAATGCTTTAACTGGTTTTTTTGAAGAAAACAACATAACTCGTAAAATTGAACTGGGAATAAAATGCTTTTACTTTTTATCTGTTCTTGCTTATTTTTAATATAAAGATATACTTCCTAGAGGCCACAGTTTTTGAAACTGGGCTCTGATACCAATTGTAATGACTCCGACTCGAGTAAATTTTTTTTTGGCATGGTATTAACCTTACCGGTTCTCATGACTCATTGACATCACTCAATACATCGTTGGGAACCCTAATGTTTTATCCTTGGCACACATTTGTATGCGGTTATGGATTTATTTTTTATTTTTTATTTATTTATTATTATTATTATTATTATTATTATTATTTATTATTTATTATTTTATTTATTTATTTATTTATTTATTTTTTTTTTTTTTTTTTTCAGTCCCAACATATAAGTTTTTAAGGCTCATTTATTTCGCCATTTGGGTGACATGCATATGCTGTCCACGCGGCATAAGAACGTATGGTAACTTTCCACCTTCACATGGCATGGATAAGGTGTAATTAAATCTGGCTGCCCGTCTTGTACGTGACTGGTAGACTAATCAAGTCCCATCGCCGATGGCCAATCCCGCTTCAATCGACGGTGGGGATCTCTCTTTGCTATCCGACGGCGGTAGTAATCGTGCAGTTTTCAACCTATACAACGGGTCTAGGATGGCGGAGCTCATTTGGATGGGCAGCTCCTTGCGGAGCCAGCTCTGGTAGGTTCATCCCATGTAGCTCTAAGCGTCGACTTATCAGTTTTGACTCCATTGCTGGCGGATTTTGGGTCTGCTATTCTCTACAGGTAAATGATTTTTGCGGCGATATCATTCTATTTAATTTTTAGGCTGAGCACCACCCTTGTTACTGCGTTAACCATTACCTTGTTCCTGCCTTCCACTGTTGCAGATTCTGGTCTCACATCTGGTGGTCTTTTGCAGCTCCGAAAGGGGCTGGTCTTGCACACGGCGGCTCAACCCTTCTTAGGTAAACCCTTCAGCTAATTGCAGTTGTTTTCCTTCTACTATGCTGTCACGATTTCTATTTCACAACACTGACGTTGTCTTTATGTTTTATTTTCCTGGTTTATTTGCATACAGGTTGGACGCCTAATCTAACCCAAGGAAACCCTCCCTGCGCATGGTCCAGGGTTCCAGGTATAAACATTTCCTTCGGCCAAGGCCCCCAAATGAAAAGTCTTCTTTCATTTATAGGTGGAAGGTTAGCGAAGGGTAGTCCTCAGGCTTGGACCTTGTCGAGTTTTGAGTTGAAGCACATGAGGCCGAGCTCGGGTTCCATAAGTGTAGCTTGTTTTTTTTTTTTTTTTTAGTGGAATTTGGCGTTCAGTCGTAACTTTAGTTTCACGACTCGGCCCTTGTGGTGCTCTTAATTAAGTTATATGGCACGACTTTGCATAGCCATGTTGCGGCATGATTCTCTCTTGCCGTTGGAATGTAAACTTTGATAGTTTGGTGGTCAATTCAGATAACAGTTGTTCATTTATTTGTTGTTCTTAGACTGCTCGCTCTGTGGACATGTTTGTGATAGATAAAATGTAAAATTTTCTTTCCATGGATGCTTGGTTCGGCCAGCTCTAGACTCTATAACTGTGATTTATTTATCCTTTCTATATTACACAATCTTTGTTGAATATATCTTGTATTTGGTATTTGGTCTTAGACCCGCTCACTGCCACATGCATACTGATGCTCTGTTTGATTCTTTGTTCATTCTTTATGGTTTTATTGTTGAAATACCTTACTTAAGGATTGTAACACCAGGGTTTATGGCCTGGATGCACCTAATGGTTACCGTCTGGCCTAAACTAGGCTCAGACTCTGTTCTTGGACTGCCAACCCATGGCACTGTAGCTATGTCTTGGCTACAGCGCACGGCAGGCTCTATCTCCATTTGTTAATAACAAGATAGACAGGTTGAGCGGTAGTCTCTGTTTACATTGTTTGTAGAAGTTATCTTTGGTTCTGAGAAATGGCAAATGCCACCCAAGGTTACGTGTGAAAGAGTTTCAAAATGTGAATAGTATTGCTACCCTCACTGGTCTTTCTATATCGTGCACAGTTTCTTGCAGCATTGGTTTATCATAGATATTAATTCAGACAGTCTCTTTTTCGGTTGTTTTCCATAGCATGGCATTGTTTCTAAATATTAGTATACTCTCCTTATCACAGAGTTTTTCTTTGTCTGATACCTACACTTATGGATAACACTACGTTGGCTAATGTAAAACCCGTGTACCACTTTTAAACAAATAACAGAAGCAGAGGGTTACCGTTATGATTCTATACTAAGGTAAACCCTCAACTTTAGCGACCCGTACCTACCGCTAACCCGCCATCTTCTCATGATCCCAAATGTGTATAAACCCTCGAGTTCACTACGATTCAAATTAAATGAAATCTAATGAGACTAACTCACAGAAGTTAACTTTCGGTTTAATACAAATATTATTTAAATGTCCTCTAATAAGACTGGTTCACAGAAAAGAAATCCTTCAGTTCACTGCAAATATTAATGAAGTTTCGGTTAATACTTCATACGTGGTTTTCTGTCCAATAAGTAATTCCAAGAATAAGTCACCTCTGCTCTCTACAGTTAGCCAACCACCCGACCATGAGATTGTCCTTCGAGACCAAATCTCCCCCCTGGCTCACTCAAAGACAAACAGTCTTTGACAATTGCTTGCGCTCTGTGCCCTTACCATCTGGTCATCACTAGACTTGGTAATCTTCCACTGCCTTCCTCACTGTCGGTCCTCTGCCACACAGTTCCCCCTTTTCCTTCCTTTTCCCAGAAGCCACCCACGGGGGGGTGGGGCGGGGGCAGTTAGGGTTTGTAACTGATTTTTTTTTTAAAGAAGAAAAAAGAACATAACTTCCCTCCTCAAAAGTTACATCATATTCCCGTGACTAGGAAATCATTTCTCCTTTTATTCACTAATAATAAAATGTCAATTTATATAGCAGATAATACCATCATCCATCAGCTTGTTTCCTTTTCTTTTAACTACGGTAAATAAAATATTTACAAAATTCTGGGGTATTACACCATTCCACCCTTCGATGACCTGATATATCATTAATAATTGCCTCCGATACAAAGCTTCAATACTATCTTTTCTCAATAAGTGAGAATCTGAAACTCCTGCAATCAATTCCCTCCCAATAGTTAACAAATTCCCATTACCAAATGACCACTGAATCAATTGCAATAGCCATTCCTTTACCTTTTGGAAGTTCCCTCCCAATAGTTAACAAATTCCCATTACCAAATGACCACTGAATCATTTGCAATAGCCATTCCTTTACCTTTTGGAACCCCTCCATATATATGAGCCCCTCTTAATGTTGATTTCAAGCAACTTAATCCAATGTATAATTATCGTGTGTAAATGCTATTTGGTTGACATGATTTGTGCCCAGATTCCATCTCTGAATAAGGCACATCAGAGCGATTTAATAAGCAAAGATCCGGGAAAAGTTGATGTGTTCAATATTCCCCACCTTCAAGTTCTTTTGGCTTTGATATGGTATCTCAGGCAATTAAATGATACTTGCTTTCCCCAATACCAGACCACAAGAAACAATGAGAATCCAAAAGTCCCGCAATCAATTCCCTCCCAATAGTTAACAAATTCCCATTACCAAATGACCACTGAATCATTTGCAATAGCCATTCCTTTACCTTTTGTAAGTTCCCTTCCAATAGTTAACGAATTCCCATTACCAAATGACCACTGAATCATTTGCAATAGCCATTCCTTTACCTTTTGGAACCCCTCCATATATATGAGCCCCTCTTAATGCCGATTTCAAGCAACTTAATCCAATGTATAATTATTGTGTGTAAATGATATTTGGTTGACATGATTTGTGCCCAGATTCCATCTCCGAATAAGGCACGTCAAAGCGATTTAATAAGCAAAGATCCGGGAAAAGTTGATGTGTTCAATATCCCCCACCTTCAAGTTCTTTTGGCTTCGATATGGTATCTCAGGCAATTAAATGATACTTGCTTTCCCCAATACCATACCACAAGAAACAAGAAACAAGCCAATATTTTAAGTATTTTAATATCTATATATGTTTGTGAGTCATTTAATGGTTAATCTAATTTTAATAATAATTAAATATAAAAAGTTAAGATTTATGTCAAACCTAGTTATATTTTTTTAATTTTTTTCTTTTAATTTCTAATTTAATAAAAAATAATATCATATCCACATGTGTAAATTTTATTCCTATTAATTTTTATTTATATCATTAAATTAAATTAAATTAAATTAAATTATAATTATATATATATATATATATATATATATTATATTTTAAATTTTATCATTTAATTAATTTTTATGTTTTTTTTATTATATATATATATATATATTTTAATTCTAAATATGAATATATTTGAAAAGAATTCTTTAAACATTTACTACTTATTTAATTTATATATGTAGAAAAGTTAAAAATTGAGAAAATTAATAAGAAGATTAATAAATTTAATTTATATATATATAAGTTAAAAATTGAGAAAATTAATATGAAGATTAATAAATTTATAATAATAAAATAAATTATAGAAATGCTTTTATTTTAATTAGTTAATGTAAATTCTTTTAATGTGAAATTTATTATATATTTTTAAATATAAATATTTATTTAAATTTTTTGAAAATATTTATTATTTATTATTTAATTTAATCTATAAATATTTATAATCAAAATTATGTGAATATAGAAAATATTTATAGAAAATTTATCTTAAATGTTTTTACTTTAAATTTTTTAAATATAATATATTAATTATATATTGAAAGTGGATGGAACACTAAATGAATTATCTACTTCTATAGAACTTTATTATATTAAAATATAATTTTTTAAATATAATAATATTTTTTTTTCAAATTAATAAAAATAAAATAAAATTATTAACATATGTCAATAAACATTTAGCTAATAAATACTAAAAAAAATGCAATATTTTTTAATTCATACTCGTGGGTATTAAGGTTTGTTTACGTCTAAGAAAGGTAACATTTTTACCAAAACATTTTAAAAACCGATGTTTTTCAATGAGTTAAATGTGTTTGGGTTAAAATTTTCTGGGTTTAATTAAAAGTAAATTTTTAAGGTTAAATTTTAAGTTATGAAGAGTTTAATTTTTAAGATGAGAGTTAATAATTTATGGAGATGGAAATAATTTTAGGGAAAAATATTATATATATCTATATCTATATATCTATATATCTATATTTTGATATATACTGTAAATAAGATAAAATATATTACTTGGTAAAGTGACAGGTTACAAAATTTGGGTTGTATGGGAAAGAGAACCCAACACAAGGCCCAATCAAAATATTAGTGTTCGTTATAGTAAAAGCGTTTATGAGTACAAAAGTGGGAACCGCAGAGACTTCTTTACAACATTCTCAAAATTGAGAGTATATAAGCCAAGAAAAGAGAAGGAAGCTTTATTGCGGTCGACCACACATATTTTGTTTTCCTCCACGACAGAAAGCCTTTTGCGGAGGAAGAAAAATATACACAAAGGAAGAAGAATAGGGAAGGAAATTGATGACATCACTCATGGTTGTTGGTGACCCGATCCTCATCCAGACGAACGGGAGTCTCTTGAGAGCTTCCCTCCTATTGCATGGTGGTGATTCGACAACTCGTGGAGGCCCCAGTGTCCTCTTTCTTGATGCTCGAGGATCCTTCGGCAGTTGAATGGACCTTTGTTGTCGAGTTTTTCTTGATGACAGTATAATTTGGAGCGTCCCGAGTGATGAATCTGCAGTGGTGGATAGCTTCGACATACATTACAAACTTCTCCGTGAGCCAGTAAATCTTTGTTTCCAGAACCTTGGTGCGCTCCTCTTGTTCCTGCATAGCAACCCCCATTATGGTCTTCATTTGCCACCATGTTTCAATAGAACGCGCGTAGAGGTTTTCACGCGCCCGATTGAAAGCAAGGTCCGGAATCCAGGCAAATTCGGCATCAACCTCCTTAGTGGTGACCTCTCTACGGAGCACATTTGCTTGGGCTTCTATGTTTGAAATTCGCTACTGAGTTTCTGGATTAACAACCGTTGCGTAACACAGAGCTACGCACCTAGCAGATGTCTCCACGCGAGTGGTAGGGGGCGAGCCCAGGGAGTGCCAGCGGGAGGTTGCGCGACCGCATGCCCCTCCCCGACTAGGACCAGGGGTGGAGCAATTCCTCAGGGCCATGATAGAAGCAGAAGAACTAGAGAGTGTGGGGAACTAGAGAGCAAGGGACCAATTGAGAGGGGAAAAGGCAGAGAGCTGAATGAGGGGGAGAAGGGGGAGGGGTGAATTTATAGAAGCCGGGAGAAGGAGGGAGGCCTGAATGGGGGAGAGGGGGTGGGAAGGGGAAGCATGCGAAGATCTGATGAGGGGCGGTGGAGGAATGACAAAGCTGAGAGGATGTGACTAAGAGGTGGCAGTCACACAAGGGAGAGGGGAGGTGGCATCGCGGGCTCTAGAATCAGGTGAGCCAAGGATGAGACCGTACTCCAACGCCATCCACCTGTCCTTCCAACTGAGCAGAGAATCGACCTTGTAATGATGAAAGGTACGCAAACAATTATTGTTTGGTAGAGTTGTTGTCTTCGTCATTAATTGTTGCGCATTGCTGACGAAGTTCCCCTTCCTCCAATTCCTGCCACGCTCAGGACTTCAGGCGTAGGCTACCAGCGATACCCTCATTCACCAGTCTGTCTGCGAGTTTATTTCTCTTCCTTCTAATTGCTTGAAAGTGGAGGCCAGCCATGCTGTCAATTCCCTCCTTGATCTGATGTATTATTTGTTTAGGCGCCAGTTTTCTGAGATTTTGTCCACATCAATGCCCTGCTGAAGTTTTTTTCCGATTTGGGTGGCGAGCGTGGAGTCTCCTTCAACTATTAGAGGACTGAGGTTTAGGTTGTGTGCAGTGGTGATGCCATGTTCCAGGGCATGAAGTTCTGCGACATTGTTTGTGGCTGAACCTATATTTCCCTCATAAATCTAGATTATCTCTCCTTTAGAGTTTTTGAAGACTCCGCCAAAACTAGTCGGGCCCGGATTCCCTTTGGTTGCACCATCGTAGTTGAGCTTGAAGGTCCCCTGCTCTGGCGAGCGCCAAGTGTTATTTTTATTTTCATGCCTGGGGAGGTGAGTGACATCGCGAACCTTGCTTTGAAAGAGGTCCAACATTGAGAGAATGCTCACTTCAAGGAAGGTGGGAGGGGCTTTGAAAATTTGAGTGGGTAGAGAGGTCATAGTTTCCCGGAGCATAGTTTTTATCTTCAAGATAATGAATTCCTCCTGGGTGGAGAAGCCACGAAAGATTCTTGCATTGTGTTTCTTCCACAGAGTCCAGTAGATCAGACCATGAATTAGATTCCATGTGCGGTTAACCATAGGATGTGGGGAAAATACCGTTCTCCAGTTCACAATGGTATTTTGAATAGAAGAGGAGTCCTGATCAGATCTTTTGAAGACCAAAGAAATCTAATTACATAAATTGGAAGCGAAAGGGTACACATTTAACATATGATTGGGGGTTTCTTCTTCTTCTTGGCATAGGGGGCATCTCGAAGGGCCAATAAAGCCTTTACTTCTTAGATTGTCCCACGTTAAAACTTTTCTATGCATGACTAACCAAAGAAAGATGGAAATTTTCGGCCAGTGCTTCTTGTCCAAGATTGCATTCCACTTCAGATCTTGTTGGAGTTGATCATGCTTTGCAATGTATCTGTAGGCTTCTCTTAATATGAAGTGTCCTACTGAGTTTTTCCCCCATCTAAGTTTATCCTCAATAAAGTCAAGGAGGATTTTTCTTTTTTTGTAATTATGAAGAAAGGTCTGACCAGGTTTGGGGGTTCATATGGGGAGTCCATTCCTCTTGTTTCATTCAATTTCTCCATTTGTCAGTTTCTTCACTTTTTCCCCAGTACTAGTTGACTTTGATCTTCGCTCTGTTTTGCATTTCAGCCTTGATTTGGTGATAGTGATCTTGATCAAGTTCATGCCTTTGCTGCCAGGCATCCTCCCAGAAAAGAGCCTTGTTCCCACTACCTATTTCCTAGAAGCTATGTCTTTGAATGATGTTCCTGTTCTCCCAAGCTTGATTCCAGATGACTGAACCTTTGATGTTTCCATTAAACCTGATGATTTTCTCTTGCGTTAAGGAGGGGGTGTACTTTGATTTCCAAAGGATTCCACAAGGGGAATTGGGGTTTACTAACCATCTCCATACGTTTTTGGCTCCCAGGGCCTTTCCCAGGACGTCTATGTCTCTAAGACCGAGGCCACCATCTTTTTTTGGCTTGCATATTTTTTCCCATGCTACTAGAGCCCATTTTTGTTTAACCTCTGCACCTCTCCATAAGAAGTTCCTCTGAAGGTTTCTGATTTTGTTGGAAATCACTTTGGGGTTGCCAGAGCCGAGTACAAGTAAAACGGGATGGCCTGAAGGATAGATTTAACTAGGATAAGATGACTAGCCAAATTGACAAATCTGAAGGTCAAGTTGGCAATTATTTTCTCCATTTTGTTAATTAGGCTCTCCCAAGTGGCCCGGGAGAGAGGCATATTTGTTAGGGGAACCCCAAGGTAAGTGGAGGGTAGAGTACTAATGGGAATAGTTAGGAGTCTAGTGATGTTCCTACAAATGTGAAGAGAGTGTTAAAGAAGAACAACTTGGATTTCAGGGGGTTGATGGAGGTACCAGAAGCAACAGAGAAGTCTGACATGATGGACATGAAAGAGGCAACCTCTTTGATAGTTGGGAGGCCCATGAGAAGGGTATCATCTACAAATTGCTGGTGAGTTGTAAGGGGGGCCGAGGCATGGGACTAGAGACCATAGAGCTTATTTTCATGCAAGGCAGCAGAGATAGAGCGTCCTAGCCCTTCCGCCATTATAACAAAGAGGAAGGGAGAGATTGGATCCCCTTGCCTGATACCCCTTGAAGGATTGAAGGGTTGTGAAGGTGATCCATTCACGAGGATGGAGAAGAAAGATTCCCACACCATAACCATGATCCACTTGATGCTTTCTTTGTGGAACCCAAACACATCCAGGACTTGTCTCATATAGTTCCAGCTAATTTTGTCAAAGTCTTTAGACATGTCTAGCTGAATCATCATACTTGGTTTTTTTGTGATTTGAGAGAATGAATAAGCTCATGAGAGAGGATGATGCTATCCATGATTTGTATTCCTTCCACAAAGCCAGATTGTTGGTGGGAGATGAGGAGAGGAAGGATAACTTTAATTTGATTGGCCAGAACTTTGGAGATTATTTTGTATATAACATTGCAGAGGGCTATGGGCCTAAATTTGTTTGGGGAATCCGTAGAGCTTCCCTTGGGTATCAGAGTCAAGAAAGTAGAGTTAATGGCTTTAAGGACAGATTTCTGAATACGAGATTCCTCAACCAAGGAATGAACTTCCAATTTTATGATAGGCTAGCAAGCTTTGTAGAAATCAATGGTGAACCCATCCAGACCTGAAGCTTTGCCATTGGGCATTCCCATGACCACATCTTACACTTCCTGGAGGGAGACTTTCTGTAGGAGCATTTTGTTATGGTCCTCTGTGAGGATTTTGGGGATATTATTGGTGATCTTTTTGATGTCATGATCCTAATCATTCCTTGGCTCTTTGAGAAGAGAGCTGAAATAGCGGTTGAGCTCTATTTCCAACTCCCCTTGAGAGTGAAAGAGATGATCCTCTTGATTCTTTAGAGCCAGAATTATATTGTTCCTCTTGTGTTGTATCATTGTTTTATGGAAAAACGTCATGTTCCTTTCCCCACATTTCAGCCAATTTATTCTAGATTTTTTATGCCACAACTTTTCTTTCCGAATGGCTCTTTCATCCCAACTTTGTTGTAGTCGTTGTTCCTCTTGCTTATTGTTCTCTGTTAGCCTTTCTTCAATTATTTTTTTTTGGAGAAGTTCCTGTTGGTGTTCCAAGTTTTTTTTATCCGTGATGATGTTGCCAAATGTATTGTTGTTCCATTTTTTGATTTCCTCTTTGATGTGTTTTAACTTTTGTTGGAAAGTATACATTTTGTTTCCAGTTCTGATAGGAGAGTAAGTCCACCATTGTTTCATTTTTTCCATGAAATCCTTGTGATCCAACCAGAAGGCCTCAAATCTAAAAGGCTTATTTTTCGGACCATTGGAAATTTGAAACTTTAGAGAGATAGGCCAGTGATCAGAGCCTGCTTGCGGAAGGATTCTTGCCTCCGTTTCCCAGGAGGTGAGATAAGTGGCCTCAGATAGAAGGAAGCGGTCTAAACAAGAGGCTATTTGACGGTCTCCTCCTCTTCTGTTATTCTAGGTGAATAAGCCATTGCTAGTGGGAATGTCGATGAGGTTGAGGTTTTCAATGGTGGCGAGGAAAGCCTTAGAGTCTTTATCTAACTTCCTGATTCCTCCTTTCTTTTCAAATAAGTTAGTTATCATATTAAAATCACCAGCTATGATTTTGAGGGGATGGTGCAGAGGGTCAAGGAGATTGGATAAGGTTTGGAGCATTTTGATACGGTCTATCACCTTGTGCGGGGCATAAATATTAGTTATGCAAATGGTCTCGTTGGTGCCTAAGATTCTCAGGATTACAATTATGGAATGGTGAGTGGCTAGAGAGGAAATAAGGTCGAATTTAGAGTTTTTCCAAAAAGTCATTAAGCCCCCCATCGTACCTAAAGCTGTATTAGCCAAGGAGCTGTAAGGCTTGAAGCACGAGTTGAGAAGGAGGGGAGGGTGAGTCGAGTCAAGTTTAGTTTCTTGAATAAGAAGGATTTTGGGGTGATCAAACATGATTCTGGTTTTTAAGATGTGTTTCTTCCCATGGCAGTTAAGTCCCCTAATATTCCAAGAGATGCAATTCATTGACATGGAGATGGGTATAGAGCAAGAGCCTTTACCTTTCCTTCATTGATTAGCTTGGCACCCAGTTCTTGAAGGAGCTAACTGGTGGTCTTTCATCCTCGCTTTCTGCTTGAGCCTTTGAGGTTGAGTTCTTCTATTGGTATATTGGCTAATATGCCTTTTGAAGTCGTGCTTTCTTGTGATGGATAACGAGTTTTGAGTTTTAATTCTTCCTGGAGGAGATAAGCTCCTTTGATTTTTTGTAGTTGTTGTTCTGATATGGAATTTATTCCTTTTTGTTTCCATTCCTCTACAATTGTTGCAAGGTCTACCCCTTGTAGAGCTTCCTCTATTGCGTTTTCCTCTGGAGTTTCCTCTGTTTCTACTTGCTGCATTTTTGTATCCTCTTGCTCCTGCTCCTTTCTTCTATTGGTATTACCTGTGTCCCTTTCATCATGTTCGTTGTCTACTGGGTTCATTTCTTCCTCTCCTGCTTCATTTGCTATCAATTTGTTAGGATCCATTTGCTCTTGGGTACTGTTCAGTACATTGAACTAATTCTGGCTTGCTTCTTTAGATAGGTTTTTCTTGGGGATAACTTTTTTTCCTGTTATTCTTGTTCCTGGAGATGACTTTGGTAAAACCTTTGTTGTCTTTTTGTTTATTTGCTTTCTCTGGTGTTTGGGGGGGTTTATTCATGGGACAGTGTCGGAAAAGATGCCCATGCTCATGACACTTTCTGCGTCAGAAGGGTATATGTTCATAGTCTATACTTTGCAACTAGACTTCATCCTTGAAGATTAATTTGATTGCTTCTGGAAGAGCACCAGAGACGTCTAGGTATACACAAATTCGGGCGTAGGAAACATAGTGCCCCATTCTAGTGCCTTCAGACATTTTAATGTACTCCCCCAGCTGGTCTCCTATTCCTTTTAAGACTGAAGGAGCCCAATAATCAGTTGGTAAGGAGTAGAGGCGTACCCAGACTAGAACCCTAGTGAAATCCTCTTTTTCCGGTGTGAAGTTCTCCCTCCAGAATCTCATGTATAAACCGACTGAGTTGTAGAAATAGGGTCCTCCTTAAAAAATTTTGTCTCTATCTTCTAGGAGGTCAAAGATGACTGTGAAAAATCCTTTGGAGCCCAACTGAAGTTTGATCTCCCCTTTGGGTGTCCATTTTCTTTGAATCCACCAGTTCAGGGCTCTTTCAGTTGGCCATAATCCCATGAACTTGCATATAACTACGTGTTCTTGCATGTATTCTCTATATTCAACTACCCTGGGGTCTTGGATTTCCAGTTTTGGGATTTTCTTGGCTTTGGGGTTACAATTATTCTTAGTCTTTTTCGACTAATCCTGCGGTTGCTCCTGAGATTTTGAAGGATTGACATTAGTAGGGAAGGGCGAGTCTACGACCTTGCTCTTGTCTACCCTAGTATCCTTGGTTGACCTTTTCACTGTGTCTTCATTCCTTTTTGGCAACTCATTTTGTTGTGTATGAGTAATTTCTTCTTTGTTAGATCTTCCTCCTGGTGGCGTACAAAAGGCAGAGCTGGAGGCAAACTTTGTGAAGAATGAAGTCTGGTCTAGCGACCGACCAGAGACCATATCCTTGAAGGAGCAGGCGCTAGGATGTTGTAGCGGATCCGCCATGACTGGCAAGGCACCGAAGGCTAGAACCAGAGGCACTGAGGGGAAGTCACGGAGCTCACACAAACCCTAGTTGCGCAGTTCCTCCGGTTCCTGATTTCCAAGTCACACGTTTTTTTTATATAAAATTAAAATTAATTATTAATTGAGAAATTATTTTAATAAAATACAAATTCAATTAAATACTTACCATTGTAATTAAAACAGATTTTTATAGTTTTGAAAAAAATGTTAAATCAATTATTATTAAATTCATTTTTAAATTTAATTTATAAGCGTATAATTTTTATACAATTATATCAAAATTTAATTTTTAATAAATGTATTTTAAATTTAATTGACTAAAAAATTAGTTGTTCTCAAAATCATTTGGAACGAAAAGTCAATATTAAAAAATTCACAAAATTGAAAAAAACGCGAATGATTGTATAATACAACAATTTGAAGAGAACATTTCGGAAATCAACCAAAAATAAATAAAACTAATTGTGTAATATGAAGTAATGTAGTCTTATAACAAACTCAAGGACTGTCATATTCCTGACAGAGGAATCTTGGGTAACTATAGCGGGTCACTAGGGGTCCTATTCGAACGGGGTTGATATCTTCATAATCTAGTAACCCTTTCAGGTCTATTAATTTATGGGAAAAAATTTATTTATATCAAATTCCATTTAGAATTTCCCAATCAAAATGGTTTGAAAGTTTAGTTCAAAGTATAGAATATTTAAAATAAGTGAAATTTAATTAAATAATTATAAGCAAAACTTTGTATTAATAATATTATTCATTCAATGTAATTCAAACAAAATTTGAAGTGAAAATATCAACTTTACTTATTAGAAAAAAGGCCATTTCCAAATGCATTTATGCTATTGCAAGAATAACTTCAAACAAACTTATTTCGATATCTACATAGACCATTACAACAAGCCTACTTTCTTTCACTTTTTCAAAGTGTGTCACATAGGGCTATTGCAATATAATCATGGAGAGATTATTATTACATAGAGATCTTAAGTTCATGGAGAGATTATTATTACATAGAGATCTTAAGTTCAAACCTTGATCATTCTGCATGTGGAATATGCACTTATATAAAAAAAATTGCTTATTATATTGAAAAACAATTGGTCCCAAATTATTGGTATTGGCTCTCCCACTACCCTCTTTTCATAATTTTTTTTATTAAGCTTTTAAATAAAACTGATTACAAATATGTCCTTTCTTTTTTATCATTAAATTTTCAATTACTCTTTAATAATAAATCTTTTTTAGTACCTTGATTCGAAATGACATATCTAGTATTATAATTTTATATTATTAAGAATTAAATAAAATTTATTGGGTAATGTTTCATTTTTTACTATTATTTTCAATGAGTTATTAATGATAAAGCTCTTTTAGTGTAAAATTTGCATAATGTGATTGTCGTTATTGACTATTCTCAATCCACAAGAGGATTTGTGTTGGGAAAGATAAGTTTCAGTGCACTTGTGGTTGGAAGTCGACTTTCCAAACCCCACATAGTCCACAACCAATGTTAATTTGTTTGCAATTAACCCTGATGTACGTAAAGATTGGTAGAGTTTAGTCGGGCGTGGCCCCAATTTGTAAGTGAATAAGGTTGTAGGAGTTCGACTTGGTCTTAGCGCCGACTTGATTATTGTTGTGGGCCGAGGTTGGGTAGTTGGAGTTTTGTTGGTGTAAACATCTAGTGGTGAAGAAAATAACCCTGACCTCAATTAGGTCCGACCATAGTCAGAAGTAATACCATTTTGGGAGAGCAGAACGAAGGCCTCGACCGTGACCTGTTGTGGGGCCAAATCACGACTTGCCTTGGGAGTTGCACACATCTTGTGATTTTTACAGGGTTGCCCTAATTAAGGTTTTCATTTAATTTTTATATTTTCATTTAGTTTTTCAAGCTCTTTTTTTATCATGCTTACAAGATTGGTGATATTTTTAGCCATCCAACGAATTGATATAGTACTTTGAAAATGTTCATCAGTATTCACCATATCATAAATTTGACTCCGAAGGAGATTTTCTAAAGCATGGGTATGATGATGTGATAGGCTGATGTGAGACATCATTTAAATCCTTTGTGCAAACTGAAAACATGCACAGTTACCAGTGAAACAAAATGTATAAATCAATACGATTCAAATGATTTGACTGCAAGTGTCGTACCTACAATTTGCAAATTTGCTAAGATTGTAATGATTACAAAACAAGACCCAAGCCATTTGAGCCAATGAAATCAACAAAAAAATAAAATTAAAATAATTTCAATATATATATATATATATATATATATATATATATAGTATTGCAGGATGCATTTTAAGTTGTGGTCAAACACCAAATTAATTCATTGTCAACGCATCGAATGTGTTACCTGCCTACGAAAAGAATAATAA
The DNA here is from genome assembly GCA_031772625.1 of Pinus tabuliformis. Taxonomy (NCBI): domain Eukaryota; kingdom Viridiplantae; phylum Streptophyta; class Pinopsida; order Pinales; family Pinaceae; genus Pinus; species Pinus tabuliformis. Next base: position 681,757,225 of record CM062818.1, on the reverse strand, counting down.
GAGTATAAATCAAGCTTAATCACTCTACTTTGTTGTAAAGGTTTAGATTTAAGCGTAAAGAGATATAAAACATTGAAAATTTTAAATTTATTTTTATTGATTTAATTTCAAATTTTAGATATATGTATAATTAGGATAATCATATAAATTAAATGGTGGATAAAAATTTATAGACATCAATAAATAGCCGACATCATAACACTTACCTTATGATAGATTTCACATAACCAAAACTAAAAAGAACCATAATTAACTAATTATAAAGTTTTAATAATAATAATAATTATTATTATTAATTAGAAAAATAATTAATATATAAGTTAAACACATATACATTTAAAAAAAGCATGTAACAAGAAAATAATAATAAATTAATAATAGTAATAAGAGGTCCTCGGATGGGGTGATACAAAGAGGACAATTAGGGGGTCACATGGTTGTCACTCACTAAGAATGACAATGCCCCCATGACATTTAACATTTGTCCAACGGTTGTTATGGTTGCACGCTACACAAGGCAAGTGGGCATTCATCAACATAGGTGGTGTTTAATGACACATCAGTGAGGTATCAAGTCTACAATTAATACAAAGAGTGGCAACTTACAGGTGCATGTTTGGAAGTCATTAAATGTTCATCTCTTAATGTGTTATGCTCATCACACAAGCTAGGAGACGCCAAGACTGCATACAAGAGAGATTATGCCTGAGATAGGAGGGAAATCACGAATTGGATTTCAAAGATATTAGGAGATATGACCACTCATTGTTGATGGCTTCCACTTGAAAAAATTATGGCACTCTAGTGGTATGCATTCTTCATTTTATTTTTCTTAGTTGCTTTTGCTCTCTTCACTAGGCTATTTCCTTTTTTAGTAGGTCTAGCCCCTGCTTTTCTTATTTCTTTCCTCTCATGACACTCAACCTTTGCTTTGACCCAATCCCTTGAAGATTTTCTTTCCTTTCTCTCAAGCCTCTCACACACCTTTCTCTTAGCTTTCCCTTAACTCCTTGGCCTTTTTCCAAGTACAAATTATCCCTAGTACATGTTAACTTCTCAAGCTCTTCTCGACTCTCCTTTTGTGTCTCTTTTCATTTTACCTTCTATCATGTCATTCTTAGGCTAGCCAACCCTTATCTAAAGTAGGTCTCAGTCCTTGCCAACCATAGGTTGATCACCATGCCTAGATAGTGGGCTTGAGCTGGACAAAGAACAACTTATTATAGGTAGATGGAAAAGATGTGTGCCCAATGATGAGCAAAGTCCTCAACTAGTCAATACTTAGCTAATACACGATTTTAGGTAAATAAGAAATTGATAATGTTGAAAGGGAAATTGCAACAAAGAGAGGTTGCTTCTTAGATGTTGAAATCACCAGCGAAATAGCAATTTGGGTTCTAGATGTTGCTTGTTCCATAGGGAGGTTCAACCATGACATATATTAACACCTCAAGATGTTGTTGGGATGAGTCTTGGTTGATTGGAATGAAGCAAGAGAAGAAATAATCTAAGTGCTTGATGAAATTCAACTTACATCATGTGGACTTGATAGGAAAACACAACATATTGAGTCACACTTAGGTCTCCCACTAGATCCAAGTTGCTCACTAAGGAGCAATAAGGAACTGATTGTTGCATAAGAATCAAAATCCACCAAGATAACATGACAATGCTTGCACTTCTTTCATTTTCTAACTTCCATTTTTCGATCTTCAGTTGCTATAAAAGGCCATATGCCTCATGACTATATTTTTTTGTTTTCAAGTTTTTAAGACATTTCTAACTTTTGGATGCTTAAATAACACTGGTTTTGCCATTGATCTAGTTTCCCTAGTGATAGACCAAGGCAAGAGAGGATATGCATTTTTTATTGGATCTAAGTAATGGAAAACTTTGCTTATAAAAAAAAACAATAAGCAATAAGTTTAATGGCACTTCTGGACATGACATTTTTTTTTAATTAAGTTGAAAAGAAAAAAAGATATAACTACTTTTAACATAAATTTCAACACTTTATATGAATATTATTAAAAATATTTTGTGGAGATTAAATCCATACCATCCACCTAACGATTATTGGTAATCTAAATAAAATTCTAGAAACCTTATTCTAAAATATATATACCTATCAACATAATGATTTAAGATATCAAATACCATACACATTTTTTTTCACAAATACAATGTTATATATTCCACATGAGGAATATACATATCTCGTCTATTATATCAAAGTTTGTCATGTCACTTGCAGGAGATGAACTTGGGTGGGGAGGATCCCATTCATTCCTCCCAGCCACCTAGGATAACCCCAATTGACATACATACATACATATATTTATTTTTTATCTCACATCACATGAATAATGAGGCATAAGGCACATGATTATTGTGATGAGAGGCACTCTCGAGCCCAATATGAGGGAGATGTTGTAATGTTTAACATTTTGAATGAGTCAAAATAAAACAATATTAAATTAAACAAAAAAATAAAAAAATAATAATAAAAAACACAAAATGCTCTAGCCCATGGTTTTTTTCCATGGTATTCTTAACCCATGGTTTTTTCCCATGGTATTCTTCTCTAATGTGACATATTTAAAGGCTAATAATTAAACCAATCTAGATCCATCTTAACTACAGATCTACCGAGCGTAGAGAGGGATCAAATCCCAAAGCTCTCTCTAGGTGCAAATCTCTTTTATAGTGAAAAAAGAGATTTGATCCCCCCTTTGTGTTCGGTAGGTTTGGAGTTAAGATGGATCTAGGCTGGTAGATAATATGTCATGAACCACTTTATTAATACTTGTATGAATGAATGAGGGAGTGAGATTTTAACATCCACAAGACTAAAAATAACTTATGGGACCAACAACCCTCGATGCTTTTCACTTTTTGCAATTCAATCTTTTTCTTATTCAATTTGATGATGAGCCAGCTCATCCTTCTAACAACCCCCTCACTAAAAAGACAATGCCAATAAACTATTGCTAACATATTTCCACAACTGTTCTTGATGTCCCTGAAAGCATCACATTCCAAAATGAAATGTTTTTCCGATTCCAATATGCCAAAAGTGAAAAAAATACACACCCATTCTTCCCAAGCTTCTTTAAGTCTTTTCCACCATCTCATTTCACACAGAAGTTTATGCGAGTTAGTTCTTAGTCGAGAAATTAGAATATTTACTCTCCATGGAATGTTAGCTCCAATGTACTTGTTTGGTTGCATATCACAAGTAAGGTTGCATTCCTCAAAATAGTACTTCTTTCTACCCAATTCTTTTCCCTACATACCCTTGCAAAACTTTTACATGGTAAAATTATTTATCTCCTTGTTATTTATGGGACATACATTGAGGCAGATATTCCATTTATGCATCCATTTGTTGTTTTGTCTCATCCATGTTTTCTTTCTTTCACTCATGCCTTCATTGAAGACAACTTTAGGCCATCTACCTACTCCCATTTTCCCAATATTTTTAGATATCTTATGAGATGCACCATAAAAATTACTTCAATGGGAGCTGCCCCTATTTCACTCAACATTATCTCATAAGGAACCATTTTTTTTTTTGAACTTGCTCATGATCAAGTGTTTTTGGATTTTCTCAATTTGTTTCTACTTTGAAAAGGTGGTGTTGCTAGCTCACAATCACACCTATATAGCATCACTAGATCAAATAAAAGCCTAAAAAGCACTTTATTCATTTTCCAATCCCATAACTCTTCCTCTCTACATCTATTTTGGAGAGCATATAATGCTTTCGACTCTCCTAAAATTCTCTTCTTTCTACAATCCTCCCAATTAAGCTTGTTGTTGAAAGCAATCCCAAGGTAATTGTACTCATTTACTTCTTCAAGGGTATTTCCTTCAAAAAATAATGTATGTTTGCTTTACTTCCTTTTATTAGAGAAAATCATTATTTTTGTCTTGCTGCTATTTACTTGCATCCCCATTGCTCTACAAAATTCTCAAGGGGATACAAGTGCATTTGAAATCCATGGGTCGATTTAGCAATCAACATAAGGTCATCAACATATAAAATAATACTTATTACAAACTCCCCCAAACATACACCATCTCCACCTTGTAGATTTAACCAGTGTTCCAGTTTTACAATATACCATGCAAAAAGAGTAGGGGATAGAGTAGGGGATAAACGACAACCTTGCTTGACTCGAATATCACTTCTAAAGGTTTCTGAAATACTCGCTAAAGTTCTAATTTTGACTTTCACCTCTTCATAGAGCTTACAGACAATGACTCTATAATGCAAAGGATTTTCAAGTTCTTCCATTCTACGCCACAACTTATCTCTAGGGACCATGTCAAATGCCTTTTTGAAGTCAGCAAAGCAATACAATACTTCTTCTCTGTCCCCCCAAACCTTTTCAATAATGTGTCTCAACGTGATACCATGATCCATTGTTGAATGTTTCGGTCTAAAACCTCTTGCCCTTTTGCCCTCTTTTCTTTTACTTCTACCCACTTGTTGATTCTATTTTCTAGCATGCTGTCGAAAAGCTTTGCAAACAGAGGATTGATGATAATGGTTCTATAATTGGAAGGATTATTAATATCTCCACTTTTAAAAAGGGGTATTGCTAGGCTAGTTGTCCAATATCTTAGGAATCCCTGATGAGTGATGGTTGTTAAATATTTCCATGATGTGTGGTGCAAGAGTGTACCTTCCCCATTTTAGATATTTTGCTTGAATTTCAACCAAGTCCTTTGCTTTTCCTATTCTCAACTTCTTAATACCAATCTCCACCTTGTGCAACATGAAAATATTTGTAGTTCTGTTGATCTCAAGGGGAGGCTCAATCTTTGATTCTTTCTCATAAGTTGTCTTGCATAGTCAAACCATTGATTGCCTGTAATATTATTTTCAACTTGCTTCTTCCTTGGTTGAAGTTCCCAAAAAAACTTTGGGTTATTATTTCCTAGATATATTAATTCTTATCTCATTTTTTGCATGGACTCATCTTTTTTCCTTTTTAAAATTTTCTTATATAACTTTACATTCATATTCTCCTTATCTGCCTTCTTCAAGGTTCTCCTTTCCATTTTGCATTCCTCATCAAACCAAACATTTATCGGAAAACAATTTGAATATGATTTCCAATTTTTTGCTCTTTTGCAATTCTCAGCTGCACCTTGAATTTTATTTGTTAACACATGAGTATTGAGGCTTTGGAAACAAGTTTTATCCTTCTTAATTGACCTCTCTAGCATTGTCTTGAAGATAGTACAATTTTCTTGTGATACAAGAATTTTGCCCCTTGAAAGTGATTATCGAGAACACTAGGTTTTCCTCCTATGTCGCCTTTCTTTTAATCAAAATAAACTTATGTAAATTGGGTTATGTTTTGATTTTAAGTCCCAAATATGCTCATCAATCTTAACTTTGTCTATCATTTCTATTAAGCTTTGTGAACAAATCACATAGTCAACGACACTTGCCCCATTGTATGTATTGCAAGTGAAGTTCCTAGACCTTTCCACCTATCTAAAACATTGCAAATAATTAAGTTAAAAGCGCCACACAAACATAATCAACTCCTTCTCAAAATGATTACTAACAGTGTCATCTTCTGAATATTTCAACCATTGGCGATTTACTTCTTCAAAATGATTGCTAAAGGTGTCATCTTCTGAACATTTCAACCATTGGTGATTTACTTCTTCAATAAGCCAAATATGATTGTGATCCTCTTTGCAACGAAAAATACTAGCTTGTTGATTTGATATTCTAGCATTGAAATTTCCCACTAAAAAAACTTCTCCCTAATAAGAATAAGTGATAATATCTTACATTAAAGCTCCATTTAAATTCTAGCTATCTAGCTCCTTAGTTTTGTAAGTTTTTAAGACTTGGGTTGCAACTCTAATGTATAAAACATTTAACTAGTGATTATTGAGAAAGGACTTATACACATGGGTGAGAGGTCCATCGTGACCATGGACAACAACTCTCCTATGACCATTGATTGAACGACTATGAGAGGAAGCTTATGAAAACGAGGGTTCAGTGACAAAAGCTATTAAGTGGTTTTCACAATGGATGTTTCGAACCAATTGAGCACATAACCTTAAGCATTTTGAATTGAATCAATACCGGACCGAATCACACTGCTTTTTGTTGAAAAGCATATGTACATATAGGAAACTGACGTGGATAAGATTTCAGAAAAGCTGACCGTTAGGAAAAGCTGGAAAAGATGGCATGGTTCAGTCGATATAAGTCATGTCTAGACTGTCAATTTCATTGAAGTTTATTTCGCTCTCTGTTCTCCTCTTGGGCGTTGGTAGTTTGGCTTGCTATGATTCAACGTGTGTTGGTAGTCTGGCTTGCTATGTTTCAATGTGCCGAGCGCTCCCCTTTTTCTTTATGCCTGTGCGTTCTTTTTTGTGAGCGTGCTTTGTGTCCTTTCGTTTGTTCTGTGTGTCATTGTTGTTGTGTTTATGAGTGGTGTGTGCCTGTGAAATTGACGTCTAAGAGCGAAAGCGCAGAACAAAGAAGAAAAAGTTCCTGAAATAGAGAAGAGATGGAAAGATCCTAAACAAAACCAAAGAGGCAGCGGTATTTTTGGGCCGTTCCATCGCTAAACCAAACCAGCAAACAGTCTCTATTCCTTCTGGTTAGATGGATGAGGTGAGGATATATGGGTTTATTTTCTTGAATTGGATTTGATTTCTTTATATCTACAACAATTGCGATTTATAATTCTCTTTTTTGTTTGTTTTAATAACCTTAATTTTTTTCTAAATTTTCTGGGTTAATGGTGTTTTACTTGTTTATTTATTTCTTGTTTTCAGCTTTTCTTGGATTCTGTAGATATTGCAGAGCACTGAGTGCAAAGGGTGGAATAATATTATACAAAGTACATTGTAGCTCCTTTCCAACACATCCCTGTTGTGTTGGTTTGTTTTGTTATTCTGATTTGATTTCTTTAAATTAAGAGCAGCTGCGATTATATAATTCATTAAATTATTTCTAGATTTTCCCTGCTAATGGTGCTTTGTTTGTTTATTTATTTTTGCTTCCAGCTTCTCTGCAAGCATATAGAGAGTAGTGCAAAGGGCAGAGTGAACGTCACTGTTATGGAGAAATATTAGTAAGGTAACCCGCAGTTCCCTTGCTTGTGCCATTACAGTTTGATAGCATTATTGACATGAATTTGTTTTGGAATTTTGATAACATTGATGACATGAATTTGTTTTGTAATTTTAAAAAACTGCAATTAAAAAACATAAACCTATTCTAAATTTCTTGCTAAGTGAATATAGAAATAGCGATGATGATGAATTTAGCGTTTAATCTATTCTAAATTCCGTGCTAAGTGAGTATAGAAATAAAGATGTTGATGAATTTAGCGTGTGATTCCTCTCCAAAATCAATCCAGGCAAATGAACAGTTCAGCGTGTTCCATTTTAGGGTATTTGTAGACATCTTGAATTTCACGAAACAAATTCCAAGGATTCTAGTTGCTTCTAAACCCACATAAATTGCATTTTGGGTATCTCCAAATAAAATAGATTCACATAAATTGCATTTTGGTTTACTAAATTTATATGTAAGACGCGAGCAGAGTGGAGTTTGCGTATTCTTGGTTCAGGTTTCTTTCTTTCGCATTTAGTCTTATTCGAATCAGAATAACGGTATGGGAACGAGAAAGCGTTTGATACTTTGTATTATTATCTTTAAATGTGATTATTTATGTTGAATTTTCCGATTAGTCTGCTTTTAGTACATAATGATTAGATGGATGATTCGTTTGGAACATATTTTTCTTGTTTGCGACTCTCTGAATAAATTAAAGCATTCTTTTAGATCAATTCAGTCACTGATTTTTTTGTCTGTAGGATGCATTGGCTTGACATTTACATTTTTTTTCCTCATTACTATCCTCTCTTATAATCCTTTCTTATTTCTTCTGCTGAACCTTTTCAATTTTACTTCCGGAATTTTGGATTTCTCAGACATGGCCACTGTCATTTTTTACACATTTTTTACTCCAGATTCAGGAGTGCGTTATTTATTGGCTCTCTTTATAGAAGTTGTGGTTGCCGAGGATTGAACTTGTAACCTCTCTCTCTTTCAAAACCCACCCTCTATTCTATTAAAAAAACCACCCTCCTTCCTGTATTCGCTGGCGTGTATGTAAACATACACGTAGGTATATGTTGCGTATGATGTGTCTTTTCAAAACCAACTTCCTCTATTCATCAAAACCATCATCCTTCCTGTTTATTCGTTTTAGCTGACGTGTACGTATACATACACGTAGGTATGTGTTGCGAATGGTGTGACGTTGTATTCGTTTGAGCTGACGTGTACGTAGACATACACGTAGGTATGTGGTGCATAAGGTGTGTCATTTTAATTTTCGTCTTGTGAGTACGAGGAGTCCCGTTCTCGATACACGTGTTTAGTCCACGCATAACAATGGTGGGCGGGTTTATTAGTTTATGTGGCATGTACGGTGGGACCCACGCGTAAACCATATATTCTTTTTTTTTTAACCACATGGTGAATCGGTAACTATCAAGTTTAATCCACAGGAGACCCAGGATCAAACCTCATCGCTGCCACTATAACACCAAGAGCATAACCAACCCCCTGCAAGTCGGGTATGCTAAGATCCTATGATTTTAGCAAGAGCAGACCCACGTCAGGGGGGTCCGCCCCTCTAGCCGCCACCACAGCAGGTCCTGTACTCAATGAGATTTGAACTTTGGTCTCCCGAGCTTCGCCCGTTTGACTTACCGTTAAACCACACATCACTGTACATAAACCATATATTCTTATTAGAGCTTGGGAATGATAAAATGGTGCAGCTTATGTTTAAATTGTTTAAATTTTTAATTTTAGGTGCAGCTTAGGTTTAAATTGTTTAAATTTTTATTTTTAGTATTGATTCATTTCATATGAAATAGAATTAAATGATATTTTAAGGATTATGATACTAAAAATAATTTATGAGATTATTAGTTTTTTGTTTTTCGTTTTTTGCAATTTTTTTCCGATTCAAATTGATGATGTGCTGGTCTAACTTTCCAACAATCCTCTAGCTAAAAAGACAATGCCAAGAAACTGACGCTAACATGTTCTCATAACTTTCTCTGATGTCTTTGAATGCATCACATTCCAAAATGAAATGTTTTTCAAATTCCACAACCCTAGATGTACAAAATGTACACACCCGTTTTTCCCAAGTTTATTTAGGTCTTTTCCACCGTCTTATTTCACACTGAAGTTGATGTGAGTTGGTCCTTAATTGAGCAATAAGACCCTGTGAGTTGGTTCTTAATTGAGCAATAAGAACTTTTGCCCTCCACGAAATGCTAGCTCCAATGAACTCTTTTTGTTGTATATCACATGTAGGGTTTTTTGTTGTATCTCACATGTAGGGTTGAATTCCTCAATGTAATATTTCTTTTTTCTATCTAACTCTTCTCCCTATACTTTTTTACGAAACTTCTTCATAACAAAATCCTTTAGCTTCTTGTTATTTGTGGGACAGGTATTGAGATAGATATTCCTTTTTTGCATCCATGTGTAGTTTTGTTTCATCCATGTTTTCTTTTTTTCACTCATGCCTTCATTGAAGATAACATTAGGCCATCTACCTACTTTCATTTGCTCGATTCATTTTAAATATCTTAATTTTAAATATCTTATGAGCCGCACCATAGCAATTGCTTCAATGGAAATTGTTCTTGTTTCACTCCACATTATCTCATAGAGTACTGAATTTTTTATTTTAAACTTATTCATAAGCGAGCGTTTTTAAATTTTCTTAATTTGTACCTATTTCCAAATTATCAGATCGTATTAGTATTTACTTTGTTAGTACTAATGAGTTGCAATGAAAATTGATCAATTTAATTTGGTTTAAATCCGGTATTGAGCGATATCAATAAGTAGGATATATGCATTAAATCTCGGTGCACATTGAGTTGAAGAATGTTGAATAGCAATGCGATCCGCAGTGGTGTATTTTTCGTTTTATTAGAGCTTTTAAACATGAAAGTTTGAGAGTTTTTAAACATAAAAGCTCGATAGGTTTCTTATAAAAATATATGAAAAAATGAGTAATATGTTGTACTGAATTTCTGTTTTAATTAAAACGTGAGTTTAAAATGTTGAAAAAAATAAAGCAGTAATATATGGATTTTTGAATTGAGGTAAATTTTGAAATTTATAAGTAAATGCCAATAAATTTATTATTTAAAAATTTTAAATAGTTTTTTCTAACTATAAAAAATATTATATATATATTTATATATTTATTTTGATTGGTTAAGAGGTAAATATAGAAAAGATATAAATAAATAAATGAGGAAAATTAAATCTTTTAAATTTTAAATTATAAAAATAATTAATATATCCATTATTTATAAAGTATGTTATGATTAGTTTTTTTTAATATAATTTTTTATAACAAATTTTGATTTCTTTTCATTATTATGTTGACAATTGTGTATGTTTTGGATTAGAGTTTATAAAGTTTTAATTTAATTATCAATAATTATTAGGTAAATGTTAGTGATTTAACTTCCATAAAATATTTTAGAATATTCATAATAATATACCTTAATAAAAGGTTGAGATTTATTTCTAAAATAGTTAGGTTTTTTTGTTTTTATAATTAAATTAATTAATTAAAAAAAATGTCATATGAACAAATGTTATGTGAAGTGACTCATAGTTTTTTAAGTATGTAGTATCGATAAGCCATGGTATTGACCCATGATATTGTAATAAAACTTATTTATAGATTAAGAATCTTCTATATTTTTTAAATATAAGAATCTTTCAATGCGAATAGAAATCATTTGGAAAATTAAACCATATCAATTTTTTATGTCGTTTTTTTATACCATTGATGTTGAACATTAACTATCAACCAAATAGATATTTATAAACTCTCTAAATGAACAACTAAACTATGCCCCAACCCAGCATCGCCCTAGCTTCATAGATGTCTATGAACCCCATAGATAGACAACTAAGCTATGCCCCTCCCCCACCTTGGCTTCACTCACCTGTGAGGTATAGTCTGTATGGCCCTCTCTCTATGGTCGAGTATGCCTCACCCAGCTACAGTGACCCTTGCCTCACACAATAGAGCCCTAACTATCTATTCCATTTATTAAAAGCGTGATATGAGTAGTTGAAGTTCAGTCGTCATTGAAGGATTGGTGCGTTTACTTTTCAATCTCGTAGGAAGGATGGGGATTTAGTTTTTTTATTTTTATTTTTATTTTTATTTAAATATTATAAATATTTTTTATTTTATTAGACATTACCTATGTAAATTTACAACAAAGTAATTTAAATTAAATTTTCTCATTCTATACTTTTTAAACTATCCATAGATTTAAATTAAAATTACCAATTTAGAAAAAGCTTTATTCCCTTTTTTGTATATCACATAGAAATGAAATAAAAATTCCATAATGAAGAAAAAATTACAATATATAAAATCATATTTAATTTTTTGATTGATTTTTATTATAATATTTTATTGTAAAAATATTATATTTTTAAATAAAATAATATATTTTTTAATAATATATTTTTAAACTATCCATAGATTTAATAAGAAATTAAAACTACCAATTTATAAAAATCTTTATTCCAATTTTTTTATATCACATAGAAATGAAATAAAAATTCCATAAACAATTTTAATGAAGAAAAAATTACAATATATAAAATTATATTTAATTTTTTGATTGATTTTTATTATAATATTTTATTGTAAAAATATTATATTTTTAAATAAAATAATATACTTTTTAATAAATCGGAAAGGATATATGGAAAAGATTTTGATATATATAATTTTATTTTAAATTACCATATACAAAAATTATTTAATTTCATGTTTTGATTGGTTTTTATTTTAATATTTTATTGTAAAAATATTATATTTTTAAATAAAATAATATATATTTTTAATAAATTGGAAATTATATATGGAAAAGATTTTGATAATTTTTTTTTAAATATAATTTAAAAAATAATTTTAATTTCATTTTTGAAATTAATTCATGTTTTTATTTTATTTACTTAAATTTATTTATATTGAAATTTTAAATAGTGAATTATCAATGAATAAATTAGAGTACCATATTTTTTTTAAATAAATTTTATAAATTATTATTTTAGCCTATAAAATATTAATTATTAATAATGAATTAATAATAAATTATTAATTATTTAATTATTAAACTATATATGTTGTCTGTCTTTTTTTTTTTTTTTTAATTTGATTACATAATCGTGGTTTTTTTGTTGTTTAACTAATAAAAAAAATGGCCTTGAAAAACCTGAGAGTACTTAAATTTTGCAAATTAAATAGCTTAAATTTATAATCCTTAAAAAAATCTCTATGAAATTACAAAATTATCCCAAAAAAAATACTTGGAAAATTACACTACACTTTAAATTACACCTATGTAAAAAATCATTTAACATTATGATTTCTCTTTTCCTTACATATTTTATCATTTAAAAATTTAATTGATATAATTAAAATATTCATAAATAATAAATAATAATTTATTTATATAATTGTTTATTTATAATATATATTTATAATTTTTTTATACAGTTTAACATTTAATTAAGATATTACAATTACATAATTACAGAGAGAGAGTTTGTGGAGGCTTATTTCAATTTTATTTGATATAAAAGTTATTAAATATATATATATATATATATATATATATATATAATATTATAATTTTTTTTTTTAATTGGATTAAGATATAATGATTATAAAATTAAAATAAAAGTTTTCAAAAATTATATATGATTAAGATATTATGATTATATAATTAAAATAAAAGTTATCAAAAATATATATATATATATATATATATAATATAATATTATAAAAAAAAATATTTCCATCAATGTACGAGTAAGATATTCTGATTATATCATTAAGGTCATCAATGTATGAATAAGATATTATGATTATATCATTAAGGTATTGTGATTGTATTAAGTTTATTAGTGTACTTGTAATTTAAAATGATAATTGTATTATCACGTAAATATAATATAATATATTTAATATCATAAAATTAATAACAGAGACATATTCAAAGCGTGTGAGTATACATATTATTATAAATAATTGGTAAGGTTATAATTTATGTTTTAGTTTAATTAGGTTGTTTATTTTGAAAATCATGAAAATTTTGGCAATATTTTGATAAGTCACCATTGTTAAATTTCAAAGTTTTAAATGCCTTAAAAGTTTTTGATGGTGCTAATCTATTTTTGTTTTTGAAAACATGATTTAAACACTCCTCCAAAATTTGTGGAAATCTTTTGACCCCGATTTTGGCCAAAAGTGGCCATCATGGTAAATAGACTTGTCCATAATTTAAGATGTATGTTGGAGTTCCAGGTAGGATGTCTCTCACTTACAACTTTTAAAAACACCAGCAAAACTCGCATTGCATTTGAGTAATGAAAGCAACATCACCTATTTGTTCGGACCCTGTAGCAACAAACCAGAAGGACCCAAGCATCAACTACTGGTTTAAGCAACAAAGTCAGGAATTTGAACACAGACAACATAGGCAGGGGCAACTGTTAAAATAGAAAAGGTGGGAGCAAAAAAAGTATTAGTTGGGGTTGATCCCGTTAGTTTAATTCATTGATCCGACCTGTAAATTCATTTGACCAAGTGACATTCCTAGTTAATATCCATCTTTTTCAAATTTTTTTTTCTCTTGCCGCGTTTGGCAACTCTTCTCAATATTTTTCAACTTGTATGCAAAAGCTATTATTATTGTGTTTATCCATGGTGTGGTTGTGAATTTAACGTCCAAGCGCCAGAGCGCAAGTTCATAGCAAAGAGGAAAAGGTCAAAAGTCAAGACGAGCAGCGGTAAAATTTCTAAAGCAGATGCATTTCTGGGCCGGTTGATAGCTGAAACAGACCGGCTAACGCAATGTCCATACCTCCTTTGAATGGATGGATGGATGAGGTGAGGGAGATTTGTTTCTCTATATCAGCAGAAATTGACATATCTTATTCTCTGGTTTTCATATTAGTAACTTAATTATTTGTAGAATTTGTGGGTATTGGTGTTGTTTTGTTTATTTCTTTCGTGTATTTAGTTTTCTTCCAACTATAAAGAAATTGCATAGCACTGAGTGCAAATGTTGGAACCATATTTTACAAGGCACATTGTAGCTCCTTCCCAACAACTTCCTTGTGCTTATTTGTTTGTTGCTGTTGTTGTTTTTTTAAATTAACAAAAAAAATTATTTTGGAAATAATTTATTAATTTATTTCTAGATTCCTTGTGTTTATTTGTGATGTTATTTGTTTTGTTTTTTTTTTTAATTAACAAAAATTGTAATTTATAAATAATTTATTAATTTATTTCTAGATTTTTATGTTCTAATAGTGCTTTGCTTGTTTACTTATTTTTACTTCTAGCCTCTCCGCTAGCATAGAGAGGATAAAGGGCTGAGTGCAAAGGGCAAAGTGGGCACTGTTGCAAAAGCAAGAGTGACAGTGAAGATGACTACCATGGAGCAATAGTTCTTAAGGTACCTTGCAACTCTTCTCAATATCTTCTTGCTTGTGTTGTAGTTCATAGCATTTATGATATTTCTTGTGTTGTAGTTGATAACATTTATGATATCAATTTGTTTGTTTAGACTAAATTTTAGAGTTTAAAATACAAAAGCTATTTTTTAAACTTCCATTTAAATGATTATAAAAATAAGAATGATCATTAGTTTATTATGTGAATCCTCTCTAAAATCAATCATAATGAAACATATATTCAAAAAGACTTTGGACAAATAAACGATATGAATAAATAAGGCATGTTCCCTGTTAGGGTGTTTATATAATCTTAAAATTCAAGAAACAAACTCATACAAGTCTGATTTCTGTGCAATTTATGGGTATCCTCAAATAAAATCTTCTCACATAAATTAGGGTTGGGTTTATTAAAATTATATGTAACAGAGTGGAGTTTGCTTATTATTGCTCCATATTACCTTGTTTCATACTTAGTCTTGCTACTCTTGTGGTTATTTTCACATAATGGATCCACACACTCTCCCTTTTGCATCTGAGCAGATCTCAGCTTTTGCTCTAAGTACATCTTCCCCTGCTCGGAAGATCCCTGGTATAACGTGGCCAAGGCATCCCACATCTCCTTAGCAGTCCCTCTGCTAGCAACGTGACACACCACGTGATCCTTGACTCCATCTAGGATTATCCTCTTAGCCTTTGCCATCTCAGCTTTGTACTTCTTCAACGGATCTGCATCTGCAAGGACAACCACCACGTTGTTGACGTATGTCTTGAGGGCATGCTCATCTAGAAGGAATGACATTTTAGCCTTCCAGATGACGTAGTTAGATGCTCCATCCAGCCTATCCTGATCCCTCAAGCCACTGCTTGCCATATCTGCGAAAAATGTCGAAAATCTCCTCTCTGTTTCTCATTGCTGCTACTCAGTCAATGAGAAAATGAACTTCTCGATGGAAAGTCTGCTAAGGAAAAGTTCCCTCAGAGCGCTTCTCTTATCTCTTTTGATGTTTTTCAGCGCAACAATTTGCCTGCTGAAGATCTGCGCCCCACCAGCGCTCTCACGCTGAGGCTTCAATGCTGCTCCCTTTGCCTGACAAAAATTCGAACTAGAAGTTCTTCTCTTCGTCGACTCACTTGGAGAGAGACTGCTTTGAAAATATGCCCTCTTGACTTGGAACTGCGTCAACCCTCTAGGGTTTTCGAACTGCTGCCTCCTGCAGCTTTTTAGAACTCTCGCTTTTTCTCAGCGCTGGATCTACCAGCTTTGCTCTTCTTACTTCACCCTGTAGATCTTATACCATGTGAAAATTCCACAACAGGAACCGCTACTACAAAAATTGATGATATTACTCCTATTTGGTAAATTCCTTTAAACAAATTACTTACAATTTCCTACGACAAATATCGTAATACATACACTGCAGCCTTCACTCAATTAAATAATATGCGGAAACAAGAGACTGAGCAAGAAAGAAAATACAACATAATAGACATCGTTATTTTTGGACAAATGTCCTCGGAAAAACCCAATGCGGGAAAACGGTGCAACATTCCTAAAGATTTTATATTATTAAGCAGTAGTTTCTGAATACAACTCTGGATGCCCTTCCGGTAATCCAGTTACAGAGAAAATAAACTGGCAGAAAAACTTAGTGAGATTACCTCACTCTACCTGGCAATTCCGGCTGTTCTGGCAACTGAACCAACTGTAATCGGCTATCTTTGCAGTGGAGCTGGCCCTGCGTAGGCGCTACGTCAGCTTCAACAGGGTTTGCGCCAGCCAAACTAGGAAATATCTTCCCTCTGGAGTAGTTTCCAACCCTCCCGGCTCAGAAATCTCAGCTCCCCTATCGATTTCGCACTTCTGCACTGGAAGACTGTGATGCTTCTGCGTGAGCCCTTCTAGCTCTGTGTGGGCCCTTTTGGCCCAACGTCAACCCCTCCTAGGTCTGTGTTGCCTCCTTCTGGTGTCTCTCTGCCTCTTTGCTGGTGATTCTAAGTCCTAGAGAAGATACTCCAACCCAAATATCTGTGCCCCTCACTGCAAGAAATCTCCTCGATTAGAACATCCTCTTGAGAACTTTTCACTTCAGAAATTCGATCTCTTGATCTCTCGGTGTGTTTTCCAAATGACCCTCAAGCCCCTTATATCCTTCTGTTGGACAACCAACGACCTAGATTAACTCCTAATCAAAGGCTTAGATCGTTTTGGCTTGATCTCCATCTTCGTCTAGAAGTTACACCCACAATTAGATTATTACCGATTAATATTTTTAATTTCCAAAGTTAGACTTAGGGTCCCATTAAAAAATATTAATTATTTTAATAAAATTGTCTCTGGGTGGAATTTCCCAAAACGCTCTCTAGGTTCTTTGGAATACATGTGCCCAAGCATCCCTGCAAAATTTGAGGCCTAGAGCACATCCGATGCTACCCCAAATCAACATATTACAATCCGTCAGAGTTATTCATGTAAAGGTCAAGAAAAAATGAGTAATATGCTGCAATGAATTTGTACTTTCAGTGTGTGAAATTTGAATTACAAAAGAGATCTAACATCCAATGTTTCTTTGAACATTGATCAATATTTTATGTTTCTTCCCATCTGTGTAAATAATGAGGTAGCAAGACATGAGGTCCTAAATTGTGTTGGATTTGGGAATTTGTAAGTGGGTGCATGTGCCTAAAACAACATTGGGGTTATACCTATCTTGTAGCCTCTCAAAATAGGTTTTACAATGATAAAAATTGCTCCTCTAATGAAAAGGGCAACACATCTATTTTTTATAATTTGTCTAGGATGTAAAAGTATTAATAAGGAAAATGAATTGCTCTTTCACTTTGAGCTCCCTCTTACATAACTAAGATATCTACCACTCAAAAGGTATGTGATCACAAGTTTTCCTTCTTTGGCAAGAAGAAATCTTGAATTCCTTATGATAAAAATGAAGTCTATAAGATGTTGATTTTTCCTTAGCACCTTAGAATTAGGTTTATGTCTAAGATCACGATCACAAACACACTAAAATGCCACAACATGGACACTTTGCATAGCGGGAAATGTATAACAGTGAATCAATGAAGTACATAGGAATTTTCTCAACCCAAAACTTGTTATATTACAACTTTAATACAAAAAACATAGGGCTTCCGTACTAGGGATCATGGCCCTTACAATTAACCCTGATACAAGAACAACTAGGGCTTGATGATAAAATATTATGACTATCAAACTGCCCTGAACAAGATACAATTGACATACTCGATGAAGGATATCTCGGCTCATCCCTTTCGGTCCACGTAACTTGAACACTTATGGCAAGTCCTTTGCCACCTCTTCTGTTGCTCACAAGTACTTCCACAACTTCAGAATGCTTGCATCTTTAGCCACTGAAACTGCGTCTATCAATCCTGCTGCTACTCCAAGGTGACTAATCTTAGGTCTTCAACAATGACAAGGTTGCTCCAATATCACTACTCTTAGGGTCTTCAAGTTTGCCCTCTTATCAACCTTCTAGCTACTCCTAGAATGCTGAACTTGGTTCATTTTACTTAGGGAATCCACAAATCTGCCCACACAACATTGATAAGACAACTCCTTTATCACTATATTTAGGGTTGTTTCTGCCAACAAAGTCCCTTTCATCGCAAAAGAGGATGATCATAGGCACCAAAATACAACCCAAACATCTGTAAATTATCTCCTCAAATTCCACTGAAATTAGGGCTTATTCACACGCTGTCCAACCAACCTATTGAACTAACCTTTACCCACCAATCTTCAGCACTCCTTTCTCCTTGATTCTTCCCACTAGCCTTCACTTCAAGACAACCCCAACACACTTTGTTGTGCCACAATCTGAGCAAGATCTTGGCCCTTATTCCTCACTGAAATACTTGTGCTAAACCCTTAAGGCATGTGGCCGTTATTGTAGAGACATATCACAGTGGAACGTCACCTTTTAAGGGTCTTGGTCCTCATGATTAATGCACAAAAAATAGGTCGCATAGGGAAAAACTTATGGTGACTATTTTTGCGCAAAAGAAGCCCTAAACTAGGGCACAAACCAAATAGAGAATATCTCCAAAACCCTCACTCAACAATCCTACACAAGGTACAAAAATCACAAAAGAAACCATCTTCTTACTTGAGCAGAAACTTGGCCTTCAAGCAGACTATAGAAACCATTCATGCTCCTATATTCGTCCTCCTTTAGTTCTTGTGATAAACTGAGTTATTCACTCTCCTTGGGCAGAGATCACGTAAGAAAATGCTTCTTGGATAGATACCAAATGGTTTCAATCTCATCTTTTCTTATAGTGTCTTAGGTGGTGTCACTCTTCACCAAGGGTTGTGACCTTTAGACCAAGTTGACTTTAGCTTGCCAAAACCCCACTAACATAAGAAATGAATTTCTTCCATCTGACTTTGACCACAACATTGAAACCCTAGGTTCCCCTTAGCCCTTCAAGGGTGCCTGTCATGCTCTCAATGAATAAAATATCATTTTCTCCATTTGGTTTTGCGCCCACAACTTTGGGTATGAAACCCACTGCTTGGGTACACTACCCACAATACACATTTGTGTTTCAACTCCTCACAAACCGAGTATCCCAAGGGTTGTGGGAGTACCTCCCAATCTACATATTTCAACACTCCCTCCTAGAAAGGGAGGTACTTCCACCACTCGGAATTATCTCGTCATCGTCGGTGACACTAGCCCAATCTATGGCATTCACCACTGCAACATACCCTATAGAATGAACCACACTCTACTCAGTTGTGTCTCTGCGTCAATCTCGTCAAAACCTGAAGACTTAAACTTTCATAGGGAATACTCCCTCTGAGTCTACACAACCTCCACTGGCTCACATTGCTACTGAACTTGTGTCCTTCGAAGGTCAGTCTGAGTTGCAGTTGAATACTGGGCCTCATATAGACCACTGCAACTCAAATTAGCAAGTGATTTCATCCTCCTAGGTCAAATACCTTATGTGCACATAACTCCAATCTCGGATGTGCAACTTCACAACCCAATGAAGATACTAGCCTGCCATCATCTCATCCTTTACATAGAGCTAGCACATTCATGCCAAAGCATCCTTTGAGTAGTCTTAACAATCTTTGACAAGTCATCGAAATTCCATGATCTACAAGTTGCCACACAACAAACTGATGTTCACTAGTTTCTCCACCAATCGACTAGAACTCTCGGTCTATATTGTCACCTAGCCAGTCAAGACCACATGTCCATGTTCTTAGCTGAACCTTTTGCTCCATGTTCTATGCAGTTTCACAACTCCCTCTTAAGTTGCTTTGTTGTGCACACTCTGATTCAACAAACACATTAAAATGCCACAACGAGACACTTTGCACAACGGAAAATGTACAACAGTGAATCAATGAAGTACACAGGAAATTTTTCAACCCAAAACTTGTTATATTACATTTTTAATACAACAGACATAGGGCTCTAGGATCATGGCCCTTACAATTAGCCCTGATACAAGAACAACTAGGGCTTGATGTCAACAACTTATGACTATCAGACTACCTTGAATAAGATACACTTGACTTACTTGCTAAAGGAGATCTCGACTCAACCTTTTTGGTCCATGTACCTGGAACACTTCTAGTACGTCCTCTGCCACCTCTTTTGCTACTCACAAGTAGTTCTGCAACTTTAGAATGCTTGCATATTCAACTGTGGACCTTGCCTTTATCAATCCTCTTGCTGCTCCAAGATCACTGATCTTAGGTCTTCAACAATCTGCGCTCGAGCAATGACAAGGTTTCTCCAATATCACTGCTCTTAGGGTTTTCAAGTCTGCCCTCTTATCAACCTTCTAGATGCTCCCAAAATGTTGAACTTAGGGCTTCACACACACCCCTCTTATCATTGATTTGCCACACGTCAAATCTCTGAACTAGGGCACAAACAACCAACCCTCACAACAATGACAAGAGTGAAGACTGCGCTTTTTCACTCTACTTAGGACTTGTTAAATCAGCCCACACAACGATGTATCCACACTTGGTTCACTTAGGGCATCCACAAATCTGCCCACACAACAATGATATGACAACTCCTTTATCACTGTACTTAGGGTTGTATCAAATCTTCCAACACAAAGTCCCTTTCATCACACAAGAGGTTGAGCATTGACACCACAAATAACCCACACATCTGCAATTTGTCTCCTCAAATTGCACAAAACTTAGGGCTTATTCACACGCTATCCAATCAGCCTATTGAACAAGCCTTTACCCATCAAACTTCAACACTCCATTCTCCTTGTTTCTGCCCTCTAGCCTTCACTTCAAGACAACCCAACTCACAATCCCAACACACTATTTTCTTCCCACAATCTAAACAAGATCTCGACCCCATTCCTCATTGAAATACCTATGCTTAATCCTTAAGGCATGTGGCCCTTATTGCATAGACATATCACAGTAGGACATCACCTTTTAAGGGTCTCGACCTAAATGATTAATACACAAAACTAGGTCGCATAGGGACAATCTTATGGTGACTATTCTTGCGCAGAAGATGCCCTAAACTAGGGCACAAACCAGACAAAAAATACCTCCAAAAGCCTCGCTCAACAGTCCTACAAAATGTATGAAAATAATAGAAGAAATTGTCCTCTTACTTGAGCAAAATCTTGGCCTTCAAGCAAACTACAGAAAACCATTCATGCTCCAATTATTGTCCTCCTTTAGGTCATGCGACCAACTGAGGTATTTTCTCTCCTTGGTCAAAGATCACATGGGAAAATACTTCTTGGATGGATACTAGATGGTCTCAATCTCATCTCTTCTTATAGTGTCTTAGATGGTGTCATTCTTCACCAAGGGTTGTGACCTTTAGCCTAAATCGACTTGCGTTTAGCTTGCCAAAACCCCACTAACATAAGAAATGATTTTCTTCCATTTGACTTTGACCACACCATTGAAGCCCTAGGTGTCCCTTAGCCCTTCAAGGGTGCCCATCATGCTCTCAATGAATAAAATATCATTTTCTCCACTTGGTTTCACGCCCACAACTTTGGGTAGAAAACCCACTAGTTAGGCATACTTTCCACAATCCACATTTATGGGTGAACTCCTCACAAACACAGTACCCCAAGGGTTTGTGGGAGTACCTCCTAAGCTACACATTTCAACAAAAGAGAGTTAACTGTAAGATAAGTTAGAGTAGTGATAAAATCATTCTCTATCTAAAGATAAGTGCAATAATAACAACAAAGTTTTGGGAGATACTGACTCTTATGAAGAAATCTAAGTATATTGTAGACATTGTGTATGGGTCTATTCCATAATCACAAAAGCATGGATTCCTTAAGATAAAAATGGAGTCTATAAGAGAGTTAACTATAAGATAAGTTAGAGCAGTGATAAAATCATTCTCGATTCGATGGAAAGTGAAATAATAATAATAAAGTATGGCTCCGAGTGAATTGAGGTAGCAAGGCCAAAGAACCAATGGCTCAAGATAGGCTTTGCATATGCTCAAACAAATTTCCAAACACATGCGACTTTGAATTTAATGATTTATAAAAATGTATAAAGTGATGGGGAATGGAGACCAGTGCCTTGGGTCATTAATGAATTTCTGGGCATATTGAGTCTGACAAGGAATGAGTCAATGGTTGAAGACCTTTGATGGAGTGGGAAAGAGATTTTTTTAAGTAAGATACTTAAGGTCAAGGAATGCAATTTAGTTTCCTTGATGGCACATGACAAACCCTAATCCAATAATTGTAGAAAAATGGAAGATAATTTTCACAATAAATTAGCACTGTTCATCCTAGCATCAATCTTTCCCAAGACAATTTGCCTATGTTGCATTGGTTTTTGAGATGGGGGGATGGCGGGGACAAGGGGATGCGTCCCTAACACGGCTAGAGGGAACTCCCAAAATTTTCAAGGGATGGTAGGTTGAGGGAAAAATCTTGAGCAATTTAAAAAAGGTTGAGTGACATCCATTATTGGCCATTAGACATGAGCTTTAGCTTTAAATAACTTAAGTGTAACTATTTTCAATTTGCAATAAGGTCCTTGAAGGATCTATCAAGTAGAGAATTGTCTTCATAACAGTTTTTCTTTCTCATATTTCTTATTAATGATGATTATGTTAAACATAGAGCGCATTCCCTTCTCAATAGGTTCAACAAACTTTTATAGATGTGTTGAAAACCACTATAAAAGACTTTGGTTTTGTAAAAAAGATTAAATTAATAAATTCATATTTCAGATTAAGAAGGGGATTGAATAGGAAATTATTCAAACATTTAGTACGTAATCCAAGTCGCTACTATCTAGTTGTTTTCAAAATGTTTGAGGTTGAGACGATGGAAGCAGTGAACTTGAATGACTCCTAGAAACCCATGTACAATATATAAAAATTGAGATTAGAAAAATATGAAAGAACAAGAGCAATAACCACAAGAATTAGCCTTATAAATGTTGCATTATATGTTTTCTTGACATGGAGGCTTTGCTTCTTGTAATTTTGCAAACAAAATACAATATCTAAATCACCAAAAACCGAAATTGAAACCCGTCATACAAAATCCATGTTTTGAGTTCTAATTTGTACAACAGATTTAGATTCAATGCAATACAAAAATAATGGATGGAAAAAATGATTATATTTTTCAATCATCAATGTCCATAATTGTCAAAATTGAAGATATATGCTTGGTTTATCCGTGAAATCTGCCCAGAAAATCCCTGAAATCTGCCAAAAACATCCTTGAAATCTGTCCAAAATGTCCCTGAAATCTGCCTGGAATGTAATGGGGAGAGCCAACAAATCCCCAAGTCCCCAATGAAGTCCCTACTAGTTTGGGGAGGTTTCCTAAGGGTCCAAAGTACCTGGAATGCGTAAATGCGAGATACACAATTTTTTTTTGTGGGGGGGGGAGGTGTATGAGTCCCCATAGAACATAGAAATATCCTAAGCCAAAATTTACAATGAAAAATTGCAGAAACTTCAGATTGCTATGGGAATTCTCCACCAAAACTCCATGAAAAAATTGAAGAAAGTGCACCTCTATTTATAGAGGAGGTGCTCAACTTCCCTATCATAAAATAATAATTTCCTAATCTAAAATCCGCTAAATTAGCCCAAGGATGGGCAAAAGGACCTCTCTACAAAATTAATTAATCTAAAATAACATAAAATGGGGCTTCTAATGCCATATATATAAAAATTAGGGGTTAAACCCTCAAAAAATAATTGAAACCCACAAATGAAGGGCATAGGGGTGCTTTGGTGCAATGTCCAACCTCCAAAGGCCCTTGCAAAAAGTCTTCAAATATGGCACATAACCCTCCAAATTAGGTACACAAGCACTTAAAGGGGAATGACCTCTCCAAATCAGCATATTTCTGGATAAGTAGCTCCAAATAAGTGCCCAGCTTCAAAGCCTCTTTAAATTGATCAATGGGTTCCCAAATTTGTTGGCTGCATGCCTTCAAAGGCTCTTCTATGCTGAAAATTTTCTCTATTGCGCAAACAAACTCCTAGTCTTCTCTAAGGTGGGTACATAACCCTTAAGAAAACTTTAATGGGAATGTTCCTTCAAATAATTAGCCCTAAAAAATTGCCCCAAGACTTGTCTTTTATCTTTAACAAGCAGGCGTAAGCACCTCCAAAGTGGATCTTCTGACTCCCACATAATGAGTTAGCAATCACCCACAAGAGACCATGTCTTCCCAAAACAACCTTCTTTAACCATTCACTGTCCACAAAATATGCAATGACCCCAAGCCATTTCATTGGGATTCAAAAGTGGAAATAAGTAGGGAGAGCCCTACAATCTTGTTCAAATTCATCATCAAACCAATTAATGAAAGAGGGTTGTGGGGGCGTGGGGCTGTAGGCTGCGGCTCTACTCACAATTGTCCGCTCAGTTGTGCATTTGTATAAACAGGTTGGTCCTCAAATAAAGTAGAATTCATAATTCTGTTTCAGATCGACCCTCTTATCAAGCAAAATTCATACTTCTGTTTCACGTCAGCCCTATCCACATTTATTCCAACACTTAGATGCCTATATATAATACATATTCCTCATAAACACACACTTTGATCACAATATAGGTGTGCTTTGCAATGCCAGTATGCTCTGTAACTCGGCGTGCTGGTGTACTAGGCCATGGGTCTGTGGTTTGGCCACACCTCAGGTCTGTTCTGGGTATGGTTTGCCCTGTCATAGGTCTGAAGAGACTTATTACAGTCCACTGCTCTGTAATGAGGCTGGATGATATGACAGTTTATCCTCCAGATATGATTGTACATACATACTTTTAGTTATGCAAGCCTGAGCGCACCTGTGTACCATCTCTTTCTGTGGACATTCTGTGCTAGAAGGGTGGAGGCCTGGCTACTGGTATTCTCCCATATTTTGTAGCCTGAAACTTTGATCATCTTAACATCCAATATGCTGTTAGCAACAGGTCCGAGATCTACAAGTTACGGCCATTTCTGCTGCACCACTGTAATTTGCAGCCAGATGGAAGGCTTTATCATTTACACTCGTGTGGATTCGGTCTGCTCCAAGAGTTGTTATCGTGTCTCCATAAATGTCAACAAAGGTAAGACTTCAAGTTCAAGTTTCACACCATGCTGGCTCACTCTACTATATAATTACAACACTGCCACCTCATTATGTCGTATATACCTTCTCTATCAATTCATGCAGAGCTTCCTTGACTGGGATTTTAATCCACCAGTCCCTCATTTACCTCTGTGCTGGTACAAAAATGTGAAACCTTTACTGAAAATGATCTCTACTATCCGCTCCACTTTATATTAACACCATGTCACAACTTACCCAATTTTCCTAAAATAAAATTTGACCTTTCATTGAGTAACCCATGTGACTTTGGGGTACATTGCTAAAACTGTTACATAATATCCGCCTCCTAATTTGCACGTTGACAATTACCAACCTTTTCTGGTGTAATGCTGCCAGCTATATCCTTCTGATATCATACCTTAATCGATGTATAATCTTCATTCATGGTCTTAAATCAAGTGAAAATTTGTTGTAGTAACCCTTGCAAGTAATGGGGTAACATCTGGCTCCAACTTGGGTACATGTGCTCTTCTTAGGAGCACCTGAGAACCTTATAATCTCCATGCTTACAAAAAAACCAATACACTTGAAGTGAAGTCCATGACCAAATGTATCCATCTCATCACCTCCAAAGTGCAATGCCCTTTACCTCTGTGTTTGACCATCAGGTAAAGTAATGACACATTAAAGAGTGGATATTTATAGCTTGATGCTTCTCTCAGGCCCCTTATAAATTCAAGCATCAACATTTTGCTGCCATCTGTGAAGCCCATATCGAAGAGATTTTAAGCTGCAATCAGTGGATTCCTGAGTCTCACTGTCCTAGCCATAAGGCCTCTTACCAAGAAATCCACCCAGCCTGCTGGTCCTTTGTTTTGCAAACAATCCGTAAGATCTTTATGGTCTCTATGAATCCCTGCAAATAGAGCGACCTCAATCTGTTGGTTGTTATCATTCCCAACTTTTATAAGGATCTTGGTTGATCCTTGAAATTCTACCAACTGTCGGAATTGTTGCAAGACATGAACATGTGATTCAATGAATGTTCCGCATAGGTGCTAATAGCTAAAAATTCGGCTTTCAGCTTGAATAGCCTCATCAATGTTTGTCACCATGCTTGCAGGTCGGGGCACAAAAGAAACAACAAAGTTCAATCCAAAAACTCTACCAATGTGTTACCCAATAGTGATACTATTCTCAGGGCACAAAACACACCCATTTTTCACAGTTGATCTGCTAATAAGATCAGGAGTAGACTGCTCATTCGTGGTAGAATATTCCTTTTTTGTGGTAGCACCATCTTGCTCAAAATCTCCCTTGGACTAGTTCTCATTGTTTGTTGTCATTGCTTGAATGCAGGTGTACAAATCCTTGATAATGATCATAGATTAGACTATCCCTGAAGCATACTGTTGACCACTACGTGTCAACTACCCATAGCAGTACACCCCTTTTTTCGCAAAAGGGATAGCGCTTGATCGATGTGTCCATGCCATTCGACTTCCATCATCAACCTGATCGTGTTATGTTGTAAACCCAGTCTGCATGTGTAAATTGTAAATAATTTTAGCAGATATGAGTCATGTATGTAAATTGCCTAGGTGGACCTAATTTTCTAGTGATAATCTACGTTCCGGAAGGTTTTTTGTCTCACCGATCCATGATTGGCAGAGTTTTCCTTCAGCCTAACCCCAAAGCCAAAATGAATTTTGTCATTAGAATCTTAGGGGAATCCTAGTGTGTTGGTCTGCTAGATTATGTTTGGTCGTAGAACTGGGTAGTCTATAAGGGTCTATGTCAAATGGGTTTTCCCCCTTGAGATGTAAAATTGTAAAAGTCATGATGTAAAGTGTTTTGAGGGTTAGAAAATGTTTTAATCCCCTCATAAGTCCTAAGTCCTAGGTCCTAGGTGATTTTTCCAAAGGCTAATTTCGAAGATCCAAAAAAAAAAAAAAATCAAAATAGATAAAAATAATAATAAAATTAAAATAAATAAATAAATAAATAAAAATTAATAATAATAATAATAATAATAAATAAAAATAATAATAAGTCAATTTTTTGAGTAAATAAATGCAGAATTTTAATTTTTTAATATATTAAAATGCATTTAAAAATTCGATAGATGAGATTCAAAGAAATCTTGATCCTCATCGACGGTCGAGATTAGTTTGACATGGATCACTCGAACTAGCCATTGGGATTTTTTCCTTTAAATAGGGTGCTAGGGGTCATTTGAGATCATTCGATCTGTGAGTCTTGTGTTGAAGAAAGCTCTATTGTAAAATTTTTCTGGTGCAATAAAGAAAGACTTTGGGGTTAAAATCTTGCTGGTGTTACTCTCTTGAAGTGTTGTAAGCTGTTTTATTTTCTGCATAATTTTATTTTTAGCCATTAGTAATAGCTTGGTGAAGAGTGATGTTGAACACATGTATCTTGTTCACTCACTAGGGTTTTAATAGTAGTAGAATTTCTGGAAAAAATGGCAGGTATCTCCATTGGATTTGGAATCTAGTACTTTTTTTTCCCTCTTTATTAATAGTTGAAGTGAGCTATGCAGGAAATCCAGATTGAGAAGATTAACGGGCGTTTGGGGAAGTTCTAGGTTGAACCAGCCAACTCCCGAAAAGCATTCTCTTGTAGAGCCCAGTTAGTTTCGATTCTGGAGATATCATTTATATTTATTTTTGAATTGCATGAGAAATTTTTGAAGTATCTCATAGTAAATCTGAAATTCTAAAAATATTTCTGTGGATTACTGATAAATCTCGTTACTTAGAGTCGTTATTTTGTAAAAAATTGTAATTATTTAGTTAAATTTTGGGTTTTATCCTTGCATATTTTGCCTCTGATTTTTCTGTTCTTGTAGGTTGCAAGAAGAGATTTCTTGTTGGAAGCCAGATCTAGGCCCGAGGGTAAGATCTGGTCTCACAACCAGTTTTTCCAGGGTCACTGTTTTGCTGTCCGAGGGTTTCAAATTAATTGCAGAATTTTCATCAGAATCGAAGGGGAGTCAAAAGAAATTCAAGGCTATCCAAGCCATACCACTCCCCTGCATGAAGTTCTTTTGCCCTCATTGTTCAGTCTTTTCACACTACTGTCATTTCCCACGCTTCTTTGCAGCCCTCCTTGCTTACGTGCATCCCTCTGCATTGAGCTGGCTGCTATCGCATCTACGCATTTCCCTGGCCATCCCACGCAGTTTCTTTACCATAACCAACGTGCTGTCCGCTACCTCGTTACTTCTTCCATCAATCCGTCAGCGGCACTCCCTTCATCTCCATGCTCATCCAAACCTGTAATTGCAAACAAAATTCAATATATATATATATATATATATATATATATAGATATATATATATATATATATATATATATATATATATATATATATAACCCACAGCTCCCTTCCCATCGATTAGCATGCACTGACGTTGCCATCAAAGCGTGCCCACTGCATTCAACCTACAGCTACATCCTCCTCTGCCAGCGTGTGGTTTTTCCCACGCATTTTTCTTTCACATCCAGCTCTTCTGCAGCCCATACCTATCACGTTCCCTTCACGCTGCAATCACTGCGTCCATCATCGAGCCACTCCAAAATCGAATTTCACCTGCCCGCCGTCCACTGACCTGCACACGCAACAGCCAAAACAAAAGGAAAATTTGATATGCGTAAGTTTTTCTCTATATGCGTTGGTAAGTTTTTTTAGATTTTATTTTTTAGAATTAGATTATTGTTAGCTTTAGATTTTAGTTTTATTTCTATTTTTTTTAATTTTTGATCTTTGTAAAAAATATAAAAAAATCGATTTCCATTTTTTTTTACTTAGATTTTAGCTCTTCCATTTAGAATTTTAAAATCATAAAAATTAAATAAATAATAAAATCATAAAAAAGGTTTTCGCTTTTAGGTTTTAGATTTAATATATTGTGTATATAGACTAGGTGTTAGATTAGAGTTAAGTTTTATTTTAGGATTTAGATTTAATTTTCATTTTTGTTATAGTTTAGTTTATTTTATTTTACTTTAAAATTAAAAAAATAAATAAATTTCATAGAAGGTTAGAAAGTTTTTTTTTTTTTTTAGACTTTTTCAGTTTCATTTGATTCGAAATGACATATCTAGTATTATAATTTTTTATTATTAAGAATTAAATAAAATTTGTTGGGTAATGTTTCATTTTTTACTATTATTTTGGATTAGTTATTAATGATAAAGCTCTTTTAGTGTAAAATTTGTATAATGTGATTGTCTTTATTGACTATTCTCAATCCACAAGAGGATTTGTGTTGGGAAAGATAAGTTTCAATGCACTTGTGGTTGGAAGTCGGCTTTCCAAACCCCACATAGTCCACAACCAATGTTAGTTTGTTTGCAATTGACCCTGACATATGTAAAGATTGGTAGAGTTTAGTCAGGCGTGGCCCCAATTTGTAAGTGAATAAGGTTGTAGGATTTCAACTTGGTCTTAGCGCCGCCCTGATTGTTGTTGTGGGCCGAGGTTGGGTAGTTGAAGTTTTGTTGGTGTAAACATCTAGTGGTGAAGAAAATAACCCTGACCTCAATTAGGTCCGACCATAGTCGAAAGTAACACCATTTTGGGAGAGTAGAACGAAGGCCTTGACCGTGACTTGTTGTGGGGCCGACTCACGACTTGCCTTGGGAGTTGCACACATCTTGTGATTTTTACAGGGTTGCCCCAATTAAGGTTTTCATTTAATTTTTATCTTTTCATTTAGTTTTTCGAGCTCTTTTTTTCTCATGCTTACAAGGTTGGTGATATTTTTAGCCATCCAACGAATTGATATAGTACTTTGAAAATGTTCATCAGTATTCACCATATCGTAAATTTGACTTCGAAGGAGATTTTCTAAAGCACAGGTATGATGATGTGAGACATCGTTTAAATCCTTTGTGTGAACTGGAAACATGCACAGTTACCAGTGAAACAAAATTTATAAATCAATACGATTCAAACAATTTGACTGCAAGTGTCATACCTACAATTTGCAAATTTGCTAAGATTGTAATGATTACAAAACAAGACCCAAGCCATTTGAGCCAATGAAATCAACAAAAAAAATAAAATTAAAATAATTTCAATATATATATATATATATATATATATATATATAAGTATTGCAGGATGCATTTTAAGTTGTGGTCAAATACCAAATTAATCCATTGTCAATGCATTGAATGTGTTACCTGCCTACGAAAAGAATAATAAGAGTATAAATCAAGCTTAATCACTCTACTTTGTTGTAAAGGTTTAGAATTAAGTGTAAAGAGATATAAGAAAATTTTAAATTTATTTTTGTTGATATAATTTCAAATTTTAGATATATGTATAATTAGGATAATCATATAAATTAAATGGTGGATAAAAATCTATAGACATGATCAATAAATAGCGGACATCATAACACTTACCTTATGATAGATTTCACATAACCAAAACTAAAAAGAACCATAATTAACTAATTATAAAGTTTTTTTAATAATAATAATTATTATTATTAATTAGAAAAATAATTAATATATAAGTTAAACACATATACATTTAAAAAAAGCATGTAACAAGAAATTAATAATAGTAATAAGAGCTCCTCGGATGGGGTGATACAAAGAGGAAAATTAGGGGGTCACATGGTTGTCACTCACTAAGAATGACAATGCCCCCGTGACATTTAACATTTGTCCAACGGTTATTATGGTTGCACGCTACACAAGGCAAGTAGGCATTCATCAACATAGGTGGTGTTTAATGACACATCAGTGAGGTATCAAGTCTACAATTAATACGAAGAGTGGCAACTTACAAGCGCATGTTTGGAAGTCATTACATGTTCATATCTTAATGTGTTATGCTCATCACACAAGCTAGGAGACGCCAAGATTGCATACAAGAGAGATTATGCCCGAGATAGGAGGGAAATCACGAATCGGATTTCAAAGATATTAGGAGATATGACCACTCATTGTTGATGGCTTCCACTTGAAAAAATTATGGCACTCTAGTGGTATGCATTCTTCATTTTATTTTTCTTAGTTGCTTTTGCTCTCTTCACTAGGCTATTTCCTTTTTTAGTAGGTCTAGCCCCTGCTTTTCTTATTTCTTTCCTCTCATGACACTCAGCCTTTGCTTTGACCCAATCCCTTGAAGATATTCTTTCCTTTCTCTCAAGCCTCTCACATACCTTTCTCTTAGCTTTCCCTTAACTCCTTGGCCTTTTTCCAAGTACAAATTATCCCTAGTACATGTTAACTTCTCAGGCTTCTCAACTCTCCTTTTATGTCTCTTTTATTTTTTACCTTCTATCATGTCATTCTTAGGCTAGCCAACCCTTATCTAAAGTAGGTCTCAGTCCTTGCCATCCATATGTTGATCACCATGCCTAGATAGTGGGCTCGAGCTGGACAAAGAACAACTTATTATAGGTAGATGGAAAAGATGTGTGCCCAATGATGAGCAAAGTCCTTAACTAGTCAATACTTAGCTAACACACGATTTTAGGTACAATAAGAAATTGATAATGCTGAAAGGGAAATTGCAACAAAGAGAGGTTGCTTCTTAGATGTTGAAATCACCAGCGAAATACCAAATTGGGTTCTAGATGTTGGTTGTTCCATAGGTAGGTTCAACCATGACATATATTAACACCTCAAGATGTTGTTGGGACGGGTCTTGGTTGATTGGAATGAAGCAAGAGAAGAAATAATCTAAGTGCTTGATGAAATTCAACTTACATCATGTGGACTTGATAGGAAAACACAACATATTGAGTCACACTTAGGTCTCCCACTAGATCCAGGTTGCTCACTAAGGAGCAATAAGGAACCGATTGTTGTATAAGAATCAAAATCCACCAAGATAACATGACAATGCTTGCACTTCTTTCATTTTCTAACTTCCATTTTTGGATCTTCAGTTGCTATAAAAGGCCATAGGCCTCATGACTATATTTTTTTGTTTTCAAGTTTTTAAGACATTTCTAACTTTTGGATGCTTAAATAATACTGGTTTTGTCATTGATTTAGTTTCCCTAGTGGTAGACCAAGACAAGAGAGGATATGCATTTTTTATTGGATCTAAGTAATGGAAAACTTTGCTTATAAAAAAGAACAATAAGCAATAAGAGTTTAATGGCACTTTTGGACATGACATTTTTTTTAATTAAGTTGAAAAGAAAAAAAGATATAACTACTTTTAAGATAAATTTCAACACTTTATATGAATATTATTAACAATATTTTGTGGAGATTAAATCCATACCATCCACCTAATGATTATTGGTAATCTAAATAAAATTCTAGAAGCCTTATTCTAAAATATATAGACCTATCAACATAATGATTTAAGATATCAAATACCATACACATTTTTTTCACGAATACAATGTTATATATTCCACATGAGGAATATACATATCCCGTCTATTATATCAAAGTTTGTCATGTCACTTGCAGGAGATGAACTTGGGTGGGGAGGATCCCATTCATTCCTCCCATCCACCTAGGATAACCCCAATTGACATACATACATACATACATATATTTATTTTTTATCTCACATCACATGAATAATGAGGCATAAGGTACATGATTATTGTGATGAGAGGCACTCTCGAGCCCAATATGAGGGAGATGTTATAATGTTTAACATTTTGAATGAGTCAAAATAAAACAATATTAAATTAAACTAAAAAAATAAAAAATAAAATAAAATAATAATAAAAAACACAAAATGCTCTAGCCCATGGTTTTTTCCATAGTATTCTTAACCCATGGTTTTTTCCCATGGTATTCTTCTCTAATGTGGCATATTTAAAGGCTAATAATTAAACCAATCTACATCTATCTTAACCACAAATCTACCAAGCGTAGAGAGGGATCAAATCCCAAATCTCTCTCTAGGTGAAAATCTCTTTTATAGTGAGAGATTTGATCCCCCTTTTGTGTTCGATAGGTTCAGAGTTAAGATGGATCTAGGCTGGTAGATAATATGTCATTAACCACTTTATTAATACTTGTATGAATGAATGAGGGAGTGAGATTTTAACATCCACAAGACTAAAAATAACTTATGGGACCAAAAACCCTCGATGCTTTTCACTTTTTGCAATTCAATCTTTTTCTTACTCAATTTGATGA
Source organism: Pinus tabuliformis (assembly GCA_031772625.1). Lineage (NCBI taxonomy): Eukaryota > Viridiplantae > Streptophyta > Pinopsida > Pinales > Pinaceae > Pinus > Pinus tabuliformis. The sequence continues at coordinate 681,723,883 of CM062818.1, read as the reverse complement.
TGAGCCAGCTCATCCTTCTAACAATCCCCTCACTAAAAAGACAATGCCAATAAACTATTGCTAACATATTTCCACAACTGTTCTTGATGTCCCTGAAAGCATCACATTCCAAAATGAAATGTTTTTCCGATTCCAATATGCCAAAAGTGAAAAAAATACACACCCATTCTTCCCAAGCTTCTTTAAGTCTTTTCCACCATCTCATTTCAAACAGAAGTTTATGCGAATTAGTTCTTAATCGAGAAATTAGAATATTTACTCTCCATGGAATGTTAGCTCCAATGTACTTCTTTGGTTGCATATCACAAGTAAGGTTGCATTCCTCAACATAGTACTTCTTTCTACCCAATTCTTTTCCCTACATACCCTTGCAAAACTTTTACATGGTAAAATTATTTATCTCCTTGTTATTTATGGGACATACATTGAGGCAGATATTCCATTTATGCATCCATTTGTTGTTTTGTCTCATCCATGTTTTCTTCCATATGTTGTTTTGTCTCATCCATGTTTTCTTTCTTTCACTCATGCCTTCATTGAAGATAACTTTAGGCCATCTACCTACTCCCATTTTCCCAATATTTTTAGATATCTTATGAGATGCACCATAAAAATTGCTTCAATGGGAGCTGCCCCTATTTCACTCAACATTATCTCATAAGGAACCATTTTTTTTAACTTGCTCATGATCAAGTGTTTTTGGATTTTCTCAATTTGTTTCTACTTTGAAAAGGTGGTGTTGCTATCTCACAATTCACACCTATATAGCATCACTAGATCAAATGAGAGCCTAAAAAGCACTTTATTCATTTTCCAATCCCATAACTCTTCCTCTCTACATCTATTTTGGAGAGCATATAATGCTTTCGACTCTCCTAAAATTCTCTTCTTTCTACAATCCTCCCAATTAAGCCCGTTGTTGAAAGAAATCCCAAGGTAAGTGTACTCATTTACTTCTTCAAGAGCATTTCCTTCAAAAAAGAATATATATTTGCTTTACTTCCTTTTATTAGAGAAAATCATTATTTTTGTCTTGTTGCTATTTACTTGCATCCCCATTGCTCTACAAAATTCTCAAGGGGATACAAGTGCATTTGAAATCCATGGGTCGATTTAGCAATCAACATAAGGTCATCAACATATAAAGTAATACTTATTACAAACTCCCCCAAACATACACCATCTCCACCTTGTAGATTTACAGTGTTCCAATTTTACAATATATCATGCAAAAGGAGTAGGGGATAGAGTAGGGGATAAACGACAACCTTGCTTGACTCGAATATCACTTCTAAAGGTTTCTGAAATACCCGCTAAAGTTCTAATTTTGACTTTCACCTCTTCATAGAGCTTATAGACAATGACTCTATAATGTAAAGAAATTTCAAGTTCTTCCATTCTACACCACAACTTATCTCTAGGGACCATGTCAAATGCCTTTTTGAAGTCAACAAAGCAATAAAATACTTCTTCTTTGTCCCCCCAAACCTTTTCAATAATGTGTCTCAACGTGATACCATGATCCATTGTTGAATGTTTCAGTCTAAAACCTACTTGCCCTTTTGCCCTCTTTTCTTTTACTTCTACCCACTTGTTGATTGTATTTTCTAGCATGTTGCCAAAAAGCTTTGCAAACAGAGGATTGATGATAATGGTTCTATAATTCGAAGGATTATTAATGTCTCCACTTTTAAAAAGGGTTATTGCTAGGCTAGTTGCCAATCTCTTAGGAATCCTTGATGAGTGATGGTTGTTAAATATTTCCATGATGTGTGGTGCAAGAGTGTACCTTCCCCATTTTAGATATTTTGCTTGAATTTCAACCAAGTCCTTTGCTTTTCCTATTCTCAACTTCTTAATACCAATCTCCACCTCGTGCAACATGAAAATATTTATAGTTGTGTTGATCTCAAGGGGAGGCTCAATCTTTGATTCTTTCTCATAATTTGTCTTGCATAGTCAAACCATTGATTGCCTGTAATATTATTTTCAACTTGCTTCTTCCTGAACTTCCCAAAAAGACTTTGGGTTATTATTTCCTAGATATATTAATTCTTATCTCATTGTTTGCATGGACTCATCTTTTTTCCTTTTTAAAATTTTCTTATATAACTTTACATTCATATTCTCCTTATCTGCCTTCTTCAAGGTTCTCCTTTCCATTTTGCATTCCTCATCAAACCAAACATTTATCGGAAAACAATTTGAATATGATTTCCAATTTTTTTCTCTTTTGCAATTCTAAATTGCACCTTGAATTATATTTGTTAACACATGACTATTGAGGCTTTGGAAACAAGTTTTATCCTTCTTAATTGACCTCTCTAGCATTGTCTTGAAGATAGTACAATTTTCTTGTGATACAGGAATTTTGCCCCTTGAAAGTGATTATCGAGAACACTAGGTTTTCCTCCTATGTCGCCTTTCTTTTAATCAAAATAAACTTATGTAAATTGGGTTATGTTTTGATTTTAAGTCCCAAATATGCTCATCAATCTTAACTTTGTCTATCATTTCTATTAAGCTTTGTGAACAAAACACATAGTCAACGACACTTGCCCCATTGTATGTATTGCAAGTGAAGTTCCTAGACCTTTCCACCTATCTAAAACATTGCAAATAATTAAGTTAAAAGCGCCACACAAACATAATCAACTCCTTCTCAAAATGATTACTAACAGTGTCATCTTCTGAATATTTCAACCATTGGCGATTTACTTCTTCAAAATGATTGCTAAAGGTGTCATCTTCTGAACATTTCAACCATTGGTGATTTACTTCTTCAATAAGCCAAATATGATTGTGATCCTCTTTGCAACGAAAAATACTAGCTTGTTGATCTGATATTCTAGCATTGAAATTTCCCACTAAAAAAACTTCTCCCTAATAAGAATAAGTGATAATATCTTACATTAAAGCTCCATTTAAATTCTAGCTATCTAGCTCCTTAGTTTTGTAAGTTTTTAAGACTTGGGTTGCAACTCTAATGTATAAAACATTTAACTAGTGATTATTGAGAAAGGACTTATACACATGGGTGAGAGGTCCATCGTGACCATGGAAAACAACTCTCCTATGACCATTGATTGAACGACTATGAGAGGAAGCTTATGAAAACGAGGGTTCAGTGACAAAAGCTATTAAGTGGTTTTCACAATAGATGTTTCGAACCAATTGAGCACGTAACCTTAAGCATTTTGAATTGAATCAATACCGGACCGAATCACACTACTTTTTGTTGAAAAGCATATGTACATATAGGAAACTGACGTGGATAAGATTTCAGAAAAGCTGACCGTTAGGAAAAGCTGGAAAAGATGGCATGGTTCAGTCGATATAAGTCATGTCTAGACTGTCAATTTCATTGAAGTTTATTTCGCTCTCTGTTCTCCTCTTGGGCGTTGGTAGTTTGGCTTGCTATGATTCAACGTGTGTTGGTAGTCTGGCTTGCTATGTTTCAATGTGCCGAGCGCTCCCCTTTTTCTTTATGCCTGTGCGTTCTTTTTTGTGAGCGTGCTTTGTGTCCTTTCGTTTGTTCTGTGTGTCATTGTTGTTGTTGTGTTTATGAGTGGTGTGTGCCTGTGAAATTGACGTCTAAGAGCGAAAGCGCAGAACAAAGAAGAAAAAGTTCCTGAAATAGAGAAGAGATGGAAAGATCCTAAACAAAACCAAAGAGGCAGCGGTATTTTTGGGCCGTTCCATCGCTAAACCAAACCAGCAAACAGTCTCTATTCCTTCTGGTTAGATGGATGAGGTGAGGATATATGGGTTTATTTTCTTGAATTGGATTTGATTTCTTTATATCAACAACAATTGCGATATATAATTCTCTTTTTTGTTTGTTTTAATAACCTTAATTTTTTTCTAAATTTTCTGGGTTAATGGTGTTTTACTTGTTTATTTATTTCTTGTTTTCAGCTTTTCTTGGATTCTGTAGATATTGCAGAGCACTGAGTGCAAAGGGTGGAATAATATTATACAAAGTACATTGTAGCTCCTTTCCAACACATCCCTGTTGTGTTGGTTTGTTTTGTTATTCTGATTTGATTTCTTTAAATTAAGAGCAGCTGCGATTATATAACTCCTTAAATTATTTGTAGATTTTCCCTGCTAATGGTGCTTTGTTTGTTTATTTATTTTTGCTTGCAGCTTCTCTGCAAGCATATAGAGAGTAGTGCAAAGCGCAGAGTGAACGTTACGGTTATGGAGAAATATTAGTAAGGTAACCCGCAGTTCCCTTGCTTGTGCCATTACAGTTTGATAGCATTATTGACATGAATTTGTTTTGGAATTTTGATAACATTGATGACATGAATTTGTTTTGTAATTTTAAAAAACTGCAATTAAAAAACCTAAACCTATTCTAAATTTCTTGCTAAGTGAATAGAGAAATAGCGATGATGATGAATTTAGCGTTTAATCTATTCTAAATTCCGTGCTAAGTGAGTATAGAAATAAAGATGTTGATGAATTTAGCGTGTGATTCCTCTCCAAAATCAATCCAGGCAAACGAACAGTTCCGCGTGTTCCATTTTAGGGTATTTGTAGACATCTTGAAATTCAAGAAACAAACTCCAAGGATTCTAGTTGATTCTAAACCCACATAAATTGCATTTTGGGTATCTCCAAATAAAATCGATTCACATAAATTGCATTTTGGTTTACTAAATTTATATGTAAGACGCGAGCAGAGTGGAGTTTGCGTATTCTTGGTTCAGGTTTCTTTCTTTCGCATTTAGTCTTATTCGAATCAGAATAACGGTATGGGAACGAGAAAGCGTTTGATACTTTGTATTATTATCTTTAAATGTGATTATTTATGTTGAATTTTCCGATTAGTCTGCTTTTAGTACATAATGATCAGATCGATGATTAGTTTGGAACATATTTTTCTTGTTTGCGACTCTGTGAATAAATTAAAGCATTCTTTTAGATCAATTCCGTCACTGATTTTTGTTTCTGTAGGATGCATTGGCTTGACATTTACATTTTTTTTCCTCATTACTATCCTCCCTTATATCCTTTCTTATTTCTTCTGCTGAACCTTTTCAATTTTACTTCCGGAATTTTGGATTTCTCAGACATTGCCACTGTCATTTTTTACACATTTTTTACTCCTGATTTAGGACAGCGTTATTATTGCCTCTCTTTATAGAAGTTGTGGTTGCCGAGGATTGAACTTGTAACCTCTCTCTCTTTCAAAACCCACCCTCTATTCTATTAAAAAAACCACCCTTGCCGAGGATTGAACTTGTAACCTCTCTCTCTTTCAAAACCCACCCTCTATTCTATTAAAAAAACCACCCTCCTTCCTGTATTCGCTAGCGTGTATGTAAGCGTACACGTAGGTATATGTTGCGTATGATGTGTCTTTTCAAAACCAACGTCCTCTATTCATCAAAACCATCATCCTTCCTGTTTATTCGTTATAGCTGACGTGTACGTAGACATACACGTAGGTATGTGTTGCGAATGGTGTGCCGTTTTATTCGTTTGAGCTGACGTGTACGTAGGTATGTGGTGCATAAGGTGTGTCATTTTAATTTTCATCTTGTGAGTACGAGGAGTCCCGTTCTCGATACACGTGTTTAGTCAACGCATAACAATGGTGCGCCAGGTTTATTAGTTTATGTGGCAGGTACGGTGGGACCCAGTCATAAACCATATATTCTTATTAGAGCTCGGGCATGATAAAATAGTGCAGCTTATGTTTAAATTGTTTGAATTTTTATTTTTAGGTGCAGCTGAGGTTTAAATTGTTTAAATTTTTATTTGTAGTATTGATTCATTCCATATGAAATAGAATTAAATGATATTTTAAGGATTACGATATTATAAATTATAGATTATTAGTTTTTTGTTTTTCGCTTTTTGCAATCTTTTTTTGATTCAAATTGATGATGCGCTAGCCCAACCTTTCAACAATCCCCTTGCTAAAAAGACAATGTCAAGAAACTCATTTTCCCAAGTTTGCCTTTTCCACCGTCTTGTTTCACACCGAAGTTGATGTGAGTTGGTCTTTAATTGAGCAATAAAAACCTTTGCCCTCCACGAAACGCTAACTCCAATGAACTCTTTTTGTTGTATATCACATGTAGGGTTGAATTCCTCAATGTAATATTTCTTCTTTCTACCCAACTCTTTTCCCCATATTTTTTTGTGAAACTTCTCCATAACAAAATCCTTTAGCTCCTTGCTATTTGTGGGACAGGTATTGAGATAGATATTCCATTTTTGCATCCATGTGTAGTTTTGTTTCATCCATGTTTTCTTTCTTTCACTCATGCCTTCATTGAAAATAACATTAGGCCATCTACCTACTTTCATTTGCTCGATTCATTTTAGATGTCTTATGAGCCTCATCATAGCAATTGGTTCAATGAGAGTTGTTCTTGTTTCACTCAACATTATTTCATAGGGTACTGGATTTTTTTTATTTTGAACTTGTTCATGATCGAACGTTTTTAGATTTTCTCAATTTGTTTTTATTTCCAAATTATCAAATCGTATTAGTATTTACTTTATTATTACGTGTGAGTTGCAATGAAAATTGATCAATTTAATTTGATTTAAATCCGGTAATGAGCGATATCAATGAGTAAGATATATACATTAAATCTTGGCGCACATTGGGTTAAAGAATGTTAAATAGCAATGCGATCCGCAGTGGTTTATTTTTCGTTTTAGTAGAGTGGTTAAAAATGAAAGTTTGAGAGTTTTTAAACGTAAAAGCTCGATAGGTTTCTTATAAAAATATATGAAAAAATGAGTAATATGTTGTACTGAATTTCTGTTTTAATTAAAATGTGAGTTTAAAATGTTGAAAAAAATTAAGAAGCAGCAAGATACGTGAGTTTAAAATGTTTGAAAAAATTAAGAAGCCATAAGATATGGATTTTTGAATTGAGGTAAATTTTGAAATTTATAAGTAAACGCAAATAAATTTATAAAAATAAATTTAGTATTTAAAATTTTTAAATAGTTTTTGTTTTTTAATTATAAAAAAATAATATATATATATATATATATATTTTTTTTTTATTTGGCAAGATGTAAATATAGAAAAGATATAAATAAGTAAATGAGAAAATGAAATCTTTTAAATTTTAAATTATAAAAATAATTAATATATCTATTATTTATAAAGTATGCTATGATTAGTTTTTTTTATATATTTTCTTATCACAAAGTTTGATTTTTTTTCATTATTATGTTGACAAGTGTGTATGTTTTGGAATAGAGTTTATAAAGTATTAATTTAATTATCAATAACTATTAGATGAATGTTAGTGATTTAACCTCCATAAAATATTTTAGAATATTCATAATAATATAAACAAATAAAAGGTTGAGATTTATCTCCGAAATAGTTAGGTTCTTTTTATTTTTTAATTAAATTGATTAATTAAAAAAATGTGATATGAGCAAATGTTATGTAAAGTAACTCATAGTTTTTTAAATATATAGTATCGATAAGCCATAGTATTGTAATAAAACTTATTTATAAATTAAAAATCTTCTATATTTTTTTAAATGTAAAAATCTTTCAATATAAATAAAAAACAAAACATTGGAAAATTAAACCATATCAATTTTTTATATTATAAATTTTATATTATAAACCCAGTAGATGAACAACTAAGCCCTGCCGTACTGGAACAACTAAGCCCTGCCGCAGCCCCAGCCCTACCCTAACTTCATAGATGTTTATGAACCCCATAGCATAGATAACTAAGCTATGCCCCTCCCCCACCTTGGCTTCACTCACCCTTGAGGTACAGTCTATATGGCCCTCTCTCTATGGTCGATTATGCCTCACCCAGCTACAGTAACCCTTGCCTCACCCAATAGAGCCCTAACTATCTGTTCCATTTATTAAACGCGTGATAGGAGTAGTTGAAGTTCAGTCGTCATTGAAGGATTTGTGCGTTTACTTTTCAATCTAGTAGGAAGGATTGGGAATTTAGTTTTTTATTTTATATTAAAGTAAATAGTATAAATATTTAAATAATTATTAATATTTTTTATTTTATTAGATATTATAAATGTAAATGTACAGCAAAGTATTATTTAAATTTATATTAAATTTTTTCATTCTATATTTTTTAAATCATCTATAAATTTAATAAAAAAATTAAAATTACCAATTAAAAAAAAAATCTTATTCCATTTTTTTTTATATAAATATAAATGAAATAAAATCTCCATAAACATTTTTAATAAAGAAGAAAGTACAATATATAAAAATTATTTAATTTTTTGATTAATTTTTATTTTAATAGTTTATTGTAAAAATATTATATTTTTAAATAAAATAATATATTTTTTAATAAATTGGAAAGCATATATGGGAAAAGATTTTGACATATATAATTTTATTTTAAATTACATTATATAAAAATGATTTAATTTTATGTTTCGATTGGTTTTTATTTTAATATTTTATTGTAAAAATATTATATTTAAAAAAAAATAGTATATTTTTTAATAAATTGGAAATCGAAAAGATTTTGTTATTTTTTTAAATTTGTAAATATAATTTAAAAAATAACTTTATTTTCATTTTTGAAATTAATTCATGTTCTATTTTATTTACTTAAATTTATTTATATTGAAATTTTAAATAGTGAATTATCAATGAATAAATTAGAGTATCATATTTTTTTTTAAATAATTTTTTTAAATTATTATTTTAGTCTGTAAAATATTAATTATTTAATTATTAATAATGAATTATTATTAAATAATAATAATAAATTATTAATTATTTAATTATTAAACTATATATGTAGTCTTATTAATAAAAAATGGTTTTTTTTGTTTTTAAATAGTAAATTATCAATGAATAAATTAGAGTATCATATTTTTTTTAAATAATTTTTTTAAATTATTATTTTAGTTGGTAAAATATTAATTATTTAATTATTAATAGTGAATTATTATTAAATATTAATAATAAATTATTAATTATTTAATTATTAAACTATATTGTAGTCTTATTAATAAAAAAATGGTTTTTTTTTTAATCGGATTACATAATTATGGTTTTTTGTTGTTTAACTAATAAAAATGGCCTTGAAAAACATGAGAGTATTTAAACTTTGCAAATTAAATAGCTTAAACTTATAATCTTTAAAAAAATCTCTATGAAATTATAAAATTATCCAAAAAAAAAATACTTACAAAATTACACTACACTTTAAATTACACCTATACAGAAAGTCATTTAACATTATGATTTCTAATTTTCTTTAGATATTTTATCATTTGAAAATTTAATTAATATAATTAAAATATTCATAAATAATAAATAATGGTTTATTTTGCCCACGGGGCTTTGGATTGACGGTGAATGGGTGCACTTTTAAGGCACTCCTTGCTATAGGTCACGGGTTCAAATCCCCGTGGGTACTTAGATTAGTCTTAATTAGAAAAAAAAAAAAAATGATTTATTTATATCATTGTTTATTTATAATATATATTTATAATTTTTTTTTTATATAGTTTAACATTTAATTAAGATATTACAATTACATAATTACATAGAGTTTGTGGAAGCTTATTATAATATATATTTATAATTTTTTTATATAGTTTAACATTTAATTAAGATATTACAATTACATAATTACATAGAGTTTGTGGAGGCTTAGTATAATATATATTTATAATTTTTTTTTATATAGTTTAACATTTAATTAAGATATTACAATTACATAATTACATAGAGTTTGTGGAGGCTTATTTCAATCTTATTTGATATAAAAGTTATTAAAAATATATATATATAATATAATATTATAAATTTGTTTATAATTACATAGAGTTTGTGGAGGCTTATTTCAATCTTATTTGATATAAAAGTTATTAAAAATATATATATATATAATATAATATTATAAATTTGTTTATTTTCATCCTATTATGATTGTAAAGTTAGAATAAAAGTTTTAAAAATATATATATAATTAAGATATTATGATTATATAATTAAAATAAAAGTTATAAAAAAATATATAATATAATATTATAGAAAAATTATTTTCATCAATATACTATTAAGATATTCTGATTATATCATTAAGGTCATCAATGTATGATTAAGATATAATCATATATACAATATAATATTATAAAAAAAATATTTTCATCAATGTACGATTAAGATATTTTGATTATATCATTAAGGTCATCCATGTATGATTATATCATTAAAGTATTGTGATTAAAGTATTGTGATTGTATTAAGTTTATTAATGTATTTGTAATCTAAAATGATAATTATATTATCACATAAATATAATATAATATACTTGATAGCATAAAATTAATAACAGAGACATACAATGTGAGTATACATATTATTATAAATAATTGGTAAGTGTAGTATACATATTATTATAAATGATTGGTAAGGGTATAATTTATGTCTTAGTTTAATTAGGTTGTTTTTTGCTTTGAAAATTATGAAAATTTTGGCAATTTTGAAAATCCAAGTTATAATTGTTAAACTTCAGGATTTTAGATGCTTTAAAAGTTTTTGATGGTGCTGAATTTATTTCCACTTTCGAAAACATCATTTAAACACTCCTTCTGCAAGATTGGTTAAAAAAATTTCACCCCGAATTTCAGCCTAAAGTGGCCATCTTGGTAAATAGACTTGTCCATAATTTATGATGTATGCTGGAGTCCCAGGTAGGATGTCTCTAAGGATGCACACTAACACTAACTTTTAAAAACAACAGCAAAACTCGCATTGCATTTGAGTAATGAAAGCAACATCACCTATTTATTCGGACCCTGCAACAACAGACCAGAAGGACCCCAGCATCAACTACTGGTTTAAGCAACAAAGTCAGGAATTTGAACACAGACAACATAGGCAGGGGCAACTGTTAAAATAGAAGAGGTGGGAGCAAAAAAGTATTAGTCGGGGTTGATCCCATTAGTTTAATTCATTAATCCAACCTGTAAATTCATTTGACCATTCCTAGTTAATATCCATCTTTTTCGATATTTTTTTTCTCTTGCGGCGTTTGGCAACTCTTCTCAATATTTTTCAAACTTGTATGCCAAAGCTATTGTTATTGTGTTTATCAATGGTGTGGTTGTGAATTTAACGTCCAAGCGCCAGAGCGCAAGCTCATAGCAAAGAGGAAAAGGTCAAAAGTCAAGATGAGCAGCGGTAAAATTTCTAAAGCAGATGCATTTTTGGGCCGGTCGATAGCTGAAACAAACCGGCTAACGCAATGTCCATTCCTCTTTTGAATGGATGGATGGATGAGGTGAGGGAGATTTGTTTCTTTATATCAGCAGAAATTGCCATATCTTATTCTCTGGTTTCATATTAGTAACTTAATTATTTGTAGAATTTGTGGGTAATGGTGTTGATTTGTTTATTTCTTTTGTGTATTTAGTTTTCTTCCAACTATAAAGAAATTGCGTAGCGAGTGCAAATGTTGGAATAATATTTTACAAGGTACATTGTAGCTCTTTCCCAACAACTTCCTTGTGCTTATTTGTTGTGTTATTGTGTTTGTTTGTTGTTATTGTTGTTTTTTTTTTTTAATTAACAAAAAAATGTAATTTGTAAATAATTTATTAATTTATTTCTAGGTTTCTTGTGTTTATTTATGATGTTATTTGTTTTGTTTTTTTTTTTAATTAACAAGATTTGTAATTTATAAATAATTTATTAATTTATTTCTAGATTTTTATGGTCTAATAGTGCTTTGCTTGTTTACTTACTTTTACTTCTAGCCTCTCCGCTAGCATAGAGAGGATAAAGGGCTGAGTGCAAAGGGCAAAGTGGGCACTACTGCAAAAGCAAGAGTGAGAGTGAAGATGACTACCATGGAGCAATAATTCTTAAGGTACCTTGCAACTCTTCTCAATATCTTCTTGCTTGTGTTGTAGTTGGTAGCATTTATGATATTTCTTGTGTTGTAGTTGATAACATTTATGATATCAATTTGTTTGTTTAGACTAAATTTTAGAGTTTAAAATACAAAAGCTATTTTTTAAACTTTTATTTAAATGACTATAAAAATAAGAATGATCATTAGTTTATTATGTGAATCCTCTCTAAAATCAATCATAATGAAACATATATTCAAAAAGACTTTGGACAAACAAACGATATGAATAAATAAGGCATGTTCCCTGTTAGGGTGTTTATATAATCTTAAAATTCAAGAAACAAACTCATACGAGTCTGATTTCTGTGCAATTTATGGGTATCCTCAAATAAAATCTTCTCACATAAATTAGGGTTGGGTTTATTGAAATTATATGTAATAGAGTGGAGTTTGCTTATTATTGCTCCATATTACCTTGTTTCATACTTAGTCTTGCTACTCTTGTGGTTATTTTCACATAATGGATCCACACGCTCTCCCTTCTGCATCTGAGCAGATCTCAGCTTTTGCTCTAAGTACATCTTCCGCTGCTCGAAAGATCCCTGATATAACGTGGCCAAGGCATCCCACATCTCCTTAGCAGTCCCTCTGCTAGCAACGTGACACACCACGTGATCCTTGACTCCATCTAGGATCATCCTCTTGGCCTTTGCCATCTCAGCTCTGTACTTCTTCAACGGATCTGCATCTGCAAGGACAACCACCACGTTGTCGACGTATGTCTTGAGGGCATGCTCATCTAGAAGGAATGACATTCTAGCCTTCCATATGACGTAGTTGGATGCTCCATCCAGCCTATCCTGATCCCTCAAGCCACTGCTTGCGATATCTGCCCAAAATGTCGAAAATCTCCTCTCTGTTTCTCATTGTTGCTGCTCAGTCAATGAGAAAACGGACTTCTCAGTGGAAAGTTTGCTGAGGAAAAGTTCCCTCGGAGTGCTTCTCTTCTCTCTTCTGACGTTTTTCAGCCCAACAATTTGCCTGCTGAAGATCTGCGCCCCACCAGCTCTCTCACGCTGAGGCTTCAATGCTGCTCCCTTTGCCTAACAAAAATTCGAACTGGAAGTTCTTCTCTCCGTCGACTCACTCGGAGAGAGACTGCCTTGAAAATATGCCCTCTCGACTTGGAACTGCGTCAACCCTCTAGGGGTTTTGAACTGCTGCCTCCTGCAGCTTTTTCGAACTCTCGCTTCTGCTCAGCGCTGGATCTACCAACTCTGCTCTTCTTACTTCACCCTGTAGATCTTATACCATGTGAAAATTCCACAACAGGAAACCCTACTGCAAAAACTGATGATATTACTCCTATTTGTTAAATTCCTTTAAACAAATTACTTGCAGTTTCCTACGGCAAATATCGTAATACATACACTGTAGCCTTCACTTAATTAAATAATATGCGGAAACAAGAGATTGAGCAAGAAAGAAAATACAACACAATAGACATCGTTATTTTTGGACAAATGTCCTCGGAAAAACCCAATGCGGGAACACGGTGCAGCATTCCTGAGGGTTTTATATTATTAAGCAGTAGTTTCTGAATACAATTCTGGATGCCCTTCGGTAATCCAGTTACAGAGAAAATAAACTAGCAGAAAAACTTAGTGAGATTACCTCATTCTACCCGCCAATTCCGACTGTTCCGGCAGCTGAACCAACTGTACCCAGCTATCTTTGTGGTAGAGCTGGCCCTGCGTAGGCTCTACGTCAGCCTCAACAGGCTTTGCGCCAGCCCAACTAGGAAATGTCTGCCCTCTGGAGTAGTTTCCAACCCTCCCAGCTCAGAAATCTCAGCTCCCCTATCGATTTCGCACTTCTGCATTGGAAGACTGTGCTGCTTCTGCGTGAGCCCTTCTAGCTCTGTGTGGGCCCTTTTGGCCCAACGTCAACCCCTCCTAGGTCTGTGCTGCCTCCTTCTGGTGTCTCTCTACCTCTCTGCTGTTGATTCTGAGTCCTAGAGAAGATACTCCAACCCAAATATCCATGCCCCTCACTGCAAGAAATCTCCTCGATCAGAACATCCTCCTGAGAACTTTTCACTTCAGAAATTCGATCTCTTGATCTCTCGGTGTGTTTTCCAAATGACCTTCAAGCCCCTTATATCTTTTTGTTAGACAACCAACGACCTAGATTAACTCCTAATCAAAGGCTCAGATCGTTTTGGCTTGATCTCCATCTTCGTCTAGAAGTTACACCCACAATTAGATTATTACCCATTAATATTTTTAATTTCCTAAGTTTAGACTTAGGGTCCCATTAAAAAATATTAATTATTTTAATAAAATTGTCTCTGGGTGGAATTTCCCAAAACGCTCTCTGGGTTCTTTGGAATACATGTGCCTAAGCACCCCTGCAAAATTTGAGGCCTAGAGCACATCCAATACTACCCCAAATCAACATATTACACTCCATCAAAGTTATTCATGTAAAGGTCAAGAAAAAATGAGTAATATGTTGCAATGAATTTGTACTTTCAGTGTGTGAAATTTGAATTACAAAAGAGATCTAACATCCAATGTTTCTTTGAACATTGATCAATATTTTATGTTTCTTCCCATCTGTGTAAATAATGAGGTAGCAAGACATGAGGTCCTAAATTGTGTTGGATTTGGGAATTTGTAAGTGGGTGCATGTGCATAAAACAACATTGGGGTTATACCTATCTTGTAGCCTCTCAAAATAGGTTTTACAATGATAAAAATTGCTCCTCTAATGAAAAGGGCAACACATCTATTTTTTATAATTTGTCCAGAAAGTAAAAGTATGAATAAGGAAAATGAATTGCTCTTTCACTTTGAGCTCCCTCTTACATAACTAAGATATCTACCACTCAAAAGGTATGTGATCACAAGTTTTCCTTCTTTGGCAAGAAGAAATCTTGAATTCCTTATGATAAAAATGAAGTCTATAAGATGTTGATTTTTCCTTAGCACCTTAGAATCAGGTTTATATCTAAGATCATGATCACAAACACACTAAAATGCCACAACACGGATACTTTGCATAGCGGGAAATGTATAACAGTGAATCAATGAAGTACATAGGAATTTTTTCAACCCAAAACTTGTTATATTACAACTTTAATACAAAAAACATAGGGCTCTCGTACTAGGGATCATGGCCCTTACAATTAACCCTGATACAAGAACAACTAGGGGTTGATGATAAAATATTATGACTATCAAACTGCCCTGAACAAGATACAATTGACATACTTGCTGAAGGAGATCTCGACTCATCCCTTTCGGTCCACGTAACTTGAACACTTATGGCAAGTCCTTTGCCACCTCTTCTGTTGCTCACAAGTACTTCCACAACTTCAGAATGCTTGCATCTTTAGCCACTGAAACTGCGTCTATCAATCCTGCTGCTACTCCAAGGTGACTAATCTTAGGTCTTCAACAATATGCCCTTCAACAATGACAAGGTTGCTCCAATATCACTGCTCTTAGGGTCTTCAAGTTTGCCCTCTTATCAACCTTCTAGCTACTCCCAAAATGCTGAACTTGGTTCATTTTACTTAGGGAATCCACAAATCTTCCCACGCAACATTGATAAGACAACTCCTTTATCACTATATTTAGGGTTGTTTCTGTCAACACAGTCCCTTTCATCACAAAAGAGGATGATCATAGGAACCAAAATACAACCCAAACATCTGCAAATTATCTCCTCAAATTCCATTGAAATTAGGGCTTATTCACATGCTATCCAACCAACCTATTGAACTAACCTTTACCCACCAATCTTCAACACTCCTTTCTCCTTGATTCTTCCCACTAGCCTTCACTTCAAGACAACCCCAACACACTTTGTTGTGCCACAATCTGAGCAAGATCTTGGCCCCTATTCCTCATTGAAATACCTGTGCTAAACCCTTAAGGCATGTGGCCCTTATTGCAGAGACATATCACAGTGGAACGTCACCTTTTAAGGGTCTCGGTCCTCATGATTAATGCACAAAAATAGGTCGCATAGGGAAAAACTTATGGTGACTATTTTTGCGCAAAAGAAGCCCTAAACTAGGGCACAAACCAAATAGAGGAATATCTCCAAAACCCTCGCTCAACAGTCCTACACAAGGTACGAAAATCACAAAAGAAACCATCTTCTTACTTGAGCAGAAACTTGGCCTTCAAGCAGACTATAGAAACCATTCATGCTCCTATATTCTTCCTCCTTTAGGTCTTGCAATAAACTGAGTTATTCACTCTCCTTGGGCAGAGATCACGTAAGAAAATGCCTCTTGGATAGATACCAAATGGTTTCAATCTCATCTTTTCTTATAGTGTCTTAGGTGGTGTCACTCTTCACCAAGGGTTGTGACCTTTAGACCAAGTTGACTTTAGCTTGCCAAAACCCCACTAACATAAGAAATGAATTTCTTCCATCTGACTTTGACCACAACATTGAAACCCTAGGTTCCCCTTAGCCCTTCAAGGGTGCTTGTCGTGCTCTCAATGAATAAAATATCATTTTCTCCATTTGGTTTTGCACCCACAACTTTGGGTACGAAACCCACTGCTTGGGTACACTGCCCACAATACACATTTGTGTTTCAACTCCTCACAAACCCAGTATCCCAGGGGTTGTGGGAGTACCTCCCATTCTACATATTTCAACACTCCCTCCTAGAAAGGGAGGTACTTCTACCACTCGGAATTATCTCGTCATCATCAGTGACACTAGCCCAATCTATGGCATTCACCACTACAACATACCCTGTAGAATGAACCACACTCTACTCAGTAGTGTCTCTGCGTCAATCTCGTCAAAACCCAAAGATTTAAACTTTCATAGGGAATACTCCCTCTGAGTCTACACAACCTCCACTGGTTCACACTACTACTGAACTTGTGTCCTTCGAAGGTCAGTCTGAGCTGCAGTCGAATACTGGGCCTCATCTAGACCACTGCAACTCAAATTAGCAAGCGATTTCATCCTCCTAGGTCAAATACCTTACGTGCACATGACTCCAATCTCGTATGTGCAACTTCACAACCCAATGAAGATACTAGCCTGCCATCATCTCGTCCTTTACATAGAGCTAGCGCATTCATGCCAAAGCATCCTTTGAGTAGTCTTAACAATCTTTGACAAGTCATCGAAAGTCCATGATCTACAACTTGCCACACAACAAATTGTTGTTCACTAGGTTCTCCACCAATCCACTAGAACTCCCAGCCTATCTTGTCACCTAGCCAGTCAAGACCACATGTCCATGTTCTTAGCTGAACCTTTTGCTCCATGTTCTATGCAGTTTCACAACTCCCTCTTAAGTTGCTTTGTTGTGCACACTCTGATTCAACTATCCCTTCAAAGTAGCTCTGATAACATGTTGATTTTTCCTTGGCACCTTAGAATCAGGTTTATGTCTAAGATCACGATCACAAAAACATTAAAAGGCCACAACACAGACACTTTGCACAACAGAAAATGTACAACAGTGAATCAATGAAGTACACAGAAAATTTTTCAACCCAAAACTTGTTATAGTACATTTTTAATACAACAAACATAGGGCTCTAAGATCATGGCCCTTACAATTAGCCCTGATACAAGAACAACTAGGGCTTGATGTCAACAACTTATGACTATCAAACCACCTTGAATAAGATACACTTGACTTACTTGCTGAAGGAGATCTTGACTCAACCTTTTTGGTCCATGTACCTTGAACACTTCTAGTACGTCCTTTGCCACCTCTTTTGCTACTCACAAGTAGTTCTGCAACTTTAGAATGCTTGCATATTCAACCGTTGACCCTGCCTCTATCAATCCTCTTGCTGCTCCAAGATGACTGATCTTAGGTCTTCAACAATCTGCCATTGAGCAATGACAAGGTTTCTCCAATATCACTGCTCTTAGGGTTTTCAAGTCTGCCCTCTTATCAACCTTCTAGATGCTCCCAGAATGTTGAACTTAGGGCTTCACACACAACCCTCTTATCATTGATTTGCCACACATCAAATCTCTGAACTAGGGCACAAACAACCAACCCTCACAACAATGACAAGAGTGACGACTACGCTTTTTCACTCTACTTAGGACTTGTTAAATCAGCCCACACAACGATGTATCCACACTTGGTTCACTGTACTTAGGGCATCCACAAATCTGCCCACACAACAATGATATGACAACTCCTTTATCACTGTACTTAGGGTTGTATCAAATCTTCCAACACAAAATCCCTTTCATCACACAAGAGGTTGATCATCGACACCAACAAATAGCCCACACATCTGCAATTTGTCTCCTCAAATTGCACAAAACTTAGGGCTTATTCACACGCTATCCAATCAGCCTATTGAACAGGGCTTTACCCATCAAACTTCAACACTCCATTCTCCTTGTTTCTGCCCACTAGCCTTCACTTCAAGACAACCCAACTCACAGTCCCAACACACTCTTTTCTTCCCACAATCTAAACAAGATCTCGACCCCATTCCTCATTGAAATACCTATGCTTAACCCTTAAGGCATGTGGCCCTTATTACAGAGACATATCACAGTAGGACGTCACCTTTTAAGGGTCTCGACCCTCATGATTAATGCACAAAACTAGGTCGCATAGGGACAAACTTATGGTGACTGTTCTTGCGCAGAAGACGCCCTAAACTAGGGCACAAACCAGACAAAAAATACCTCCAAAACCCTCGCTCAACAATCCTACAAAATGTACGAAAATAATAGAAGAAACCATCCTCTTACTTGAGCAAAATCTTGGCCTTCAAGCAAACTACAGAAAACCGTTCATGCTCCAATTATTGTCCTCCTTTAGGTCATGCGACCAACTGAGGTATTTGCTCTCCTTGGTCAAAGATCACATGGGAAAATGCTTCTTGGATGGATAGTAGATGGTCTCAATCTCATCTCTTCTTATAGTGTCTTAGGTGGTGTCGTTCTTCACCAAGGGTTGTGACCTTTAGCCTAAGTCGACTTGCGTTTAGCTTGCCAAAACCCCACTAGCATAAGAAATGATTTTCTTCCATTTGACTTTGACCACACCATTGAAGCCCTAGGTGTCCCTTAGCCCTTCAAGGGTGCCCATAATGCTCTCAATGAATAAAATATCATTTTCTCCACTTGGTTTCACGCCCACAACTTTGGGTAGAAAACCCACTACTTAGGCATACTTCCCACAATCCACATTTATTTGTGAACTCCTCACAAACTCAGTACCCCAAGGGTTTGTGGGAATACCTCCCAAGCTACACATTTCAACAAAAGAGAGTTAACTGTAAGATAAGTTAGAGTAGTGATAAAATCATTCTCTATCTAAAGATAAGTGCAATAATAACAACAAAGTTTTGGGAGAAACTGACTCTTATGAAGAAATCTAAGTATATTGTAGACATGTTGTATGGGTCTATTCCATAATCACAAAAGCATGGGTTCCTTAAGATAAAAATGGAGTCTATAAGAGAGTTAACTATAAGATAAGTTAGAGCAGTGAAAAAATCATTTTCTATTCAATGGAAAGTGCAATAATAATAATAAAGTATGGCTTCGGGTGAATTGAGTAGCAAGGTCAAAGAACCAATGGCTCAAGATAGGCTTTGCATATGCTCAAAAAAATTTCCAAACACATGCGACTTTGAATTTAATGATTTATAAAAATGTATAAAGTGATGGGGAATGGAGACCAATGCCATGGCTCATTAATGAATTTCTGGGCATATTGAATCTGACAAGGAATGAGTCAATGGTTGAAGACCTTTGATGGAGTGGGAAAGAGATTTTTTGAAGTAAGATACTTAAGGTCAAGGAATGCAATTTAGTTTCCTTGATGGATACTTGATGACAAATTTTGCATATGAAAAAATAGAGTTCATAAGAGTTTTTGCAATTTTTAATATGGCACATGACAAACCCTAATCCAACAATTGTAGAAAAATGGAAGATAATTTTCACAATAAATTAGCACTGTTCATCCTAGCATCAATCTTTCCCAAGACAATTCGCCTATGTCGCGTAGGTTTTTGAGATGGGGGGATGGCGGGGACAATGGGATGCGTCCCTAACGCGGCTAGAGGGAACTCCCAAAATTTTCAAGGGATGGCAGGTTGAGGGAAAAATCTTGAGCAATTTAAAAAAGGTTGAGTGACATCCATTATTGGCCATTAGACATGAGCTTTAGCTTTAAATAACTTAAGTGTAACTATTTTCAATTTGCAATAATGTCCTTGAAGGATCTATCAAGTAGAGAATTGTCTTTATAACAGTTTTTCTTTCTCATATTTCTTATTAATGATGATTATGTTAAACATAGAGGGCATTCCCTTCTCAATAGGTTCAACAAACTTTTATAGATGTGTTGAAAACCACTATAAAATACTTTGGTTTTGTAAAAAAGATTAAATTAATAAATTCATATTTCAGATTAAGAAGGGGATTGAATAGGAAATTATTCAAACATTTAGTACGTAATCCAAGTCACTACTATCTAATTGTTTTCAGAATGTTTGAGGTTGAGACGATGGAAGCAGTGAACTTGAATGACTCCTAGAAACCCATGTACAATATATAAAAGTTGAGATGATTAGAAAAATATGAAAGAACAAGAGCAATAACCACAAGAATTAACCTTATAAATGTTGCATTATATGTTTTCTTGACATGGAGGCTTTGCTTCTTGTAATTTTGCAACCAAAATACAATATCTAAATCACCAAAACCCAAATTGAAACCCATCATACAAAATCGATGTTTTGGGTTGTAATTTGTACAACAGATTTAGATTCAGTGCAATACAAAAATAATGGATGGAAAAAATGATTATATTTTTCAATCATCAATGTCCATAATTGTCAAAATTGAAGATATATGCTTGGTTTATCCCTGAAATCTGCCCAGAAAATCCCTGAAATCTGCCAAAAACATCCTTGAAATCTGTCCAAAATGTCCCTGAAATCTGCCTGGAATGTAATGGGGAGAGCCAACAAGTCCCCAAGTCCCCAATGAAGTCCCTACTAGTTTGGGGAGGTTTCCTAAGGGTCCAAAGTACCTGGAATGCGTAAATGCGGGATACACAGGGTTTTTTTTTTGGGGGGGGG
Source organism: Pinus tabuliformis (assembly GCA_031772625.1). Taxonomy (NCBI): domain Eukaryota; kingdom Viridiplantae; phylum Streptophyta; class Pinopsida; order Pinales; family Pinaceae; genus Pinus; species Pinus tabuliformis. Next base: position 681,702,906 of record CM062818.1, on the reverse strand, counting down.
GGTATGAGTCCCCATAGAACATAGAAATATCCTAAGCCAAAATTTACAACGAAAAATTGCAGAAACTTCAGATTGCTATGGGAATTCTCCACCAAAACTCCATGAAAAAATTGAAGAAAGTGCACCTCTATTTATAGAGGAGGTGCTCAACTTCCCTATCATAAAATAATAATTTCCTAATCTAAAATCCGCTAGATTAGCCCAAGGAGGGGCAAAAGGACCTCTCTACAAATTAATTAATCTAAAATAACATAAAATGGGGCTTCTAATGCCATATGTACAAAAATTAGGGGTTAAACCCTCAAAAAATAATTGAAACCCACAAATGAAGGGCATAGGGGTGCTTTGGTGCAATGTCCAACCTCCAAAGGCCCTTCAACCACACAACTTTTCCAAAAAGTCTTCAAATATGGCACGTAACCCTCCAAATTAGGTACACAAGCCCTTAAAGTGGAATGACCTCTCCAAATCAGCATATTTCTGGATAAGTAAGCTCCGAATAAGTGCCCAGCTTCAAAGCCCCTTTAAATTGATCAATGGGTTCCCAAATTTGTTGGCTGCATGCCTTCAAAGGCTCTTCTGTGCTGAAAATTTTCTCTATTGCGCAAAGAAACTCCTAGTCTTCTCCAAGGTGGGTACATAACCCTTAAGAAAACTTTAATGGGAATATTCCTTCAAATAATTAGCCCTAAAAAATTGCCCCAAGACTTGTCTTTTATCTTTAACAAGCAGACGTAAGCACCTCCAAAGTGGATCTTCTGACTCCCACATAATGAGTTAACAATCACCCACAAGAGACCATGTCTTCCCAAAACAACCTTCCTTAAACCATTCACTGTCCACAAAATATGCAATGACCCCAAGCCCTTTCATTGGGATTCAAAAGTGGAAATAAGTAGGGCTCTAGCTTACAATCTTATTCAAATTCATCATCAAACCAATTAATGAAAGAGGGTTGCGGGGGAGTGGGGCTGTAGGCTGCGGCTCTACTCACAATTGTCGGCTCAGTTGTGCATATGTATAAACAGGTTGGCCCTCTAATAAAGTAGAATTCATAATTCTGTTTCAGATGACCCTCTTATCAAGCAAAATTCATACTTCTGTTTCACGTCAGCCCTATCCACATTTATTCCAACACTCAGATGCCTATATATATTCCTCATAAACACACACTTTGATCACAATATAGGTGTGCTTTGCAATGCCAGTATGCTCTGTAACTCGTCATGCTGGTGTACTAGGCCATGGGTCTGTGGTTTGGCCGCACCTCAGGTCTGTTCTGGGTATGGTTTGCCTTGTCACAGGTCTGAAGAGACTTATTACAGTCCATTGCTCTGTAATGAGGCTGGATGATATGACAGTTTATCCTCCAGATATGATTGTACATACATACTTTTAGTTATGCAAGTCTGAGCGCACCTGTGTACCATCTCTTTCTGTGGACATTCTGTGCTAGAAGGGTGGAGGCCTGGCTACTGGTATTCTCCCATATTTTGTAGCCTGAAACTTTGATCATCTTAACATCCAATATGCTGTTAGCAATAGGTCTGAGATCTACAAATTACGACCATTTCTGCTGCACCACTGTAATTTGCAGCCAAATGGAAGGCTTTATCATTTACACTCGTATGGATTCGGTCTGCTCCAAGAGTTGTTTTCGTGTCTCCATAAACGTCAACAAAGGTAAGACTTCAAGTTCAAGTTTCACACCATGCTGGCTCACTCTACTATATAATTACAACACTGCCACCTCATTATGTCGTATATACCTTCTCTATCAATCCATGCAGAGCTTCCTTGACTGGGATTTTAATCCACCAGTCCCTCATTTACCTGTGTGCTGGTACAAAAATGTGAATCCTTTACTATACTCCTTTTAACAGAGACAAGTGATGCCACATGTCTGAAATTTTAGACTGAATTTCTGGTGTTGTTTTGACCCCTTTTCACCACAAAGAGATCGATCTCTGGCACAAAATATGATCATTTGTTAACAACAAATGGTATGTTTGTATCAGGCTGAGGTATCTTCAATTTTGCAGCAGTCCAGCTAACATCTATGGCCCATCACACATGAAGCTGTCTGAATCACTTTGCCTTCAGAGTTACGTTAGTGTCTTCTCTTAAGCTCGACAGCCTCAGCAAATGCTTCATCTTTAATAGCACCACTTAGGGCTACATCAGGATCAACCATATTAAGGTTGCTCCACTTTATATTATCACCATGTCACAACTTATCCAATTTTCCTTAAATAAAATTTGACCTTTCATTGAGTAGCCCATGTGACTTTGGGGTACATTGCTAAAACTGTTACATAATATCCGCCTCCTAATTTGCACGTTGACGATTACCAACCTTTTCTGGTGTAATGCTGCCAGCTATATCCTTCTGATATCATACCTTAATCAATGTATAATCTTCATTCATGGTCTTAAATCAAGTGAAAATTTGTTGTAGTAACCCTTTCAAGTAATGGTGTAATATCTGGCTCCAACTTGGGGACAGGTGCTCTTCTTGGGAGCACCTGAGAACCTTATAGCCTCCATGCTTACAAGAAAACCAATACACTTGAAGTGAAGTCCATGACCAAATGTATCCATCTCATCACCTTCGAAGTGCAATGCCCTTTACCTCTGTGTTTGACCATCAGGTAAAGTAATGACACATTAAAGAGTGGATATTTATAGCTTGATGCTTCTTTCAGGCCCCTTATAAATTCAAGCATCAACATTTTGCTGCCATCTGTGAAGCCCATATCGAAGAAAATTTAAGCTGCAATCAGTGGATTCCTGAGTCTCACTGTCCTAGTCATAAGGCCTCTTACCAAGAAATCCACCCAGCCTGCTGGTCCTTTGTTTTGCAAACAATCCGTAAGATCTTTATGGTCTCTATGAATCCCTGCAAATAGAGCGACCTCAATCTGTTGGTTGTTATCATTCCCAACTTTTATAAGGATCTTGGTTGATCCTTGAAATTCTACCAACTGTCGGAATTGTTGCAAGACATGAACATGTGATTCAATGAATGTTCCGGATAGGTGCTAATAGCTAAAAATTCGGCTTTCAGCTTGAATAGCCTCATCAATGTTTGTCACCATGCTTGCAGGTCAGGGCACAAAAGAAACAACAAAGTTCAATCCAAAAACTTTACCAGTGTGTTATCCAATAGTGATACTATTCTCAGGGCACAAAACACACCCATTTTTCACAGCTGATCTGCTAATAAGATCTGGAGTAGACTGCTCATTCGTGGTAGAATATTCCTTTTTTGTGGTAGCACCATCCTGCTCAAAATCTCCCTTGGACTAGTTCTCATTGTTTGTTGTCATTGCTTGAATGCAGGTGTACAAATCCTTGATAATGATCATAGATTAGACTATCCCTGAAGCATACAATATATGACCTTGTATTCAACTGCAGAGAATTTTCATATCCTTCTATCTCTTCAGTCAACACTAAATCTTTTTTAAACTTTGGGTACAGATCTTTCTTTAAGGGAATAGATTTATTATCAATCTGAATAGCCTCAATTTTCCTTTCTACTTGGGATGTATAATCTAAATCCAATGGTTTTTAATCCTAACATGGCTCACCAGTAATTAGGGGCTCATGAAACGTGCTGTTGCATAATTTGGCTTCCAGATTCTTCTTAAAAGGTTGAAACTCAAAACTCTCACTGTCTTTGACAATCATCATCAAGCTTTGGAGCTTCATCAAAGTAGAGTATAAGCGTTCGACCTCTGTTTTGTCCAAAGAATGCATCCAGATTGGGGTACACACCACTGTTAGACTCTTCTTGCTCTATAGTATCCTTTTCAATTATGCCAGCAATGCTGCGTTCCTTGGATTCGGTGCTAGGCTTGAGACTTGTAGCATCATCTTCACCATCTCTATCCACCCAATATGTCTTAGGATTCTTAAGGGAAAAATCCAGTAGTAAATCCATATCAGTTCCATCATTTTCTTGGCAATCACACTGATATTCTGGGTCAGCAAGAATATCAATGTGTGCTTTATGTACCTGGTTTTCTAAAAGAACAACACCATCATTTTCTTTAGTGACCATATAATCTTATAAATTGCCAATAAGATAGTTTACTGCATAACCAGTTATAGTTATTGGCTGATCATTGTCTTCATAATAATTGACAGTGGTCACAGGGTTATGTGGTGTCTCCTTTGTTTTCTTACTAATGTTCTGATCTGCAGCAGATTCACCACCATCTGGGATATCAACCTAAACATCCTCAGAGCCTTCTTTATCAAGCAGATCAATGCCATCCTCTTCAAGGGGACCAGACAGTCCTTCATTTTGCTGGGAATTCAACAAATGCTGATGGGTGTCTTCAAATATCTTCCCTTCATCTGGAACCACAAGTACCTTCTCATGCAACCTACCAGTTTCATCATTTTACCCTGGAATATTTTGAGGAAGATCACGGGACTGCTCTTGCTGCAGTTCTGTGATATTTTCCCTTACAAAGGAACCAAAAGGTCCCTCTTCCATCAAGGCTTCAGTTTCATTCCCCCAGTGGCCTTCTTGATTGCTTCCTTGAAGTCTAGTGAAATGAGAACTCTCCTCAATCTTTGCCTTCTTGATTGCTTCCTTGAAGTCCAGAGAAATGAGAACTTTCTTCAAATATTGTTTTCATTATCTTCAAAAGGAACAGAAGGATTTTCTTTTCTAATGATGACTGGGCATAAACTTCCACCTATAACAACAGTCATTTCATCATCTTCTATTTCTTGTTGGAATTTCTAAGTTTGACACGTTAGAAACCCTTCATGCACTTTACTGATTTATTCCTACCTACTTGTTCTGTTAATTAACAAGTTATTTACCATGTAAATACTGGAAATAAATATAAGTACATGCTCAACACATTACAGATGATCAACTGAAGGAAATAGAAACAAGCACACAAGTGACACCGTTGTTTTTGGACTAATGTCCCCAGAAAAATCCAATGCGGGAAAACTGGTGCAACAATCTGAGGGTTTGATTTATTATGCAGTTTTAGAATACAATCTGGGTGCCAATTCCAGCATACCCAACAGAGAAAACTCTCGGCAGTAATACCTCTCCTTTGGAGATAGATGCTCTACCTGAAACCCCGGATAAACACTCCGGTAGCTCCTCAACTCCAATCTGCCGCACGGAAAACCCTAGCGTCAGCCTCTAGGGACTGCGTCAGCCTCTTCTGCCCTCTGTGTCAGCTTTCCCGACAGTTCCGGCTTCTACCCTCTGCGTCAGCTTTTTCGACTGTTCCGACAGTTCCCAACAGTTCTGGCTGTTCTTGATAGTTCCGACTTCTACCCTCTGCGTCAGCTTTCCCGGCTGTTCCAGCAGTTCCCGGTAGTTTCGGCTTCTGCGCTCTGCGTCAACTTTCCTAGCAGTTCTAGCTTCTGCCCTCTGGGTTAGCTTTCCCGACAGTTCTGACTGTTCCCGGCAGTTCCGGCTTCTGCCCTCTGCGTCAGCTTTCCCGACTTCTGCGTTGATCCTCCCAGCACTATCTCTGCCTCTCTGCTTCTGTATTCACTGCCCCTCGGCTACAATTCCGATCACTCTCTCAACTTTCTCAGCAAACCCAACCCTAGAAAGTCAAAATCTTGATCTCTTGGTGTGTTCTCTAGGTGACCCTCAAGCTTTCTCTTATACTTTTCTCATTGACAAATCAACGGTCGAGATTAAGTCCCTAATCAATGACTAAGATTAGATCTAGCTTGATCCATGACTTTTGGACCATCCTAACACAGTGTTATATTAATTCACATTAATATTTTAATTTCCCTAAGTTTAGACTTAGGGACTCCATTAAAAATATTAATTATTTTAATATCTCCCAAACTGTTTAGAATCTGCCCAAACCCTTTTTGGGTATTGGATATCTCATGTTGCTTAGCCTCTCCACCAAATTTCGTGGCTAGAGCACATCCGATGCTACCCCAAATCAACACCACAGTGGCCTTCTTGATTGCTTCCTTGAAGTCTAGTGAAATGAGAACTCTCCTCAATCTTTGCCTTCTTGATTGCTTCCTTGAAGTCCAGAGAAATGAGAACTCTCTTCAAATATTGTTTTCATTATATTCAAAAGGAACAAAAGGATTTTCTTCTCTAATGACGACTGGGCATAAACTTCCACCTATAACAACAACCATTTCTTCATCTTCTATTTCTTGTTGACCTTCAAAGGGACCAAGTAGATCCTTTTCATTGGTGGCTTCACCTTTGCAGCCAACATTGCTGTCATCTATTTTTTGGGGTGGATTCCAACTAACTGTATCATCACATCTGGTGGGGCTGGAAACAACAAATGGTTTTTCCTCCATAACCTTTTCATCCTCTTGCTCAACTAGGTCAATAAAACCTTCTTCTTCTTTAGTTTTACCAGTGCCAATATTGCCTACAAAAAGACAAAGAAGGCCATCAAGTTGCAAAGCTAGCAACAAGTCTTGATAAAGAATTTCAAAATTTTGTGATCTTGGGCTACATAATTTGAGAAAGCTCACAATCGAAGCCTTCAAAGAAGGGATACTCTATGGATTGCACAAATGCTTGATCCACATTAGTTTTTGTAGCATCGGAGGTGTTTTAGTCTCGAAACTTTGTGGAGAACACAAGAATTCTCCATAACCCAGAAATCGTTTCTGGAAATTTCACCTAGAAGTGTCTCAATTAGATTATTAGCCTATTTTTAAATATTTTCCAAGTCTAAACTTAGGAAAATGGGTTAGTTAATCAATATTAATTGAAAAAGGTGTGAATCATCTAGAAACTCATATGGCTCGACTAAGAAATAATCTTAGCCCTTGATTAAGTTTTAATCTTGGCTGTTGGAGGTCCAACAAAAGATTATAAGAAGAAATCGATGGGTAGATGGAGAACACACACAAGAGATCGATTTCCTTGGAGAGTTCGATTTTCCAGAGAGAAACAGTTAGTTTTCGAAAGAGTTTGAGCTTTAGAAATGAGGTAGAGACAAAGAGGGGAAGGGACAGTGAGGTCGGAGGAAGATTTTCAAGATCTGGTGAGTACCTTGTAGAGAGAGCCCGAGATTTTCTCTAGGAGGCTATGCAGAAGCAGCGCATACCCTCAAGTAAGAAGTTTGATTTTGTTGGAGGGGAAGACGTTTTCAATTGCAGAGGTCGGGAAGAGTTTCCAAAGTGTCGGAGAAGTATTTTCCTAGTTAGCAACATGGAAGATGACTAGATTGGCAGTTGATTCAGGTAGCATGTGTGGCAGACAGCTCCAGAGTGACGCAGAGCCTGCGCAGGCCAAGTTGGACGACTATCCTTTTAGGGGAAGTCAAGTGCTGGGTTGCTCGGAGAGGGGCTAATTTCTCTTAGATAATTTTTGTCGGTATTTTCTTTGCAGGATTGCCAGTTTTTGATATCTAGATTGTACTAAGATAATTTGGTTGCTGCTTAATAATTAAAATCCTCAGCTGCTGCACTGGTTTTCCCAAGTTGGGTTTTTATGGGGACATTTGTCCAAACATAAGTGTGTCAATTTTTGTGTGTGTGCGCCATTATTTTCACAGTTTCCAGTTTATCTTCCACATTATTTTTATTTATGAAGATTGCAGTGTGATTAATTCGTTGTTGCCATAGCAATAAAATAACTAATTAATTTATCAGTTAGAAGAATTAATTCCATTCATTGCAATAAAAATTTCAGTAGTGAAAATTTCACATGGTATCAGAGAAATTTTGATCAGACGGGAAGCTCAAAAGCGGAAGCAAAATAATTCATTATTCAGAGGGAGCAGCAGGATGATTTTTTTGGGCGCTGCACAAAGCCTAAGACAGATAGTTTGAATTGTTGGGCAGATCGATTTTTCAGTGCAAGTTGGCAAAAAAATCCGGCTTGCTAGATTTAGTGATTCCAATAGGCAAAGGGAGCAACAGTCCAATATTTTCGAATGGCATATTCCTTGTTTGGGCATAGAAGGGTTTTGCAGTAGCGGAATTAGCGTTGGGTGGAAGAGAAAGAGCACAAACAAAGAGAATTTCTCTCAAAAGGTTTCTAGCCTAGAAATTAGACTTTCCAGTTGTAGATTGGCAGTTGTTGTAGGCGGTTTTTTCTCTCTAGAAAGGAGTGCGAATAGAAAATTCAACAACCAAGCAGAGGAAGAGAGAGATTTTCGACCAGATTCGAGATGGCCACAGTTGGGCGCAGAGATCAGGATAGGTTGGAGGTAGCCTCTAACTATGTCATCTGGAAGGCTAGGATGTCCTTCCTGCTAGTTGAATATGTCCTAAAGACCTATGCAGAGAATGTGGTGGTAGTACCCTAGGATCTAGATCAACTGAAGGAGTACAGGAAAAAGACTGCGAAGGCGAAGTGGTTGATCTTGGATGGAGTCCGAGGGACAACCAAGGAGAGGTGGGATGCTTTCTCACAACTATATCAGAGTACTTAAGAGTAGCAAAAGATGTTCCTTTAGGAGAAGCTAAGGAGCATCAGGATGTAGAGGGGCGAAAGCATAGATGCCTTGCTCACCAAGATTCAAGAGGTCTGTGATCAACTTGCTGCTAGTTCTTTTATCATCGAATGTGTTCTAGCCACGAACTTTGGTGGAGAGGTTAGAATGCATGAGATCTCCAAAACCCAGAAATTATTTCTGGAAATTCCACCTAGAGATGACTTAATTAGATAATTAACATATTTTTTAATGTTTCTTACGTCTAAACATGGGAAAACTGGTTAATTAATCAAAATTAATTAAGTCAAGGTGAGAATAGCCTATAAACTCACATGGATAGACTTCAAGATGATGCTATCCCTTGATTAATTTTTAATCTTGGCCGTTGGTGCTTTGACAAATGACTATAAGAAGTCGATGGGCACTTGGAGAAGACACTAGAGCAGTTCGATTTCCTTGGTAGGTCAATTTCCAAAGAGTAGCAACAGTTGTCGGATAGCCAGAGATCGAAGCAGAGACAGTGAGGGGCAGAGATAATAATTCAGAGGAAGTTTTCCTGATTCGGAGAGACAACAACGAGTGACAAAAGTGATCTACGCAGAAGCAATGCAGAGATTGCGTTATGGCTGGAGTAGAGTAGTTCGAATTAGCTAGGGAGGAAGTCGATTCAGCTTCCATAGGCTGAGAAAGTCTTCCAGAGGGCCAGAGAATCACTTCTAGCAGTAGAGACAGGCTAGACGGCTTGTTCAGAGGCAGATTCGAGCCTCACATGTGAGAGACAGCGCAAGGACTGTGCAGAGGCCCTACGCTAGGGTTTGGATGGCTAGATTTTCTGAAGGAGCCAGTGTCAGGATTGCTTGTGGGGTGAGAGAATTTTCTCTCTAAATTATTTTTGTCAAATACTTGCTGTTTGGATTTCCAGTTGGGAATCCATAGATTGTACTTAGATTTCACTGCTGCATAATAATAAAACCCTTAACTGTTGCACGAGTTTTCCCAAGTTGGGCTTTTTCAAGGACAATTGTCCAAAAATAACGGTGTCATATTTTTATGTGTGTGTGCTGGATTTTCTCAGATGCCAACACTATTTTTCTTCCATAGTATTTGTTTGTGAAAATCACAGTGTGAATTATTTGGTATTTTCCGTAGCAAACTGCAAATAAATTAACAATTAGGAAAATAATTTCTAGTTGTTGTGATAGATTGAAATTTCCACTTGGTATCAATGCGTGAGTGATTAGTCGAGAAGCTCAGAAGCAGAGAAGGGAATTTCCTTGTTCAGTGGGAACAATAGGTTGAAATTCCTAGAGGGTGCGTAGTTCATTGACAGGCAGGCCGATTGCTAGGGCAGAAATTTGATTTTCAGTTACAAGTTGGCAGAATAGTCAAGTTGCCCAGGATAGTGATTCCAACAATTAGAGGGAGCAACAACAACTTAGATTTTTGTTGAGTAGATTCCTTGGTTGGATGCAGAGGGTTTTGTAGTAGCAAAATCAACTTTAGGTGGAAGATAAATTGTACACACAAAGGGAGATTTCTCTCAGAGGGTTTCTAGTCAAGAAATCTAATTTTCTTAGTCGTAGATTAACAATAACAGCTAGCAGATCTGTGCATTCCAGGAGGGAGTGTGAGTAGCAGAGCAGCAACTGAGCAGAGGAAGAGGGAGTTTCCAGATCAAATCCGGATATGGCCACAATAGGGCTCAGGGATCAGGATAGGTTGGATGGAGATTCCAACTATGTCATCTGGAAGGCTAGGATGTCCTTCCTTCTAGATGAATATGGCCTGAAAGCCGACATAGATAATGTGGTGGCAATTCCCCAAGATGCAGATCAGTTCAAAGAATACCAGAAGGAGATGGCGAGGGAAAAGCGATTGATCTTGGATGGAGTCCGAGATCATATAGTCTCACATTTGGCAGACAAAGGTCCAACCAGAGAAATGTGGGTAGCTCTCTCCATGCTATATCAAAGTTTTGTCGAGCAGCGGAAGATGTTTCTGGAAGAAAATCTCAGATACATTAGGATGCAGAATGGGGAAGGCATAGATCCCTTCCTCACTAAGATTCAAGAAGTCTGAGATCAACTTGCAACTGCTAGGGCAACGCCTCAACCATCAGAGCTAGTATGGTTGGCACTAAATAGTGACTCGAAGGATTGACAAGTCTTCGTCCAAAGTATATTGGGCAGAGACACACTACCTAGATGGGACAGGATGTGGGCCGATTTGCAGTAGGAGGAAATGAGGTGAGCTTTTCTAAAGAGCTCCATTAGTGGCAGCAGTAGTAGCAGATCGAAGGGTATGAAGGAGGAGGATAATGTGGTATGTTACCCACCACTTTGTGGGTGATATCCCAGGAGAAATTTGTCTCCATTATGAGCCTCAGCCGATAGCTAGTAGTCCCTTGATGCCTCCTACTAGCTCATTGTGCATTTTCTCTGCCATCTGAGCCAACCATGTGGTCCCTCACCCACCCGTATTGATCGTATGTTTGAAGGTGGGCCTCCCGAATCTAAAGGTATGTCTTGTCATTTGGTAATTAAGTATTGGGTTTACTTATCATGGATACTTCTGGGTATGGATTGATGGGGGTATTTGGCGGAAAGAGTGGGTTTAGTTTGTGCTCTTGTCTCCTTGATCTCTTTTGGTTGTTGCCCTTGGATCTTAATCCTGTGGGACCTCCTTTATTGGTCATTTGGTTCTAGGATGGTACTACTTGGGAAACCCCAACTTTGGGTGCATGGTCTTGCTCCTTTACCCGCACATACTACTTTCTTTACACTAACGATACCCCCATTCATCATTTCTCTCACCTAGGTACACATTGCCATTCTGGGTCCATATAGGGCTAGCCTCCCTATCCCCTTTGCGCCCACCTTGGGTTAGGCCTAAAATGATGCCCCAGAGGTTGAAGCAACTAAAACAAAGAAGAAAAAGCATAATTGTCCGCATTTAATAGGAAATTGTACCACAAAACGTAAAAGATGGTCAGGACAAAATAATTAGCACATGGCCAAAAGCCGACACATGAGCTCTACCCCATCCATGGCCATCACCCTGGTTCCATAGGTTGTAGATGAGCATCTTCTATCATTCAGGAACCTATGATTGTCCCAACCCCTTGAGGGCAATGAACTGCCCTACCCAAAAGGGGTAATCACTGCTATATTATACACATCATGCTCTTGTCCATTGATCCCTGAGCAGTTAATTAAAGAAAATTCATAAAAGGAAAAAGGCATATAAAGAGGGGTGGAAAAATCAAGGTCGAGGCACCTCATGTACCACAACTGCTCCCTCCTATACATTATATACCCAAGTGTGGGCTTCCCCTTGTCTAGCTACCCCTACGCCCCATTATATGGCCTAGGGTTGCCCCTTCATTCCCTATTCCTTGTCACTTGCCACCCCCATTTGAAGAGTGTAGCTTGGACATACTATCCCCTCTAAGGGTTGAAACCACCTAATAAGGTCCTTGGATAACCCCCTTTGGAGTTTGGAGACACTAGCACATGCCAAAGCCCACTATGGAAGGGCATGCCAATATGAAGTGCCCACTTTGTTATCCATGGTTTGTAAGCTCCTTTACCCGATTATTTTAATGATTGATTGTACTGGAAGCTTAGGGGATGCATTGGATCTTATGCAGGATTGCAGGTGGTTTCCATTTGGGTTTGGCTTCACTATATGGGATCTTGACCCCAAAGGTCCACATTGGCACATGTAGGGTGTGCATAGAGAGCCATGGGCCTGCACAGCAGCAGACAACACTCCATAGATCTTCATGGGTGTTCAGAGACTACTAGCGATCCACTTTTGAGATGATGGTGACATGATTAGTACACGATGTCCATTAGGCAAGCCCCACAGTCTTGGCAGGTGTCCCAACACTTGTACAATGTCATGGCAACATTCATTCCACCACTTGGACCATTGCAGAGGATCTACAGACATCTCCGATTCATATGGAGACCCATGGGGTCATTGATGTGCCCTCAGACCCACTAAGAGCACCACAAGTCTACTACTTGGAGAACAAGGGGCCACCCCCTTGTCCATCATATTCCGAGGAATTTATTCCTCAATATGGCACTTCAGGATGTTATTGAGCCTTTGGAGGGCCCTACGACATGCATACATCATTATTTGGCCCCTTGTGAGGCTTGTTTTTACATTATGAGCTAGTATGGTGGGCTTGTCACCATTAGGAGTTATTATTTGCACATTATTTTATCTTTAGGGGCCCATAGGCTAATTCGAACTCCTTAGGAGGCTATATATTGATGTTAGATACATTCATTTGTATCATCACTTGACTTGGGATCTCTCTATCTTTAGAGAACTTCACATTTTTTTCCTTGGTGGATTATTTTGGAGGATGGCTGAATTTTGATGTATGGATTCAAACTATTTCTATCTTGGAGCTTCTTATTTGCAAATGAAATGCTGGTTGGATATATTCTATAACGTTGTAAGTAAATTTTGATGTGGTTATTCTTGTTGCTGCATACTGCTAAAATTAGGGCTAGTTGCTACATAATTGAAATGTGGAATTAAGCATGTTTTAGTTAATTTAATGTATGGGCTAATGTTATATGAATGAAATGTCTTAGAGATTTATTTGTCTCGATAAACTTGCATCATTTGCTTTGAAGTATAAATGCTTGAAGGTCATTTTTCTTTTCTTTCTCTCAACATTGGACGAAGTTGGCTTTCTGGGCCTCCTTGATCAAGAAACCAAGTTCTTACTCATCATTATCCTTGACTCCATATCCTCAAGTGAACTAGGCACTGATCACTAAAAAAGGGTGAACATTTCAATCCCCTTTTAATCATTTTTCCCTTCTTCCCCAGGTCTAGCCCCATTAGGTTACTTAGGGTATCGATTTCCCGGGAATTGACCCAAGGAAAAAATTCGATCTTCTATAGGCAACAACGCCAAAAATGTTACCACTCAAACCAGCAGGGGACCTAAAAGGGGTTCCTAAGAGGGAAACTGCTAGGTCAAGGGCAACGGTGGAGGCTTAGCCCACTGTCACCATAGCTAAGTCTCCCTGCTCTTTACGGACTTTCATCGATGGGAGGAGTCCCGGTAGTGTAGGGATCACTTTGTAAGATAGATGTCAATGGATAGGTGAGGAGTGACCCTGAAAACCCTTTCCCAAGGATGGAGTGAAAAATGGAACTTGCTTGCTCTTTAAGCAAGGGACTTGATCCACCAGGGGTAAGGGGTGAGGATTGGAGGGTTGAGGGAGAAAGAATAGGCTTATAAAGGAGTTTCTCAATCCCTATAATCCTTGGAAACTTGGATTCCCAAGTGGTCTTTAACAAATAGTCTTTATTGAGAAGTGGGACCACACAGGGCCAAGCGGCCCAACCCAGGTTCGGGGATGGAATATAGCAACCAATGATGTTCCTATCTTGGACAAGGTGAGGGGAAAGGACCAAACAAGAATATTCACTTCAGAAGGTTGAATTGATCCTACTAAGGTCTATCATTGGGGATACCTACGCAAAATTCAGTCCTAGAGCTAAGGCTTGGGGTTCTCGGAGATTCGACCATCAAAATGGCCTCAAATTTGGAGGAGAGGTAGGGGACCCACCAGTGCAGTAGCCTAGAGGAGATCAAAATTTTTCCTTGGCCCAATTGCCGGGAAATTGATGCCCTAGGTGACCTAATGGGGCTAGACTTGGGAAAAATGGTAAAATGAAGGTTGAGATGATCACCCTTTTATGGAACCAATGCCTAATTCACTTGGGGATATGGAGTCAAGGATGGTAATGAGTAAGAACTTGGATTCTTGATCAAGGAGGCCCAGAAAGTCAACTTCATCCAATGTAGATAGTAAGAAAAGAAAAACGACTTTCAAGCATTTATACTTTAAAACGATTTATGCAAGCTTCTCAAGATAAATAATCGCTAGGACATTTCATTCATATAACATTGGTCCATACATTTAATAACTAAAACATAACTCAATTCCACATTACAATAATTTAACAACTAGCCCTAATTTTAGTATGCAGCAACAAGAATAACAACGATAAAAAGCACTTACAACGTTATAGAGTATATCCAACCAGCAATTTGTTTGCATAACAAAGCTCCAAGATAAGAGAAATTACCTCAATCCATACATCAAAATTCATTCATCTCCAGCAAATATCCTCCAAGGAAAAAGTGCGAAAATTCTCTAAGACTAGAGAGATCCCAAGTCAAGTGATGATATAAATGAATTTATCTAACATCAATATATAGCCTCATAGGGAGTTCGAATTAGCCTATGGGTCCCTAATGATAAAATAATGTGCAAATAATAACCCCTAATGGTGACAAGCCCACCATACTAGCTCATAATGTAAAAACAAGCCTCATAAGGGGCCAAATAATGATGTATGCATGTCACAGGGCCCTCCAAAGGCTCCATAACATCCTCAAGTGCCATATTGAGGAATAAATTCCTCGGAATATGATGGACAACAAGGTGGCCCCTTGTTTTCCAAGTAGTAGCCCTGTGGTGCTCTCAATGGCTTTGAGGGCACATCAATGACCCCATGGGTCTCCATATGAATCAGAGATGTCTGTAGATCTTTTGCAATGGTCCAGGTGGTGGAATGCATGCTGCCATGACATTGTACAAGTGTTGGGACACCTGCCAAGAGTGTGGGGCTCATGTGGGGGCCTGCTGGGCATAGTGTACCAATCATATCACCATCGTCCCAAAAGTGGATCGCTAGTAGTCTCTGAACATCCATGAAGATTTGTGGGGTCATTGATGTGCCCTCGGACTCACTGAGAGCATAGGTCTAGCCCCATTAGGTCACCTAGGGCATCAATTTCCTAGGAATTGACCCAAGGAAAAAATTCAATATTCTATAGGCAACTGCATTGGTGGGTCCCCTCCCTCTCCTCCAAATTTGAGGTAATTCTAACAGTGGAGTCTCCGGGAATCTGAAGCCCTAGCTTTAGGATCGAATTGTGCCTAGGCATCCCCAAGACTAGACCTCAATAGGATCAATTCAACCTTTTGAAGAAAGTATTCTTGTTTGGTCCTTTTCCCTCACCTTGTCCAGGATAGGAACATCATTTGTTGCTACATTCTATCCCCGAACTTGGGCTGGGTCCACTTGGCCCCGTGTGGTCTCGCTTCTCAATAAAGACTATTTGTCAAGGATCATCTGGGAATCCAAGTTTCCCAAGGATTATAGGGATTGAGAAACTTGTTCATAAGCTTATCCTTTCTCCCTCAACCCTCCAATCCTCACCCCTTACCCTTGGTGGGCCAAGTCCCTTGCTTGAAGAGCAAGCAAGCTCCATTCATCACTCCATCATTGGGAAAGGGTTTTCAGGGACACTTCTCACCTCTCCATTGACATTTACTTCACAAGTGAATCTCTACACTACCGGGACTTGTCCCATCGGTGAAAGTTCGTAAAGAGCAGGGAGACTTAGCTGTGGTGACAGTGGGCTAAGCCTCCACAATTGCCCTTAACCTAGCAATTGCCCTCTTAGGAACCCCTTTAGGTCCCCTGTTGGTTTGAGTGGTAACATGGCCCTAGCATCGAAGGGTCACAGTTAGGGTCAGGGGGAACAGAAGAAGAAGGACCTGTCAAATGTCAAGTGCTTCAAGTGTGATGAGTTCGGTCACTACAACACGCAGTGTCCTCTTAGGAAGAAGGATGTTAATTTTAGGTATGTTCTATGCTTAGAGCAATTTATTTCAATTTTCACAGTTAGCTCAAAATATTTTCCAGATTAGCAATCACATAAGCATTAAAGTAAACTGCAGATAGAACATAAACATAAATCGCAAAAGACAAGCCAAGACAAGAGGACACAAGATGTGGCGCTAGCCAGTGACAAACCCCAATGTGGGGAAACACTTGATCAATTCTTCTTATATGTTCTTCAATAGTTCAGCAGAGAGAGAGAGATAGTACATTTACAATAGAAGTCAACACTTTGACTTATCCAAATAAGAGCATAGATCATCTCTAAGAAGATGATACATGAGATCAGTTGAAGACATGTTGCTTCCACTGATTCTCCAAGGTGACTCCTTCACCTATCATTGTGTTGCATCTCATCATCACGCTGCACCCATCATCATAACGCTGGACCTCATGACCATGCTGTACACATCATACTGCTGCACCATGCTTGCTATGTTGCACCATGCTTTCCTTGTTGTCCATGCTTGTTGCTGTCCCATGTGCCTTTGCAGCAAGATGCTAGTCATTGCTATCCTATGTGGCATACATGTTAATTTTAGGTATGTTCTATGCTTAGAGCAATTTATTTCAATTTTCACAGTTAGCTCAATATCTTTTCCAGATTAGCAATCACATAATCATTAAAGTAAATCGCAGATAGAACATAAACATAGATTGTAGAAGGCAAGCCAAGACAAGAGGACACAAGATGTGGCGCTAGCCAGGGACAAACCCAAATGTGGGGAAACCCTTGATCAATTCTTCTTATATGTTCTTTAATAGTTCAACAGAGAGAGAGATAGATAGTACATATACAACAGAAATCAACACTTTGACTTATCTAAATAAGAGCATAGATCATCTCTAAGTAGATGATACATGAGGTAGCTGAACTCAGTTGAAGACATGCTGCTTCAACTGATTCTCCCAGGGGACTCCATCACCAGGCTGCACCTATCATTTTGTTGCTCCTCATCATCATGCTGCACCATGCTGCACTCATCATCACTATGCTGCATCTCATCATGCTTCACTAATCATGACTGTACCCATCACTGTACTGCATCATGTACTTGCTGTCCCATGTGCCATTGCTGCACCATGCTGTCACACTGCTTGTCCCAATGTTTAGCACTGTTGTACCTTGTTGTCACACATGTTGTCCCAATGTTTAGCACTGTTGTACCTTGCTGTCACACATGCTGTCCCAATGTTTAGCACTGATGTACCTTGCTGTCACACATGTTGCCCCAATGTTTAGCACTATTGTACCTATGATTTCTTGTTGTCCCATTGTTAGTCATGGCTGCTCCTATGATTGCTTGTTGTCCCATTAACCTACAACAAGCCAACAATCATGCCCAAAACATACCTTGAACATGGCTGCCTCTTCATGCTGTTGTTCTGGGCATATGGCAGCCCATAACACTTCCATGCTAGCTTGTTTAGGAGTGGCTAGGCCTGTGGCCTACCACAGACCTTTGTTGCACACACACCAAGCACCTAAAATGCATGCTACAACTCACTGTTCTAGGATCCTTTGATTGCTGCAATACGGGACTGATTAGGGTACGCAAACATAGTCCCTAACAACCCTTCAATCTGCCTAGAAGTGCCCTCCTCTACTACGGCTGCCCTTCTAGGAGGGGAGGAGACCCTATGTTGCAATTTCTGGGCAGTCTAGCCCTCACCAACAACTTCGGCCTACCTCCTTTTGCTGCGGCCAAACAGTCCCTAAATTCTTCGTTGGTCTTGCCTCGCTTGCTGCGGTCCAAAACAAAATTCTTCTTCTTTCCAACGAGCTGCTCTCCGAGGTATGCATTGCACTTGATTGGATTGCGTCTAGGGCATCCTTAGGACTGCGGTTAGGGCATCCTTAGGACTGCTACTAGGGCTTCCTTAGGACTGCGGTTAGGGCTTCTTTAGGATTGCGGTTAGGGCTTCTTTAGGGCTTCTTTAGGACTGTGGTTAGGGCTTCTTTAGGTTAGCGTTAGGGCAGTGTAGATGTTCCTTCCATGGCTTCGCTGGCCTGTCTTCTTTGCTACGGCTAGGGCAGCCTCCTTTCCTCCAATGTCTTAGGGCTACTTCCTCCTAGATTTCTCTCACACTAAAACCCAAGACAAGTGGAGAGAAATCAAGAGAGAAGTGTGTGAAATGACTCTCAAGTCATCTCCTTTTATACTAAAACCTTGAGCACATGTGGGGTTTATTTGGTTGTTGGCTGACCTTGACAAATTGTCTTATAACACAAATAAATTCATAACTCCATGAATACTTATCGGAATTGGATGATCTTTAGATCAATCCTATACCTCTCGATGAGAGGGATCCAAGAAAAATATCAGCTGCCATAAATAAGATGACCCACATGGAGTTTGGCCCTAGTTGCCAATTTTAACACT
The DNA here is from genome assembly GCA_031772625.1 of Pinus tabuliformis. NCBI lineage: Eukaryota > Viridiplantae > Streptophyta > Pinopsida > Pinales > Pinaceae > Pinus > Pinus tabuliformis. The sequence goes on along the minus strand of CM062818.1, from coordinate 681,684,365 downwards.
CCCTCTCAACTAGGGAGAACTCCATTTGCTGATCCATTTGCCAGACTGTACTATCTCTGCCATCAGTGCCCTGCACTGCTCTGCTGAACCATGAAGAAGAAGAATTGATCGAGAATGTCTCATACCATTCTCTACTGACCCAAAGTCAGTTCCATATGAAGAAAGTGTGTCATACCACTCTTACTGATCCCAGATCAGTTCCAAGAGAGTGAGTCATATCACTTTTACTGACACGAATTTAGTTCCAATTGATTCAAGATCAATATCAAAAGAGAGTGTCTCAAACCACTCATACTGATCCCAGATCAGTTTCATTGATCCCAGATCAATGGAGGTCATCCTAGCATAGGGAGTACGGTAGATACAATGATGCGTCCATCAATAGTACTACTATGGTCCCTAACCCCATTTCCCTACTCATTGGCCAGATGAGAGGTACTTCCCATGAGTCCCAGACTGCATGGGTAGGATGCCTCGACAGGAGAACCACTCATCTTGTCCATAAGTTGCCACGGGGTATCACAGGGGAAGGCTGAACCATTCACCCTGTACACAACGCACCATTAGGGGAGGGTGAGTCGCCCTATGGTCGCTTGTTGCTCCAAGAAGTACCCCAAGCCCCCCGGAGCTCCCAGAGCTCAATGCATGCATCATGCAGGACCCTCATAAGAGGGTCTCTCAATGACTCCAAGTCGTTCGAGAAAGTCACAAATTTGACATTTCCCTGGGGTTTTGACAGAATGTCTACGACTTGTACATCATGCTCATTGCGATGGAGCCTCTTTGCTCATCAATGTACCATATCCCAGATAAGATAGTATCTAATGTCTATATGCTGGAGCAATCATAAAATACGAGATTCCTCAATAATTGAATCCCCCTCTGGTTGACACAGAAGATCACGGTGGTATCCATCATGTGTACAAACAGCTCACTGAAGAGCTTCCACAACTAGGCAGCTTCACATGAGGTCATACTCGTAGCTATGTATTCGGTCCCAGCGGTGCTTATAGCAACCGACTTTTGCTTCCTGCTCATCCAGGATATCGAAGCAAAACCCAAAGAGAACCAACACTCAGAAGTGCTTCTTGCGATCCTCCACACTGCTTGCCCAGTCAGCATTCGAATAATCATGCAGCTTCACATTTCCGATAGTGTATCTCAATCCATGAGAGATTGTGCCCCGAAGATATCTTAGAAGATTCTTGGCACCAATCCAGTGAGGCTCAACCATATATGAGCTCATCATACTAACTGCAAAACATATGTCCGGACGGAATTTCACCAAGAACATCAACGTGAATGAGTTTATGAAAATCAGAGGCATTTCCCAAATTTGGTCCAGAATCACTACCACATAACTTCTGAAAGTTAAGCTCCGTCGAGGTAGTCACAGGCTTGCAGTTCACCATTCCAAATCCGAAATCCAACTCCCTCTTACTTTTGCAAATGAGAGGGTATGCACCTGTCAGAAAGAGGTCGTCCTCATAAGGTGCCAATATGAGAGGTCTATCATCCAAAACCTTCAAGCAAAGGTTTGGATCGGCTTCACTCCTAGTGAATCTCAGCTTCATCAGACAGATATCAATCCTCTCATACTACTTTCGGGGTGTTTTGCTTCAAGCCATAGAGGGCTTTCTTCCACCTGCATACATGAGATTCTCGATCATGAATCTCAAACCCCTCGGGTTGTTCCAAACCTGTGGACCTGCTACATGAGAGGAATGGTCCCCTTGTAAGATTTTCCTTCGGTACATCTCAGACATGTACCTTCATGTTCTTTTTGAATTCAGGCATCCTTGTCACCCTCTGACTCACATCGGGTACGGCCCCATAAAGTAGACCTCTAGTGCTATAGATGAGATGTGTCGACTGACATGGTCCCCAATCGACTTCCTGCAACTTGATACAAATTGCTAACCCTGAACTCAAAAGCATCTTTGAAAATTCCATTTTCAAACACGTACCTTTCCATCGATGAGTGCCACCCTGCCACCCTGTAACCTTTGACTTCCATTTGCCGAAATGGACACCAGGTTCTTCTCGCGATCAGGTACATAAAAGAGATTCTTGTAAATGAATCGAGTTACCCTCATTCAATTGAGGGGTAACATTTCCTACACCCTTTTCGGGATAGGTGGCATCGACTCCAAGTATAATCCCATGATTGTTTCCCTCTCTACCAAATTAGAGAGAGCACCCTTCTATTCGATGAAGTGCCTTGAAGCACTACAATCAATAAGCTAGATTCCCAAGGAGTCTGAAGGAAAGTGCCAATACAAGATAACGCTTCTTTATCTTATCAGAAACAACATTTGATTCTTCATACCTGGGGTTCCTTGCTTTCTTTGAAGAGTCGGCTGTTTCCTTGATGACCTGCATTCCTTCGATCATTGAAGATGTCCCTAGAATGATTGTTACCATCATCAAGTGATGTGTTCCTACCATTCGGACACTCCTCAGCATAATGGTCGAACTTGTTACAAACAAGGCATCTACCTTTCCTTCCACCCTTAGATCCGGACTTCCCAATGAAGTGATCTTTAGGTAGGCCATCAAAAGCTTCCACTGCGCCATTTTGATAATATTCTCTGCTTCGACTTCACCCTTGGTGAATTTGAAGAGGGATGAGGAATCCACTGATCCTATTGTCCTTTCCCAACTGTCTTCGGTGATTGCTCTTTCACTCTTGCTTGGGCTTTGTCTTCACCTCAACTCTGATACCATGTTAATTTTAGGTATGTTCTATGCTTAGAGCAATTTATTTCAATTTTCACAGTTAGCTCAATATCTTTTCTAGATTAGCAATCACATCAGCATAAAAGTAAATTGCAGATAGAACATAAACATAGATCGCAGAAGACAAGCCAAGACAAGAGGACACAAGATGTGGTGCTAGCCAGGGACAAACCCCAATGTGGGGAAACCCTTGATCAATTCTTCTTATATGTTCTTCAATAGTTCAGCAGAGAGAGAGAGATAGTACATATACAACAGAAGTCAACACTTTGACTTATCTAAATAAGAGCATAGATCATCTCTAAGTAGATGATACATGAGGTCGCTGAACTCAGTTGAAGACATGCTGCTTCAACTGATTCTCCCAGGTGACTCCATCACCATGCTGCACCTATCATTGTGTTGCTCCTCATCATCATGCTGCACCTCACTGTGTTGCACCATGCTGCACTCATCATCACTATGCTGCATCTCATCATGCTTCACTTATCATGACTGTACCCATCACTGTACTGCATCATGTTCTTGCTGTCCCATGTGCCATTGCTGCACCATGTTGTCACAATGCTTGTCCCAATGTTTAGCACTGCTGCACCATGTTGTCACAATGCTTGTCCCAATGTTTAGCACTGCTGTACCTTGCTGTCACACATGTTATCCCAATGTTTAGCACTGTTGTACCTTGCTATCACACATGTTGTCCCAATGTTTAGCACTGTTGTACCTTACTGTCACTCATGTTGTCCCAATGTTTAACACTACTGTACCTATGATTTCTTGTTGTCCCATTTTTAGTCATGGCTGCTCCTATGATTGCTTGCTGTCCCATTAACCTACAACAACCCAACAATTATGCCCAAAAAATACCTTGAACATGGCTGCCTCTTCATGCTACTGTTCTGGGCATATGGCAGCCCCTAACACTTCCATGCTGGCCTGTTTAGGAGTGGCTAGGCCTGTGGCCTACCACAGACCTTTGTTGCACACACACACCAAGCACCTAAAATGCATGCTCTAGTTCACTGTTCTAGGATCCTTTGACTGCTGTGATTCGGGACTAATTAGGGTACTCAAACATAGTCCCTAACAACCCTTCAATCTGCCTAGAAGTGCCCTCCTTTAATGCGTCTGCCCTTCTAGGAGGGGAGGACACCCTACGCTACAATTTCTGGGCAGTCTAGCCCTCACCAACAACTTCGGCCTACCTCCTTTTGTTATGGCCAAATAGTCCCTAAATTCTTCGTTGGTCTTGCGTCTCTTGCTGCGGCCCAAAACAAACTTCTCCTTTCCAACGAGCTGCTCTCCAAGGTATGTGTTGCACTTGATTGGATTGTGTCTAGGGAATCCTTAGGACTGCGGTTAGGGCATCCTTAGGACTGCGGCTAGGGCTTCCTTAGGACTGCGGTTAGGGCTTCTTTAGGTCAGCGTTAGGGCAACGTAGATGTTCCTTCCATGGCTTCGCTGGCTTGTCTTCTTTGCTACGGCTAGGGCAACCTCCTTTCCTCCGACATCTTAGGGCTACTTCCTCCTAGATTTCTCTCACACTAAAACCCAAGACAGGTGGAGAGAACTCAAGAGAGAAGTGTGTGTGAAATGACTCTCAAGTCATCTCCTTTTATACTAAAACGTTGAGCACATGTGGGGTTTATTTGGTTGCTGGACGACCTTGACAAATTGTCTTATAACACAAATAAATTCATAACTCCATGAATACTTATCGAAATTGGATGATCTTTAGATCAATCCTGTACCTCTCGATGCGAGGGATCCAAGAAAAATATCAGCTGCCATAAATAAGATGACCCACATGGAGTTTGGCCCTAGTTGCCAATTTTAACAATACAATTGTTCCACTGTTCATTCCAAGTTTGCTTGCTGTCCCATGCATCTTTTCTATGTAACCTGTTGTCCCATGCATCTTTGCAGCACTATGTAGCCTTGCTGTCCCATGCATCTTAGCTACACTAGTCACCTTGCTGTCCCATACATTTTAGTTGCACTAGACACCTTGTTGTCCTGTACATTTTAGCAGCACTAGTCACCTTGCTGTCCCATACATTTTAGCAGCGCTATGTAGCCTATTGTCCCATTTACTTTGTTGCACTAGTTAGCAGCACCATATAGCCCAGCTGTCCTATTTACTTTGTTGCTGTCCACAACACCGCTGTTCCAATGCTGCCTTTACTGCTGCTTATATGGTGACTGGTTAGGGCATCTGGCAGCCCTTACACACCCAGCTATCCGTCCACAAACAGTAGCATATTGCTTCTATTCTCCTCGGCCTAGTTGCTTGCCTATTGTGCTCTTAACCGTCCTGTCCCCACGCTGTCCCTACAGCCCTTTCATGCTGTCTAGGGCAGCCTCCATGCTGTCCCTTTGATCCTTCATGCTGCAGCTAAGGCTCTGCTATCCACACAGCCCTTCACGTTGTCTAGGGCAGCCTCCACGTTATCCCTTTGACCCTTCACATCAACGTCCTCCTTCTTCTTGAGCTGCCTTAGGATAGCTTCGTTAGGGCTGCCTTTAGGTCTTAGTGAGGGCTGCCTTTAGGTCTGCGTTAGGGCAGCCTTTAGGTCTGTGTTTTAGTAGGGACCAACGTATAGGTTTAGGGCTCCTTCTTGATAGCGTTAGGGATTTTCTTCATGACTGCGTCCTCTAGATTAGGGCAGCGTATTTCTTCTTGACTACGACTAGGGCAACCTCTTATCCTCCAACGTCTAGGGCTTCCACTCCTAGATTTCTCTTCCACTAAAACCCAAGACAAGTGGAGAGAAATCAAGATAGAAGTGTGTGTGAGAAATGACTCTCAAGTCATATCCTTCTATACTAAAATGTTGAGCACATGTGTGGTTTATTTGGTTGTTGGCCGACCTTGACGAATTGTCTTATAACACAAATAAATTCATAACTCTATGAATACTTATCGGAATCGGATGATCTTTAGATCAATCCTACACCTCTCGATGAGAGGGATCCGAGAAAAATATCAGCTGCCATACATAAGATGACCCACATGGAGTTTGGCCCTAGTTGCCAATTTTAACAAAGGAGAAGCAGGACCAGCTAGCAACATCCGTGGAAATAGACAAACGTTCCTCTAGGTTAGAGGAAGAGTTTACTATATTCGTAGATATACCTCTAGGAGTAAGGTGGGGTGATTTGGTGTTGTAGCCCAAGAGAGCTCCAAAGATTGGGCAAGGTCCTTGAGGAGTCCACCTCATGGATCATTAACTGGCTACGAGGGCCTACAATATTCAATAGAAGGATAGATCAGTGGCAGTCAATACTAGACTGATAGTTGGAGAATAGTAACAGTTAGATGCTGAGGAGCGCAGAGTAGTGTTGACAACAGATCAGGTGGCTCAGTGTAGAGTTGGTAGCAACACAGATTCTTCAGTGACAGTGCAAATGCTAGTGGCAGGTAGGACTCGTGAGACAGATGCATCACATTGAACATAGTTGATTTAGTATTTCAGATGCTTCTCTATTACAATAGTTGCAGTTGCAGCAGCAATAGATGAGAGGGAGTTGTAGTGCAGATGCAGTGTTGGCAGCAGTATGGCAGTGTCAGCAACAACAGAAATGCAACATCAGAGTCGCGTAGTAGTTGGTGGGCAACAGTAGCTAGACATTAGCAGTGTGTTAAAAGTGGCAACTAGGGCCAAACTTCATGTGGGTCACCTTATTCATGGATGAAAATATTTTTACTATATTCGTCTCGTCGAGAGGTGTAGGATTGATCTAAAGATCATCCGATTCCGATAAGTATTTATGGAGATATGAATTTATTTTGATTATGGACTAATTGTCAAAGTCGGCCAGCGACTTATGTAGGCTCAGAAGCCCAACAGTCGCATCTATTCAACCCCAACGTTTTGCATATAAATATAAGGAGTATTCTCCTCATTTGCACACTTCACTCTCATCACATCTCTCTCTCTCCTGCGCAAAAAAGACTCTTCTCTCACACGTGTGGAAGGAAGGACGCAGATTTTAGGGCTGCAACTGCAGATCGGAAGTTTGACCAGCGTTGACCATCATTCTCTCTCTCTGGACTGCGCAGTAGGTGAACCTGACTCTCCTTGGAAGGCCGCATTTTTTGGTGAAGGAATCAAGGTGATCCGACGGTCAGTTTGCAAGATATTGACTGCCCTAGTTTAGGGCTGATCTAGGGTTTGCTGCTGCTGATGTAAATCAGATTTTTGTACTATTTCTCTCTGCTGAATTATTGAAGATAAAAGAAGATTTGATCAAAGGGTTTCCCCATATTGGGGTTTGTCCCTGGCTAGCCGCCACATCTTGTGTCTCTTGTCTTGGCTTGTTTTCTGTTGATCGTTTAATGTTCTATCTGCACTTTACTTAATGTACATGTGATTGCTAATCTGTGGATAATAATAAGAAAGATAAGTAAACTGCTTTAAGCATAGAACATACCATAACTTAACACAGTATGACTGGAGATGACACAGAGACAGCGCGTGCAACACTAGAACACAATCCTCGCTAAGAGGGAGTGTTAGTTTTTGTAGCATCGGATGTGTTCGAGCCACGAAATTTGGGGGAGAGGCTAGAATGCATGAAATCTCGAAAACCTAGAAATCGTTTTTGGAAATTCCACCTAGAGATGACTTAATTAGATTATTAACCTATTTTTTAATGTTTCCTAGGTCTAAACTTAGGAAACTGGTTAATTAATCATAATTAATTAAGTCAAGGTGAGAATAGTCTAGAAACTCACACGAATCGACTTCAAGATGATTATAGCCCTTGATTAAGTTTTAATCTTGGTTGTTGGTGCTCCAACAGAGGGTTATAAGAAGAAGTTGATGGGCACTTGGAGAAGACACTTGAGCAATTCGATTTCCAGAGAGCAGCAGCATTTGTCGGAGAGCCAGAGATCGAAGCAGAGACAATGAGGGGCACTGACAGTGATCCAAAGGAAGTTTTCCAGATCTAGAGAGGTAGCAGCTGTTGATTTTTGGTATCATCGGATGTGCTCTAAGTCTCAAATTTTGCAAGGAGGCTTAGGCAAATGTATTCCAAAGAAACCAGAAAGCGTTTTGGGAAATTCCACCTGGAGACAGTATTATTAAAATAATTAATTATTTCTAATGGGTTCCTAAGTCTAAACTTAGGAAATTAAAATAATTAATAGGTATTAATCTAACTGTGAGTGTAGCTTTTAGAAGAAGACGAGGATCAAGCAGAAATGATCTTAGCCATTGATTAGCTTCTAATTTGGGCCTTTGAATGTCCACGAGAAGATTATTTAAGGAGGCTTGAGGGTCATTTGGAAAATACACCGAGAGTTGATCAGTCAGATTGAATTGCTGAGGCTAGAGCAACGCAGTGATTTCGTGGTGATCACGCAGAGAGGGGCAGAGATAGTTTTTGGTTGGAGAATCTTCTCTTGAGCCAAGAATATGTAGCAGAGAGGCAGAGAAAGACGCAGAGGAGATAACCAAGTTCCTAGAGAGGCTGATGGAGAGCCACGAAGGGCTCACACAGAGAAGCGCATTGTCTTCAGTGCAGAAGTCCGAAATTTAGCTGGGAGTTCAATGTTCTGAGCCGGGAGGGTTGAAGTCGAAGCTCTTGAGAGCAAATCGATCCAGCAGAGAGGTGACGCAGTGCCTCAAAGGCAGTGACGCAAGCCCACGCAGTGACTGCATAGTGGCAGCACAAAGGTAGCCGGGACTCGTTGGTTCAGTTGCCAGATCAGCTGGGACTCGTTGGTTCAGCTACCGGATCAGCCAGGACTCGTTGGTTCAGCTGTCGAATCAGTCGGGACTCGTTGGTTCAATTGCCGGATCAACTAGGACTCGTTGGTTCTGTTGCCGGATCAGCGGGGACTTGCAGTGTAGAATGAGGTAATCTCACTAATTTCTTTTGCCGAGTGATATTCTCTATATTGGATAGCCAACAAGGCATCCAAAGTTTGTATTTAGAAATTACTACTGCATAATAATAAAACCCTCAAATCTACTGCACCGATTTTCTCACATTGGGTTTTTCCGAGGATATTTGTCCAAAAATAACAGTGTCATTGTGTTGTATTTTCTTTCTTGTGTTGTATTTTCTTGATCAGTTTCTTGTTTTGCATTATATTTAATTAAGTGAAGGCTGCAGTGTATGTATTTCGGTATTTGTCATAGTAAACAGCAAGTAATTTGTTTAAAGGAATTTAACAAATAGGAAGAATATCATTAGTTGCTGCAGTAGGGATTCCAGTTTAGGAATTTTCACATGGTATCAGAGCTACGGGTGAAACAAGAAGAGTAGTGCCAGAGAACCCAACACTGAGCAGAGAAGGAGGTCGAATATCTACGCAGTCCAAGCTAGGAGGGCTGAATTTTCGAGGAAAGTCTCTCTGAGTGAGTCGACAGAGAGGAAGGGCTTCCAGACCGAAATTTTGCCGTGCCAGAGGGCGCAGTGCAGAGCCTCAGTGTGAGGAAAGAGCCGGTGGGACGCAGTTTTTAGCACGCAGATTGCTGGGTTGAAAGATGTCAGAAATGAGAGGAAAAGCACAGTGAGGGAATTTTTCCTCAGTAGACATCCCGCCTAGAAGTCCGTTTTCTTATTGCCTGAACAACAACAATAAGAGACAGAGAGGAGCAGTTCGACATTTTCGTTGTAGAGATGACAACCAGTGGGTTGAGAGATCAGGATAGGTTGGATGGGGCATCCAACTATGTGATCTGGAAGGAAAGGATGTCGTGCCTTCTAGATGAGCATTTTCTCAAGGCCTATGTCGACAGCATGGTGGCTAAGCCTGCAGATCCAGATCTGCTGAAGAAGTACAAGGGAGAAATGGCGAAGGCAAAGAGAATGATCCTCGATGGAGTGAAGGATCATGTGGTCTATCACATCGCTAGCAGAGGGATTGCTAAGGAGATGTGGGATGCGTTGTCTACGCTGTATCAGGGATCTTCCGAGCAGCGGAAGATGTACTTAGAGAAGAAACTGAGATCTGCACAGATGCAGAAGGGGGAGCGCATTGATCCGTTCCTCACAAAGCTTCAAGAGACCTGGGACGAGTTAGTAGTTGTGGGGTCTACACCTCAAGGTTTCAAGATGGTGAGATTGGCCCTAAATTCAGTCTCAGAAGAGTGGCAAGTCTTTGTCCAAAGCATCCTGGGCAGGGCAACTTCGCCAAATTGGGATAGTATGTGGGTAGCTCTCAAGTAGGAAGATCTAAGGAGAGATCTAGTCAAGTGTAAGCTTGACGGAAGCAGCATTAGTGGCTCGAAGCCCAAGGAGGAGGAAGAGAATGCAACCCTTGCATCCAAGGGGCAGCAGGAGCAGCGGAGGCGAAAGAAGGACGTCTTGAAGATCAAATGCTTTAGGTGTGGTGAAATGGGTCACTACGCAACACAGTGTCCTCTCAGAAAGAAGGACAATGATGAAAAGCACGATTCGAAGGCTACACCCACGAAGATCGAGGAGGAGGAGTTTGCCATGACATCCGAGATACCTCCAGAAGGGAGGTGGGCTTGTTGACCACTAGAGTGACACCTGATGATTATATGAAGACTCCACACACAAGGATGATCCAGAGGACACTTGTACAATCATATATCATCAGTCAACAGAGTTTTTTAACTCTACTTCTATTTTCTCATCATCTTTCTTGTACCCAGTTTCCACACCCTACGGGGAATTGTAGTAAGTGATATTAGTAATGATGAGTTTTGACTCTTGAGTTTGTAACAGGCCTAGGATGTTGCGACTCGATCAACAAATGAGTACACCTTGGAGTGTTTTTAATCTAATTAATTATCCCTTCTTTTTCAGAGGTAGATAATTTTCTGGGTTTTTTCACTCACTTTTTACCCCAAAGCTGGGGTGACAGTTTGAAGGTTGAGACCTTAACTCATCTTAGTGTCTAGAGTCGATGTATATTACCATACTAGATCATACAAAAAAATTTGTGGAATTTGGTTAGGTCTAGGTAGTCATTTTTTAATTTTTTAGATTTTCCACACTGCGGAAATTGCTAATAAAATTGTATTTGTAATGTAATAAGTGATGCCTAGAGAAGTTGTATGGGATATGAGTAATGAAATTTGCACCTCTCACCCTCAAATTTCTACTATGACACACTTTGATGGGTTAAAAATGTGTTTTGAACCCTCAAAACCCACTTTTCCCAGATTTAGTGGGAAATTTGACAATTAATTAAGCTAGAAATTAAATAAATGGAGAAAAATAAATATCCACACATGCTAAATGTTGTGGAAATGAGGTGGAAAATTATGGGGGAGTCAAAGTGAAGTCCTAAGGTGATGTAGACTCCTAAAATCAAGGAAATGACACGTGTTAAAATAAAATCGAATTTCTAATATTAAAGGAGAAAGCTGCTTACTTGGAAATTCGAATTTGTGAATTTAATGCACATTTGGGAAGATTTGAGAGAATATTTGGTGGAGATTTTTGTGGGAAATTGTCCCCACATGGGTTACCACCCATACACACTTGTCATTCTATCATAAAATTCGAATTTGGCACATAAGGGAAGAAGAAAATGATGTCCACTTGTCAAAATTCGATTTTTACACTTGGCATTGGAGCTCCATTCAACAAATTCAACTTTCTCTTTGGGATTGTCACCTCATGCCACTTGTTTAATTACTTCTACATTGGGATTTGCTCCAATACCATTTTTCATTGTCATTCTTCATTAGGATTTGCTCCCAACTCTCTATATAATAGAGCCATGACTTTTATATTGTGTCATGTAATAAGCTATTGGGCTTGAAGAAACTATGCCATTTTGTACTTGCATACTTTCTTAATACAATCAAGACTTTGGGGATATTTGGTTGGTGTTATCTTGGCGTTATGAGGTGATGTCCTTTCATACTACTGCTATTGTGTTTAATTTCTTTCGCATATTGAATTAATATTAGTTTATGCTTGTCATTTTGCTTGGATTGATGTGTGCAAGCTATCTTGCACATATCATTGATTTAGAGTAATATTCTAGGGATAAGCTTGCCAATTCATTTTAGGAGGAATGCTTGGTTTATCTTATTCATTATATTGCTCTAATCTTGTGCAAACTAATACTTGTTGAAGTGTGTGGGAAAGATCTTTTGTATTGTGCGTAGGAATCCATCTGGAAGTGGGAGAAATCTCAATTATATCAACTCACTCTTAGAATCATAGTGATCCAAGACTCGACCATTTTTTCGCTTCAAGTTTTCAATTCAACGAAGAGAAAAAGGGAGTTTTCTTAATCTATAGCTACTTGATCATCCATTTAAAATTCAAAATACTCTGATTCTATTTCTTTCAAAGTTATATCTCCTATTCAAGAGTCATTTCTAAAGCTAGGCAAGTATGGGGGTTCACTTCCATTACTTGAGCTAGTACTTCGTAAAGTAAATTCTAAGTTTAGTTTTGGTTTTTTTTCCTAATTTTACACTAACAATTGGTATTTTTTTTTTGTGTTTTGCAACCCATAGACTTGAGCATTGGGCAGCAAGGAGCTTGAGGAGAAGTTTTGGAAAACTACTCACTCGTGTGTATGCAGGATGTTTTTCAGTTGTAGTGCAGATGAAGTGTTAGCAGTGGCAGTGCTAGCAGCAACACAAATGCAACACTTGAGAGGGGGCTGTAGTACGGATGCAGTGTTGACAATGGCAGTGTTAGCAGCAGTACAGTTGCAGCAACAACACAGTAGTTGGTGGACATCATGTCAGACATCAGCAGCAGAGAGGACGATGTTATGAAGTCAGGGTGATGCTTCAGTGGGAGGCATTGCTAGAGGAGCTAAGAGGGAGTGTTGATTTCTGGTAGCATCAGATGTGCTCTAAGTCTTAAATTTTGCAAGGAGGCTTGGGCACATGTATTCCAAAGAACTCAGAAAGTGTTTTGGGAAATTCCACCTGGAGATAGTTTTATTAAAATAATTAATTATTTTTGATGGGCCCCTAAATCTAAACTTAGGAAATTAAAATAATTAATAGGTATTAATCTAACTATGGGTGTAACTTCTAGAAGAAGACGAAGATCAAGCAAAAATGATCTTAGCCATTGATTAGCTTCTAATCTGGGCCTTTGAATGTCAACGAGAAGATTATTTAAGGAGGCTTGAGGGTCATTTGGAGAATACACCGAGAGTTGATCAGTCATATCGAATTGCTGAGGCTAGAGCAACACAGTGATAGTTTTTGGCTGGAGAATCTTCTCTTGAGCCAAGAATACACAACAAAGAGGTAGAGAAAGACGTAGAGGAGACAACACAGTGCCTAGAGAGGCAGACGCGGAGCCACAAAGGGCTCATGCAGAGCAACACAGTGTCTTCAGTGTAAAAGTCCGAAATTTGGCTGGGAGTTCGATGTTCTGAGCCAGGAGGGCTGAAGTCAAAGCTCCTGAGAGAAAATCGATCCAGCAGAGAGGTGACGTAGTGCCTCAAAGGCAGTGACATAGGTCCATGCAGTAACTACGTAGGGGTAGTGCAGAGGTAATCGGGGACTCGTTGGTTCAGCGGTCGGATCAACCAGAACTTGCAGTGTAGAGTGAGGTAATGAAACATCAAAATTGATAGCATGTTGACTAAAATGTAAAAACACATGAGGTATTTTGTAATAATAATTTATTATATATAAAAATGTACAAGTGATGAATGTTACAATGAGGACCTGCATATATATACCTAAGCAGGTGTCCTTTCATGAATGGGCATGTTTTTTCACTTAACTTAATGACTATTTAACATAACCAATATTTGATTATTTAATATTTACATTTATTTTATTTATTTACTTGTTATGAATTATATTCATAACATAGTCCCTTCCTTCAGAAGCTTTGTCCTCCAAGCTTATTGTCAGCAATTTCCTTCAGTTTGCATTTGTCATCTCGACATATGTAAGTCGACGCCATTGGCACCTCTGCCTGTATAATTCGCTTGGTAACACTGTCTTGAATTCAGAGTTATCGATTTTTTTTTTTTTAATAACTCTAATTTTTTTTTATAACTGTGAAAATTCTATCACTACAGCAACTGATTTACTTTTCCTATTTATTCCACAATAAGTTATTCATGAAATTACTTCAATAAACATTAAAATAAATACTGCTGTAGATATCACACCGTAATACAAAAACAAACTTATGCACAAGAATCAACACATTGACACAGTTATTTTGGACAACAGTCACCGGAAAAACCAGTGCAGCAAGGGAGGCATTTTTTATTCAACAATTCTTCAGTACAACAGGGTGCCAAACTGGCTTACCCACACAGAGAAATAATTCTCCAACACTTCTCCCAATCCTAGCGTCAGTCCGACTGACCTCTGCTTGGCTCTCCAACCCTCTGTGTTAGCCCCTGCTATACTGCGTCAGCCCTGGACCTCTCTGCGTCACCCACACAGGCCTAGCTAGTGACTGTGCAGTCTTCTGCTGCCTCTACGTCTGCCTGAAAAGCCCTGCGTCTGCCTCTCCTTCCTCAGCACTGATCTTCAGTGGCTGATCCCGCCTCTCTACTCCGTACTTGCTGCCTTCTGATTGCTCACCAGACCACTGGTTCAATTATTTAGCTAACCCCACTCCAGAAATTGAATTGACTGGTCTCCCTCAGTCTGTTCTCCAAGTGACCCTCAAGCCTCCTCTTATACTTTTCTCATTGACACATCAACGACCGAGATTAAGTCCCTAATCAATGGCTAAGATTAGATCTTGCTTGATCCATGACTTTTGGACCATTCTAACACAGTTTTATATTAATTCACATTAATATTTTATTTTCCCTAAGTTTAGACTTAGGGACTCCATTAAAAATATTAATTATTTTAATATCTCTCAAACTGTTTAGAATCTGCCCAAACCCTTTCTGGGTATTGGAGATCTCATGTGCCTTAGCCTCTCCACCAATTTTCGTGGCTAGAGCACATCTGATGCTACCCCAAATCAACACTCCCTCTTAGCGAGGACTGTGCTCTAGTAATACTCCTCACTGAGCATCACTCTGATCATCCGGCATCGGTCCCTGTGCTGATGCTAGGCCTGTTGCCCAACATCCTCTGCACTGCTGCATCCTGTACTGCTACCCATGGCCTTGCCACTGCCACTGCTGCATCCGTACTGCAACTCCCTCTGCATCCGTGCTGTTGTTGGTCCTTTCTCCCAACACTGCATCCACACTGCAACTCCCTCTGCATCCTTGTTATTATTACTCCCATTTCTGCTATTGAAATGGGTTCTTTACCATCCCCATCTTTTCTCTGAAGTAGTCAAACTTAGTCTTTCCAAGGGCCTTGGTGAAGATGTCCGCCCCCTGTTCTCTTGTAGGAGTGTAGCTCAACTGTACAACTCCTTGTTGGACACAGTCCCTGACAAAGTGACACCGGATATCAATATGCTTTGACCTATCATGAAACACTGGATTCTCAGAGAGCTTGATGCAACTCTGATTATCACACGTGATCCTGGTCGCCTCCATATTCCTTCTGAATAGGTTCACAAGCAATTCTCTAAGCCATATGGCTTCACAGGAAGTTGTGCTTGCCGCCATATATTCTGCCTCAGATGAGCTCAGAGCCACAGACTTCTGTTTCCTACTGCACTAGGAGGTCATTCCCGATCCAATGTTGAAACAGTACCCAGAGGTACTTTTACGATTCACTGAACTTCCTGCCCAATCTGCATCAGTAAATCCACTCAATCTGATATCCTTACTCCTGGTGTACAAGAGTCCATAATCGACTGTTCCCTGTAAGTACCTGTGAACATGTTTGGCTGCTTCCTAGTTCATCCTCTTCGGTTCCACCATGAACTGACAGAGGGAGTTGACAGTGTAGAAAATGCCTGACCTGGTATTGACCAAATACATCAGGGACCCTATGAGCTGCCTGTATGGGGTGGGATTGACATCCTTGTCTTCTGATGCATCAATCTTCTTCTAGTTGGTGATCATTAGTGTAGCCATAGGTCTACAGTCCTCCATCCCGAATCTTTTCAGGATTTCTGTAGCATACCTCCCTTGCCCAAGGAAGATTTCTCCCTTCTGCTGCCAAACTTCCAACCCTAGGAAGTAGTGCATTCGTCCCAAATCCTTCATATTGAATTCTGTGGCTAGATTCTTCTTGCAATCCCCAATGAGTCTGGATGATCTTGTCAGAAAGAGATCATCCACATACAATACTAAGATTAGTGGCTCGTTCTCTACAACCAAATAGTAGAGATTCGGATCCGCGTCACTCTTGACAAACCCCATCTTCTGCAAGTAGCCATCTATTCGACCATACCATGCTCTCGGTGCTTGTTTCAGCCCATACAAGGCTTTCTTCAATCTGCATACATGAGACTTCTTCTCATGAGTTTCAAAGCCCTCTGGTTGTTCAATGTATACCTCCTCTTCTATTACCCCGTTCAAAAATGCTGTTTTGACATCCATCTGATGGATCTCCCATCCCATCTGGGCTGCAAGAGATATAATGGTTCTAATAGATGTATACCTGGCTACTGGGGTGAAGGTCTCCTCATAGTCAATCCCTTCCTTTTGAGCATACCCCTTAGCCACAAACTTGGCCTTGTATTTCTCAACACTGCCGTCTGCAGTGTATTTGATCTTGTAGATCCATCTTGAACCTACCATTGATCTATCTTGAGGCCTTGGCACCACCTCCCAGACATCGTTTACCATTATGGAGTTGTATTCCTCCACCATCGCATCAAGCCAAACCTGATGTTGAGCTGCCTCCTTGAAACTGGCAGGTTCTCCATCCTGAGCTACTAATGCCTGATATCTATCTCGCTGTTTTCGCTCCCTCTTATTGTTCCTTGGTGCAAGGATGAAGTCCTCTGCATCTCACATAATCTGACGAAGTTCCCTGCTAGTTCTTCCTCTGCCAGCAGGTGCTTCTGTTTGCTACTCTTCCTCATCCTGAGAATCTTCCTGTCCTGAGGAAGAATTCTTTACTTTTGTTGGTTGAAGAGGCTTAACCAACGACTCCTCTTTCGATTGCTCCTCGGAAAGCATCTCGCAAGATCTTCTGAAAGCCCTGACCTCCATGAACTTTACATCTCGTTGTACTCCTACCTTCCTACTCCTTGGAAGATAGATTCTGTATGCCTTAGCGTTCTCGCTATATCCCATCAGATATCCCTTTTCTGCAGTCTGATCCAGCTTCTTCCTCTTTTTTTCGGGTATGCGACAATATGCTAAACTCCTAAATATCTTGAAATGACTGACTTCAGGTGTCTTCCCTGTGAAGACTTTCTCTGGAGTAATCTTGCCCAATGCCCGATGAGGAGTCCTATTCTGAACATAGACTGCTGTGTTGCATGCTTCCGCCCACAGGAATTTTGACATATCCTGATCATACATCATGGCCCTAGCTGCTTATACAATAGTCCTATTCTTTCTTTTTGCTACCCCATTTTGCTCTGGATTGTAGGGAGCTGTTCGCTCTCTTCTAATGCTCTCCTTAGCGCAAAAATCAGTGAAGTCTTTATCAACATATTCTCCACCATTATTTGAGTGCAAAAATTTTATTTTCTTCCCAGTCAGATTCTCCACCAGAGCCTTGAACTCCTTGAATCGACAGAAAACCTCATCCTTTGTTTTCAGAAAATAAATCCAAGTTTTCCTTGAGTGGCCATCAATGAAGGTAAGGAAATACTCGGCACCACTGAGAGCTTTGACAGACATAGGTCCGCAGATATCTGAGTGTATCAATCCTAGTACACTCTTGGCCCTGTGTTTGCTCCTAGGAAATGCTGCCTTGGCATACTTTCCTAGAGCACATCCCCTGCATACTTCATCTCATTCTGTACTCAGATCCGGAACCCCTGTTACAGTGCTCCTGAGAATTCTCAGAGCTCCATGGTGCAAGTGACCCATTCTTCTGTGCCATAGTTCGTTCAAGTCCTTGTCTCCATGACTTCCTATTAGTGCCATTGGTGATTCTAGTTGTAATCTGTACAACCGATTACTTTTTATTGCGATCTACACTTTCTTTTTCCAACTCGGGTGTTTGACGTATACCTTCTCCTTGAAGAAGTAGATGTCATAGCCCTTGCCTTGTAGTTGCGATACGGAAAGTAAGTTCATCCCTAATCCTGGTACATGCAGCACATTTGTAGAACGGAACTGTTCTCCCGATTCTGTCTGAAAGCCTATGGTACCCTTCCTTACTGGAGTACAATTTGCCTTGTTCCCCATGGTGATCTGAAAGTTCATCTTCTCTTCTCGATATTCTGAGAAACACTCCCTGATTCCCATCATATGCCACGAGGCTCCACTGTTTATATACCATACTTCTGATGATGCAGCACTAGTCATACACGCCACTTCTTCTTCCAACTTGGAAGCTAACATAGAGAAATCTACATCTCTTTCTCTTGTGCAATCTTCTGAAAATCTGTGTGAGTCCCAAAGACGTGGATGCCTCTGCATCGTGGTCTCGACCCATAACTGATTTTCCCATCCTATCTCTGATTACTCCCTCTGATACCATGTGAAAATTCTATCACTGCAGCAACTGATTTACTTTTCCTACTTATTCCACAATAAGTTATTCATGAAATTACTTCAATAAACATTAAAATAAATATTGCTACAGATATCACACCGTAATACATAAACAAACATATGCACAAGAATCAACATATTGACACAGTTATTTTGGACAACAGTCCCCGGAAAAACCCAATGCAGGAAAACGAGTGCAACAAGGGAGGTTTTTATTATTCCACAATTCTTTAATACAATAGGGTGCCAAACTGGCTTACCCACAGAGAGAAATAATTCTCGAACACTTCTCCCAATCCCAGCGTCAACTCGGTTGACCTCTGCGTGGCTCTCCAACCCTCTGCGTCAGCCCTGGGCCTCTCTGCGTCACCCACGTAGGCCTAGCTAGTGACTGTGCAGTCTTCTGTTGCCTGAAAAGCCTTGCTTCTGCCTCTCCTGTCTCAGCGCTGATCTTCAGTGGTTGATCCTGCCTCTCTGCTCTGTACTTGCTGCCTCCTGACTGCTCACTAGACCATTGGTTCAATTTCTCAGCTGACCCTGCTCAGAAATTGAATTGATTGGTCTCCCTCAGTTTGTTCTCCAAGTGACCCTCAAGCCTCCTCTTATACTTTTATCGTTGACAAATCAACGACCGAGATTAATTCCCTAATCAACGGCTAAGATTAGATCTGGCTTGATCCATTACTTTTGGACCATTCTAACACAGTTTTATATTAATTCACATTCATATTTTATTTTCCTTAAGTTTAGACTTAGGGACTCCATTAAAAATATTAATTATTTTAATATCTCTCAAACTATTTAGAATCTGCCCAAACCCTTTCTGGATATTGGAGATCTCATGTGCCTTAGTCTCTCCACCAATTTTCGTGGCTAGAGCACATCCGATGCTACCCCAAATCAACAATAATTCTATTTTTTTAATAATATATATATATATATATATATATTTAAATAATTTAATTAATTAAATAAGATTAATTAAATTTTATTTAGTTGTAATATTCGACCCAAATGTATCCAACTGCCCGTTTGACCTACGTAATGTACCCATTTGACATGTGTAATATATATATATATATATATTTCGACTGCCCGTTTGACCTACGTAATGTACCCGTTTGACATGTGTAATATATATATATATATATATATATATATATATATATATATATATATTTGGGAGTTGTTGAGCCATCGAATGAAATTTTGTGCCTGAAAATGTCTCAGAGTATAGACCGACCATGCC
The DNA here is from genome assembly GCA_031772625.1 of Pinus tabuliformis. Classification (NCBI taxonomy): domain Eukaryota; kingdom Viridiplantae; phylum Streptophyta; class Pinopsida; order Pinales; family Pinaceae; genus Pinus; species Pinus tabuliformis. The sequence goes on along the minus strand of CM062818.1, from coordinate 681,664,896 downwards.
TTTCATTCTCAGATCTATGTGGTCAAATATGTAAATTGTTCGCGGTGGGTTTTGAATCGCAGATGGGATGAATACGTGTAACCATAACCATAACCATATATATAATATCACCATTTTATCAGGCTTGCCTCCACTGAAGTGAGCAGTTTCGTCAAACGCGATAAAAAATTGCAAGGTGGCCTTCCGACTGTGCAATCTGACCCCGGTGTCACGAACACGATGTGTCACGACTACGGTGTACCAGCGATGGCAACCCAGTGTATCACGCCAATATATATATACTGATTCGATACTAATACCCACAGATGAAACGATGCAAGGTAGCCACCTCACACCTGTTGACCCTTCGACTAGGATGTGATGCTTGACGGCGGGGATGGCAGTGCTGTTAAACCGCGTCTCCGTCTGTCAGACAACATTCCCACTGCAAGACATTGTGTGTGCGGACAACAACATGACGACAACGTCAGACTGTAATAGCGAGGACGGACGGGGATGGCACACCTAGACAGAGTCAATACCAGAAACAACAATGGTGAAGAGTGCTTTGTCTTTGTTAATCCCAACTGCCAATGACTCAATGTTGTATCCTCTTCTCACAAACACGCATGCGATGTGGTTTATCACCCCACTTTCATCCCCGACAAACACAAAGATTGTGTGGCGTTGATAACGTACAGACACTCCATAAGCAAATTCCGGAAGATCGTCCATTTCAAGTGCATCCACTCCATCAAAATCAACAGTTTCCCAGCTTGCAACATCATCTTCGTCTCTACCAACAACAAATATTGCTTGAGGTCCAACCTTCGAGACCATTCTGTCTGCCCATGCTACCTCAATGTTTGCATCGTTAAGGCCTATAATATTCCCAATCTAGGACAGATTAGATTCATCAAGACTTTCATCAAGCTCTGCCTTCTGCCTCTTCTTCAGAGCCTTCTGGTTTTTGGATAGAACTGTCGTCTCAACAACATTTTTGGGTCTTGTTTCATCCCTACATTCTATCTGTCCAACCAACTGATTGCCAATGCCAGGCACTTCTGTTGCCTCAGATATGGGAGATAGACGTATAACAATGTCCCCAATAAAGTAATTGTAATCCGGATGCTCAGCTAGCTCATAGACACTTACTACCTCCTCACCATCAAATTTGCGTGCATCTTCTGGACAATCCACAGGGTTCAGCCACGTCACTCTTGTTGTGTGCTCCTTTGAGTCCGCAGTTTTTACAACTCCTATTCGTCCAGCTTTAGAAGCCTCACCATCATCATCTGAAACCTTCTCCAATACATATTGTCTAGGAAAGAAGTCATAATCCCCAAGATTATCAATGGGAATCAAAGTTTTAGAATCTACACTACATGTCCTTGTGCCATCTTGCCATATCACATCTACCTTTGTCTGTTTGTTGCCCACAAATAGTGCTTCATCAAGAACCTCATCTTTTTTGTGGACTCTTCTATCACGCTTGATAACACGTCTTCGAAATTTCTTTCGATGTGTAACCCAGCTATCAGATGTTGTCTCTTTTAAACATGAATTTGTTGTATTCTGAGAATCAGAAGTAGGTAAGGGGACACTGCCCCCAAGCATTTCTATGTCAATATCCAAACTTTCATGCATTGTCCGTTTGATCGCAGAGACAATAGTGCCACCAACATCCTGTACAACCAAGTTGTCAATGCCTGCAGGTGTTCCTGCATGAACGGTCTCTGTTTTTGAGACAGAAGCACCAACAGAAACTGAGAAAGATGAGGCAACATTCTCTACAAAAGCCTCCATGTCATCTGTGACAGGCAAAGTAACTTCCGACATCCTCCTTTCAGATGCAGGAAGTAGACACCAATCACCTAGCTGCCAATTAGCATATGAAAAACAAGACAATAACTTTAGCCGTTTAGGGTCCTGTTGCTCTGCAGGGATGGTAGCTGACTGAGAATTGTAACCAGTATGTGCTGCAGCAATCCAATAGACATAAACTGATCCCACTTCCACATTACTTACTATGCCTTCCATGCACCACACAACCATCAAGCATTCTTGAAAATTGTTGAAGAACTGCTTCGGACACGCTGCCCTAGAAAATAAGGATAATGTGTATCCTCAAGGAGATTCTTGGAGATTGGGATAAGGCGATCAGGGTCAGCCTTCATTAGCTTACATTTTGATCCATCATCAAATACAACTGTCACATTATCAACCACTTCATCAACTGCAAGAAATCCTTTTAGCAGACCCAACTTCTGATTTGTAACAAGCTTTGTGGAACATTCACCACCAGCCTTTGCTTCCATATCCAGAGCTGCAAATAAATCAATTGTAACATCTCCAGGTTTTTCCTCTTCCATCAGATCCTTCCTTGTTGCTGCAAGATTTATCTTGCCAATTTTATTTGCCTCATCCAATTGCTTTTTTGAGATCTCTTCATAATGCTCAAATGCTTCTTCATCCTTGGGAAGTAAATGTGCATATATGTTATCAAGGTCAATAAAATCTGCCTTCACTAGTTCTGTTGTAAGTCTGTACAGTCCATCAGGTACAGGCTCATTTACATCTTGACGCTGGTAGTACTGGAATTTAAATCCAAGAATATGTGCAACATGAGACTTTGGGAAGATAGGTATTAGTTCAAGAAAAGCATCATTTTCAGGTTGCAGCTCAAAACATTCCAAAACAATGTCAAAAACACGGTTTGGGTCCAAATCAAAGTGGCCAATTAATGACTTAATTGTGCTGATCACTGCAGATGCAGTCCTATGTGTCAATCCACCAGAACCACATTGACATAAGAGAGTCACCAATTTTGCATAGCCTTCACTCTCCTCTCGAAGAAGGTTAAACTTTGTTTGCTGATATAGAAGACGAGTGTTCACCCTGACCTCCTTAGCTTTTAACTCAATTGCCTTTATTTTGATCATCTCAGATTCCCACAGAAATTCGGCCTCACATCTTTCTTGTTTCTCAAGATAGTCCTCATCCACATCATCTTCATCTGGATCATCATCTTGATCTACATAATCTTCATCGACATCATTTTCATCTGGATCATCATCCTGATCTATATCATTCTCATCCACATCAAGATCAACTTCATCTGGATTTTCAACATTATAATCTTCTTGATCTATATCAGCTACATCAGAATCATTATCTTGATCTAGATCATCCTCATTCACATCAAGGTCAGCGTTATCTAAATCCTCATCTTGATCTGTATAAGCTTCATCAGAATCATCATCTAGATCATTTTCCTCGTTATTGCTTTCCTTTCGACCTGCTTTAATTTCTGCATATGATTTTTCTAAACGCTGAAATGCTTCTTGACTTTTACTAAAATTATCCATGGATTCAGGATGTGAACATAATGGCATATTGTGCGGCGAACTACGTTCAAAGAATCACATGATTAGATTATGCGCCATGGCTCTGATACCACTGAAGCATCAAAACTGATAGCTTGTTGACTTAAATGTAAAAATACATAAGAAGTATTTTGTAATAATAATTTATTATATATAAAAATGTACAAGTGATGAACGTTACAATGAGGACCCACATATATATACCTAAGTAGGTGTCCTTTCGTGACTGGGCATGTCTAAAAGACATGCCTTTTCACTTAACTTAATGACTATTTAACATAACCAATATTTGATTATTTAATATTTACATTTATTTTATTTATTTACTTGTTATGAATTATATTCATAATGGGTAATCTCACTAATTTCTTTTGCCTAGTGATATTCTTTGTACTGGATAGCCAACAAAGCATCCAAAGTTCGTATTTAGAAATTACTACTGCATAATAATAAAACCCTCAGATCTGCTGCACCGGTTTTCCCACATTGGGGTTTTTCGGGGATATTTGTCCAAAAATAACGGTGTCATTGTGTTGTATTTCTTTCTTGCTCAGTTTCTTGTTTCCACATTATATTTAATTAAGTGAAGGCTACAGTGTATGTATTTCGATATTTGTCGTATTAAACTGCAAGTAATTTGTTTAAAGGAATTTAACAAATAGGAGAAATATCATTAGTTGTTGCAGTAGGGATTCTAATTTAGGAATTTTCACAACAGCGAGTGACAGAAGTGATCCACACAGAAGTAGCGTAGAGACTGCACAGTGGTTGGAGCAGAGCAGTTCGAATTAGCTAGTGAGGAAGTCGATTTAGCTTCCAGAGGCCGGGAAAGTCTTCCAGAGGGCCAGAGAATCACTTCTCGCAGTAGAGACAGGCTAGACGGCTTGCTCAGAGGCAGATTCGAGCCTCATGTGTGAGAGGCAGTGCAAGGACTGCATAGAGGCCCTATGCTGGGGTTTGGATTGCTAGCTTTTCTGAAGGAGCCAGTGTCAGGATTGCTTGTGGGGTGAGAGAATTTTATCACTAAATTATTTCTGTCAGATACTTGTTGTTTGGATTTCTAGTTGGGAATCTACTGATTGTACTCAGATTTCATTGTTGCATAATAATAAAACCCTTAACTACTGCACCAGTTTTCCCAAGTTGGATTTTTTCAGAGACAATTGTCCAAAAATAACGGTGTCATATTTTTATGTGTGTGTTCTGGATTTTCTCAGATTCCAACTCTATTTTTCTTGCATAGTATTTGTTTGTGAAAATCATAGTGTGAATTATTTGGTATTTTCTGTAGCAAACTGCAAATAAATTGTTAAATAAATTAACAATTAGGAAAATAATTTCTAGTTTCTATGATAGATTGAACTTTCCACACTTGTAGCCATTGGGCAGGCACCTTAACTAACATAACTTGTTTGTTTGACACTGAACAATGTCTTAGAGGAGTGGCAAGTGTTTTTCCAAAGTATCTTGCGCGGAGACGCATTTCCTAGATGGGTAGGATGTGGTCATACCTACGACAGGAGGAGTTGAGGCGAGTTATGTTGAAGAGCAACATCAACGGAAGCAACCGTAAGGGCATGAAGGGTGAGAAGGAAGAGGAGAATGTGGCCCTAGCATCAAAGGGTCAAGGGGAGAAGAAAAAGAAGGACCTATCTAAGGTCAAGTGCTTCAAGTGTGGTGAGTTTGGCCACTACGGTACTCATTGTTCTCTCAGGAAGGACAATCAAGAGAAGCAGGACCAGGCAACAACGTCCATAGAGATAGATAAATTGTCCTCCAGGCTGGAGGAAGATTTCGCTATGTTTGCTGCTATACCTCCAGGAGTGAGATGAGGTGATATGGTATTATAGTCCTAGAGTTGTAGAGGTTGGGCAGGGTCCATTGAGCTGTCCTCATGAATCATTACCTTACTGCAAGGGCCCACAATATACAGTAGCAAGCTAGATCAGTATCAATGATGCAATCAGATTCCGGGGCGACGGTTGCAGACTAGTTGTAGTTAGGTGATGAGGAGCGCAGTGTAGTGTTGACAGCAGAGCAGGAGGCTCAATAGCAGAGTCAGCAACAATGCAGATTCCTTAGTGGACAGTACAGATGCTAGTAGTAGTTAGGACTCAAGAGACAGATGTAGCACAGAGGCACAATTGATTCAATATTTTGGATGCTTCTCAGTTGCAGTAGTTGCAGTTGCAACATCAACAAATAAGAGGGAGTTGTTGTGCAGATGCATAGTTGGCAGCAATATAGCAGTTCCAGCAGCAGCACAGATGCAACATTAGATTTGCGTAGTGGTTGGTGGGCAGTGGCAGGCAGTCACAGTGGCCAGACATCAGTAGCGTGACAGAGGGTGATACAAAGACAAGGTGTTGTAGTAGTGGGTAGCACTAGAACACATTCCTTGCTAAAAGGGAGTGTTGGTTTTTGTAGCATCAAAGGTGTTCTACTCCCGAAACTTTGTGGAGAGGCTAAAACACAAGAGTTTTCCATAACCCAGAAATCGTTTCTGGAAATTCCACCTAGAAGTGTCTCAATTAGATTATTAGCCTATTTTTAAATATTTCCTAAGTCTAAACTTAGGAAAAGGGGTTAATTAATCAATATTAATTGAGAAAGGTGTGAATCATCTAGAAACTCACACAGATCGACTAGGAGATAATATTACCCCTTGATTAAGTTTTAATTTTGGCCGTTGGATGTCCAACAAAAGATTATAAGAAGTCATTGATGGGTAGATGGAGAACACACACAAGAGATTGATTTCCTTAGATAGTTCGATTTTCTAGAGAGCAGCAGTCAGTTGCTGGAACAGTTCGAACTTCAGAAAGGAAGCAAAGACAGAGAGGGGTAGAGATAATGAGGCCGGAGGAAGATTTTCCAGATCCAGTGAGTACCTTGCAGAGAGAGGCCAATATTTTCTTCAGTAGGTTGCGCAAAAGCAAAGCAGACCCTCAAGTGAGCAGTTTGTTTTTGCTGGAGGGGAAGATGTTTTCAGCTCCAGAGGATAGGAAGAGTTTCTAGAGTGTCGGAGAAGCATTTTCCCAACGACTAGATTGGTAGTCGATTCAGGCAACACGTGTGCCAGGTAGCTCTAGAGTGATGCAGAGCTTGCGTAGGCTATTAGTTTTTGGTAGCATTGAAAGTGCTCTAGCCTTGAAAATTGGTGGAGAGGCTAAGCCACATGAGTTCTAAAGAACTCATAAACCGTTTGGTGAAATTTCACCCCGATTGTATTTTATTAAAATAATTAATATTTTTAATGGAGTTTCTAAGTCTAAACTTAGGGAAATTAAAATATTAATGGGTATTAATCAAAATATGGGTGAGAATGATCTAGAAGGCAGATCAAGTCATGTTTTAATCTTAGTAGTTGATTAGAGACTTAATCTCGCCTGTTGAAGACTCAACAGGAAAATTATAAAATGGAGGCTTGGGGTTCATTTGGAAAAACACACAAAGAGATTGAGGAATCAATTTGCGGAGGTGAGAAGTTCTTAGGAGGAAAATCGATTGGGGAGATCTTGCAGCAGAGGGGTAGTGACAATCCGGGAGAAGGACTTTCTGGAGAATACTAACAAAGAGGCAAAGAGAGCTTGTAGAGAGGCAGCGCAATAGCCGGGAAAGCTGACGCAGAAAAGCTGTCTGTCACGCAGAATCCAGAACTGCTGGAACAACCGAAACTACCAGGAACTGCTGAACTGCCGAAACTGTTGGAACAGTTGGGAGCGCTGATGCAGAGGTAGCGCATTAGCCAGGAGAGCTGACGCAGAAAAGATGCCTGTCACGTAGAATCCAGAACTGTCAGAACTGTCGGGAACTACCGGAACAGCTGGGAGAGTTGACGTAGAGGGCAGAGAAGGTGACGCAGAGCCAGCGCATAAATAGCCGGGGTAGCCAGTCTTGTGCCGGATCAGCCGAAATTCTGCCCGGTGAAGTGAGGTAAAACTCACTCAGATTTTTAGCCAGTATTTTCTCTGTAAAGGATTGCTAGATGAGCATCCTTGATTTGTATTTTAGATATTTATCTTGCATAATAATAAACCCTCAGATCTGCTGCACTAGTTTTCCCGTATTGGGTTTTTTCGGGGACTATTGTGTCCAAAAATAAGTGTGTCCTATGTATCTTGTTCTTTGCTTTGTTTTCTGTTTCACGAGATCAAATATTTAATTAGTGTAGGTTGCAGAAGTAATTTGTTTCAATATTCAAAAGAATGACTTGATGAATGTAACTTAAAAATCAAGTAGGTGAAGTAGATTCACATTTGCTACAGTAGGGGTTCCTTCGAGTGTAGGAATTTTCACAGGGTATTGGAGCGTTGATTTTCAAACAGAAAGAGAAGATCCAATGCTGAGCAGTGAGGCTGAAAGCTGAAGTTGGCGACAATCCGAATCCCCTTGAAGGGATTGCGCAGTGCTTGCCGGGAAGCAGATTCGAGGAAATCTCTCTTTGAGTGAGACGATAGAGAGGTACGATTTCTAGTTCATGAGTTTGCAGAGGCTGAGGAAGTGATGCAGAGCCTCAGTGTAGTGCTTGAAGGGCGCAGTTTCTGCCGGGGCAGAAATCTGTTGGAAAAGAACGAAGACACATAGAAGGGGAGTTTTCTCCTCAGAGAACTTTCCACCAGCAAGTTCAAATTTCTCACTTGCTGAGTAGTTGAGCAATGCTAAAGAGTGACTAGAGGAGTTCGTTCGACAGTTGGGTGAGATGGCATCGCATGGGCTTAGAGATCAGGACAGGTTGGACGGAGCCTCCATCTATGTTATATGGAAGACCATAATCTTAGCTGTTCTGGAGGAATATGATCTTGAGGCCTACGTCAAAAGTGTTCTAGCTGTTCCTATTGACAACGATCAAAAGAAGAAGTACAAGGATGAGCAGGGAAGGCAAAGAGGCTCATTCTCGATGGAGTTCGAGATCATGTGGTCTTGCATTTGCAGGGCAAGGATACATCCCAGAGATGTGGGAAGCCTTGTCGTCTCTGTACGAAGGCTCTTCCGAACAACGACAGATGTATTTAGAGCAGAAGTTGCAGCAGACCTTGATGCAGAAAGGAGAAGGGGTGAACCTCTATCTTCAACGTCTTTAGGACACTAGAGACCAACTTGCTGCAGTGGGGTCCACTCCTCAACCAACTGCGATGGTGAGGATAGTCTTGAATGGAGTCTCGAATGAATGGAAAGTTTTCGTCCAATGCATATTGGGCAGAGAAAAACTACCTTCATGGGAGGAGATCTGGGCAGCTCTTCAACAGGAGGAGTTAAGGAGGGACCTAGTAAAGGTCAACCTCAATGGCAATAGTGGGAGTGGACAAAGACGAAGGAGGAGGAGGAAAACGCAGCTCTAGCATCAAAGGGACAGCAGAAGAAGAAGCGAAAGAAGGACATTTCGAAGGTGAAATGTTTTAGATGTGGCGAGATGGTCACTTTGCATCTCAGTGTCCTTTGAAGCAAAGGGATAAGGATTAGAAACATGATCTTAAGGCTGCTTCCGCAAAGATAAACGATGAAGAGTATGCCATGAGTGCCCATGCATTTCCAGGAGGGAGATGGGGCGATGTTGAGCTGTAGTCAGGAGGACTACATGTGGGTGGGATCCTTGAGGAGTCCACCTCTTGGATCAATTCCTTGCTACGAGAGCCCAAGATTCAATAGTAGCGAGATGGACTCAGTGTCAGATGATGCAATGGATTGTTTGGAGGACAGATGCAGTAGCTTGGGACTAGAGACTGATCAGTGCAGAGCAAGGTTGGCAACAGTGCAAGATTCAGTAGTAGCGCAGAGGATTCAGAGGGTCATCAACAGTCAAATTCCATTGTATTATGTTGAACACAGTTAAGTTCAGCTAATTTTGGATGTTTTTCAGTTCCTTCTCTTAGCAACTGAGTTGTAGTACGGATGCAGTGTTAGCAGTGGCAGTGCTAGCAGCATCGCTGAGGCAGCGTTTGAGAGGGAGTTGTAGTATAGATGCAACAATGGCAATGGCAGTGTCATGGGCAGCAGCAGTGCAAAAAGGAGGTGCTTCAGAAACAGAGCAGCATGCAGGTGGACACTGTTGCTAGAGCACTTTCCTCGCTACGAGGGAGTGTTAGTTTTTGGCAGCATCGAAAGTGCTCTAGTCTTGAAAATTGGTGGAGAGGCTAAGCCACATGAGTTCTAAAGAACCCAAAAACCGTTTGGTGAAATTCCACCTGGATTGTATTTTATTAAAATAATTAATATTGTTAATGGAGTTTCTAAGTCTAAACTTAGGGAAATTAAAATATTAATGGGTATTAATCAAAATATGGGTGAGAATGATCTAGAAGGCGGATCAAGTCATGTTTTAATCTTAGCATTTGATTAGAGACTTAATCTTGGCTGTTGAAGACTCAACAAGAAAAGTATAAATGAAGGCTTGGGGTTCATTTGGAAAAACACACAGAAAGATTGAGGAAATCAATTTTCTGAGGTGAGAAGTTCTTAGGAGGAAAATCGGTTGGGAAGATCTTGCAATAGAGGGGTAGTGAGAATTCAAGAGGACTTTCTAGAGAATATTGACAGAGAGGCAGCGCAGTAGCCGGGAGAGCTGACACAAAAAAACTGTTTGTCATGCAGAATCCAGAACTGTCGGAACAGCTGGGAGAGTTGACGCAGAGGTAGCACAGTAGCTGGGAGAGCTGACGCAAAAAGTTGCCTGTCACGCAGAATCCAGAACTGTCGGAACTGCCAAAACAACCGGGAGAGCTGATGTAGAGGGCAGAGAAGGTGACGCAGGGCTGACGCAGAGCCAACGCAAAAATAGGCGTGGTTAGCCAGTCTTGTGTTGGATCGGTTGGAATTCTGCCGGGTGAAGTGAGGTAAAACCCATTCAGATTTTTCGCCAGTATTTTCTCTGTAGAGGATTGCTAGATGAGAATCCTTGATTTGTATTTAGATATTTCTCCTGCATAATAATAAACCCTCAGAACTACTGCACCGATTTTCCCGCATTGGCTTTTTCTGGGGACTATTGTGTCCAAAAATAAGTGTGTCCTATGTATCTTGTTCTTTGCTCTGTTTTCTGTTTCATGAGATCAAATATTTAATTAGTGTAGGCTGCAGAACTAATTTGCTTCAGTATTCAGATGAATAACTTGATGAATGTAACTTAGAGATCAAGTAGATGAAGTAGATTCAAATTTGCTGCAGTAGGGGTTCCTTCGAGTGTAGGAATTTTCACACAGGCCAAGTTGGACGCCTAGCCTTTCAGGGGCAGTCAAGTGTCGGTATTAATAGCTTGGAGAGAGGGTAATTTCCCTCAGATAATTTTTTCCAGTATTTTCTCTGCAGGATTCCAGTTTTCGACATCCAGATTGTACTCAGATAATTTCACTGTTGCATAATAATTAAAACCCTTAGCTGCTACACTAGTTTTCCCAAGTTGGGTTTTTCCAGGGACATTTGTCCAAAAATAAGTGTCAATTTTTGTGTGTGTGCCAATATTTTCTCAGTTTCCAGTTTATCATTCGTAGTATTTTTATTTGTGAAGATTGCAGTTTGATTAATTTGTTGTTGTTGTAGCAATAAACTGAATAATTAATTTATCAGTTAGAAGAATTAATTCCAGTTGCTACAATAAAAATTTTAGTAGTGAAAATTTCACAATGTTAGTTTTTGTAGCATCAGATGTGTTTTAGCCTTGAAATTTTGTGGAGAGGCTAGAATACATGAGATCTCCAAAATCCAAAAATCATTTTTGGAAATTCTGCCTAGAAGTAACTTAATTAGATTATTAACCAATTTTTAAAATATTTCCTATGTCTAAATTCAGGGAATATGGTTAATTAATCAGAATTAATTAAGTCAAGGCGTGAATGATCTAGAAACTCACACAGATCGACTTCAAGTTAATCCTAGCCATCAATTAAGATTTAATCTTGGCTGTTGGAGTCCCAACAGAGGATTATAAGAAGAAGTCAATGGGCACTTGGAGAAGATACTTTTAGCAGTTCGATTTCCTGAGTAGCAGTAGTCAGTTGTCGGAGAGAGAGCCAGTGAGATCGAAGCAGTGAGAGAGGGGCAGGGACAGTGAAAACGGAGGAAGGATTCCAGTTCTAGTGAGTACATTTGCAGAAAGGCAAGTGAGCCACAGTGAGGCTGACACAGAGCAGTGCAGTAGTCTCTAGAGGGAATTTCGAATCTGCTGGGGAAAAATAGAGTTTCAGTGCCAAACGTTGGGCAGAGGTTCCAAAGGCCAGAAGAGACATTTTCCTAGACAGCAGTAGACCAGACGACTTGAGGAGAAGTTGGTTCGAGCTGAGTGCATAAGTGATTGTGCTAGGGTGACACAGTAGTTGCGCAGAGATAGTTTGGACAACTCAATTTGAGCTGAGGCTAGTTCTGGGATTTGCGTGTGGAGTGAGGAAATTTCCTCACTAGATTTTTCTTGCTAGTATTTCTCTGTAGGATTGCCAGTCTCGGCATCCAGTTGTACTCAGATTATTTCACTGCTGCATAATAATAAAACGCTTAGCTGCTACACTAGTTTTCCCAAGTTGGGTTTTTTCGGTGACATTTGTCCAAACATAATTGCGTTATTTTATGTGTGTGCTAGCATTTCTTCCAACGTTTATTCTTCCACAGTTTTATTTGTGTAAATTGTAGTGTGAGTTATTCAATATTTGTTGTAAGAAACCATAAATAAATTGTTAAATTTAATTAACAATTAGGATAATAATTTCCAGTTGCTGCAATAGGATTTCGGTTTTGGAATTTTCACATGGTATTAGAGCGCAGTTGATTAGCCGGAGAGCTCAGTAGCGAAGACAAAAGGAGTTTCGTTGTTTAGTGTGGGCAGCAGATCGAAACCCTAGAGGCAGTGCAGTCACTTTGCGAAGAGGCCAAGTTTTTTGAAGAAATTCGATTTTTCTGAGTGAGGGACAAAAAAAAATGATCTCTCCAGATCGAGGGATTCCAGAGGCAGAGGGAGTAGCCTAGTATTTTCGCAAAGCAGATCTCTAGTTGGACGCAGTAGTTTTGCAACAATTTTCTAGAGTAGAGCTAGCACTGGGTGGAAGGAAGAAGAGCACACACTGAGGGAAAATTTTCCTTAGGGAACTTCTAGTCTCAAGAAGTTCGATTTCCCTTGCATATAAGTAGTCGTTGTGAGTAGAGTTTCTCACTCTAGAAGGGAGTGCGAATAGCCTAGCAGTAGCTGAGCAGAAGGGAAGATAAAATTTTCGACATTTTGTTGAGATGACCACTATTGGACTTTGTGATTAGGATAGGTTGGATGGTGCTTCCAACTATGTCATTTGGAAGGCGAGGATATCCTTCCTTTTAGATCATTATGGCCTGAAGCCATATATTGATGCAGTGGTAGCAGTGCCCCACGATGCAGATCAGTTGAAGGAGTATAGAAAGGAGATGGCGCGGGCGAAGAGGTTGATCCTAGACGGAGTCTGGGATCACATTGTTTCACACATAGCTGGCAAAGGTACTGCCAGAGAGATGTGGGAGACTCTCTCCACGTTGTACCAGGGCACTTTCAAGCAACAAAAGATGTACTTAGAATAGAAGTTGAGATGCATCAGGATGCAGAAGGGAGAAAGCATAGGCTCCTTCCTCACCAGGATTTAGGATGTCTGAGACCAGTTGTCAGCCGTTGGGGCAGCGCCTCAACCCATAGAGCTAGTGCGATTGGCACTAAACAGTGTCTCCAAGGAATGGCAGATATTCGTCCAAAGTATTTTGGGAAGAGATACCTTGCCAAGTTGGGACAGGATGTGGGCTGATTTGCAGTAGGAGTTGAGGCGAGCTCTTTTAAAGAGCTCCATCATTGGCAAAAACAGCGGACAAAAATAGGTGAAGGAGGAGGAGAATGTGGCCCTCGCATCGAAGGGCCCCAGTCAGGGATAGGGGGAGCAGCGGAAGAAGAAGAAGGACCTGTCAAAGGTCAAGTGCTTCAGGTGTGGCGAGTTTGGACACTACAGTACCCAGTGTCCTCTCAGGAAGAAGGACAAAGAGGATAAGCAGGACCAGGCAACAGCTCATGTCGAGATTGATAGGCTATCCTCTAGGTTGGAGGAAGACTTCACTATGATTATCGACATACCTCCAGGAGTGAGGTGGGGTGATTTGGAGTTGTAGCCCTAGAGAGCTACAGAGGAGCAGGATCCTTGAAGAGTCCACCTCATGGATCAATACCTTGCTACGGGGGCCCACAATATTCAGTAGCAGGATGGATCAGTGACAGTTGGTGCAATCAGACGCTAGAGTGACAGTTGCAGAGACTAGTAGCAGTCAGATGCTGGGGAGCGCAGTGCAGAGTTGGAAACAGTGCAAAGTCAACAACAATGCAAATTCTTCAATGACAGTGCAGATGCTAGTAACAATCAGAGACTCGGGTGACAGATACATCATACTGATCACAATTGGTTCAGTATTTAGGATGCTTCTCAGTTGCAGTTGTTGCAGTTGCAACAACAACAGATGGGAGGGAGTTGCAGTGCAGATGCAGTGTTTGCAGTAGTTCAGCAGGGTCAGCAGTAGCATAGATGCAGTTTTGGCAGTAGTTCAGCAGGGTTAGTAGCAACACAGATGCAACTCATATCAAAGTTGCAGTGGTTGGTAGGCAGCAACAACCAGATATCAACATCGTGACAAGAGATGATACAAAGACAAGGTGCTGCTACAAGGTGTGCAGTAGCACTAGAACACATTCCTCGCTAAGAGGGAGTCTTATTTATTGAAGCATTGGATGTGTTTTAGCCTTGAAATTTTGTGGAGAGGCTAGAATACATGAGATCTCCAAAACCCAGGAATTGTTTATAGAAATTCCGCCCAGAAATGACTTAATTAGATTATTAACCAAGTTTTTAAATATTTCCTAAGTCTAAACTTAGGGAATATGGTTAATTAATTATAATTAATTAAGTCAAGGCGTGAGTGATCTAGAAACTCACACAGATCGACTTCAAATTAATCCTAGCCATCGATTAAGATTTAATCTTGGTCGTTGGAGTCCCAACATAGGATTATAAGAAGAAGTAAATGGGCACTAGGAGAAGATACTTTTAGCAGTTCGATTTCATGTGCAGATCAATTTCCTTAGTAGTAGCAGTCAGTTGCCGGAGATAGAGCCAATGAGATCGAAGTAGTGAGAGAAGGGCAAGGACAGTGAAGTCGAAGGAAGGACTCCAGTTCTGGTGAGTGCATTGGCAGAGAGGCAAGTGAGCCATAGTGAGGCTGACGCAAAACATCGTAGTCGCCTCTAGAGGCAATTTCAAATATGCTGGGGAAAAGCAGAGTTTCTGTGCTAGAAGCTGGGCAGAGGTTTCAGAGGCCTGGAGAGACATTCTCCCAGACAACAGTAGACCAGACGGCTTGAGGAGAAGCTGGTTCGAGTGGAGTGAAAAAGTGACTGCGCTAGGGTGACACAGTAGCTGCACAAAGCCAGTTTGGACAACTCAATTTGAGCTGAGGTCAGATCCCGGATTTGCCTGTGGAGTGAGGAAATTTCCTCACTACATTTTTCTTTCCAATATTTCTCTAGAGGATTTCTAGTCTCCGCATCCAGTTGTACTCAAATTATTTCACTGCTGCATAATAACAAAACCCTTAGTTGTTGCACCGGTTTTCCCAAGTTGGGTTTTTTCAGGGACATTTGTTCAAAAATAATTGTGTTATTTTATGTGTGTGTGCTAGCATTTCTTCTAGTGTTTATTGTTACGTAGTTTGATTTATTCAGTATTTGTTGTAGGAAATAGTAAATAAATTGTTAAATTTAATTAACAATTAGGAGAATAATTTCCAGTTGCTGCAATAGGATTCCGGTTTTGGAATTTTCACACACAATCCAACCACTATGCTCATGCCCTAAAGAGAGTGAACAATCTCATTAGGTCATCTTCATGCTTTTCTTCACAACCTAAGATGTGCTTCATAAATGCCAAGACATGCGGGACAACTGCCAATAAGGCCCCATCAAATGTTGGAAGCTTTTAGTACAAGACATGAAGCCTTGTCAAATTGCCTAAAATCAGGACACATGTTTGGGCTGTGTTGGACATGTGCTCTAATGTGTCTTGATTTTAAGACACATGTCCCACTAAAATCCCAAAGTAAAAAGTGCCATGTCTTGAATTCTTTTCATTTTTTCTGGCAATTTCGTGTCGGTTCATGAGAGGAATACTGTTGAGTGTGCGACTATCATCGATTTGTAGGCGGACAAAGGGATTTGTGGGTGGATTTGTGACTATCATCCTCCACACCAACAAATGTAGTAGCAGATCCTGGATTGGGCATAGAGGAGTAGGATGGAGCAAAGTCAGATGGCAGTGGCAGTGATGGTGATTATGACATGGAGGAGGACTTGGACTATTGATAGAGTTGTGACTAGTGAGTCATGACCAGTACCACTGACAAGCTATGATATTCCTACCTATTTTGTATCTACTCTATTTTGTATTTTCCAATGGCATTCCCTCGGTATCTATGTAATACATTTTGATTTTGATGACTTAATGAAAAATATGCAATTTATGGTTTTAATATCTAAGTTCTACTTCTAAATTTCTAGTTTTATTTTATCAATCATGATATTTCTAAATTTCTAGTTTCTTATGTGCTTGAACAATTGTTAATAACATGAACAATGAACATTGAACTGTGAACATCATTGATGTAGTAAATTAATAAACTAACTAGTTATAAAATTGTAAATACTAAATTAGTAAATTACTAAATAGATATCATCATGATTCATTTATGTAGATGTTCTAATTTCTAAAAAATTTGGTTCAACCACTATATTTTAGTATTATATATATATATATATATATATAATGTGTCCCCCATGTCCTGTTTCCAGGGTCGTCGTGTCTTGTGTCGAGTACTCATATTTAAAGTCTTGTGCCCTCGTGTCATGTGATTTAGCTGGCAGGTCCTTTGCCACCTCTTATCCTGCTCAAAAGTACTTTTGCAAATTCAGAATGCTTGCATCTTTAGCTGAACAATCTGCCTCTATCATTTACTCCTGCTGATCTAAGAAGACTGATCTTAGGCTCACCAACAAAACTGCCCTCTAGCAAAGACAAGACTGCTCCAATATCCCTGCTGTTAGGGTCTTCAAGTTTGCCCACTTACAGACCCCTTGCTCCACCAAGGGACTGTATTTAAGGCTTTTTAAGGGCTGCTACAACATAGTAGTTTGCAGCCTCAAACACTGTTCACAAGCTCATCATTTACCAGCCCACACATCAAGGATATGCCACATGCATTTATTGAACCTAGGGCTACAAACAATTAGCCTTCTCAACACTGATTTGGCACACCAAACACTATACTTAGGACACACATAGAACAACCCTCACAACAATACTTTGACATGTCAAACCACAGTCCTTAGGGGTTACAAATACACTGCCTAAAAATCCTTATTGGACAGACCAAAACATACATCCCTTCAACACTTTTCTACATGATTCTTCCCTCTCGCTTTCACTTCAAGAAAACCCTACATTCTATCCCAACTTCACCCTCTTCCTATTGCTGTCTGAGGTAGGTTGCAGCCTATTTTACCACCTGTGACACCTACACAAGTTTCCTCGGGAATGTGACCCTAACAAAGAGATACACATCCTCTTCTTTTAGGGTCTCAACTCTCTCTTTCATGCACAGGAACATAATGCAATACCAGAGTTATGGATTAGATCTTAGGGTGGTTGTACCTACATCGAAGAAGCCCTAATATAGGGCATGAAACACACAACAAACACTTCCAATCCAAACAAACCTTTATCTAGGGCACAAACTTCAGACCAAACCATCCTCAAACCTGGGTATATTCAGCTTCATTTTCAAACTTGAAACAAACCATCCATGCACAAATTCGTCCCTGCTTCAAGGCCTGTGGCTCCTTGAAGCATTCACTCTCCTTGGGCAGAACTCACTATCCTGCAACGAACTCATCTTCACCCCTTGTTATAGTGTTTCTTGGTGGTGTCCTTTCTCACCAAGGGTCATGACATATAACCAAGTCGACCTTATCCATCTTGCTTAAACACCAATTTCTGGAGTAAAAATGATTTTCGTTGATCTTTCGCCACATCATTGAATCCATAGGTGCCCCTTAGCCCTTCAAGGGTGCCCCACATGCTCTCAATGGATAAACTATTAATTTCTCCACTTGGTCTTGCACCCACAACTTTGGGTACTAAACCCGCTACTTGGGTACGTTGCCCACAAACCATTTTTGTGGGTCAACTCCTCACAAATCCAGTACCTCAAGGGTTATGGCAGTTCCTCCCAAGCTACACAAGTCAACACCCATATAAGGCACTGCTACTCATTTGATTTTGAAGTATTCAAAGGGATTCCTTTTATAGCTTTTTTGGAGGAAGTTGGGCTTCAAAAGTGGGGGTTCAGGCCAAGGTAATAATGGGCCATCATCTTGTGTGTGTCAATTATAGTGGCCAACAAGGATCAACCCTATTAAATTGATTGATAATAGGACCTTTCATGAGGGAGAATCCTTGCCGATTGCATAGGACCATTTTTCATTGACAACACATGGGAGCTACAGTACTTGATACCATGTATCTGCCGATCCATTTAGTGGATTATGCTCTTCTCTTCTTCCACATCATCCTTGCACCTACCTCATCCCCCTCGGTGTCCTCTTTGAACCACCATCTTGTTCAATGATGAAGATTTAAATTTTTATTCTTCCTACATTCACCAACTCCTCTTGCCCCTCTACCATTTATTGCCTCTTGAGTTAGTTTCAGTGAAATATGATATGGTCTACTCAACTATTTGGGAAGTGTGAAATTTCCTTCAATTGCAACAACTGGAAATTTATTCTTCTAACCGATTAATTAGCAATTAATTTGATTCGACAAATAACGAATAAATCACACTGCAATTCTTCACAATAAAATTACGTTGTGGAAAATAAATTGGAATTGAGAAAATAGATGCGCACACAATAAAAATGACACCAATATTTTTGGACAATAGTCCCCGGAAAACCCCGAAAGGAAAGCCGGTGTAGTAGACGAGGGTTTATTTTATTATTATGCAGCAATAAAATATGAGTACAATAATTTAGATGCCCAACTAGCAATCCCCAACAAAATCTCGCCAAAAATATTTGGGAGAAAATTCTCCCTCTGCCAAAAATAATTTTGCCTCCTTCTGGCTTGCTCGCACTGTCTAACTGGATTCTTGCACTGTTGGTTTGGGAAAGTATGCCCTCTGAAACTGTCTCCAACTGAGCCATTTAGCCTCCCTCTTCCTCTGGAAATGAGTTGTTCTGCCTTCTGGTCTTTGTCCATTGAATCAATCTCTTTACAGCACATGCACTGGGGTTTCTTGCTGACTCGCTCAACTTGGATGACTTTCTTTGTAGAATATTTTGGCCTCCCTTCTGTCGGTTCTCGAACAATGGAATAATCCTCCAGAACTTTGTTGTTGCTCCCTCAATCACTGTTACTCTGGCTCAAACTCTTCTTCCTACTGAATCTTTGCACTGGATGGCTCGATCTGCTAATGAACTCGCTCTCCTTGTGTCTCTCTTTATCCCCATCGATCTGACCTTCTAATCATTGGATCACCAACGACTGCGATTAAATCATTATCAACGATTGAGATCATCTTAGACTCGATCGTGTGAGCCTCTAGAGCTTTGTCACTATTTCTCAATTAATTGTTTGTTGTTAATTATTCAATTTTCATAAATTAGACTTACGCATTTTTAATTATTAATCGATTAACTTAATTGAGCTATCTCTAGGTGTTTTCTCCTGAAAGCTTTTCTAGGTTTTGGAGATTTTGTGTTCCTTAGCCTCTCTGACATAAATTGAGACTAGAACACCTATATGATGCTACCAAAAACTAATAGGAAGTAGCCCTTACCTCTTATCCTTGTGTCACTATATCTTCCTCCTTGTCTCCCTATTCTAAATCATACCCTATGACCTATTGGTATGACATGGAGTGCAAAATCTAGCAAGCATTCTTACATGATCTTGCTTCCTACTCTTGGTTATAGATATCCCACCATTTCGTTGTTTGCTGCAAGAAAGGTATCTTCACTTTCCAAAGGAGACATGAACTACATGATGCCCTTCACTCTCCCAAAGAGTTTTGGTGCACTATCTTCCTTGGCCATTCATGCCTCCCCATAGACCTTAACCCTTAATTCCTTTTCACTCATATGGCTTCTCTTTATGATGTTCTCAACCAACCTTAATTTATATTCTCCTCCTCACCATCCCATCGCTTATTATTCTTCTATATAGGTATTAGGAAAAGTATATTCAAGTTGAACACTAGTAGAACAACGAATGAGAAGGATTTTAGGTAGAATTGTTGAAACATGGTATTCATTTTTTTATAAATATCACATTTTTGATTTATTTAATCATGTTGTTATCTCGAGTTTCCCATAGACATAGTCCCACCACACCATTCACTTGATACCCTTAGTCTCGAGGATGACCCTTTTTCTATGGCTTCATGACATTTACACATTAAAGACCCTTATCACTACCATCATGCACTTGTACGAGTTCATACTTTGCTATCTTTGTATAGCACATGCATTATCTGATTTCATTTGAAGCATCATCAAGGTGAAGTAGGGGTGTTCTCTCTCCTTATCCTTTATCGAGATTTTTATTGATGAGCTAGATTCCTACCTACAAGAGTATATTCAACGGTCAACCAAGGGATGGTGGTTTTCTTTAACAAGGTCCTTTTTGTAGATGATATGTTCCTCCTAGATTCTACCTTGGAGAGCTTGTAGACACAATTAGATGCCGTATCCAGTTTTGTGACCCTTGCTAGAAGCTAGTCAGCCTAGGTAAAGCCAAGGTGGTGCTCATCAATTCCACAAAGAGTTTCTTAGCAAACTTCCATTTCCTTTTTCGAGGAGTGAATGTTGAGATCACCAAGGCCTATATCTACTTGGGAGTCCATTTTTAGGACCTAGAATTAGGTTAAATAAAGCAATCCAACCCTAGATCTATAAGGGATATGGGACCCTTTCTCTCCTCGAGCGTTGGTGTTTCCAAAACCACTTTTAGGATGTATCATCCAAGATGGAGCTTATGGAATTTATCATTTGATCAAATGTTTTTTATGGCTCCAGGTTGTGGGGGCCTAACTTGCTTGAGTGAAATTAAGACAAAGTTTATAGAACCTCATGCTTTGTCAGTGTATCAGCAGCAAGAGGATAGTATCCCATGCCAATGTTAAGGTAGAATTTGCAACTCATCCCTTTAGGTTCAAGACCATTTTTAGGTTGGTTTCTTTCTCTCATTCCACCTAGTGTTTTGTTGAATCGACAATTAATAGGGACTTACCCATGCCTTACCTATTGCTCCTTAGAGGCCTTGGACTCTCACAAACGTATAGGATGGGTTCACTGGTATTTTCTTTTAGATGTCTCTAGATTTCTCAAGTTAGTAGGCATCTTGCTAGATTGCCTCCCTCCTTTAAGGTATTCCTTATGTCTAGGTGTGCACTAGTCACCTACATACTCCTTAAAACACTTGCTCTAGGTTGAGCAAGTTGCTAATGTAGCTTAGCCTAATTCTTAGGAAAAAACACATATTAATATGCAGGGTTACTGAGCTAATAGAAACTTAGAAAAAGTAAAGTAATTTACTTTTGTAAGTTTTAATCTTAGTCGGTTGTTGACCACTCCGTGTCAACTACCTATAGCAGTACACTTTTCGTAAAGGGATTCCATCGTGTTTGAGCATTCAGATCATCTTGTATCAGTTTGTTAGAGTTGTAAACCCCATTATGCAAAATGTTAATGTAAATGATGCTAGTATGATCGTGTGTATGTAACAACCTAGGTAAGCCTATTATCTTGGTGACGAATTTTATCCTAGGAGGTTTTTCGTCTCACTGATTCATTTGTGTTTCTAAACACAGAGGGTCGGCAAAGTTTTTCCGTCCAGCTCCACCCCAAAGCTAGAGTGGAATTTATCATCAAGGTCTTAGGTGAGTCCTAGTGTTTTAGTCGATTCTTTTGTAAAAGTGAATTGAGAATAATTTAAGCTAATTGGCTAAATTATTTTATTACAAATCAATTGGTCTACTAGATCATATTGCGTCGTAGAATTGGGTAATAAATTGAGGGTCTATAATGAATGGGTGTTCCTCCTTTGAGGGTTGAAATTGTAATATCTTGACGTAAAAAATATTTTGGTGCATGGTCCCTCATATTTAGACACCATGGCTAAAATAATAGAGGGTGGAAAAATTATTAATTCCCTCAAGTGTCAATTAATTAAATTTTCTGGCAAAAATAAATTAAAATCCTAAGCCAGAAATTTAGTTAATTAGAGTCAAAATGAAAATCCTAGAGAAATTATATTCTTCAAGTGGAAAAATTTGTTGGTATCAACGAAACTAATTTTTGGAGGTCCCCCATCAAGGGAATATTGAAAATTTCAAGAAAAATTGGACCCTTGGGCCTTGGTGGTTAAGTCAAAGTCAATTTTTTTAGGAAATTAGCTCAAAATAATTATTTTTGAGATAATTAAAAATAGTTTTTATGAGAAATTCGAAAATTCCTCAAAAAATAAAGATTTTCGGCTGTGGAGATTAAAAATTGATCAGATATCTATCAATGGTCGAGATTAATTTGACGGGGATCAAGCCAACTAGCCGTTATTTTCCACTTTGAGGATTTATCTATAAATTAGAAGTCATTTGCTTCTCAAGTTACTGATGTTTTTTGAAGAAGCTCTAAGTCAACCTATGTTGTAATATTTTTTCTGGAAATAATAAAGAAGACTTTGGGGTTTATTCATGGTGTTGTTTCTCTTATGCTTATTGTGGTAAAATTTGAATCATGTTCTTAATGCTCTATTGAATTATATTTTATGAGTTATTTTTTCTTTAGCCATCGAGTGGATTAACTATTTGCACAGGTATCTTGCATTAGTTATTGGGTTTAGACAAACATTATAGCTTGATTGATCTAGCAGGTATCTCGAGATCTTGAGGGTTATGGTGTTTATCTAGCCCCTATTGATCTAATAACTTGATCTGAAGTGTGAAGAGATCTCAAGGATTCAGAACTTGGGTGTGGGGGGAAGTCTTCGGTTGGACCAACCAACTCCCAAGACAAGAAAGCTTAAGAGCCTGTTATCGCTCAAACTAGCAGGGGGTCCTAGAGGGGCACTGGCTAGGTCAAGAACAACAATGAAGCTAAGACCCACTGTCACCACAACTAAAGCTTCTTACTCTTTATGGAATTTCACCGATGGGAGGAGATCCGATATGTAGAGAATCACTTATGAAGGATAGATCAACTAAGATGGATGTGAAGTGATCTCAGGGACCCTTTTCCTAGGGGAGACTCAAGAATGGGACTTGCTTGCTTCTTAAGCAAGGTACAAGGCTTTCTAGGAGAAGGGGATAAGGATTTAAGAACTAGGTTTAGGGAGTGTGAATTGTAAAGGAGCTTCCAAAACCCTAAAATCCTTGTTGAACTTGGTTTCCCAAGTGGTTTTTTAAGAGTTGACTTTGATAAGGTATGGGACCACACAGGACCAAGTGGACCCAGGTTAGGTCAAGAGGAAAGAGTTTAGCAACCAATGATAGATTTGATGACCTAAACAAGGAGGATAAGGGGATCAGAGAAGTGATTTTCACTCAAAGGTGCAAAATGATCCCTATGAAGAACTAGCCTAGGGAAACCTAGGGCAAAATCCAATGTCGAGGCTAGGGCTTGGGAAATCTCACAACCCGACCGTTGGAATTCCCTCAAATTTGGAGGAGGCCTAGGAGAGACATTAGCGCATTAGAAGCCATGAGATCAAAATTTTTCTATGGGTGGTTTGTCGGGAAAATGATGCCCTAGGAGCCCTAATGTGGTTAGACCTAGAATAAAGGAGAGGTGAAGAAAAATGTTTCTTTAAGTGATCACCTTATGGTAGACCAATGCCTAATCCTTTGGGAAGATTGGAGTCAAGAAGAATATGAAGATAGACTTTGTTTCTAGGTCAAGGAGGCTCTAAGATCAACTTCGCTTGTCATTAAGGCAAAGGAGAGTGACCTTAAAATATTTTATACTTCATTTTGCAAGGTGAAGTGGCTTATCAAGATAATTTCAACCATAGAATTATCCTTAGGAGAATTCGTTCAACATACATGGCCCATACATAGAGATATGCTATATAGAAACATAATTACACAATTTCGCAGTAAATGCATGCAACAACTAGCCCTAGTATTGTGAAAATCTCATTATCAATGTATGTGACAAAGTAAAAGAATAAATACCATTAAATATGTACTTACATATAAGAGAATATATCCAACCACCAATAAACTTGCCAATCAAGAAGCTCCAAGGTAAGAAAAGACGATCCATACATCAAAATTCATCCATGCTCCAACATTGCATCCACCAAGAAGGAATAGTGAAAATCTCAAGAGAGATACAAGTCCAAAGCAAGTGATGATGAGAAATGAAATCTCATCATTTGTATTTATCAATGTTGTTAAAATCGCGATATCATCGTATAATCGCGATAATTTCAATGAAAGGAGAAAATCGCGCTTAGTAATCGGATTTTTTTTTTGCCCGATTTTTTTCAAAAAAATCATGGGAGGCTCGGGCAACGCGTTTTAGAAGGGAAAAACACGATTTTTTTCATTTCATTTGGACAGCAGAGCGCGCGGTGGGGTTTGGAGACTTGGAGTGTTGGAGGCTTGGGGATTTTGCCATTTTGGAGCTAAATCAACTACGTGGAGGAGAAAATCAAAGAGTGTGCTAAAGAGAAGACCGATTATCTCCATAAAACTGGTATGGGCACCAATGTGTTTTGT
Source organism: Pinus tabuliformis (assembly GCA_031772625.1). Lineage (NCBI taxonomy): Eukaryota > Viridiplantae > Streptophyta > Pinopsida > Pinales > Pinaceae > Pinus > Pinus tabuliformis. Next base: position 681,640,717 of record CM062818.1, on the reverse strand, counting down.
TTTCACTGTTTTGTAACTTTGTTTTTGTTTTTTTTCAATGTTTTTGGTTGGGTTTGGAATGGGGTTTTTGACATTTGTCCAATGTAATTTTTTTTAGTTTTTTGGTTGGGTTTGGAATGGGGTTTTTGACATTTGTCCAATGTATTGTTTTTTTAGTTTTTTTGGTTGGGTTTGGAATGGGGTTTCTTAAACTGTATGTAATTTTTTTTAGTTTTTGTACAATGTAAATAGTAAAATACTAAATTGTAAGTTTGTAACTTGTAAATACTAAATTGTAATCCTTATTTTCCCATAGGTTCACCGAAACACTATTCAAGTTTTCAACTTCAAAGTTCAAAATCAAACATGCCAAGGAAATTGGACCCTTTCTAAGAATTTGGTGAACCTAATGCTTCGAATGATAGACTAAACTTGACTTGCAAGTTGTGTAGGCACCATATGTCCGGGGGGGGTGTACAGATTGAAGTATCACCTTGCAAAAATCCCTGGATTTGATGTAAGGCCTTGCAAAAATACAAATCCTGAACTCATCCAAAGAGCCATGAAAGCATTGGAAACTTTAGACCACAATAGAGAGGCCAAAGAAGAAATGAAGAGGCATCTAAAAAAGTCCGCTGAACAAGCAAGTGCCATTGGTTCTATTGCAGCATCAACCAATTCGGTAGCTGCCTCATCATTTTTTGTTCCTCGAACCACACCTGGTTCACAGCCATCTATCAATTCAATGCTAAAAAAAACTGAGAAAGAAAAAGCTGACAAGTTACTGACAAAATTTCTCCTTTGGAGTGATATTCCTTTCAACATTGTAAGGAATAATCCATTTTTCCAACCTGCTATTGATGCTATTGCAACTGTTGGCCTAGGGTACAAAATCCCTTCTTATCATGACATGAGAGGCCAGATTCTTCAAAATGAAAAGCTTGACTGCACCAAAATATTAGAGGATTTTAGGGCATCATGGGCACAAACAGGATGCACTGTGATGTTAGATGGTTGGACTGACCAAAAAGGGAGAACCCTTATAAACTTCTTGGTTAGTTGTCCCAAGGGGACTATGTTTATCAAATCCGTTGATGCATCTGCACAAATCAAAGATGCAAGAACTTTATGTGATTTGCTAGATGTGTTTATTTTGGAGGTGGGTGCAAAAAATGTTGTCCAAGTCATAACGGATAATGCTGCAAATTATGTTGCTATTGGCAGGATGCTTATGGAGAGGCATCCTACTTTGTTTTGGACACTTTGTGCTGCACACTGTATTGATTTGATGTTGGAGGACATAGGGAAAATTCCCTTTGTCAAAGATATTGTTGAGTCATCCAAAAGCATTACAAAATTTATATATAACCATACATCTGTGCTTAGCTTGATGAAAAGATTCACCAACAACAAAGAGTTAGTGCGCCCCGCCATTACACGGTTTGCCACTAGTTTCATATCTCTTCAATCCCTCTTGAATTCTATGTGGGATGTGAAGAGAATGTTTCTTTCAGAGGAGTGGCGTGCTTTGCCAATGAGTCACAAACCAGAGGGAGAGGCCATATGCAAACTAGTTTCATACCAGGAAGACTTCTGGGCGGGAGTGCAGGAGGTGTGCGCCGTTACTGAACCTTTGGTAAAGGTTCTTTGGTTAGTTGATGGTGAGAAGCCCACAATGGGCTATTTGTATGAGGCCATGGACAAGGCCAAAGAAGCCATTCGGGCCTACTATGATGATAAGGGAGATGAGGGGTTTCAGAGACAACTCCTCCTATGGGGAGTGATTGATGAGCGATGGAACAACACACTCCATCGTCCCATTCATGCTGCTGGGATTTTCCTGAACCCCGCATTTTCTTACGCATGTGGGTTTGTATTTGATGCTGAGATCATGGATGGATTCTTATCCTATGTCCAGAAGATGGAGCGATCTCCAGCAGAACATACAGAGATCTCTAAAGAAATTGAGACATATAGGATGGCAGGTGGCACATTTGGCTTTGACATGGCTGTGACTGATAGGACAATTAAAATGCCAGGTATTTTTTAGTTTGCAACTTTGTTTCAAATTTCATTGTCTCTTCAAATTCCATTTTTTTCCTTATGTTTATTTAAAATTTTATTTGTAATTTTGTTGTAGATGCATGGTGGAGAATGTATGGTGCTAGGGTACCCCTCCTGCAAAAGCTTGCCATTCGAATCCTCAGCCAAACATGTAGCTCCTCAGGATGTGAGCGCAACTGGAGTGTATTTGAAAAAATACACAACAAGAAGTGCAACAGGTTAACACTTATTATTTCATGATCTTTGTACAGGTTGGAGTCCTAGTGACTTAATGACATGGTCTACGTCTACTACAATCTTCGATTGTGGGTGAGGCAACTTGAGAGGACACCTGATATGGAGGCCATCTCATTGGATGGGATTGACACCACTGCTGCATGGAGGGTTGAGGCCGAGAGGCCTCTCATGGAGTCTGTTGATGATTGGTTAGTGCAGGATGTAGTGGAGGGGGAGGAGGAGGAGGAGGAGGAGGATTTGGAGCAATAGGAGGAGGAGGTGACACCACTTGCCCGGGCTACCCCTGCCACCAGTAGAGGACGTGATCTACCTCCTATAGCTCCTACTTCTAGTTCTTCAGCTTCTAGAGAACAGCAGACTCCACTGCCAACTCCACCGGCACCAGCATCTACATCTAGAGGGAAAGGGAAAGCTATAGCATTTTCTCGCAAGAGGGGCAGAGGAAATCAATAGTATTAGTTATTTGGTTCATTTCATTGTATATGACATTATGACTCATGATATGAGATACATTATTATATTTTTTGTTGATATTTTGAGGCTGAGTTGGGACTCAGGAATTAGGACTTACTATTCAGGACATGATTCACTGTTATGTGTGATTTTAGCATTAGAAATGATATTAAACATCTTATATATTAGTTCTTTTATCATATTTATGTGTCAATGTATTTATTTTATGTTGTAGATGGTTTAGATATTAAAAAAATTGAAAAAAAATGAATATTTTTGTACCAAACGATTTTTTCCCGATTATTACCGATTTTTTCCGATTTTTTCCTCGCGCCGATATTATCCCAATAACGATTAGTGCAACATTGGTATTTATACACCTCTAAGGAGTTTGATTTAACTATTTGAGCCTACATTAGCCCCTAAAATAGAAATAATGTGCAATAACTAACTTCTGGTTAAGCCCGAAGGGATAGCTCAGTTGGTCGAGTTCCTGTTGCTAAGTACCTCGCTTATCAGGAGGTCACAGGGTCAAATATCCTCGATGCCCTTGGGGTTAGGCCTTGCTAGTTTGGCCGATGGGTAGATCCCTTCGGGTTGATCTACCTGGATTTTCCTGTGGATGTAGCGGCCACTCAATGTCCGTGAACCACCCTTAAAAAACACTAACTTCTGGTTTCAAACCCACCAAAATAGCTCATAAACAAAATAACAAGCCTCTCAAGAGGTCGAGTGATCAATAATACATATCGTTGGGCTCTCTAAGAAGCCTGATGAAGTCCATAAGTGCCATAATGATGAATAGGACTTCCAAAAGTAATGGACAAGGGGTTGACCCATTGTTCTCCACATAATAAACCTGTGGTGCTCCCAATGGGTGTGAGGGCACACAAGTGACCTCATGGGTTTCCAAGTAAGTTGAATATGCCTGTAGATCATCTGTAAGGGCTCAGATGATGGTGTAAGTGATGCCACATCAACATACAAGTCCTGGGTCATCTGCCAAGTGCATGGTACAATTGTGGGGTTGTCTAGGCAAAGGTAAACTAGGTGCATCTTCCTTGTCCAATAGGTGAATCTCGAGCAATATCTGAACATCTCTGGGGATCCATGGAGTGTTGTCTATTGATGTGGAGGCCCGTGGCTCTCAACACACACCCTACATGTGCCAATGTAGCCCTCTGGAGGGTTAGGACCCCGTATAGGGAGGCCAAACCAAAAATGTAGACCCCCTACAATCCTACATAAGATCCAATGCGTCCCCTAGCCTTCCAGTACAACAAGTCATCAAGGAAATCGAGTAAAGGAGCTTACAAACCATGGACAACAGGTGGGGATTTCATAATGGCATGCCCTTCCATAATAGGCTTTGGCATATGCTAATGTTTCCAAGCTCCACGTGGGGTTAACCAAGTATCCAATTAGGTGGTTTCTACTTCTAAAGGGGATAGTATGTCCAAGGTAAATCCTTTAAAAGGGTTGTGGCATGTGATGGAGAGATGAATGGAGTAGGGAATGAAAGGGGTAACCCTGGATCACATGTTGGGGTACAAGGGTAGCTAATATAAGGGAAGCCCACACTTGGGTATATAATGTATAGGAGGGAGAAATCATGGTACATAAGGTGCCCCGACCTTGATTTTTCCACCCTTCTTTATATGCCTTTTGCCTTTTATTATTTTTCTTTAATTGACTGCTTGGGGCTCGAGGGGTAAGAGCATGATGTGTGAGATATAATAGTGGATACCCCCTTCAAGGTAGGGCGGTTCATTGCACACCAGGGGTTGGGACAATCATGCGTTCCTAAATGATAAAGGAGGCTCATTTAGGGCCTGTAGGAACCAGGGTGATGGCCATGACGATGGGGTAGAGCTCATGTATTAGATTTTTCCCACGTGCTAATTGTGTTTGTCTCGACCATCTTTTGCTTTTTGTTGTTGGATGTGGCTTATTATGCTTTTACTTTTCTTTTTAGCTGCATCAACCTTCGAGGCATCATTCCAAGCCTGACCCAAGGTGTGGGCAAGGGGAAGGGGAAGGCTAACACTATGTGGAACGAGTGGAGGAATGTGGACCCAAGTGGGAGAAATGATGAATGGGATTATAATGAGTGGAAGGGGAGTAATATATACGTATGGGGGAATGGGACCACGCAACCAAAATTAGGGTTTCCCATGTAGTACCATCCCTAAAGCCCAAGGGTCAGTAAAAAAGATCCCACGAGACTAGAGTCCAAGGCTAACATCCGAATGAGGTCTAGGGGACAAGAGCACAGACCTAGCCCACTCTTTCCCTTTAATCCCCCCATTAATCCATGCCCAAAAGTGTCCATGATAAGCAAACTACAATACTCAATTACCAAATGAAAAGGCATACCTTTAGATTCGGGAGGCCCACCTTCAAACATACGATCATGGAAGATGGGTGAGGGACCACATGGTTGGCCCAGGTGGCGGGGAAATGGCACAACGAGCTAGTTGCAAGGAGTTGCTCGCTGTCAGCTGTGGACCATCTTGGAGAAAAAAATCTCCTAGGGATATCACCCACAAAATGGTGGGTAACATCTGGCTCCAACTGGGATGTGATCTCTTGAGGAATTGGACGAAGCTACTCGAACGAGAGATCACGAGAACTCCAACAATCTCTTGGTTACCGTAGACCTGTTACCTGCAGATATAATAGATGAAAAACATGGGGCAGCATGCTTTCGCGGCGTCTCATGATCGCACATGCTTGGATTAGGCCCATAAAATCAACTCATAGAGGTAAAATGCAATTTTTAAATCTATATGTAACTAATATATCATGAGAAATATCATATGACATTAGTTCTAATGCTGAATCAACATGCAATGCATCCTACTCTACCATGCATATGATACAATATCAAGTCTCAAGGAAAAGGGTGATAAGACTTAATTTGACTGGCTTGGGCCAAAGTTCGTCATTGAGTTTAGCAATGTAATAATAGTCCTCCCTTACTTTTCCATGAATCTTGACAGGCATTGGGTTTCTATCAGCCAAGTCCAAGTCAAAGACCTTATATTCCTTCTTAGGCTTCCACTTCTTGCTTATCTTGGGATTTGATCGTTTGAGAATGCAGACTGCTTGTGATCGGAGAATAGGGGAAGGCTCTTCGATTTCATGTGTTTCATAGTATGGGATTGGTCCAAGCTTGATCACATGAGAAAGGTAGGTAGGCTCTCTATAGAGGACAAAAGGGGTACTGTCGATTTGTGGGATAGTTGCATATGACAGGTCCATTTGGAGATGGCCTCCAACTGTGGCTCCCCACTTCCTAGATAAGAGCATTCCCCACACATCAAGGACATTTATGACCACAACATCCATGAGAAGCGATATATCAGGGTTCCTAGCCAAAGAGACCTTCCACCTCTACGGGCTTGGAGTTAAAACCACATACCTTTTTGTATGGGCGAGTGATGTTAAGACCCAATTGCTTCATAATTTTTAGAGGCATGATGTTTGCGGAAGCCCCTGAGTCTAACATACAATTGTGTAAGAAGAGGTCATTGATAGCCAAAGTGAGCATAAATGGTTCATACCCAGGGTTTCGGTCAGGAATATGAATGTTTTGTAAGTCTTCGGGTAATTCTTCTTCCTGGATACCTAGGGACTTCTTGATTTGCTGTTGTTTCTCGGGAAGTTTTGCAATTTCTTTCAAAGGAAAGGGTATGCTTATTTTCCCTATGACAACCCCTATGTCAATGTCAAGCTTAACCTTTTTTCCCTTCTCTTTCTTCTTGATGTTTTCCTTTCTTGAAGGATCCTTTTTTGAATTGGCTTTGGTTGGGGGATCCTTCTTGGGAGGAATTTCAGGGGGAGACTCCTTGGGAGGGGCTTGCTTAAGCAATGAATCTTCTTTAGATGGTTCCTTAGAGGTTGCATGGTCTTTGTTATTTTCTTTTCGTGAATATTGAACCCCTTTGAATTAGAGTTAAGAATGGCTTCTTCCTTTTCGTCCTTAAGGGTGACCTCAATAATGGGAGGGTGTGTGTACGAGCCTCCCAGCAAAATGTTAAAGGTGTTGGATTCCACAAGGTTAGCTTACTCATCAATTTCTCCATCCTCGCTTTCTCCCTCTTCACTTCCCTCATCCTCAGAAGATGATTCTGGCTCAACAACATTAGTTGGAGCCAAAGTGTTTGGGAATTGGGACGAGCTTGGCCTATCTTCTTCATTTTTCTTTTTGGGAAAGGGTTTTCCTTTTGGAATATAACTAGATTTTTGGGTCCTTACCAAGGAAGTGATTTTATTCATGATTACCCTGTCACGTGAGTTGGCTTCTTCAGTAAACTTCTCCATTTTCTTGAGGATGGTCAGGAGGGTTTCTTCATGTTGATCTTTGGATCTCTCCTTCTTGACCTCGACTTTAGCTCTAGGGTGGTCAGTGACATCCACCTTCGAGATTCGTAAGTTTTCCTCAACTTCCATTGCTATCTCTTTGGCTTCAGCCAATGTGGAAGGTTTCTTGTCCCTTAATGCATAGGTTAAGTAGCCACCCACAAGTTTTATGAATTTATCAAGGATATTAGCTTCGGAGGGTTTCAAATGATCGGGGATATCCTTGACAACCCTATCAAATTTTTGAATGAATTCCCCTATGTCTTCCCTTCCCTTAGTTATTTGATAGAATTTTCAATGTTAAAGGTTCCTTTGGCATTGCATGACCATCTCTTCATGAATAGGTCTTCGAAGTTATCAGAGTCTTCTATGCATGCTGGAGGAGACTAAGGTACCATTCACTTGCCTGTCCTTCAAGCGATAGAGCAAAAAGCATCATGAGCCTATCTTCATCCAAGATCATCTAGGGGACATCTGCCAATAGAATTCCTCAACAAAGTCATGGGTAGTCCAAGTAGCATCCTATTTAAACTTGGGTAACCATCGGTTATATTTTTCAGGTAATGGTTTGGGATCATCACTCAATTTCAAAGGGGCAAAGACACTAACCAAGTGTTTTTCACTTTTGGTCATCTTGGGTTGGTCTTGTTTTTGCTCAGTATTAGAACTAGATGCCATCTTTGGGGAAGGATCACTAACTTTCTCAAATTCAAGGAGAAGGGCAATTCTAATAGGTGATGGAGTTCGTTCTCCCCTTTTCACAGCGTCCCTAATTAAAGGAGGAATGTTGTCGCCTTCGAGTAAACTAGGGGTTTGGACAATGAATGGAGTCGCCAGAGGAATGCTTATGGATTTTGTTAATGAATCAATTCCTCAATGATTCACTAGGGAGGTAGACCTTCTTCCTCCCCGGCAAATGGCAACAAAACGTTACCGCTCAAACTAGCAGGGGGTCCTAGAGGGGCACTTGCTAGGTCAAGAGAAACAATGAAGCTAAAGCCCACTGTCACCACAACTAGAGCTTTCTACTCTTTACAGACTTTCACCGATGGGAGGAGACTCGATATATAGAGAATCACTTATGAAGGATAGATCAACCAAGATGGGTGTGAAGTGATCCTGGGGACACATTTCCTAGGGGAGACTCAAGAATGGGACTTGCTTGTTTCTTAAGCAAGGTACAGGGCTTTCTAGGAGAAGGGGATGATGATTTAAGGACTAGGTTTAAGGAGTGTGAATTGTAAAGGAGTTTCCAAAACCCTAAAATCCTTGTTGAACTTGGTTTCCCAAGTGGTTTTTGAAGAGTTGACTTTGACAAGGTATGGGACCACATGGGACCAAGTGGACCAGTTACCGCTCAAACTAGCAGGGGTCCTAAAAGGGGATCCTTGAAGGCATACTACTAGGCTAAGGGCAACAAATGGAGCAATAGCCCACTGTCACCTCGGCTAAGGCTCCCTGCTCTTTATGGACTTTCACCGATGGGAGGAGACCCACTATGATGAGGATCACTAAATGGATAGACTAATGATAGGGTGAGGGGTGATGCTAGAATCCTATTCATAAGAAAGGCTCAAATATGTGGCTTGCTTGCTTTGGAGGCAAGGTTTAAAGCTCTCAAGGAAGGGCTTAAGTGGAATTTCAAGGTTTAGGTTTAGGGTATGTATCTTATAATGGAGGTTTCCAGGCCTTGAAATGCTTGTGAAAACTTGGATTCCAGTGATCCTTGAAGAATTTCTGTTAATAGTGTATGGGACAACACGGGACCAAGTGGACCCGGGGGTCGGTCAAGGGGATAGGGTTTAGCAACCAATGATATGTTTGACCTATTCCGGAGGGGGGAAGGGACCAAAGAAATAATTTTTAATGCAGGACAATGTGAGGGTCCCAATGAGGCTTTTAGCCTAAGGAAACCAAGGGCAAGATTCAATATCGAGGCTGGGGCTTGAAATATCTCAAAATCCCACCATTGGAATTTCTTCAAAATTGGAGGGCACCTAGGAGACACACCAACGCAGTAGTGGCCAAGAGATCAAACCTTTTTTATCAGTGGTTTGCAAGGTAAATGATGCCCTAGGATACCCAATGGGCTAGGCCTAGAAAAGGAGAGGGAGTTGGATGTGAAAGTTTTAAGATGATCACCATTGGGTGGATCTACCTAATCCTTTTGGTAGAAATGGATTCAAGGAGAATTATGACTATGGACCTTCAAATTTTTTAAGTCAAGGAGGCTTCAAAGACAACTTCGCTTGGCACTAGGGCAGCAACAAAAGTAGCGTCAAAGACTTTATACTTCGTTTTGCAAGATTATGGCTTATCAAGATGAATTTGAGTAATGAAACATCCATACGAACATTCATTCATTATACATGGCCCATACATGAAGCATTCACTATCCAGAAACAAAATTTCCACAACTTTGCACAAGAGATGCCACAAATAAGCCCTAGTTTTGCGAAATCCCAACAACAATGTATGTGACAAAATTAGAAAGAAAGAATAGCATTAAAATGTTCTTACATGTATAAGAATATATCCAACCATCCAAAAACTTGCCATCAAGAAGCTCCAAGACATGAAAATTATCCAAACATCAAAATTCATTGCATGCTCCAAAAATTCGTCCACCAAGAAGGAATAGCAAAAATCTCTAAAGAGATACAAGTCCAAACCAAGTGATGATGCTAAAATGAATCCTCACCACTTCTATTTATACACTTCAAATGCGTTCGATTTAGCTACTTGGGCCAACATTAGCCCCTAAAATAAAAATAATTTGCAAAATAACTAACTTTTGGTGACAAGCCCACCAAACTAGCTCATAAACAAAAGAATAAATCTCTCAAGAGGTTGAATGATCAAAAATACATGTCGTTGGGCCTTCTAAGAAGCTTGATGAAGTCCATAAGTGCCACAATGATGAATAGGATTCCCAAAAGTAGTGGACAATGAGTTGGCCTCTTGTTCTCCAAATAATAAACTTGTGGTGCTCCTAATGGGTGTGAGGGCACACAAGTAACCTCATGGGTCTCCAAGTAGATCGAAGATGCCTATAGACCATCTATAAGGGCTCAAATGATGGTGTAAGTGATGCCACATCAACATACAAGTCCTAGGTCATCTGCCAAGTGCATGGTATAACTGTGGGGCCGGTTGGGCATGGTGAACCAGGTGCATCTTCTGCGTCCAATTGGTGAATCGCGAGCCATTTATGAACATCTATGGGGATCCATGGAGTGTTGTCTACTATTGTGGAGGCCCATGGCTCTCTACACACACCCTACATGTGCCAATGTAGCACTCTGGAGGGTTAGGACCCCATATAGGGAGACCAAACCCAAAATGGAGACCATCTGCAATCCTGCATAAGATCCAATGCGTCCCCTAGCCTTCTAGTACCACAAGTAATTTAAGGAAATCGAGTTAAAGAGCTTACAAACTATGGACAATAGGCGGGCACTTCATAATGGCATGCCCTACCATAGTGGGCTTTGACATGTGCTAATATCTCCAAGCTCCAAATGGGGTTAACCAAGTACCCTATTAGGTGGTTTCTACCTTTAAAGGGGATAGTATGTCCAAGGTATATCCTTCAAAAGGTGGTGGCATGTGATAAAGAGATGAATGGAGTAGGGAATGAAAGGGGTAGCCCTGGGCCACATGTTGGGGTACAAGGGTAGCTAGTAAAAGGAAAGCCCACATTTGGGTATATAATGTAAAGGAGGGAGAAATCGTGGTGCATGAGGTTCCCCGGCCTTGATTTTTCCACCCTTCTTTATATGCCTTTGCCTTTTATGATTTTTCTTTGATTAACTGCTCGGGGCTCAAGGGATAAGAGCATGATGTGTAAGGTATAGCAGTGGATACCCCCTTTAAGGTAGAGTGGTTCATTACCCACTAGGGTTGGGACTTGTTGACCACTACGTGTCAACGACCCATAGTAGTACACCCCCTTTTTTCGCAAAAGGGATAGTGCCTGATTGACGTGTTCTTGCCATCCAGCTATCATCATCAGCCTAAGGATCATCTTATAATGTAAACCCAGTCTGCATGTGTACAATGTAAATAATCTCAGCAGATCTGTGTCGTGTATGTAATCACCTAAGTAAGCCTAGTTTTCTGGTAACGATCTACATTCTGGGAGGTTTTTTGTCTCACCGATCCATTCTTGGATGGTCGGCAGAGTTTTCTTTCAGCCTACCCCAAAGCCGGAATGGATTTTGTCATTGGAATCTTAAGGGAGTCCTAGTGTTCTAAATCGAGTCTATGTAAAAGTGATTTGGGAATATTCCTAACTATTTGGTTAGGTTATTTTATTACAAATTGCTTGATCTGCTAGATTATATTTGTGTCGCAAAACTGGGTAGTCTGTGAGGGTTTTTTGCAAACGGGTTTCCCCTCTTGAGATGTAAAAATGTAAAAAATCATGATGTAAAGTGTCTTGAGGGTTAGAAAATAATTTATCCCCTCATAGGTCCTAATTCCTATGTAAATTTAAGTTTTTCAGAGGTAAAATTTAAAAAATTAAATCTTAATAGGTCCAGGGACTAAGGTTAATTGATTATTTTGCTAAATTTTATGACTTGGGTCCCTGGGGTTAAGACAAAGTCAAAATTTTGAGGAAATAAATGCAACATTTTAATTTTTGAATTTATTAAAATGCATTTAATTGAAAAATTCGAAATTTCCTCAATATTTAAAATTTCGACGGATGAGATTAAAAGAAATTTTGATCCTCATCAATGGTCGATATCACTTTGACAAGGATCACTCAAACTTGGCATTGGAGGATTTATCTTTATATAAGAGGTCATTTGTCAGTGAGTGTCATCCGATCTTTTGATCGTGTATTAAGCGAAAAGCTCTCTTGTAATATTTTATGAGAAATAAAGAAAGACTTTGGGGTTAATTTCTGCTAGTGTTACTCTTCATGGAAATCCTGTAAGATGTATTATTTTCATGCGTAATTTCTTTTTTGCCATTAATAATAGCTTCCAAAGAGTGATTTGAGTACAGGTATCTTGCTCAGTCGCTGGGGTTTGAATGATAATTTAAGTTTTGAATATAATAGCAGGTATCTCTATTAGATCTGAATTTTATTATTGTTTTCTCGCTCTATGTTGACGACTAAATTGAGTTTTGCAGGAAAATCCTTGATTATTAGATCATCGGGCGTTCGGGGAAGTTCTCGGCTGAACCAGCCAACTCCCGATCCGTGTTTTCTGAAGAGCCCAGCTTAAATGTGATCCCGGGCTTATCATAAGATATTTTTGTGGGTGATGCATGAAGGGTTTTGAGCTTAGTACCTCCTCTAAAATTCAAAAAAATTATTTTTTCTGTGCTAAATCGTTGGATCTGGCTGTTGAGAGCCTCAGATCATCAGATCTGGGAGCAGAGTCAGACTCACATTCCCTAGATCTGATAGATCTGCCATTTACGTACATAGATCTGTTATTAATTTTAGTTTTTTTACTTTGGTTTTCAGGGTTTTAGTGTTTTTTGGGTCATTGTGTATATCGTTTGGGTGTTTTTTGTTGTATTGTAGCTACAGATCTGAAATTGAAAGTTGTGCAGAGTCCAGATCTAGGCCCTGGAGGGTAAGATCTAGATTTCTAGTTTTCATCAGCATCATTTTTTGCAGGGAAATTATTTATTTTCAGATCTGGAAAATTTTGTGAGGGTTTCATCAGGCAAATCTGAAGCAGAAGGATTTAAAATCTTAATTAAGATTTCTAGGAAAAAAAATTATATTAAAATGGGTTTCTGGGCTACCATTTTGCAGATTTGTTTGGGTTCAATGTTCAAATTTCGAATTTTTTTAGGGACCCTCTCAGACTACCCTTTGTTATATGCATTTTCCATCTGCATTTAAAAAGGCCTCTCACGCATCCATTCCTCACCACAACAAACCATTCCCCCTACACTGCCTTGCATCGCCATCCGTTTGCTACATTCCTAAACTCCTCAATGCTGCCCAGCTACTCCCTTTCCCTGCGTTTTTGGCCACCTACATCTGCTGCTCCATCACGCAGCTCCCTCCACGCAGCTTTCGTTTCTCCCTAACCCCTCAGTCCAGCTCCACGCAGCCTTCACCCTCATCTCCCCACGCTGCCAGAGCATCTGTCCAGCTCTCCCCTTCATTTGCGCGCTGGCCATCCCACGCTGCCCGCAGCCTTCTCTTGCGTCTTTCTTTTCCTTACCATCTGCCTGCATCCCTTTCTCCCTTCCACGCAAACCAGACTTCCTGCTCACCCTCTTGTTGTCCGTCTACCCTTCCAAATCTAAGACTGCACCCTCGTCTTGCTCATCGAAGCCTTCTCTGATTTGCGTTGCCTTCTCCATCGTTTCGCTGCCAAGAAACCCTCGACGTCGCCATCCTCCTTGCTCATCCGCGTACCTGCACAACAACAAACTCACATTTCGACTCTTTTTTTTATTATCATTTCGTATGTGTTTAGTTTGGTTAGGGTTAGTCGTATGTGCATTTTTTTAGTTTCATCGATTTAAGACTTAGGGTTAGATAGGTAGCGTTTAAAAAAATATTCAAAAGAAGTGTTTTTATTTTTGAATTAATTAAAAAAAAAATTCGATTTTGGTTTCATTTAGATTTTATTTTTGTTTTATTTTGACTTTGATAAAAAAATTCTAAAATTAAAAATCTAAAAATTTCTAAAAATCCTAAACATTAAAAAATTTTAAATCTAAGAAAAATATAAAAATGAAAAAACTTTAAAAATTAAAAAAGATTAAGAAAATCTAAAAAAGATTTTGTGACTGAGAATAAACAAAATTAAGGGGTTTATTCGCTTAAACTTTAGAATTTTTAATGTGGCCTATGGCCCATTAAAAATTTTGATTTTTTAACCCTTTGATTAAATTAAATTCCTAAGGAATAATTAAAAAATTTTAACCTAAAGTTCCTTAGTGTCATTTGGTCATTAAATGCAATTTTTTATGATTTTCCTATGGTCAAGGCAGTGTTTATTCGGAAATATCGCGATATTTTAAGGTTTTGAAAATATCGCGCGATTTCCGATATATCGCCGATATTTCGGAAAATATCGCGCGACGACGGAAAATATCGCCCGGTGACACTGAAATCTTTCCGCGCGGCCTATAAAATTCGATTTTTGGTTTTTTTCATGTCATTTTGTTTTTCTGAGCGTTGGAGAAGGAATGTGGTTGCTGCCAAGGAGGGTTTGAACGTTCCATAGCCATTATTGCCAATTTGCCACCAACAACGAAGATTTCTCTAAGCTGCAAGTGCCAAGAACAGTGAGACAATCTCATTCTTCCCTACAATCATTTTGCTTGGTTTTTGTTTTCCATTTCAAAATGCAAGGGTTTTAAATTTATCATCATAGTGTGTAGGAGAGAGATGCATTGAAACTCTTTGCAAAACATAGTGATTCTCAGAACAAACATATATTCCAGAATCCAAACATTAATTGCTACATCTGTTTCAAAAGATTGCACAAGTCATCAAGGTTTGTCACTATGTTTTCATTGCTGCCATCATAGATCACTGTTAGTGTCAAATTATTACCACTGTTAAGAAACTCTCCATGCCACTATTATGGCCATACATCATCATCGAGTTACTTAGAGGATCATTGTTGTCAGGACTCAGGAGAGTCAAGCTCACTGTGATGTGTCACAGACTCACATCTATATCAGGCCTGTATCATTGTCAAGTCATCATCAGGTTCATAATAAGTTAATAACTAACCATCTAAATGGGGGCCGTTTGGAATTATCCAAAACATCAAACAGGTCTTCTTGAAACAAATGTGGCACGTTATAATCTTTCAATAAATCTGGTGCAACTTCACCGAACTGCACAAGAGAAATGGTGTATTTACTATTAGCAATACCACACATATTTTATAGAAAATAACTTCATATCACTGTCAAGGTAATACAAATACAAAAGAGGTCACTGCTAGGAGGTTGAATACCGAGGTCTAATAATGCACCTACAGCAGTGGTATAACTATAATTATTAATTACGTAACAGTGATATACAGTCACCTCATTTCCTTGGCATATCATTTGCATTGTTAGGCTCTTTCATTGCTTGGCATCTTTGGTTAAAGTGGCAATTATTGCATGATACAAGCTCACTGCCCTCTTAACTTTTAAGTCTGCTCTTTTTTTCATGCCCATTGCAAAATTGCAAATTTGCAAATAATGTAGCAAAAAAAGTTAAAACTGTTTTTTTTTCAACTTTCTTATGCACCCTCTTATTGCCATTTTTCATTCACATTGCAAAATGCAAATAATGTAGTAATTTTTTTTGAATGAGGTTGTTATTACTTATTATTTTTTCATTTTGTGTTGGGGGGTTTAATGCCAATTTTTTGTTTTTTTTGTGCCCTAGGTTTGAATTAGTTCACTACATAGTACAAATGTCAAATATGCCAAAAGCCTTGGACCCATTTTGGGAGTATGGGGAGGCTGTAGGTGGGGCAAATCAGGCATATATATCATGCAACTTGTGTGGGACCAAGATGTCAGGAGGGATTACACGATTGAAATACCATCTGGCTCAACTCTTTGCATATGATGCAGATGTGATGCCTTGTATGGTTTCTAGTGCAGAGGTTATACAAAAAGCTCATGAAGCAATTGCTGAACAAGACAGAAAGAAAGCTGCTAGGGAGAGGCCAATGGTCTCAGATAGATAGCTGCTAGTTTTATTTGTTTTGCAACTTTTGCTACATATAAGTTTATAACTCATGATGATGAAATACTTTTAAAGTTTTATATATGTGATGTTGTTTTGTTTGAGTCGTTGATTGGACAATTATCACTATCAGGGATCAGCAGGATATGCGATGTTATTTTGTTTGAGTCCTTGATTGGACAGTTATCAATTTATCACTATCATGGATCAGCAGGATATGTGATGTTATTTTGTTTGAGTCCTTGATTGGACAATTATCAGGGATTAGCAGGATTTGGTATCGCCTTTGAAGTTTGATGTATCATTTCTATTTGACATCATATATATCAATGCCTTCTTCATATTTATGTGCCAATGTGTTTAGTTCATGTTGTTATTGCTTTATATGTTTAGAAATCTGGAAAAAATGAATATATTATGCATTTTTTATGCTTGCCCATATTTGCCGATATTTTCGTTGATATTGCCGATAAGATATTTTTTGGACCCTCGCCGATATTTTCCCGATACCGATATTATCAACACTGGGTCAAGGTGTGATAAACATTTTTATTCATATTTGGCTATTGAAGAAAATTTATTAAATCTAGATTTGGGCAATCAACGAAAATAATTTTAAATCTAGAATTCCTTTTATATGGATTATTTATGATTGTCACTTTTCGTCACATATTGAAAATCGCTCTGGATAACTTGTTTTATTGATGGTTAATTCAAATATCGAAGGCACTGGTCTATAATTGTTTCTATCTTGTGGTCGTGTCTTGTTTACGTTGGCGTTTAATCTATCAATCTGATTTAATCATTTAGATTCATCAAGTTGTCCATCGTTAAAATCTCCTAGAGCCCGTGATCCACAGGCTTTCTCATCCATTTACCTTAGGGACTACCCCCCTTGACTTGCCTAGGAGAGAGTCTAAACGGAGTGAGTAAGGATTAAGAGTGACAACCCTTACTCTGAGCGTTGTTGCGCTGCCTAGACACTCTGCGCGACAACATTTTTTGGCGCCGTTGCCAGGGATATTTTATTCTCGATGTTTCAACGACATTTCCTCATCGTTTTTAATTATCTCATCTTTTCCACCATTCATTAGCTTGTCAAGCAGCACAACATTTCCTGGCATCATTTGATCTTTTCATCGCCCTATCTTTCGTCATCTCGTTAATCGTTTCATCTGCACCTTTAGCACCTGGACATCTCGGTTCGTTTCTTGTTTGGGTGGCGACTCCATTTCTTTTCATTTATTTTTTCTCAAACAAGAAGCCCTCCCTTATATCTGGTTGTTTGTTGCCTTTTTGATCCTAGAGTTAGATTCATGTTCAAGTGACGATTCCACTTCTTTCATTTCTACAAGAATTTCTATTCGAAGCTCGCTTCTTGTGGATCTCTTGAATTTCTTGATCGGAGGTCTCTCTCTATCATCCATTTGGTCCCCCATTATTCATCATGGATTATTCGTTTACCCCATGTCATTTTACTAATGTTCTCCATGATATTCCGGAAGTGGCTATTCATAAATTGTCTTTGTTCTCAGGTGGTGATTTAGACGCTGTTAGAAAGCATTTATGCAGGTTTACTCGTATAATGCTCATATATTGTAGTTCTCCCCAGTATGATCATGAAGATGTCAAAATGCATCTATTTGCCTTTTCTTTAGAAGGTGATGCTTTGAATTGGTTTAATAATTGTCCTGAAGATTCTTTCACTTCTTTACAAGACATCGTTTATGCTTTTAAAGATAGATATGGTTATCAAGATAGCTCGCCTTGTGCCCCTAAAATTATGCAACAGAATGAAAGTGATTTTGTGAAGGATTCAACTGTCGATGAAAGATTTCAAGACAATTCTCCATATCAAAATGTGCCATCCACCTGTACCATTGCAGATCAAATTTATGATAGTGGAAAAGCAGGGACAAATTGTCAAATCAGTGTCGACAATGAAAGGGAAAATGAGAAGCAAATTATAGAGGAACTAATGTGGCTGGTAAAAAATATGGAGCTTAATCAAGAAAAACTTGTAACTGATTACGTCAAGGATATGAGAACTGTTAGCTCTGTTATGCATTTGTGTGTTTGGAGGACCAAATGACCACCATGGCCATATGTCTTTTGGAGGAGGGAGCTAATTGCAGTTCATTTCATCCTTCCACCTTTGTTTGCATTTATACCCTTGTAACCCCTTAACCTCTATTTTATTCCTAAACCTTGTGTAAACCCATATTTACTTAAACCCCGCATAAACCTTTAAAACCTTGTATAACCCATTCTTCGTTTAATTCCCTGGCATTAACCGCTTAAGCCATTATAACTGCGCATACAAAGAAAATCATAGCCCGCGGGGTCTTTTTACCTGTCACATCACCCTAAAACATGTGCTTTAAATCCTGTCCGTCCAATCCTCCGCCTCGGGATCTGACGCTGTACGCTCCCCCCGCTCCGCCAACCTACTCGACTGTTAGCCCGCGGGGAAGTGGTTTCTCGCCGGCCACGTGTCATATTTTAATTGCATCGCATCGTTACATACGGAAACCGCCTTTGCCCGTAAAGCGGTGTGGGGAAACCACTTACCGCCCTTCCAGTATGGTTCCCCGCTCGTTAACCCGTGTTCACCTCCGTCGCCCGATAGCTGTCCAATCATCCATCCCGCGATCAGACGGCCCACGATCCTCCTTTTCACCTACCCGCCCGATAGCCTCTCAGATCGAATCTCCACCGTTCATTCACATGATCCGACGACCCTCATTGCATCTTCTTTGTCATCTCCCGATAGCTCCTCCCGCGCAATCTCCGCCATTGATTTTTATCATCCGACGGCTGGGATTTGTTCCGCTGTTTAATCTGCCTCCGTGTCTTTCATCGCCTCCCGCCAGTTTCCAATGTAATTTTCGTGTTTATAACAGTCCTGTGCACCTGAAGAAAAAAGGAGCTCATGGTTAAATACTCAGCGCATTTAATCTGCAACCAACTGCATTTAAAGACAGAATGGCCGAAGGACAGAAAGGACACCCTCGAGCAGTTCAACCATTTAGCAGTTATGGAAATGCATTCAAATCATATTTCACCTGTTCAGGAAGGACATCAAAGTACAGAAAGAGCCATTTTGTTCATTAAAAACAATCAAACTGTATCAGAAGCCCATATCTAATTGTAAATGCGGTTGGTGGTCAGTTATTACCCCTCCACGCATGGGTCTGCAGAGCATTTTTTGCAAACAAACTCCATATATACACAGAAAAACGATGTAATGAGGTTGATGAGTGTTATTTTGCTGTAAGGTTCAACTTCTGGAGATTGTAACTGTTGTGATACCTGCAGTGTCTGGTCTTCATTTTCAGCTAATGCAAGCTTCTTTTGTTGTTAATTGCTCACTGTCCACTTCTTCTTCTTTGTTCCAGGCTGTGCCTATTTTGCATTTGTTCATGAGCTGCTGATGTTTAGCATTAGAGGGGCTGTCATCCCCATAGTTGCAGGAATCCCCCCCCCCGGATCCTAGGCCGGAATCGCGTCCCGTACGGAAGCGTTCCGGAACCTCCAGGCGAAGCGCGATTCCTAATTTTTAAATCGATTCCTGGAATGTGGGTTGCGTTGCCTCCGGAAGCGCTATTAAAATCATGTTGTTTGCACGTTGGATTCCAGATCGCTTACGATAGTGGTGGAGTTATGCGAGCATCTCCATGAGGAGTTCTGTAATGAATTATAATTCTCAAAATCTAAAGGTTATTTATAAGAATACGCACTATGTTTTACATACATTCAATGCATCGTCGAGTTATTGAAACTTCACGGTGTGTAGCAAATTATTGTTTAATCCATAACTTGTCATCAGATAATAAATTTGATAATTATTTTAATTGTTTATGTGGTGTGTTTAAGACACAACATTGGACCTTGATTCCTTACTACAATTTTTATGGGTTTGAAGGGTTTTAATATGATTGGTAACTGTAATGATGATCTTTCATTGACAGCCACAAAGTTTCTCATATAGAGAAATGCAATACCCTAACGGAGAGACCTATATCGAGCAATGGAGCATGGCTCAGAAATGAATAGTTATCTTCTTGCGCATATCAGTTATGGTGTTGTAGCTTCTCTGTGAAATAATTAGTAAGTCCAACTCAATACACAATAATCAACAGAGCATAATCATCATATAGGCTATGTCAACATAGAATTGTTGTTGTGCTATTAGTTTTATACGGCTGTTATAATTTTCTATATTGACTGATGTTACAAAATACACCAACTTGTTTACAGATACACTATCAACATAACATGATTAAACATAACATGATTGACCGATTTAAATTTATTTTCTATTATTATGTCACTATGGTAGGCAGTGATAGCGATAACACCAAAGTTTAGTTTTTTCGTACTATACAATTTTTTTAATTTTTTTTTTATGATTTTCAAATGCTAAACCTTAGTTTCAAGTAGATCATACCAAATAAATAGGCTAACGTATACGTCAACTTCGAATTATCGTGTCATGGTGCTCCAATTGTATAATGTACTTGTTTTCAATTTAATAACATGATTGTCGTATACCGGGTTGACATGCGCTCAACAACGTAGGCTTACCTACATCTACCCTATGCTTAAAAATTTGATGTATGTTTGTAATAGCTAGAATATAGATGATTGTTGTACATACTAGTAACTACAATGGAATCATGGATGCCATATCTATCTTGATTTATGCAAAAATATGCATGTTTTCATGTCTTCTACAATTAATTTGGTATTTGGGATGTTTGTTTTGAGTATAAATGCAAAAAAATATAAAAAAATATATATATATAGCAGACGCTTCCGCGGACGCTTCGCTACCTAGATTTTTGGAAAATGACGCTTCCGCGCTTCCGCTTCGCTCCCGCTTCGTGCAACATTGGTCATCCCACCTCTGTGTTAGAATCTAGTTAGTTTCATTGAATTTGTATGCATGTTTCTGTTGTTTTAATGCCAGAGAGCTGTCATCCTGTCTGTACATTAGGAAATAGAATTTGCAGACCTTTTCACTGGTTGCAGCTGGCCATCACAGGGTCCTGTGCATCTGCTAGTGTGATCAATGTTCTCCATCATCACATTTTCTTTAAAACTGTGAGTAATTGGTGGTTAAAAGCCTTGTAGTCTAGGGGTGTTCACCCATGTCTGGGGTTAAGCATAGTGGAAGTGGTTATCTGGCTTGAATATGCAGCATTTCTTTCTTTCATCCACCATTTATCCAACATTTTGTTGAGTTTGTAATGTTCTCGAGCATCTCTGATATACAACCTAGGAGAGTTTCTTTGGGTGATAACAAGAACTTTATACACCCACCTGGAAAAGCGAGATAAGGAGATGGAAACCATGAAAGCTAATCATGACAGGGAAATTAATTCTATGCAAAACAAGTTATTAACTATGGATGAAGAAATGACCATCATGACATTCGATTATAATAATTAGTTGGCTACCATGCAAGCAAATCATAAGAAAAAGATAAACTATATGCAAAATTATTTCATGGGCATGAAAGCAAAGAATGACAAAGCAATAAAAGATATGGAAGCTAGTCAGATATGTCTTCAGAATAACATATTGAGCATGGAGGAAGACAATGCCAAGGAAGTCAGTGCTATGAAGCTTGAACGCTCCAGCCAAATGGATGCTATAACAATACACGTACAAAAATTTCAACAGCGGTCAAAGGATGAAAGAAACAAGGAGACGTCGATAGATCAAAAACCTCCTTATCTGCTGTAACAAGCTCCATCTTATTATGAGGAGGTCATTTGTTCCATTGAAAAGTGGTTAATTGAAGGTGATCCGGATAAAACATAAATTGATAAAAATCAGATGCAAAATGAAGAAAGACATGTCACACATATCTTACATACTTCATCTAAGAGTTTTGAAGCAGAATGTTCCACGTCATCAGTGATACAACTTGCCACAAAGAAAAAGCGCAAGAGAAAGAGAATGAGAAAGCGATTTGATACATCAGATGGCCGCAAACAGCTTGATTTTCGGATAGGAAAAAGTCCTACCTTATGTAAAATTGGACATGGCACATCCAAGAAACAGCCAACAGTTTTTCTTGAAAGCAGGCAAATGCTCAGTATACACTATATTGAACACATCTGATGCCATTGGGCATCTTTGTATTGTATTTCTAACCTTATGCCCTTTTATTTCAGTGTTTTATTTTGTAGTTAGATTTGGTTTTTCATGTTGTTAGACTAGTTAATAAATGAAGAGCTTATATATTTCCTGTGCTTAACGTTATATGATGATTTTTGGATGGATGCTACTTATGTTTTGTTGTGTGTTGCGTGGATGCAGATTCTGGATTCTCACATTCCTCCAGTGCAGCAACGTGTCCCAAAGTAGAGCCAGATGTTGACCACTATGTGTCAACAATTCATAGTAGTACACCCCCTTTTTTCGCAAAAGGGATAGTGCCTGATCGACGTGTTCCTGCCATCCAGCTATCATCGTCAAGTCTGCATGTGTACAATGTAAATAATCTCAGCAGATCCGTGTTGTGTATGTAATCACCTAGGTAAACCTAGTTTTTTGGTAACGATCTACATTCTAGGAGTTTTTTTGTCTCACCGATCCATTCTTGGATGGTTGGCAGAGTTTTCCTTCAGCCTACCCCAAAGCTGGAATGGATTTTGTTACTGGAACCTTAGGGGAGTCCTAGTGTTCAAGATCGAGTCTATGTGAAAGTGATTTGGGAATATTCCTAACTATTTGGTTAGGTTATTTTATTACAAATTGCTTGATCTGCTAGATTATATTTGTGTCGAGCACTGGGTAGTCTGTGAGGGTCTTTTGCAAATGGGTTTTCCCCCTTTGAGATGTAAAAATGTAAAAAATCATGATGTAAAGTGTCTTGAGGGTTAAAAAAATAATTTATCCCCTCATAGGTCCTAGGTCCTATGTAAATTTAAGTTTTCCAAAGGTAAAATTCGTGAATCCTTTAAAAAATTAAATCTTAATAGTTCCAAGGACTAAGGTTAATTGATTATTTTGCTAAATTTTATGCCTTGGGGCCCTGGGGTTAAGTCAAAGTCAAAATTTTGAGGAAATAAATGCAAAATTTTAATTTTTGAATTTATTAAAATGCATTTAGTTGAAAAATTCGAAATTTCCTCAATATTTAAAATTTCGATGGATGAGATTAAAAGAAATTTTGATCCTCATCAATGGTCGAGATCACTTTGACAAGGGTCACTCGAACTAGGCGTTGGAGGATTTATCTTTAAATAGAAGGTCATTTGTCAGTCAGTGTCATCCGATCTTTTGATCATGTATTAAGCGAAAAGCTCTCATGCAATCTTTTATGAACAATAAAGAAAGACTTTAGGTTAATTTCTGCTGATGTTACTCTTCATGGAAATGCTGTAAAATGTATTATTTTCGTGCATAATTTCTTTTATGCCATTAATAATAGCTTCTGAAGGGCGATTTGAGTACAGGTATCTTGCTCAGTCGCTGGGGTTTGAATGATAATTTAAGTTTTGAATATAATAGCAGGTATCTCTATTAGATCTGAATTTTATTATTGTTTTCTCGCTCTATGTTGACGGCTGAATTGAGTTTTGTAGGAAAATCCTTGATTATTAGATCATCGGGCGTTCGGGGAAGTTCTCGGCTGAACCAGCCAACTCCCAATCCGTGTTTTCTGAAGAGCCCAGCTTAAATGTGATCCCGAGCTTATCATAAGATATTTTTGTGGGTGATGCATGAAGGATTTTGAGCTTAGTACCTGTTAGGATTCCAAGAAACTCTCCTCGGTTGTAGCTCGGAAATGCCTGGTAACATATAAATTCAACCTATGGTTGCAAATGGATGAATGGAAGGAATGATGCTTGTCCAAGCCAGATAACCACTTCTATTCTGTTTCACTCCAGACATGCATGAACACCCCTAGACTACAAGGCTTTAGAACACCAATTACTCACAATTTAAGGATTGGGTGAACATGGAGAATACTGACCACACCAGCAGATGCACAAGACCATGTAATGGCTGGCTGCAACCAGTAAGGAAGTCTGCGAATCTAATCAACTAATGCACAGATAGGATGACAGCTCTCTGGCACCAGATGAAGAGAAACCTGAATAACTCATTCAATGATACATCCAAGACTTTAACACAGAGATAGGATGACAACTACTCTAATGCTAAACATTAAGAGTTCAGGAACACAGCATATCAGGCACAGCTTGGAAGAGAAAATAAATGGAAAGTGAACAATTAACAGCAAAAGAAGCTTGTATTAGTTAAAAATGAAGACGAGACGCTGCAAGTGTCAAAATAGTTAGTCTCCAGAAGTTGAACCTTACATCAAAACATCAACCATGTAATGACCCTTCTAAACTGATTAACTAATATAAGGTTTTAAACTTTATATTAAAACTGATTTGATAAACTTCATATTAAAAAATAAATATGAGTTAAACTTTAAAAATAAATATGAATTAAACTTTATAATAAATCTAAAATTTAAACTTTATAAATATATATAATATTAAACTTCATAAAATTAAAGTTTATAATAAAAAAAAAAGATATAAAATTTGAAACCTTATGTAAAAGGTAACGCATCGACCAAACCTGAAATATAAGCAAAGTACATAAGATCAGAGGGATAAATATCTGAGAGTGAAATGCATGCGGAGGCGTGTCGGGAGGAGGAAGAGCGGTGGCCGTAGGCGGGAGGGCGGCCACCGCCAAGCCTGCAATTATAAAACCACTGGTCTGAGCCGATCACGGGGGAGGAAGGCAGAGGAGAAAGGAGGAGAAAAATCAGAAGAGAAGGGAGGACAAACCAGAGTAAGACAATTGACCAAGGGAAGAGCTTTAGGTATCTGAGGTTCTGGGCACGGGGGACAGTGAGCTTCTGCGAGAAGCTTACTGGATTGAGCAGCCAGGCTCTGCTCAGTCTGGCTGGGTGGAATTGGTTTCCCGGTAATTGGTATCAGAAGCAACCACAACGCCATCAACTACACCAGAGCAGGCAGCAGTTCAGGTAGGTGTCCAAAATCCCTTACGGTTACTGCATTTCAGTTTTTGTTCTTACTGTATTTCAGTTCAGTTTTGGTTCTTACTGTATTTCAGTTTTGGTTATTACCGTATTTCAGTTCTTGGTCTTTACATATGGTATCAGAGGGCGTGTTCAAACCCTTTCAACCTCATAGGCCCTTATAGTTTTCAAACCTTGGTAATTTTCCTGCTGTTCTGTCAATCTTTTGCCGTGTGTCTGCATTTATTCTGTTGCATAGGTTCGACAGAGCAAAATATAATACCGAGTACCGACCCGTCTGAACGCGGCATGAAATCCCCTTAGTTGATACGGAATCGCCATTCGGTCATTCCTGAATTGGTAAATAATTACTCCGAATATGTAAACAGTTCACGATTTTTATGACTCTGGAAGCGATTAAGACTTTTTATTGCTTTTTTTCGATTTCTGACTGAGCGAATCATCTAGACACACATTTTGTTCATCTCTTTCATCCTCTGTTTAGATAATCCCTACGGTTTATTCTGTTGCAATATGTTTCATGATTTTGGAATTCCTGTGAGAAGGGCGTTTATTTTTTTTGTGTATGACTATTCGGATGATTCTTACAGTGATAAATATGTACAGAATGGTTGTCGTGTGGTCGATAATGATTATTCATAGAGCCCTAGGAGCCGTTTTATGATGTTATTGCAACTTCATGGAGAGCCCTAAAACTTGGTAGTGTTTTAACTTATTGAAAGAAATTTCGGCAGAAGGAGAATTAGGTAACAGGAGAAGACTCACGAATTCGGGTTCGTTCTGAGTTATTCGAGAGTTGTTCTTTTTCCGCTCACAAGCGCGTGCAGCTCCCTCTCACGAATGGTGTGCAGGGAATGGACGAAGAATGTGTTGACTACTCTTTTAAACAACCCGCTAACGCAGACACCATAGAAAATGGGGTGAACCCGGTAAATTTTCTTTTACTAATTGGGCATAAAAATACTGCTTCGGAATATGTGTTCATCAAAATTCACTAAAGTGATTAAGCCTGGTGTAAGATGCCTTATTTCGTGTCGGACGGTTAAACTTTTAGTTTCTAGTTATCCTTTTGCCGTGCGGTTGCATTATTCGTTCGAGCAGCAAAGCAGACTCATCCAAGGGCGGCTTGACACTCGTCTCGTTGATGCAAACTCGTCATTCTGTCGTTTTTGATTTAACTGAAATTGCCTCGCGTCTTTCACAGCTTATGCCGTCTGTTTCTGATTGGCTCACTAATTTCTGAGCTATGTCGAAGTCTTCGAGAGTTGACCCTATTTCAAATATCATTTAGAAGAGCGTAGTTCTGGGCTCATAATATGAGGTCTGAGATTACCAAATCCACTAATCTACCTCAGAATTCGATATACTTGAATGGGTAATCAAACTCTTGACAAAGTCAACAAAGGGTCCCATCATTTAAGGAGTTTTTTTTTTAATCTGAAGTCTGTACCACCGATGGGATCCAAGCACCGTATACGTCTGTGGGTGACTGAACTTATGATCTCACAGGAGTAGCCCTTCTGATAAAGAATTCGAATTGATTTAAAGCCCTTCTAAGACCTTGTTGGGCGCCTCATAGTGAAGTTACAAAAGGAGCCGAGACCCCTCAAGCTCATAGCTTTGGTATATTTCAAAGGCTTGACTTAATGCTTATGCATCCAAGAAAAGAATCCGAGATTCCTACTTCAGGTATATCCTTGACCGAGTCAATCAAAGGTTCAAAAGCAGTCATTTTGTTTTAAAAATATGCTTTGCAGACTTATGTATTTGCAGACTTATGTAGTATCATAGCATCACATTCCTATATATATATAGTTTAAAAGAGCTGACCTGTGGAGAGACAGACGCAATTCAATAGCCCATGACAAGTTCTTCAGCAGATTTTTCAAGCTCTGAACTAAGAGGAGGATGCTAACAAGCACAACACCCCTAATTAAAGGAATGTATTGGAAATATATAAAATAAAGAGAGTTGATGAGCATAACAGAGATGTTGCAATCCTTTTATTCTGATCGAGGAGGTACACTGATTCCTCTTGGATAACATCCCTTGTTTTATTCTAGTATTGATATGTGACCTTATACCTGGGTTTTGATATGTGACAACTTATAAGTTATGACAAAATTCACATGATGTATTTACTCAACTTAATACCAAATTTTATCAAATATTTTGCATTAGTGATTTCTTCATTAGTTTTGTTTATTCAAACAGGAATCTAAAGGAGGTGACCTAACCTTATAATGAGCATTACATCAGCAAACTGCAAGACCTTCAGTTTCCTTGTATAATACTGCAATTAACTCTCCCTACCAACTTAGGTGAGCAGAGCCAATGCATTCACCTTAGCACCAGTCTGGACAGAGTCTACATCTTTCCTATACTCATATATTGTGGATGTTATCTGTTCTGCCAGATCAACTTTAAATGCAGTCAACTGTCTAAAACAAGCATTAGACTAGTCACCATTGCGAGTTGTTATACACCCCTTCCAAAGGAAGGTGAACCCTTCTAACAGGTTCCTTTTTATGTTCCTTGACAGTAATCGAATCTAACTTGATAGGTTCCCTGTTATGTTGTTTGATCATTCATAGCCTCCTAGAATTGCCAGTTTCAAGTTGAAAGGAACAGCTAAATTTCTCAGGTAATATCTATGCAAGTTCTCTGCCAAATATCGTGAAATCTGAACTTATGATAGCACAAAATTTTCTATGAATCCTATTGCAGTCAATTTGCACTTGCATCAACCATTAAAGTGTTAGGTGCAATTTATAAAAACTACTTTTCAAAGCATCAGTTAGAGGACAAAACTGTACTAATTATATCCTTTGACGGAGTCATTCTTAAGACAAAACTGGTTCTTACATATCCTAATTTATTTCCTCTGTAAACCCAATCTACTTTTTATGATATACTGCTGAACTATATCTCTTCTAGATTTTAATCATGACATGTCCAGGGTAAATTTTCGGCTAAAGGTCAAACTGATATGGAACCAAAACAACCCTTCATTTTATAGATTTAATCCATATCCAAGTAATATATTCTGAATATAAATATGTATGACCTTCCTTAAATGTAATAGCTAGATTGAGGTATGGCGGGTATGTTACCGGCATATATTGTAACGAGACATTTAACATTTTTTTTCAATCGTGGATGTCATTTGGTGAATAAACTTTGGATGTCTTACCTTAGGAGCTTATAACCATACTTCTGCATTATTCATATTAGGATAGAATACCCTGCATTAGGACAAGGAGGTCGCGAGACCACCCTCCTTGACCTCGGTACCAGTAAGATCCGCCTAGCGGATAAAAATAGCAAAACTATACCCGTTTACAAATGTGAAGTTGCAAAAGAAAATTATGTGTTAAATTCGGTTGTCTACCTCAAAATTTTTATAGAAATTTTATTATGTGTTTAGGAACCATTACAATGGTAAGGACG
The DNA here is from genome assembly GCA_031772625.1 of Pinus tabuliformis. NCBI lineage: Eukaryota > Viridiplantae > Streptophyta > Pinopsida > Pinales > Pinaceae > Pinus > Pinus tabuliformis. Next base: position 681,612,440 of record CM062818.1, on the reverse strand, counting down.
TATGAGCGACGACGATGTGACCAGGCAGCATCACCACCATTAATGCCGCCACCGTCGCCATAATCATCCCCATCACAATCATCACCACCTAGACCATTATCAACATCAAACGCCCCAGCGCCAGAGTTGACTGTGATAATGAACTCTTTGGAAGCCTTATTGGAGACATTAAAGGAATCAACTAAGGCTAAAACCAAAGAGGAATTTCAGCATGTAGCCACCAGTTCAGCGGAACCAAATAATTTTGAGCCCAGAAGACCGAAAGAAGACATTTCCAGGGAGCTTCAGAAAATTAGACTCCCAGAATTCTCAGGAGGTCGAGCAGGTGAACGCGCTGAAGCGTGGTTAGAAGGAATGAACAGATGCTTTAGGTTAAGAAAATATTCTTCTTCTGCAAAAACAAAAATTGCCGTGTTTCAATTAAAGGAAAGTGCCTTGATTTGGTGGGGAAATCTGGAGAAGCAGTTACACCTTACATCGGATAATGTCCCTTGGGAACTATTTGAGGAAAGGTTCCACGCCAAGTATTTACCTCCATACTTTCAACAACAGCAAGCCAGAGCCTTTCATACATTAATTCAGGGAAGTAAAATGGTGGAAGAGTACGAGATAAGGTTTATGGAGCTTGTAAAATACATTCACTACTTAGACTCGGATGAACGTCAAGCTGAACGCTTCATATTTGGGTTAAATCCTCGCATCAGAGCCTTGGTAAGCATGTGGAAACCATCATCAGTAGCCGAGGCAGTCGAATGTGGTCGTTATGCAGAAGAACACCTTGGGATCAAAAAAGATATAGGGCCAACAGGGCCTATCCAATCAGGATTTCCAGGAAAGACTCCCCGAAATTTCTTCAGAGAAGGTAGCTCGAGGCCACCTTACGGTAATAGGTTTACCCCAAGAAATGTGGGGACAAGAGCTTCCATGGCAGTAAACACTATAGCCGCGGAATCATCAAACACCAGTCCATGGACATCTCGAGGGACTGCTAGTAGAGGAAGAAATTCGAGAGGAATCAACATGAGAGGACGAAACTCGTTCTCTAGAAATTCACGTCCTGATTCAAGAGGATCAACGCAGCTTAATTGTTGGGGATGTGGGGGACCGCATTTTCAATGTGACTGCCCAGAAGCTTCGTCGAATATATTGCATAGGACTGGAAAGGAACCGATATCAAACAATCGAGGTAATCATAGAATTCACGCAGTAGTCAGCAACGACCAAGCAACACATCAATCCACTGTAGTGGAATCTTCAGGTATTATCAATGGTATAAAACTCAAAATCTTATTTGACACTGGTGCCACAGATAGTTTCATTTCGTCATATGCATTAAACAAATGTGGGTTGGCAGCTCGTAGACAAAATGATTTCCATCAAGTGGAACTGGCCTCAGGAGAACTCCAAACTGTGGGCTTGAGTGTGGATCAATGCAAAATTGACCTAGGGGTCTGTGCGACTAAACTGAAAGTTTATGTCACAGCCTTAGGAACGTATGATCTTATCATAGGTATGGATTGGCTAGAAGCTCACCAAGCTTGGGTAGACTGTTATGGGAAAAGGATTCTAGGCATAAATGATGAAGGAGAAGTAATCCAAATTCAAGGAATCAAGAGGGAAGTTTCTTTACGCTACATTTCAGCAATGCAGATGAAGCATTGTTTAAGGAAAGGTTGTCAGGCTTATGCAATTCAAGAAGTAAGCCAAGGAAAAGGGCCATCCTTAGAACAATATCCGGTGTTAGCTGAATTCCCGGATGTATTTCCAAAAGAACTACCTGGATTACCCCTGGTAAGAGAATTGGATCTCACTATTGAATTAAAACCAGGTACCCAACCGATCTCTAAAATGCCTTATAGAATGACAGCTCCAGAACTTCAGGAATTGCAAATTCAATTAAAGGAACTACTGAATATAGGGCATATTCGGCCCAGTACATCACCTTGGGGTGCTCCTGTAATTTTTGTGAAGAAGAAAGATGGATCTTTAAGATTATGCATAGATTATCGAGACTTGAATCGAGCTACAGTAAAGAATCAATACCCTATGCCTCAAATCGATGATCTTTTCGATCAAATGAAAGGAGCTGCTGTCTTTTCAAAAATTGATCTTCGCTCAGGATATCATCAGCTAAAGATTTTTGAAAACGATATTTCTAAGACTGCATCCCGGACACATTTTGGACATTATGAATTTACTGTGGTACCATTTGGATTAACAAATGCGCCAGCCGTATTTATGAATCTTATGAACAGTGTTTTCCGTGAATATCTTGATCAATTTGTGCAAGTCTTTTTAGATGATATTCTCATCTATTCCAAGAATGAGAAAGAGCATGAAGATCATTTGCAGATAGTATTGTCCTGCCTTAGAGAACATCAGTTGTATGGAAAACTATCCAAGTGTTCATTCTTTCAGGAAAAGATTCATTATTTGGGTCACATCATATCAGGTGAAGGGATTTCAGTAGATCCTGAGAAGGTAAAAGCGATCATGGATTGGCCAATACCGAAAAATGCACATGAGATACGAAGCTTTATGGGTTTAGCCGATTATTACCGAAGATTTGTGGAGGGATTCTCCAAAATTGCAAAGCCAATTACCACCCTTCAGCGTAAAGGTGTTAAGTATGAATGGACCGAGGAATGTAATAAAGCATTCTCTGAACTCAAAAGACTACTCACCAGTGCACCAATCCTAAGAGTCCCAGACATGGACAAAGATTTTACTGTATGTACTGATGCATCCAAACAAGGGCTGGGTGCAGTGTTGATGCAGGATAGAGGAGTGATAGCATATGCTTCCAGAAAGTTAAAACCTCATGAAGAACTCTATGCTACTCACGATTTAGAATTAGCCGCTGTAGTGCTAGCTTTAAAGATTTGGAGACACTATCTAGTGGGACGAAGTTTTACACTTAAAAGCGACCATCAAAGTCTACAATATTTGTTCACCCAAAGAGACTTAAATGCCAGGCAAAGGCGCTGGAGTGAATTCCTAAGTGAATATGACTTCGAAATATCATACATTAAGGGAAAAGAAAATGTAGTAGCAGATGCTTTAAGCAGAAGACCTCAGATATTTTCTCTCATACCCATTAAAGTAGACTTAAGACAACGAGTACTGGATCATCTTATAAAAGACAGCTGGTATTTAAAGGTAAGAGCAAGTCTTGAAGGTAATAGGGCAAAAGAATCTAAATTTGAGGGATATGAATTAGAAAACGATGGGATCCTACGATTACATGGAAGGATGTATATTTCTGATGATCAAGATCTTCGAGATACCATCCTTGGGGAAGCCCACAGAGCAGTATATTGTGCTCATCCTGGAGTAGGGAAAATGTATGCGGATACCAAGAAACTCTTCTTTTGGGCAGGCATGAAGCGTGATATCACTCAATTTGTTGCAAAATGTTTGGAATGTCAGCAAGTAAAGGCAGATCATTGTCACCCAGCGGGCCTCTTACAACCCCATGACATTCCTATGTCTAAATGGGAGACCATTTCGATGGATTTTATCACTGGACTACCTCTTACTTCTCAAAGACACAATGCCATTTTGGTAGTGGTGGATAAATTAACAAAAAGCACCCATTTCATTCCCGTAAGAGATACTTACGATGTTGCTGACGTAGCTCGAGTATTCATAAATGAAGTTATTAGATTTCATGGAGTACCTAAAAAGATTATATCCGATAGAGATTCGCGATTCACTTCTAGATTCTGGACTTGCATGCAAACAACCTTAGGTACTTAGCTAAATTTAAGCACTGCTTACCATCCTGAGACTGATGGACAAACTGAAAGGATAAATCAAGTACTTGAAGACATGTTGCGAATGTATGTGATGGATCAGCAATCACATTGGGAAAAGTACTTACCCTTAGTCGAATTTGCATACAACAACAATTACCACAGTTCGATTGGGATGCCTCCATTTGAAGCTTTATATGGCAGACCTTGCAGAACACCGTTAAGTTGGGACAGGTTAGAAGATCGAGTGATAATAGGACCAGAATTAATCCATGAAATGGAAGCGCAGGTAAGACAAATTAGACAACGATTAAAGGAAGCACAGGATAGACAAAAGAGTTATGCGGATGCTCACCGAATTGATAGGAGGTATGAAGTAGGGGATCAGGTCTTCATCCGCATCAAACCAAATAAAAGTACTATTCGATTCGGAAAAGGGACAAAGTTGTCACCCCGATTTATTGGACCGTTTAAAGTCGTGGAAAGAGTTGGACCTGTTGCCTATCGTCTTGCCCTGCCACCTCACCTGCATAGAATTCATAATGTATTTCATGTTTCTGTATTAAGGCATTATATAGCTGATCTATCTCATAACCTTCAATGGAAGGAATTGCAGGTATCGGACGAGGGAGTCGTAACGGTCGAACCGTTACGTATACTGGAACGTAGGGTTCGACAGCTGAGGAACCGCCTGGTGGACCAAGTTAAGGTCCAATGGGACAAGTATAGTCCTGGATCAGCAACTTGGGAAAATACAGAGGACATATGCCAAAGATACCCTAATCTATGTCAATTTTGAAGAACTTTAAACTATGTTTAGTATATATTTACTTCACTGCAATCAGAGACTCAGAAACATTTTGAATGATTATAGATATACGTGAAATTTTGTGACATAATATATATGTTTAATTTCTGCTGGTACATGGATACCAAAACGATATATGTGGTTCATTTTTATAGTTGTCAAGGTAAAGTTAAAGACCGTAAATGATTTTACTTCTGATAGAAATTAAGATATTATAAATCTGTTTTATTTATGCATGTCAACATGAACAATGGAATAGAAGGCAGGAAGTGAATACATTCTAGATGAAAGTCAAATGACATGCATGGAATATGGCAAAATATGTTATACTGTAATGTCATATGTGAATAATACATGAAGTTATTTTGAATATGCTAAATGCACATTTTACAAATGTATGGGTAAGTGTATGATTGCAGATAATGAACAGTTACCGGGATAACCACGTGATGACAGAACCTCAGAACCATTAAAGCTCAAAGTGATTCTATGATAAAGTATTAGCCCTAATTCTACTGGGAGGGGTGGAGGTGTTACCCACCGTTTATCCTCCGAACCCTGGAGTCATGGGAGGACTGTGTGAATCACGCTCCCCTAGACGTGTGATGATGACTGCCGGATGCCTACTGGGAATCAGGTCGGTATAACCGACGTTGTCACCTTAGAGTTATGAATGGTTAGGTCAGTAAAACTGACGCCATGGCATACTCCAGTAGAGGACAGATAGGATGGGAGCGGAAGAGATTAGGAAGGATAGGATGATTTTAGAATAGCTTGGGAACCTGGGTAGGGTAAGAATTATCCATTTAAAATCATAAACCTAAAACTCTAATTTTATAGTCTCTTGACATTAAAACAAAAATTTTGAAATCTAAGAAGGAAGTACCAATTACTATCGTAAGTAATCAGATAAAAAAAAAAAAAAAAAACTCTAACTTCGGGACGAAGTTTTTGAAGGGGGAGTGTATGTAATGACCCTTCTAAACTAATTAACTAATATAAGGTTTTAAACTTTATATTAAAACTGATTTGATAAACTTCATATTAAAAATAAATATGAGTTAAACTTTAAAAATAAATATGAATTAAACTTTATAATAAATATAAAATTTAAACTTTATAAATATATATAATATTAAACTTCATAAAATTAAAGTTTATAATAAAAAAAAAGATATAAAATTTGAAACCTTATGTAAAAGGTAACGCATCGACCAAACCTGAAATATAAGCAAAGTACATAAGATCAGAGGGATAAATATCTGAGAGTGAAATGCATGCGGAGGCGTGTCGGGAGGAGGAAGAGTAGTGGCCATAGGCGGGAGGGCGACCACCGCCAAGCCTGCAATTATAAAATCACTGGTCTGAGCCGATCACGGGGGAGGAAGGCAGAGGAGAAAGGAGGAGAAAAATCAGAAGAGAAGGGAGGACAAACCAGAGTAAGACAATTGACCAAGGGAAGAGCTTTAGGTATCTGAGGTTCTGGGCACGAGGGACAGTGAGCTTCTGCGAGAAGCTTACTGGATTGAGCAGCCAGGCTCTGCTCAGTCTGGCTGGGTGGAATTGGTTTCCCGGTAATTGGTATCAGAAGCAACCACAACGCCATCAACTACACCAGAGCAACACCAGAGCAGGCAGCAGTTCAGGTAGGTGTCCAAAATCCCTTACGGTTATTGCATTTCAGTTTTGGTTCTTACTGTATTTCAGTTCAGTTTTGGTTCTTACTGTATTTCAGTTCTGGTTATTACCGTATTTCAGTTCTTGGACTTTACAAACCATCAACCCTGATTACATCTTGTTTTTGGGTATATATAGAGTTTCATTACAAAGGCACTTGGCCATTTTAGGTATGGAGGGGTCATAATTGACCACCAACTGCATTTAACTGCCTGATGGAGTCTCTGAGTGCGTTTACTTGTCTCAGTGAGTGAATTTGATCTCCTCGGGTGCTCTGTTGTCCTCTCAGGTAGCTGGAGTGTCCATATCCATGAAGTTCCATAACTGCTAAATGCAGCTACATGCTCATGCTCTGTCCTTTTTCTCTTCGGCCATATTGTCTGTTAAATGTGGTTGTTGAGGAGCAACTGCAACTAGTACTGGTGAGCCGGTCGCCTTCGTCCTTCGGGTGCACGGAATGGCCAAGGGACGTGGACTGCGTGGCGAATGGACGGGTTGGATGCAGGAGGAAGATCAGCCGTCGGATCGAAAGGATAAACGACGGAGATGGCTTGGCGGAGGGCATCGGAAGAGGTGGGGGCGGAGTGAACGTGAGCCATTGGATCTCAGGCAGACAGATCCAACAGTCTTCGGGCGGAGAAAGCGCGCAATGGTTATCGGGTGGGAACGGAGGTTTAGCAGTAAGCAGTTTCGATCGCACTGCTGTTGGGGAGTTGGGCGGTAAACGACGAGGGCGCGCGATCCCATTCAGCGTGTGACGTGTGGCGGCGGAGGAGAGAGGAAAACCACTCTCCATCGCGCATTATCGTTCCGTCACTTCGTGGGCATGGGGAAAGCGATTGCCGTTGAATCTTCGGTGGAGATGATTGGACAGTGAAGATTTAATTGTGCAGGTTTTCCATCGGGCACGACGGGGGCTGTTGGATCGGGAGGTGGAGATCGACGGTGGAGGTTACGGGCGGCGAGTTTGCGGAGGCGCAAGGTCGTATGGGCACGGTTTCATGAGGTTTTGGGTTTTAACGCTCGAGGCTTAAAAACAAGGGGTTTTTATATGGTTTTAACTGAAAGGCATGGGAAATGGAGATGTAAGGAGGATGAGCGAGGTAAAGGAGAAGGCAAGAATGACCATTAGGAACTCGTTTGAAGCATAACCGAACCAACCAAGCTTATTTCTGATCCTTCAATATCAAAGATATGTAGTAGAGCTAACAGTACCTCCTCTAAAATTCAAATTTTTTTAATTTTTCTGTGCTAAATCGTTGGATCTGGCCCTTGTGTCCTTGGGATTTTGTCATGAATGGTCAAGGAGACATCCGGGACTCTATCGACAATCGCTTGGTGGCCTACATCTCTGATCTAGACACCTCCAAGAAAACAAAGAAGATCATCCGGGACTCTAAATGCAGCTACATGCTCATGCTCTGTCCTTTTTCTCTTCGGCCATATTGTCTGTTAAATGTGGTTGCTGAGGAGCAACTGCAACTAGTACTGGTGAGCCGGTCGCCTTCGTCCTTCGGGTGCACGGAATGGCCAAGGGACGTGGACTGCGTGGCGAATGGACGGGTTGGATGCATGAAGAAGATCAGCCGTCGGATCGAAAGGATAAACGACGGAGATGGCTTGGCGGAGGACAGAGCATGAGCATGAATGGTCAAAACAAAGAAGATCATTCGGGACTCTATCGACAATCGCTTGGTGGCCTACATCTCTGATCTAGACACCTCCAAGAAAATCTACGACAGACTAGTGAGTTTATTTAAAGTTAATGATGCAAATCAAGTTTTGTTTCTTAGAAATAAGTTGAGGGAAATCAAGAAGGGTAAAGATGAAAGTATGCAAGCATACTTCTTAAGAATCACCGAGATCAAGAACGATCTCCTATCTATCGGGGAAACCATTACTGACAGAGAAATGGCACTTACAACTCTCGGAGGATTACCATCTGAATGGTATGTGTTCAGGACTACTCTTCTGAACAATAATGTAATTCCTAGTTTCGAGGAATTAATGGCTAGATGCATTCAAGAACAAACAAGGGTAGAAGAGCAGGAAATGCCCTTGCCTAAAGGTCCTCCTGCTGCTTTTTCTTCTCATGCTAAGAAAAGAAATAATTCTGGGTCTAAATCAAAAGGAAAGGCTGGAAGAAAAGGATGATGTTACATCTGCAATAAAGTAGGTCACTATGCAAGGGAGTGCCCTGATAGAAAGGACTCACACTGGGACAATGATCAAAATCGGTCTGATGGCAAATCAAAGGAATGACAAATTCAACAGCAAAGGTAAGAGGAGAGCTAGGGATCGAGGAAGAGGACAACCATTCAAGAAGGCTAGAAAGTCCAGGATGTATTAAATGCACCTGACCTCAAAAAGAACCTAGTGTCCATCTCGGCAATGGAAGACAAAGGCTACAAGGTAACCTTAAGCAATGGCAAGGTATGTATATGGAAATGCCTTTACTCTTGGGTTTAGTGTTGATTCATCATATCAGGTCGATGGAAGTCCGCTAGGTGTCATGTCTTGTGACACAACTCTTCAGTCCGAACTTTGGCATCAGAGGTTTGCCCACCTTCATTACAAAGCTCTACTTGGTGTAAAACAAATGGTGTCAGGGATGCCCGAATTCCAAGTAGAGAAAGAAGGTGTATGTCCGGGATGTGTCGAAGGAAAGCTCAAAAGGGGACCGTTCCCCTCAAGCCAAAGCAAGACCTCCGATGTATTACAGTTGGTTCACTCAGGCATATCTGAGGCTGGCATTAAGAGGGAGACTACTACACCACATACTCTTGAACAGAATGGTGTGGCAAGAAGGAAGAACCACACGATGATGGAAGTTGTCTGGGCCATGCTACATGATCAAAGACTTCCAAAGTTTCTATGGGCTGAAACTACAATCACCGTCGTATATGTACAAAATTGATGCCCTCATCAAGCATTGGGTTCCTAAACTCCTGAAGAAATGTTCACCACCGGTCAAAGGGAAGTCGTGATTAGTCATGATGTCACCTTTGACAAAGATATGGTTCTCAGCAAGGTGGACAATCTGTTGACTTTGAGTAGCTCTTAAGAAGATGACACCAGGGAACCGAAAGAAAAGGATGATGAATCAATGCCTGATGTAGAAGAACCCATGGATCCGATTGATCCTCATTCACATGAGCCTTCCTCTTCTAGGAAGAGGCCTTCATGGCTTAGGGGGATACTTAATGATGCTGAAGGACATGCTGCACCCTGAGGAACCTTCCATCAAAGTAAGAAACTTAACAGGTATCAGGGATACCTGACCATCATGAGCACGATCATACAAAATGAACCTTCATCATTCTCAGATGTCATCAAGCATTAACTATGGAAGGATGCTATGACCACAGAATATGAGTCTATTATGAAGAATGATGTCTGGGAAGTAGTTCCCAGACCCTGGACAAGACAATTATTACTTCAAAATGGCTTTACAAGATAAAGCATGTAGCAAATGGAAGTATGGAAAAGTATAAGGTTCATTTTGTTGCTCGTGGTTTATCCCAGAAGGGAGGTATAGACTATGATATTTGCACCTGTTGCCAGATATACGACCATCCGCTTGATCATAGCCCTTGTGGCTTCACAAGGATGGAACCTACATCAGATGGATGTTAAGACCGCGTTCTTGCATGGTTCTATCAAAGAAGAGGTCTATGTGGAGCAACCTGGAGGATTTGAGATTTATGATTGAAAATCTCATGTATGCAGGTTGAAGAAGGCTCTCTATGGGCTGAAGCAAGCACCCCGAGCATGGTATGAGAGGATCGATAGCTACTTGATGAAGCTGGGATTCACTAGGAGTGAAGCTGATCCTAACCTTTACTTTAAGGTTGAAGATGACAAGCCTCTCATACTGGTGTTGTATGTGGATGACCTCTTTCTAACAGGTGCAAACCCTCTCATTCACAAATGTAAGAGGGAGATGGCTTCTGAATTTGAAATGAAGGACCAAGGACTTGAAGTGTGGCAAAAGCCAAGGGAAATTTTCCTATCTCAAGGAAAATATGTGGTAAATATGTTGGAAAGATTCAGTATGATGGACTGCAAGCCTGTGACTACCTCGAGGATCTTAACTTTTAGAAGTTATATGGTAGTGATGTCGGACCAGACTTGGGAAATGCCTCTGAGTTTCAAAAACTCATTCGCAATGATGTTCTTGGTGAACCTCCGTCCGAACATATGTTTTGCAATTAGCATTGTGAGCTCATATTTGGTTGAGTCTCACTGGATTGATGCCAGGAATCTTCTGAGATGTCTTCAGGACACAATCTCTCATGGATTAAGATACACTGCCGGAGATGTGAGACTACTTGGATATATTGATGTTGATTGGGCAGGCAGTGTGGTGGACCGTAAGAGCACTTCCGGGTACTGTTTCACCTTGGGATCTGCTTCGATATCCTGGATGAGCAGGAAGCAGAAGTCGGTGGCTTTGAGCACCGCCGAAGCAGGATATATTGTTGCTAGCATAACCTCGTGTGAGGCAGTCTGGGTGCGAAAGCTCTTCAGTGAGCTGTTTGGATTTACATTGGATACCACTGTGATTCTCTGTAACAACTAGAGGTGGGATTCGATTATTGAGGAATCCCGTATTCGTCAATTGCTCCAGCAGATAGACATCATCTGGGATATGGTAAGTCGATGAGCAAGGAAGCTCCATCACATTAAGATGATGTACAGGTTGATACACCTTGTCAAAGCCCCGAGAAAAGATCTAATCTGTGATTTTCCCAAACGACTTGGAGTCGGCAAGAAACCTTTGTACAAGGGTCCTGCATGTTGCATACATTGAGCTCTGGGAGCTCTAAGGGCTTGCGGTTCCTACTGGAGCAACATATGACCACAGGGTGACTCACCCTCCCCTGGTGGTGCACACTGGAACAAGATGATTCGCTCTCTTGTGGGAAAAGATGATGCTCTCTCTTGTGGAACAGGATGATTCGCTCTCCTGTGTAGCAGGATGATTAGTTCTCCTGTGAGGCCTGGATTGATGTGTTCTCCATGGCAGCCTGGATTGATGTGTTCTCTACGGCGATTGTAGTAGGATTGATGTGTTCTCCTGTGAGGCCTGGATTGATGTGTTCTCCATGGCAATTGTAGCAGGATTGATGTGTTCTCCTGTGAGGACGGGATTGATTAGTTCCCCTGTCGAGGCATCCTACCCATGCAGTCTGGGACTCATGGGAAGTACCTCTCATCTGATCAATGAGCAGGGAAATGAAGTTAGGGACCATAGTAGTACCGATGGACGCATCGTTGTAACTACCGTACTCTCTACGCTAGGATGACCTCCATTGATTTGGGATCAATGATACTGGTCTGGGACCAGTGGTAGGAGTTGTACCATACTATGACGCTGACTTCGGGTCGGTTGAGACTGGTCTGGGATCAGTGGTACATACTCTGAGACTGACTTTGAGTCAGTGGAGGATGATATTGGTCTGGGACCATTGGAGTTGTACTCACTATGACGCTGACTTTGGGTTGGTTGAGACTGGTTTGGGACAAGTGGTACATACTCTGAGACTGACTTTGAGTCAGTATGATACATCCTCGATCATTTCTTCTTCTTCATAATTCGGACAAAAGCAGAGCAGAACAGAACAATGCAAGAGCAGAGCAGAATAGAGCAAAACAGTACAGATCAGTGCAGGCAGAACAAGACAAAGCAGAACAGGCAGAATAGAGCAGAGCAGGGCAAGGGTCAGGCTGTACAGGGCAGTGCATTTGATGGATGAATAGTAATGACCGATAGACAGATTGCAGATGAAGTTCTCCATGGTTGAGAGGGAGTGTTAAAATTGGCAACCAGGGCAAAACTTCATGTGGGTCATCTTATTCATGGCTGATAATATTTTTATTAGATTCCTCTCGTCAAGAGGTGTAGGATTGATATAAAGATCATCCGATTCCGATAAGTATTCATGGAGATATGAATTTATTTTGATTATGGAATTATTATCAAGCCGACCTACAACTCATGTAGGCTCAGAAGCCCAACAGTCGCATCTATTCACCCACCAACGTTGTGTATAAATATAAGAGGACTTTTCCTCATTTGGACTCACTCATCTCATCACATCTCTCTCTCTCTACTGCGCAGATATGAGTCTCTTCTCTACTGCGCTGAAATGGGTCTCTCTCTCTCACACATGTGAAGCCGGAAGCTGTTGAATTTGAAGCTGCAACTGCAGAAGTAAAGATTGACTTGCGTGGCCTAGAAGATCTCCTCTTTGGAACTGCTCTGTAGGTTCATCTGAATCTCCTTTGAAAGCCGCAACTTTTGGTGGTGGAATGAAGTCAATCCGATGAACGGTTTGCAAGATATCGACTGCCCTAGTTTGAAGCCGGAAACTGCTGAAACTGAAGCTGCAACTGCAGAAGTTAAGATTGACTTGCATGGCCTAGAAGATATCCTCTTTGGAACTACGCTGTAGGTTCATCTGAATCTCCTTTGAAAGCCGTAACTTTTGGTGGTGGAATGAAGTCAATCCGACGAACGGTTTGCAAGATATCGATTGCCCTAGTTTGAAGCCGGAAACTGCTGAAACTGAAGCTGCAACTGCAGAAGTAAAGATTGACTTGCGTGGCCTAGAAGATCTCCTCATCTGAACTGCACTGTAGGTTCATCTAAACCTCCTCTGGAAGCCGAAACTTTTGGTGGTGGAGTGAAGTCAATCCGACAGTCGGTTTGTGAGATATCGTCTACCCTAGTTTGATAATGAAGCCGCTAATGCTGATACTGCTGATCTAGGGTTTGCTACTGCTGATATGAATCAGATTTATTGTACTATTTCTCTCTGCTGAATTATTGAAGATAAAAGAAGATTTGATCAAAGGGTTTCCCCACACATTGTGGGGTTTGTCCCTGGCTAGCCGCCACATCTTGTGTCTCTTGTCTTGGCTTGTTTTCTGTCGATCGTTTAATGTTCTATCTGCACTTTACTTTATGTACATGTGATTGCTAATCGGTGGAATATAATAAGAAAAAGAAGTAAACTGTTATAAGCATAGAACATACCATAACTTAACAGTTTCATCAGGCAAATCTGAAGCAGAAGGATTTAAAATCTTAATTAAGATTTCTGGGAAATTTTTTTATATTAAAAGGGGTTTCTGGGCTACCATTTTGCAGATTTGTTTGGGTTCAATGTTCAAATTTCGAATTTTTTTAGGGACCCTCTCAGACTACCCTCTGTTATATGTGTTTTCCATCTGCATTTGAAAAGACCTCTCACGCATCCATTCCTCACCACAGCAAACCATTCCCCCTATGCTGCCTTACATCGCCATCTGTTTGCTACATTCCTAAACTCCTCAACGCTGCCCAACTGCTCCCTTTCCCTGCGTTTTTGGCCACCTACATCTGCTGCTCCATCACGCAGCTCCCTCCACGCAACTTTCGATTTTGCCTGTCGTTTCTCCCTAACTCCTCAGTCCAGCTCCACGCAACCTTCACCCTCATCTCCCCACGCTGCCAGAGCATCTGTCCAACTCTATCCTTCATCCGCGCGCTGGCCATCCCACGCTGCCCGTAGCCTTCTCCTGCGTCTTTCCTTTCCTTACCGTCTGCCCGCATCCCTTTCTCCCTTCCACGCAAACCAGACTTCTTGCTCGCTCTCTTGCTGTCCGTCTACCCTTCCAAATCTAAAACTGCACCCTCATCCTACTCATCGAAGCCTTCTCTGATCTGCGTTGCCTTCTCCATCGTTTCGCTGCCAAGAAACCCTCGACGTTGCCATCCTCCTTGCTCATCTGCGTACCTGCACAACAACAAACTCACATTTCGACTCTTTTTTTATTATTATTTCGTATTCGTTTAGTTTGGTTAGGGTTAGTCGTATGTCCATTTTTTTAGTTTCATTGATTTAAGACTTAGGGTTAGATAGGTAGTGTTGTCGCGCGGATTGACACGACAACCCTCAGACCGGGGGCTGTCACTCTGATCCCCGATCCCTCCGTTTAAGCCTGTCTCCCGCGGCTAAGGGGGGTAGTCCCTGTGAAATGACGAGGCCAACTGTCAACCAGTTGGTTGGGAGACACGAGATACGACTAAGATAAGCACCTAAAAGACTTGATTTATTTTAGAAGACCAGTGCCTTAAAAGATGATTTCTTTAAAACCACCACAAGAATCAGTAACCAGATATCGTATTCATATCTCGACTTGAAAATTCAGCATGAAAGATATAACATGAGAAACCACTGAAACTGGCAAAACTAATTTTCCACAATTTTTTTTTTTTTTTTTTTAAATAAAATGATCTAAACAAAATTTAAAAAAAAAAATCTAAAATCTAAAAAAAATTATATTTTTTTTATTATTTTTTATGTCAATTTAAAATCCTTAAAAAAAAGTCCTAAACTAAAACAAAAAAATTAAATTACAAATTAAACTAAAATTTAAAATTTATCTAAAATCGTAACTATGCAAAAACTAAACTAAATTAAATTAAAAAAAAAAAAAAGGAATTGAAACTCTATTTAAAAAAAACTAAAATCTAAAACATAAGATATAAAAAGAACTAAATATTAAAATCTAAAAATCAAAACTTAAACTAAACATAAATTAAAACTTACGTTAAATGAATACTACTCTAAAACTAAACTTTAAAAAAAAAAAAAAATCATTAAAAATCAAATTTATGAAACTAAACTAAGGACCCAAAAAAAAAGGCTAAACGAATATGAAACGCTATGACTATGAACTACACAAACCCAAAAATACAAAACGAAATCAAAACGCTGCCACACGATAATTTTTCAAGCTGACTGAGAAAAGAAAAATCGTAAACCTAAGTTGAACGCGTGAGTACGCAGGCCTTTGTGGATCGATTTCCTGAAAATTAGTGCGGCTATGAAGAACGTGAATCTATTTACCTGATCCGGCGGGCTTGAGTACACGCAGACGATGGCACAATAATGAAGACGCCAGGGAATTGTAATCACTTAGAATCGTTTGGAAATTACCTGAGCGTTGTTTCAATTTGCTGGCGCTACAATTACGACTTACCGTGCGTCGATTTGGACTGTGCGTAAATGAAAGGAAAGCGTTTTGCTACCGGCGGACAGGACAAGCTTGAAATCGATTTTGAGACAATGCCTTTTGATTTTAAATGCTTGTAAGTTGAATGATCGAATTGAAAATTGCAACTTTATCTGAGGATTCTCAACGGTGGCGCATTTATAAGCTGGCGATGGCAACGCTGGATTTGTGACTGTGCTAAAGGTTTCTTGAATTTTCAAACCGCTGATAGACTGTATTTGTTCCTGCCGCTGCAAAACACTTTTGGAAGACCGACACGGTGACTTGGAGAAATTTGATGAGGGTTTCCAACACCAGACAGCAGCAAAACAGACGCCTTTGCAGTCACTTTCTCTCCAGTGGTATTTAAAATGTGTGTTATGCCTATTATGTGAATCCTTAAAACGCTGTCTCGCATATATAATCACCTCAAGACATCAGGATCCTCTGCAAGATACACAACAAAGCCCACAGATATATGCAAAAACCCTTCAAAATTAAACTAAAATCACAAAAAAAAATTTGCAGTAAACAAAATCAAAACCCTAGATCCAGCAAAAGAATTACAGATATGGCCCCTTGACAGCCTGATTCAGCAAATAATAACAGGAATATTTAGAATATCATGTAATGTTTCAGAAATCTCTCATATAAACCCGAAAAGAAACTCTTAATGATTAACCCAGGGCCAAAATCAGCTAGGCTCTGCAAAGAAAAGCCTGTGGGAGTCGGCTGGTTCAGCCTAGAACTTCCCCAAACGCCCACCAATATTCTTCACCTAAAGGTTTCCTGCACATCTCAAGCAACCATCAATAAAGAGAGCAAGAATGCTGCCAGATCTCAGGAAATAATGGAGATACCTGCCATTATTTCAGAAACCCTAACAACATTCAAACCCTAGCAGGTGAACAAGATACCTGTGCTCACAATGCTCTACAAAAAGCTATTATTAACGGCTGAAAATAACATATGCAGAAAATGAAACAATCTCACAGCAATTCCAGAGAGTAACACCAGCGAAATTTGGACCCCAAAGTCTTCTTTTATTAACCAGAAATCAGATTACAAGAGAGCTTTTTCAGTATTGACTCACAGATCCAATGAATCTGAAATGACCACCTAAGACTCTATATAAAGGAAATGATCCCAACGGCTAGTTCGAATGATCCATGTAGAAATGATCTCGACCATTGATGAGGATCAAGACATCTCTCGATCTCATCCGTTGATTTATTCAATTCATTTTTTATTATTATTTTTAAAATTTAAAAAAAAAATTTTATTATTTATTATTTTATTATTATATATATATATATATATATTTTTTTTTTTTTTAATTTTTAAATTTTTAAATTTTTATTTATTTTATTATTTATTTCATTTTTTTAAATTTTTAATTTTTTTATTATTTTTTATTAAATTTTTAAATTTTTAAATTTTAAATTTTATTTTTTTTTATTTTTTAATTTTTTAAATTTTTAAATTTTTATTTATTTTATTATTTTATTTCATTTTTTAAATGGATCATCGAACTAAGCCTTTGGAAACGTCACCTAGGACCTAGGACTTAGGACTCACGAGGGGATTTAAAACATTTTCAACCCTCAAGACACATTTCATGATGACTTTTTACAATTTACATCTCAAGGGGACAAACCCACTTAATACAGACCATCATAAATCACCCAGTTCTGCGACACAACTATAATCTAGCAGATTAACACACTAGGATTCTCCTAAAGTTCTAATGACAAAATCCATCCCGGCTTTGGGGTCAGGTTTGAAGGAAAACTCTCCCGATCCATGGATCGGTGAGACGAAAAACCTTCCGGGACATAGATTATCATAGAAAGTTAGGTCCACCTAGGCAATTTTACATACATGACTCTCATCTGCTTAGATTATTTACAATTCATACATGCAGCCTGGGTTTACAATTGAAATGATCAAGCTGCTGATCACTGTAGGCTGGCACGGACACGTCGTTCAGGTGCTATCTCTTTCTGCCAAGAAAAGAGGGTGTACCACATGGGAAGTTGACCAGTAGTGGTCAATATCTGGCTCTACTCGGGGACACGTTGCTGCTCTGTAGGAATGTGAGAATCCAGAATCTGCATCCATGCAACACACAACAAAATATAAGTAGCGTCCGTCCAAAATCATCATATACATTAAGCACAGGAAAGATAAAAGCTCTTCATTTATTAACTAACTAATAACATGAAAAGTAAATCTAATCCAAAACATAAATGAAATGCTGAAAAGACAAGGAGTAGGGATAGAAATACAATACAGAAGATGCCCCATGGCATCAGATATCATCTCTGAAAAACAGCTTGAGCATTTGGCCGTTCACTGGTAGATCAAGTGGTTCGCCATCCAATCTGCTCAAGTAGAATGAGTTTGGCCCGGCTATATCTCTAATGATGTATGGTCCCAGCCACAAACTATCAAACTTCTTATGTTTTCCCGGCTTTTCATTTTTGCGATCCCAGAGTAAAACCATATCTCCAACCTGCAAAGATCTAGATCGAGAGCATTTATCAAAGCTTTTCTTAATATTAGATTGATTTTTACATATAGCCTCAAAAGTTGTCCGACGAGCCTCATCTAATTCCACAATCTGATCTATCCTATTCTGAACAACATCTTTATTAGTGGAAAAATTTTGGAGAAGCTGATAGGCTGGCAATTTTAGGTGCACAGGTAAGGTAACATCCAAGCCATAAACTAATTCAAAGGGAGATTTACCAGTAGACTTCTTCTTAGTAATTCTGTCTGCCCACAAAGCATACTTGATTTTACTGTCCCAAGACTTCTTGTTATCTCCTACTATCTTCTTGATAATGGTTATGAGATTTTTATTACTTGATTCAGCCAAACCATTACCCTGAGGATAGTAATTCGACGAATGAGATAAGACAATGCCATATTTGAAGCAAAAAGATGTAAACTCTGAAGAACTAAAAGCCTTGGCATTGTCCGTAGTGATCTTAGCGGGGACACCAAATCTAGTAATGATGTTATTCTCAATGAAATCCATAATCACCTTTTCAGTGGCATTCTTAACGGGAATGGCTTCGACCCATTTAGTGAAATAATCGGTAGCGGTCAGAATCCAAGAGTAGCCATTGCTAGAATTTTCATGGAACTTCCCTATGAAGTCCAGACCCCAATGCTGAAAAGGTGCCTCTACGATAACAGGTTGTAGAGGAAGGGCAGCAAGCTTCTGCTTCCCAGTGAACAGTTGACAGGCTTGACACGTTCTAACATACTTGTGCACATCAGAAAAAATCGAAGGCCAATAATAGCCAGCTCTCAGGATTTTGTGGGCGGTAGTTCTAGCGGCATAATGACCACCACAAAATCCTGAATGAAATTCGGAGATTAATCTTTTGGACTCAACATCGTCAACACACCTAAGCACTATGCCCTCAGGATTTCTCCATCCAAGGCCATCCTTCATAAGGCAGTACTTAGTGGCTTTTAGTCTAAGAGCCCTTCTCTTATGAGTGACTAAATGGTTAGGACATGCAAGATTGGTTAAGTAGTATACTATGTCTTTATACCATTCATGCTCTGCTAGTCTTCTCAATTCTGGTGAAGATAGATCGTCAAGGCAAAACAAACCAAGAGTCTTTTCATTACTTTCTGTTAACATTTGAGCTAAACCTTGGCCTTTGATCAGCTTGGTGGGTCTAATTTCTAAATCATACTCCTGTATCTTAGTAACCCACCTAGCACGAGTCCCTAAGCCATCAGTTTGAGTTAATATGTCTTTAACAGCAGAATGTGGGACAAAAGCAATGATCTTAGAATAACCCACATAAGTTTTGAAATGCTTAAGAGATTTGACCAAGGCATAAGCCTGCTTTTCCATGGTATTGTACTTCAATTCGGAGTTTTGAAGTCCTCTACTCATGAAAGCAATAGGCTGCTCATGACCCTCTTTATTCTTTTGAAGCAAAACACCGGCGATGGTATCTTCAGAAGCGAAAGAAAAAATCATGAAATCCTTGGAATAGTCAGGACTAACCAAGACAGGAGCTTTTGCAATAGCGGGCTTAATTTCTTGGAAAGCCCTTTTGCCCTCTTCTTGCCAGACAAATTTTGCATCTTTCTTCAGAAGACTTTGAATGGGCTTAGCTATTTCTGCATAATTTGGGATGAATCTTCTAATAAAATTTATCTTTCCAAGGAAAGACTGAAGGGATTTAAGATTATGCGGGAGAGGAATCTTTTGAATTGCTTCAACTCGTTCGGGATCGATCTTGATTCCTTCCTCAGAAATGATATGACCGAGTAATTTCCCTTCTGTTACCCCAAAACTAGATTTAGCCGGATTCAAAGAAATTCCATATTCTCTACATCTATCGAAAACTTTCCTAAGATGATCTATATGACTGATACCATCTTTAGAGAAAACGGTAAGATCGTCTTGGTAAATTTCGATAATTTTCCCGATCAACCCTTTGAAGGCATAATCCATGGCCCTCTGGAAAGTAGCCCCAGCGTTTGTCAACCCAAATGGCATTCTAATGTATTCAAAAGTGCCCCATGGTGTTGTGAATGTGGTCTTGTGTCGATCTTCCTTTTTAACCCAAACTTGATTGTACCCAGAAAAGCCATCTAGCAATGACATCATTCCAGACCCAGTTACCCTTTGCAACAAAGTTTCCATGTTTGGCAAAGGGTAATTATCCTTTTTGCATGCTAGATTAAGGTTTCTAAAATCAACACAAAGTCTTAT
Organism: Pinus tabuliformis; assembly: GCA_031772625.1. NCBI lineage: Eukaryota > Viridiplantae > Streptophyta > Pinopsida > Pinales > Pinaceae > Pinus > Pinus tabuliformis. The sequence continues at coordinate 681,592,405 of CM062818.1, read as the reverse complement.
TGTACCGTTCTTTTTCCTAACAATCACCAAATTCGAACACCATGTCGAATGCCTAGTTTGAGCAATGATCCCTGCTGAAAGCATCTTTGCAAGTTCTTTCTGGACCAAGGGGGCTAATTTCGGATTAATTTGCCTAAGTTTCTGCCGAAAGGGTTTAGCATTTTCGTCCTTTAAGGGAATAGTATGCTCCATAACATCTTCCCTATAGCCTTTTAATTCATCATAGGAAAAAGCTAAAACGTCTCTATATTCATGAAGTAAATCAGTTAACTTTTTCCTTTCCTCCAAACTAGTACCTTTACCGATTTTAACTATTTTCGGATTTTCAGAAGTTCCAATGTTGATTTCGAGGTACTCGCCTGGGTTCATCTTGTTTTCTTCTCTAAGCTTCGTGGCATCATGCCGATCAAAATGTTGCTCTAAGGCAACCACATTTCTAGGAGTAGGATTTATGATATGTTCATGATTTAAAGATCCATCCTCCTGAGAAATTATCCGAAAATCCTCAAACTCATCCAAACTGTTGAGAAAACGAATGACTTGCTTTTCGTCGTTAAAAACTTGCCAATGCTCCGAGTTATCTGGGACAGATGGTCTAAATATTACTTCCATTTTGATTTTATCGTTAATTAATTCATCAGATAACTGGAAGGTTGTGGCAGCTACAGCAAGTTCGTCCGCCAAACTATTTTGTTCACGAGGGATTGCTTCAAGGTTAAGGGCATCGAAGTGCTCCATAGTATCCCACACAACATTTCGATAGTTTCTTAATCTCTGATTTCTACATGTGAATTTGTTTTTAAGTTGCATGATAACCAGATCGGAATCCCCCTTGATGCTAAGCAATTTAATCCTCAAAGCTTTGGCCAATTCAAGACCCAACAATATAGCTTCGTACTCAGCGACATTGTTGGTTGCTTCAAATTCTAAACGATAGGCAAACTTGAATATGTGACCAAGGGGAGATTTAAGCACTACTCCCGCACCCTTACCATGACTAGAGAACGCACCATCGAAGTACATATACCAGACTTCATCTTTAAGATTTTTTACCGTATCATCGGGAGGAATTATGAAATTAGACATGATAGAATAGTTCCCGATGTCAGATTGCTCCCTAATTATTTCATTATGAGGCTTCTTAGGATTTTCAACATGAAATTTCCTCTCGGGCTCTCTATTTAGCCTAACAAAACCATCACCGCTAGGAGAAGGAATATAGCATATGACCAATTCATCTGAATGCTTCCTCCTAGATCAGAGGCCCACTTTCTAGATAACAGCATACCCCAAGCATCAGGTACATCAACGACAACGATATCCATAACAACCATGATGTCCGGGTAAACTGAAAGGTGAACTTGTAAATCCTTGATTAAACCATGTACTTCGATTTTCTTAGAATCCATAGCACATATATTATAGTAGGGTCTAGAAACTCTTAAGTTAAGCTGTTCCATGACCCTTTTAGTCATAACGCAAGCAGATGCGCCTGAATCCAACATGCAGTTATTCAATTTATACCCGTTGACTAATAAGGTGATAAAGAAGTTGATGATCTTTGTTATCAGCATCTACGCTTTGCAGATAAATAGGAGCATCATGATAGTCAACCTCGCGAATCTTCTGCTGAGAAGTGTCGACTTGAGGACCCTGAATTGCCTTTAGTAACTTGTCTTTTTGGGAAGGGATCTTAGCGATCTCAGATACAGGAACCCAGATTTTCGCATTGTTAAACCAACTTCCCAAATCAACATCTATTCCAGAGTTTATGCCAGGGTTTAAAGTTCGAGGGGGAATTTGATTCCCGCTCTGATCTTTATCCCTTCTTTGGTATGTCAAACCCCTATCTCTAGCAATTTCTAAAATTTTCTCAGGAGAGGGTTTCTCACCATACAACCTAGCCAAAATGTCATCTTCATTTTCAAGGTTATTAATACTAAAAGCAGATGAAGGATCCATAACATCATAGCTCCTTTCCTTAATCTCTATCCAATCATTCATGGGCACAGGAAACTTGCTCCCTACTACGTTCATTTGCTCACCTGTCCCAAGCATTCCATTATCCAAGAGTCTTCTGATAATGAGACAAGAGGACTCTTCGTGAAAAGCATCGCAAGCACGGCAGTAAGGAGGAGCATCATCTACCAGATTAGTAAGCGGGTTAGGGGGTCTCTGCTCACTAGATTGACCTCTTCTTTGCCAATTATTATTATTATTATTTCGAGGCTGAAAATTTTGCGATTGCGTTCTTTCCATCTGAATCAATCTATTCTGCAAAGTGTTTATCTCCTTATTATGATTAATTTCCATAGTTTCAATTTTTTGAAGCAATTTAAGAACAAGTTCACTTTCTGGCTCTTGGACCGCTTTTCCCTTAGGTTCCTTTAGTTTCGTAGCAGCCCTATCAAAACCTGGGACTTCAGACTTCCCAGAAGCTGCCTTGTCCTTTTCAAGTTCTACAGCTAAGGCTTGGCAATCTCGATAATCAGTAAGTTTAGCACGCCTTAACTCATAAGATGGTTCAGGACCAAAGGCATCAATGTAAAAATATTGGAGAGTTTTATCTGTAGGTTTATAGTCTTGAGGTAATTCTCTAATAATACCATTAAACCTTCTATTAAACTCTTCAACAGTTTCGTCCTCTCTCTTTTTTATCAGAGTAAGAGCTCTTACAAGATGTCTTCCCTCTCTCTTATCTCCATATTTTTCTCTAAATGAATTTATGATTGATTGTAAAGAGTTAAATGAATTTGGAGGTTTTTCTGTAAACCAGTCATAAGCATCACCTGCTAGAGTCAAGATAAAAAGAGACATCCTGACATCTTCATGATCAAAATCAGGAGATCTAGCATACTTAGCCATCCATATATTGAAATCTCGCAAGTGGGAATTAACAGTAATGGCTTTATCCCCTTGAAAATTAGGCAATTTGTCTAACCCAACAGATGGAATAGCATTGGGGGATCCAGGAATGTTAGAAAAATCACAAGGGGCATACAGACTCATGGTGCTGCGTCTAACTTGACCCTTAAAGAGCAAATGAATATCGGAAAGGGCTTCTTGTCCAAGATTTGCAAGGAGTGTACGAGAAGCAAGTTTGTGTGATCGCACCCTGTAAACCTTTTCAGGATTAGGAGTGGGGTTGCACAGACTGCCTGGATGTCTTCTAGTGTACACTCTTGCAGATAATATAGGAAGTGGAGTCGCCACTTGAACAAGAAGTTAGACACGGAAAAGCTTGAAAAGTAAGAACCAAGGACAGAAAAACTCTGTCCCCGGCAACGGCGCCAAAAAATGTTGTCGCGCGGATTGACACGACAACCCTCAGACCGGGGGCTGTCACTCTGATCCCCGATCCCTCCGTTTAAGCCTGTCTCCCGCGGCTAAGGGGGGTAGTCCCTGTGAGATGACGAGGCCAACTGTCAACCAGTTGGTTGGGAGACACGAGATACGACTAAGATAAGCACCTAAAAGACTTGATTTATTTTAGAAGACCAGTGCCTTAAAAGATGATTTCTTTAAAACCACCACAAGAATCAGTAACCAGATATCGTATTCATATCTCGACTTGAAAATTCAGCATGAAAGATATAACATGAGAAACCACTGAAACTGGCAAAACTAATTTTCCACAAATTTTTTTTTTTTTTTAAATAAAATGATCTAAACAAAATTAAAAAAAAAAAATCTAAAATCTAAAAAAAATTATATTTATTTTTTATTTTTTATGTCAATTTAAAATCCTAAAAAAAAAGTCCTAAACTAAAACAAAAAAATTAAATTACAAATTAAACTAAAATTTAAAATTTATCTAAAATCGTAACTATGCAAAAACTAAACTAAATTAAATTAAAAAAAAAAAAAGGAATTGAAACTCTATTTAAAAAAAACTAAAATCTAAAACATAAGATATAAAAAGAACTAAATATTAAAATCTAAAAATCAAAACTTAAACTAAACATAAATTAAAACTTACGTTAAATGAATACTACTCTAAAACTAATCTTAAAAAAAAAAAAAAATCATTAAAAATCAAATTTATGAAACTAAACTAAGGACCCAAAAAAAAAAGGCTAAACGAATATGAAACGCTATGACTATGAACTACATAAACCCAAAAATACAAAACGAAATCAAAACGCTGCCACACGATAATTTTTCAAGCTGACTGAGAAAAGAAAAATCGTAAACCTAAGCTGAACGCGTGAGTACGCAGGCCTTTGTGGATCGATTTCCTGAAAATTAGTGCGGCTATGAAGAACGTGAATCTATTTACCTGATCCGGCGGGCTTGAGTACACGCAGACGATGGCACAATAATGAAGACGCCAGGGAATTGTAATCACTTAGAATCGTTTGGAAATTACCTGAGCGTTGTTTCAATTTGCTGGCGCTACAATTACGACTTACCGTGCGTCGATTTGGACTGTGCGTAAATGAAAGGAAAGCGTTTTGCTACCGGCGGACAGGACAAGCTTGAATCGATTTTGAGACAATGCCTTTTGATTTTAAATGCTTGTAAGTTGAATGATCGAATTGAAAATTGCAACTTTATCTGAGGATTCTCAACGGTGGCGCATTTATAAGCTGGCAATGGCAACGCTGGATTTGTGACTGTGCTAAAGGTTTCTTGAATTTTCAAACCGCTGATATACTGTATTTGTTCCTGCCGCTGCAAAACACTTTTGGAAGACCGACACGGTGACTTGGAGAAATTTGATGAGGGTTTCCAACACCAGACAGCAGCAAAACAGCCGCCTTTGCAGTCACTTTCTCTCCAGTGGTATTTAAAATGTGTGTTATGCCTATTATGTGAATCCTTAAAACGCTGTCTCGCATATATAATCACCTCAAGACATCAGGATCCTCTGCAAGATACACAACAAAGCCCACAGATATATGCAAAAACCCTTCAAAATTAAACTAAAATCACAAAAAAAAATTTGCAGTAAACAAAATCAAAACCCTAGATCCAGCAAAAGAATTACAGATATGGCCCCTTGACAGCCTGATTCAGCAAATAATAACAGGAATATTTAGAATATCATGTAATGTTTCAGAAAATCTCTCATGTAAACCCGAAAAGAAACTCTTAATGATTAACCCAGGGCCAAAATCAGCTAGGCTCTGCAAAGAAAAGCTCGTGGGAGTCGGCTGGTTCAGCCTAGAACTTCCCCAAACGCCCACCAATATTCTTCACCTAAAGGTTTCCTGCACATCTCAAGCAACCATCAATAAAGAGAGCAAGAATGCTGCCAGATCTCAGGAAATAATGGAGATACCTGCCATTATTTCAGAAACCCTAACAACATTCAAACCCTAGCAGGTGAACAAGATACCTGTGCTCACAATGCTCTACAAAAAGGCTATTATTAACGGCTGAAAATAACAAATGCAAAAAATGAACAATCTCACAGCAATTCCAGAGAGTAACACCAGCAAAATTTGGACCCCAAAGTCTTCTTTTATTAACCAGAAATCAGATTACAAGAGAGCTTTTTCAGTTTTGACTCACAGATCCAATGAATCTGAAATGACCACCTAAGACTCTATATAAAGGAAATGATCCCAACGGCTAGTTCGAATGATCCATATAGAAATGATCTCGACCATTGATGAGGATCAAGACATCTCTCGATCTCATCCGTTGATTTATTCAATTAATTTTTTATTATTATTTTTAAAATTTTTTTTATTATTTATTATTTTATTATATATATATATATATATTTTTTAAATTTTTAAATTTTTATTTATTTTATTATTTATTTCATTTTTTTTAATTTTTTAATTTTTAATTTTTTTATTATTTTTTATTAAATTTTTAAATTTTTTATTTTTTTTTTATTTTTTTTTATTTTTAAAATTTTTTAAATTTCCTAATTTTTATTTATTTTATTATTTTATTTCATTTTTTAAATGGATCATCGAACTAAGCCTTTGGAAACATCACCTAGGACCTAGGACTTAGGACTCACGAGGGGATTTAAAACATTTTCAACCCTCAAGACACATTTCATGATGACTTTTTACAATTTACATCTCAAGGGGACAATACAGACCCTCATAAATCACCCAGTTCTGCGACACAACTATAATCTAGCAGATTAACACACTAGGATTCTCCTAAAGTTCTAATGACAAAAACCATCCCGGCTTTGGGGTCAGGTTTGAAGGAAAACTCTGCCGATCCATGGATCGGTGAGACGAAAAACCTTCCGGGACATAGATTATCATAGAAAGTTAGGTCCACCTAGGCAATTTTACATACATGACTCTGATCTGCTTAGGTTATTTACAATTCATACATGCATCCTGGGTTTACAATTGAAATGATCAAGCTGCTGATCACTGTAGGCTGGCACGGACACGTCGTTCAGGTGCTATCTCTTTCTGCCAAGAAAAGAGGGTGTACCGCATGGGAAGTTGACCAGTAGTGGTCAACAGGTAGCGTTTAAAAAAATATTCAAAAGAAATTTTATGAATGTGTTTTTATTTTTGAATTAATTAAAAAAATTCAAAATTCAAAATAAAATTCGATTTTGGTTTCATTTAGATTTTATTTTTGTTTTATTTTGACTTTGATAAAAAATTCTAAAATTAAAAATCTAAAAATTTCTAAAAATCCTAAACATTAAAAAAATTTTAAATCTAAGAAAAATATAAAAATGAAAAAACTTTTAAAATTAAAAAAGATTGAGAAAATCTAAAAAAGATTTTGTGACTGAGAATAAACAAAATTAAGGGGTTTATTCGCTTAAACTTTAGAATTTTTAATGTGGCCTATGGCCCAATAAAAATTTTGATTTTTTAACCCTTTGATTAAATTAATTTTCTAAGGAATAATTAAAAAATTTTAACCTAAAGTTCCTTAGTGTCGTTTGGTCATTAAATGCAATTATTTAAGATTTTCCTATGGTCAAGGTGCGATAAACATTTTTAATCATATTTGGTTGTTGAAGAAAATTTATTAAATCTAGATTTGGGCAGTCAGCGAAAATAATTTTAAATCTAGAATTTCTTTTATATGGATTATTTATGATTGTCACTTTTCGTCACATATTGAAAATCGCTCTGGATAACTTGTTTTATTGATGGTTAATTCAAATATCGAAGACACTGGTCTATAGTTGTTTCTATCTTGTGGTCGTGTCTTGTTTACGTTGGCGTTTAATCTATCAATCTGATTTAATCATTTAGATTCATCAAGTTGTCCATCGTTAAAACCTCCTAGACCCCGTGATCCGCAGGCTTTCTCATCCATTTACCTTAGGGACTACCCCCCTTGACTTGCCTAGAAGAGAGTCTAAACAGAGTGAGTAAGGATTAAGAGTGACAGCCCTTACTCTGAGCATTGTTGCGCTGCCTAGACACTCTGCATGACAACAGGACTATCATGTGTTCCTGAATGATGAAGGAGGCTCATCTAGGGCCTATAGGAACCAAGGTGATGGCCATGATGATAGAGTAGAGCTCATATGTTGGCTTTTTCCCACGTGCTAAATGTGTTTGTCTTGACCATCTTTTGCATTTTGTGGTACATTTTCCTGTTGAATGTGACAAATTATGCTTTTACTTTCTTTTCAGCTGCATCAACCTCCAAGGCATCATTCTAGGCCCGACCAAAGTTGTGGGGAAGGGGAAGGGGAAGGCTAACTCTATGTGGACCAATGGAGGAAAGTGGACCCAGGTGAGAGAAATGATGAACGTGGTTATAATGAGCAAAAAGGGAATGACATATGTGGATGAGAAAGTGGGAACATGCAACCAAAATCAAGGTTTCCCATGTAGTACCATCCCTAAAGCCCAATGGTCAGTAAAAGAGATCCCAGGGGACTAGGGTCCAAGGTTAACATCCAGAAGAGTTCTAGGGGACAAGAGCACAAATCTAACCCACTCTTTCTGCCGAATCCCCACATTAATCCATGCCCAGAAGTATCCATGATAAAAAACTACAATACTCAATTACCAAATGACAAGGCATACCTTTAGGTTCAAGAGACCCACCTTCAAACAAACGATCATGATAGATGGGTGAGGGACCACATGGTTGCCTCAGGTGGTGGAGAAATGACACAACGAGCTAGTTGGTGGCTGCAAGGGGCTGCCGGTTGAGGACCATCTTGGAGAAGATTTTTCTCCTAGGGATATCACCCACAAAATGGTGGGTAATATCTGACTCCAACTAGGACGTGATCTCTTGAAAAAGTGGACGAAGCTACTCAAACGGGAGGTCACGAGAACTTCAACAAGCTCTTGGTTACCGTAGACCTATTACCTTCACATATAATAGATGAAAAACACATGGCAACATGCTTTCGCAGCGTCTCATGATTGCACATGCTTGGATTAGACCCATAAAATCGATGCATAAAAATAAACTTTCAAATGTAGTCTTTAAATCTAAATGCAACTAATCTATCATTAAGAATATCATATGACATTAGTTCTAATGCAAAAATCAGCATGTAATGCATCCTACTCTAACATGCATATGGTGCAAAACTAATACTAAGTGTAATCATAAAGGCAGTGCAATGAACATATCATCAAAACAATATAAATATGCCGACCTATATGATTACTCATGTAGCGAATGTGTATAAAATCACATGGATGATAAGGCCAGTGGGAGGTAGGAAAATAGAATGCCAACACACGGATAATCATGTGAGAAGAGGTAAGAAAAGGATGTAATCTAGTCCATGAGATCCTCTCTTATAACCAAAATATAGAGATGTCAATGATTAGGCTCATAAACTTTTGATGGATGGCAACCTCGGGCATATTATTATGGTCCTTATTATTTATGTCATATTTCATGGCCTCTACAGGGTTATGATTAGTAGGGAAGGGAGACTGATGAGATGGAGAAGCACAAGTAGGCTGCCCATGATGATCACACTGGAAAGGGGTAATTATAGATTGATCATGATCCTGGGGTGGGGGGGCAAGGAGATAACGGATATTCAATGGGGGGCTCTTCCTTGATGATTTATACTCAAAAAGTGGAAAGGGATCAAGGTCACTTGAGATCATATGAGAATAGGTGCGGGAACCACTTTCAAAATGATGAACCAAATAGGAGGGTGGAGTTTTGTATCCAACATGTCTTTCTTCCCCAAAATCATAAGGCTCCGGGAATTTGAATATAGCATCATAGGAGAGGTGGGAGCCTTACTGATTTCCTTAGTATCAAAGATTTGGCCTCTGCTAATAGGAAAATTGATTGCTTTCAACTGCCCCTCTTTATGCAAGGGAAAATAAAATTTCTCCTTCCCAAGGGCATCAATGGATATGTCATCATAAATAATACTCGAGAGAAAGGGAGGACCAATTTCAGCCTCATCCTCCTTGTCAGTGTCGTAAATGGAAGCACAATCAAATTGAGGACCAACAATTTCCCATTTCCCCTTTTCAATATGGAAGTAATCTCCAATGTCATCTTCTAAGGGGCAAATGGGATCACCTTCCTCAAGGTTCTCAAAAGGAGAGTCTTCAGGAGTAATATCTTCGAAAGAGGTAAGGTTGGTCTCAACTTCATCCTTCCCAACATGTGTTCTCAAAACCATCTTTTTCTCCATGTGGACCCAAGGAGGACTCGTCTTCTTGCTCATTACTTAGATTTTCAATGTCTTGATGATGGTCAATGAATCCTTCCTCTTGGATGCTTAATGTGGGGCATACTTGAAAATGTCTAAGAAAGCCATCAATGAACTCCTCAATAGATGAGATGCTCTTGGTTTCATGGTCATGCAGCCATGAGTTATGACCACTGAGCGATCCTATGTACAACAACATAAGGACATCTTGGTGAACAACCTCCTCTCTTGAAGCATGTGCATTAAATCTTTTTACATGGTCAATTGCGGAGAGTGGATCGCCATCAAACACAGGCACCCCACGTACCATCCTTCTTGTGACATGATTAGGATGCCTAGGGATGCTAGCAATGTCCAAAGTAGGAAATTTATCAAAGAAAGACAACCTATTTGAGATATACAAGAAAAATGTGTAGGAGTTACCAAGGTGAATTTAAAGATGCCTAGAAAAATGCTTGCTTCACCCTACAAGCATCGACTTTAAAATTCAATGAAGAACTAGGGCTTTGTTCTTCCAATGGAGTCACCAATAATGTTATGTCAATAATTCGTATGCGGAACAAAACACACTTTTCGTGTCCCCAACAACGACACCAAAATTTTAATCCTCAAACTAGTAGGGGTCCTTAACGGGGATCCTTGAAAGGCTACTATTAGGCTAAGGACAACAAATGGAGTAATAGCCCACTATCATATTGGCTAAGGCTCCCTGCTCTTTACAAACTTTCACCGATGGGAGGAGACCCGTTATGATGAGGATCACTAAATGGATTGACCAATGATAGGGTGAGGGGTGATCCTAGAAGCCTATTCACAAAAGAGGCTCAAATATGTGGCTTGCTTGCTTTGGAGGCAAGGTTTAAAGCTCTCAAGGAAGGGATTAAGGGGAATTTCAAGGTTTAGGTTTAGGGTATGTATCTTATAATGGAGGTTCCTAGGCCTTGAAATTCTTTTGAAAGCTTGGATTCCAGTGATCCTTGAAGAATTACCCTTAATAGTGTATGGGACCACACGAGACCAAGTGGACCCGGGGGTAGGTCAAGGGGGTAGAGTTTAGCAACCAATGATATGCTTGACCTATTCCGGAGGGGGAAAGGGACCAAAGAAATAATTTTTAATGCAAGACAATGTGAGGGTCCCAATGAGGCTTCTAGCCTAAGGAAACCAAGGGCAAGATTCAATCTTGAGGCTAGGGCTTGAGATATCTCAAAATCTCACCGTCGGAATTTCTTCAAAATTGGAGGGCACCTAGGAGACACACTAGCGCAGTAGTGGCTAAGAGATCAAGCCTTTTTGATGGGTGGTTTGCAAGGTAAATGATGACCTAGGAGACCTAATGGGCTAGGCCTAGAAATGGAGAGGGAGTTGGATGATAAATTTTTAATATGATCACCTTTGGGTGGACTGGTGCCTAATCCTTTGGGCAGAAATGGAGTTAGGTAGAATTATGACCATGGACCTTCAAACTTTCTAGGTCAAGGATGCCTCAAAGATAACGTCGCTTGGCACTAGGGAAACAACAAAAGCAACTTCAAAGACTTTATACTTCGTTTTACAAGATAAATGGCTGATCAAGATGAATTTCAGTAATGAAACATCCCTAGGAACATTCATTCATTATACATGGTCCATACATGAAGCATTCACTATCCAGAAACAAAATTTCCACAACTTCACACAAGAGATGCAACAAATAAGCCCTAGTATAGCGAAATCCTTGCAACAATGTATGTGACAAAATTAGAAAGAAAGAATAGCATTAAAATGTACTTAAATGTATAAGAATATATCCAACCATCCAAAAACTTGCTATCAAGAAGACCTAAGACATGAAAATTATCCAAACATCAAAATTCATTCCATGCTCCAAAATTTTGTCCACCAAGAAGGAATAGCGAAAATCTCTAAAGAGATACAAGTCCAAAGCAAAAGATGGTGCTAAAATGAATCCTCGTCACTTCTATTTATACACTTCTAATGCGTTTGATTTAGCTACTTGGGCCAACATTAGCCCCTAAAATAAAAATAGTTAGCAAAATAACTAATTTTTGGTGACAAGCCCACCAAACTAGCTCATAAACAAAAGAATAAACCTCTCAAGAGGTCGAATGATAAAAAATACATGTCATTGGGCCTTTTAAGAAGCTTGATGAAGTCCATAAGTGACACAATGATGAATAGGTCTCCCAAAAGAAGTGGACAAGGGGTTGGCCCCTTGTTCTCATAAACCTGTGGTGCTCCTAATGGGTGTGAGGGCACACAAGTAACCTCATGGGTTTCCAAGTAGACCGAAGATGCCTGTAGACCATCTGTAAGGGCTCATCAACATAGAAGTCCTGGGTCATCTGTCAAGTGAATGGTACAACTATGGGATTGACTGGGCATGGTGAACCAAGTGCATCTTCCTCGTCCATTAGGTGAATCTCGAGCAATCTCTGAACATCTTTGCGGATCCATGGAGTGTTGTCTATTGTTGTATAGTCCCATGGCTCTCTACACACACCCTACATGTGCCAATGTAGCCCTCTGCAGGGTTAGGACCCTGTATAGGGAGACCAAACCCAAAATGGAGACCATCTGCAATCTTGCATAAGATCTAATGTGTCCCCTAGCCTTCCAATACAACAAGTTATTTAAGGAAATCGAATTAAAGAGCTTACAAACCATGGACAATAGGCAAGCACTTCATAATGGCATGCCCTTCCATAGTGGGCTTTGGCATGTGATAATGTCTCCAAGCTTCAAGTAGGGTTAACCAAGTACCCTATTAGGTGGTTTGTACCTTTAAAGGGGATAGTATGTCCAAGGTACTTCCTTCAAAGGGTGGTGGCATGTGATAAAGAGATGAATGGAGTAGGGAATGAAAGGGGCAACCTTGGGCCACATGTTGGGGTACAAGGGTAGCTAGTAAAAGGGAAGCCCACATTTGGGTATATAATGTATAGGAGGGAGCAATCATGGTGCATGAGGTGCCCTGGGCTTGATTTTTCCACCCTTATTTATATGCCTTTTGCCTTTTATGAATTTTCTTTGATTAACTCGGGGCTCAAGGGATAAGAGCATGATGTGTAAGGTATAACAGTGGATACCCCCTTTAAGGTAGGGTAGTTCATTGCCCACTAGGGGTTGCGACAATCATGGGTTCCTGAATGATGAAGGAGACTCATCTAGGGCCTATAGGAACCAAGGCGATGGAATTGATGATGGGGTAGAGCTCATGTATTGTCTTTTGCTCACGTGCTAAATGTGTTTGAACTTTGTCTCGACCATCTTTTGCATTTTGTGGTACATTTGCCTATTGAATGTGGCCAATTATGCTTTTACTTTTTTTTTCCGCTGCATCATCCTCTAGAGCATCTTTCCTGGCCTGACCCAAGGTGTGGGCAAGGGGAGGGGGAAGGCTAACCCTATGTGGACCTAGTGGAGGAATGTGGACCCAGGTGGGAGAAATGATGAATGGGGCTATAATGAGTGGAAGGAGAATGATATATGTGGATGAGGGAGCGAGACCACACAACCAAAATCAGGGTTTCCCACGTAGTACCATCCCTAAAGCCCAAAGGTCAGTAAAACAGATCCCACAGGACTAGGGTCCAAGGTTAACATCCAAAAGAGGTTTAGGGGACAAGAGCACAAACCTAGCCCAATCTTTCTGCCAAATCCCCCCATTAATCCATGCCTAGAAGTATCCATGATAAGCAAACTACAATACTCAATTACCAAATGATAAGGCATACCTTTAGGTTCAGGAGGCCCACCTTCAAACATATGATCATGACAGACGGGTGAGGGACCACATGGATGCCTCAGGTGGCGGGGAAATGGCACAACGAGATAGTTGGTGGTTGCAAGGGGCTGCTGGCTACCGAATGAAGACCATTTTGGAGAAATAAATTCTCCTAGGGATATCACCGACAAAATGGTGGGTAACAGGACCCAGGTTAGGTCAAGACGAAAGGTTTTAGCAACCAATGATATATTTGACCTAAACAACGAGGAGAAGGGGATCATAGAAGTGATTTTCACTCAAAGGTGCAAACTGCAAAATGATCCCTATGAAGAACTAGCCTAGGGAAACTTAGGTCAAAGACAATCTCGATGCTAAGGCTTGGGATATGTCACAACCCACCGTTGGAATTCCCTCAAATTTGGAGTAGGACTAGGAGAGACCCCAGCGCAATAGAGGCCAAGAGATCGAAGTTTTTCTATGGGTGGTTTGTCAGGAAAATGATGCCCTAGGAGCCCTAATGCAGCTAGACCTAGAACAAAGGAGAGGTGAATAAAAGTGTTTCTTTTTGTGATCACCTTATGGTAGACCAATGCCTAATCCTTTGGGGAGATTTGAGTCTAGAAGAATATGAAGATACACTTTTCTTCTAGGTCAAGGAGGCTCTAAGATTAACTTCGTTTGTCATTAGGGCAAAGGAGAGTGACCTTAAAAGCTTTTATACTTGGTTTTGCAAGGTTAAGTGGCTTATCAAGATAAATATAACCATAGAATTATCCCTAGGAGAATTCGTTCAACATACATGGCCCATACATAGAGATATGCTATATAGGAACATAATTCCACAATTTCGTAGTAAATGCATGCAACAACTAGCCCTATTATAGCGAAAATCTCATTATCAATGTATGTGACAAAGTAAAAGAATTAATAGCATTAAATTTGTACTTACATGTAAGAGAATATATCCAACCACCAATAAACTTGCCAAGCAAGAAGCTCCAAGATAAGAAAGACAATCCATACATCAAAATTCATCCATGCTCCAAAATTTCGTCCATCAAGAAGGAATAACGAAAATCTCAAGAGAGATACAAGTCCAAACCAAGTGATGATGAGAAATGAACTCTCATCATTTGTATTTATACACCTCTAAGGAGTTTGATTTATCTATTTGAGCCTACATTAGCCCCTAAAATAGAAATAATGTGCAAATAACTAACTTTTGGTGACAAGCCCACCAAACTAGCCCATAAACAAAATAACAAGCCTCTCAAGAGGTCAAGTGATCAGTAATACATATCATTGGGCTCGCTAAGAAACCTGATGAAGTCCATAAGTGCCATAATGATGAATAAGACTTCCAAAAGTAATGGACAAGGGGTTGGCCCCTTGTTCTCCACATAATAAACCTGTGATACTCCCAATGGGTGTGAGGGCACAAAAGTGACCTCATGAGTCTCCAAGTAAGTCGAAGATGCATGTAGATCATTTGTAAGGGCTCAGATGATGGTGTAAGTGATGCCACATCAGCATACAAGTTCTGGGTCATCTACCAAGTGCATGGTACAATTGTGGGGCTGTTTGGACAAAGGTGAATCAGGTGCATCTTCCTCGTCCAATAGGTGAATCTCGAGCAATCTCTGAACATCTTTGGGGATCCATGGAGTGTTTTCTACTGTTGTGGAGGCCCATTTCTCTTAACAAACATTGTACATGTGCCAATGTAGCCCTCTAGAGGTTTAGGGCCTTGTATAGGGAGACCAAATCCAAGATGGAGATCACGTGAAATCCTGCATAAGATCCAATGCGTCCCCTAGCCTTCCAGTACAACAAGTCATCAAGGAAATCGAGTAAAGGAGCTTACAAACCATGGACAATAGGTGGGGACTTCATAATGGCATGCCCTTCCATAAAGGGCTTTGGCATGTGCTAATGTTTCCAAGCTCCAAGTGGGGTTAACCAAGTATCCTATTAGGTGGTTTCTACTTCTAAAGGGGATAGCATGTCCAAGGTACATACTTTAAAATGGTGGTGGCATGTGATGGAGAGATGAATGGAGTAGGGAATGAAAGGGGCAGCGCTGGGTCACATGCTGGGGTACAATGGTAGCTGATACAAGGGAAGCCCACACTTGGGTATATAATATATATGAGGGAGCAATCGTGGTACATGAGGTGCCTCGACCTTGATTTTTCCACCTTGCTTTATATGCCTTTTGCTTTCTATGATTTTTCTTTAATTGACTACTCTGGGCTCAAGGGGAAAGAGCATGATGTGTGAGATATAGCAGTGGATACCCCCTTTAAAGGTAGGGCGGTTCATTGCCCACCAATGGTTGGGACAATCATGGGTTCCTAAATGATAAAGGATGCTCATCTAGGGCCTGTAGGAACCAGGGTGATGGCCATGATGATGGGGAGAGCTCATGTATTGGCTTTTGCCGACATGCTAAATGTGTTTGTCCCGGCCATATTTCGCGTTTTGTAGTATATTTTCCTGTTGGATGTGGCCAACTATGCTTTTGCTTTTATTTTCAACTGCATCAACCTCCGGGTCATCATTCTAGGCCTGACCCAAGGTGTGGGCAAGGGGAAAGGGAAGGCTAACCCTATGTGGACCCGGTGGAGGAATGTGGACCCAGGTTGGAGAAATGATGAATGGGGTTATAATGAGTGGAAGGGGAGTAATATATATGTATGAGGGAGCAGGATCACATAACCAAAATCAGGGTTTCCCATGTAGTACCATCCCTAAAGCCCAAGGGTTAGTAAAAGAGATCCCACGGGACTAGGGTCCAAGGTTAAGATCCAAAAGAGGTCTAGGGGACAAGAGCACAGACCTAGCCCACTCTTTTCACCGAATCCCCCCATTAATCCATGCCCAAAAGTGTCGATGATAAGCAAACTACAATACTCAATTACCAATTGACAAGTCATACCTTTAGGTTCGGAAGGCCCACCTTCAAACATACGATCATGGCAGATGGGTGAGGGACCATATAGTTGGCTCAGGTGGCAGAGAAATGGCACATCGAGCTAGTTGCAAGGAGTTGCTGGCTGTCGTCTGAGGAATTTTTTGAAGGATTTTTTTCTCAAAGGGATATCACCCACAAAATGGTGGGTAACAGAGCCCATTGTGTTGAATTTTAGGTCTTATTTGATGATTGGTTTTGCAGAGATCTGGGCCATTGCTTACCCATTAAAAGTATTTTACTCATCTAGTTTAATCTATTGTGCATTTAAAGAATAGATTTGTTTATAAGAGCCATAAACCATTGCGAATATTGTAAAATAAAATTTTGTGAATAAGTTTATTTTCTAACTGTTGTGTGCAGCTGGGGTTTTGGGGTTTATTTTTTATTTTTTGTATATATTGGCGTTTATTTTTTATTTTTTGTATATATTGGGGTTTTTGGCTTTTAAAATTTTATTTGTGTAGGCGGATTTCAATGCTAGATTTGAAGAATTGTTAGGGGTTTCAAGGGTTTGAGTCCTTGAAAAAATATTAAGAGGGTTTCTAGAGGTGGATCTAGGCCTAGGAAGGCAAGTTCCATCATCTATTATTCTCTCAAACTCAACGTCAAGATTCAGGGAAATTTTGGTGATTATTTGAAGAGGAATTTCGAGATCTGAATTTTTTTCTCTGAATTTGGCAAGGGTTTCAGTGATTTTTTGAAGTTTCATACCTTTCCATGGCTTCATTCTTTCCTCCCAAGTCCTCCGCTGCCATCTTTTCCTCCTCGGATTGCTCTCCCAGCCTTGCCGTTGTTTTCTTTAAGCCCTTAGAGCTTGGCCGTAAGGCCTTTCTCTACCATCCCTGCTTGCCGTTTCCCTTTTCTCCCTACGGCAGCCCCTAAAAAGCCTCTCCAAGCCCTCCTCCTTTCCTTTTTCCTCCACCACAGCCCGTTCCCTCCTAGATCAAGTCTCCGCCACTTCTGTTTAGTCTAACACAGTCCCTATTTGGGCTGCGTTGCCCTCAAATCCCCCTCACCTTTCTCGGCCCTCAATCCTAAGGCCTCTAAGACTCTCAACCTTTCAACGCAACCTCTTTTCCCTTCAACGCAGGCCCTAAAGGCCTTATTCATGCCTGCCGTCACCTCCTTAGCTTAGCCATCAAGCCTTTTCCCTCTTGTTTGCCACTATCGACCTTGAAAAAACCTTCATCTCTGCCTCTCCTAGGTTACTGAGCAATCACATGATTTCTGAGCTAATACTTCAATAAGTTTCGGATATTTTGTAGTGGTTTCAGGTATCTCAGGCCTTGGAGGATCTGTGGGCAAATCTCTAGGCTCATCTTAGACCTTGGGCCTCAAGGTTTTGTTATCTAAACTCTTCCTTTACCCACTGTTTACTTACAACAAGGTAAATATCTCATCACGGTGACAGACAATCATATAAATGACATAAATCAATTGACAAGTTTCCTAGTTCATTAATAAATCACTTAAGTAATTTGGGCATCCATTGTTTAACTTGATTTCATAAGCTTTGGTGACTGCTATCTTCGTTGGGACTGCATAACAAGATCTGAAGCATAACAGATGTATTAGCATCATAAGAGAGCTCAATTTTAGTTTGGGCAAAGTGGTCTCAGTAATAGATCGACTTATTTGTATTCATAGACCTCTTTGAACTCAATTCACTCACTACTGTCCTAATTAATTCACTATTGTTACGACATTTACTTGCTGCTCATAAGTAACAAAAGGCTTTTGTCGTTCACTGTGGGAGAAATCTTTCCTACTGTGAACCTATTCATCCTCTCTAAAAGTTATTAAATTTGCACTATAAGCTCAAGCACTGAGAGTGAAAACATTAAGCTCTAATTCCATTAAATAATTTTGGCATCTTGAGTATCTTGCTTTCAAGGAATATCACTGACTGACTTTTAAGTGACTGAAAATCACTGTGATATATAAGATCTGAAGGTTGGTAAATTTAATTGATTGTATCATGAATAATTGGTATTGAGCATCTTTTTAGAGGTCTCTAAATTGCATAAGAGGTACCTTACTGCTGTTCTCATTTATGTCATTAGAAATCTGAATATCATAAATCACTCTAAGTGATTTCAGTGATTCATAAGATAGCTGCAATTTGTGCTTTAAACGCTAGGGACTTTAAGCCTTCTTGTTTTAATTGAGCAATCTCTTAAGTTGAATGGTTATTGGCAGCTTGTGTTGAAGTAGACTAAGAGCTTTTACAAAAATCATTGTTTCTTTGTCGTTGGCATCATTATCTTAAAAAATTGGATGGATGTTGAAAGAAGATAAGTGCCCTAGTTCTCCTTTTTGTCTTTGGGTTAAAGTATATTGTAAATTAACATTTGGCATCTAAAGTTGAGCTTGGAGATTAGTGAATTTGATTGTTGAAGAATATTTGCAATAATATCATTGGCTGAATATCATCTAAATAAGCAAGTGCTATATTTATTCATGGTTTTATGATTCTTGTTTAAAGTTGGATAAGTAAGCCATTGGAAGAGCATTAGATTTATCTTTAACACTCTATCAATTGTCTTGTTTCATTGGTTAATATCCCTTATATTGGTGATCTTTCTAGGAGATTAATTGAGTAGGTTTCATCTTCATTGTTCTTTGTGGATATCTCTTGTTGGAACTTTGGCATTTATTCTTATAGTTGATATTGTTTCTTAAATATCGTTAACAAGTACTTGTCGATATAACTCAAGATTAACCACAATTAAAGTACTTAAAACATTAACGATCTCACCTAAAAATCATTCTCTAATTTTACCTTGCATATCATTTTAAGCTAGTCTTGCATCTAAAAACATACCTCCAAGCATAAGCTTGGTTGATAGATTTCTAGGGCAATCCTTCTCATTTAGCTTGAGAGGCCTCGACAACTTTTTGGTGGTTAACACGATGACCTTGCATTCGTCAGAGCTACAGTCTCTGCAGTGCCAGAGGCATCGTGTGATAAGAGTCTAACAGAAGGTATTGTTAAGCAAGCCCTTGCTTGCTTCCTATTGGCCTCCTTCCCACAACCTACCTTGGAGCCCAGCTTCAAAAAAGTTAAGGGAAGGTCATACTTAGATTAGGCATTTAATTAAAATTAACCAAGATCTTTGCATTTCACGTAGGTCTTAGGAATTGCATTTCATATAGGATAGTAAAGCATCAAAGTAGTAGTTTTTCATTCGGTACTTGGTATGTATTTCATAAAGCAAGAGCGTTGCCCCATAAGGCACTGGTCTCAAATATATAAATTCAATCTAATCCTTAAAATCTTGCTAGATTTAACCAAGTGCTAGGCGACTCAATTGTGTCTCCCGGACTCGTTGGTTCCCAACTTGTCCTTCATCGTCTCATTTCCATAGGGTCTACGCCCCATAGCCTGCTGTTGGGAGACATCTAAAATGGAGATATTGGGGATCAAGGTGACAACCCTCGACCTGAGTTGTTGTTGCGGTGTCTGTACAATTTGAGCGACAACACCGTTGATCCCAAGTGAGGTGAGATCCAATCTTGATCATCAATCACTTTGAGATTAGGGTTAGGATTAGGGTTTTATATCAATGTAAAGTTATAAAAGCAAGGCTAAGGAGAGGAGAAAGACACAACAACAAGACAAGATTGAGAGAGGCATCTTTGTTAGTGGTGTGCTAGGTTCGACGGAGTGCAAAGAGGTTGGAGATCTAGATCTGTAAGATAGTTCGAGCGCTAACCTAAGGCGGATCTACTGGGTCAGATCTAGGTTATTGTATCCGTATTTTCTCAGGTGGACCATTATCTTAGGATGAGAGCCCATGTAAGTTTCGATTTTTTAATGAAAAACTTGTTGGGCAGAAATTTGTGTGTATCATTGTGATTAAGATCATTATATTTGCTTTTGTTGAATATTTTGTTAGGAACCTAGCTATTGTTAGTTTTTGTAGCATCAGATGGTGTTCTAGTCTCAAAATGTCGCGGAGAGGCTAAAACACACGAGTTCTCCAAAACCCAGAAAATGTTTCTGGAAATTCCACCTAGAGATAGCTCAATTAAATCAATTGACCATCATTTAAATTTTTCCCAAGTCCAACTTAGGAAAAATGGTTAATTAATAGTAATTAATTGAGAAATGTGAGAATTCTCTAGAAACTCACACGAATCTACTTGGGGATGATCTCAGCCATCGATTAAGTTTAATCTTGGTCGTTGGAGTCCCAAATGGAGATTATAAGAAGAGTTCGATGGGTAGATGGAGAACACACCAGTGCAGATATTCAGTGGTCTGGGCAGTTCGATTTTCTCGTGCAGGTGATTCAGCAGGAGAAATTGAGCCAATAGATTGAGTAGCAGGTTGCAGGAGAAGTCAACAATGATCCGGAGGAGGTTTTCTAGTTCTGGAGAGTAAAAAAGAGAAGGCTAAAATTTTCTCCAGGAGGCAACGTAGGGACTGCGCAGTTGCTTCAACAAAGCAATTTGATTTGGCTGAAGGGAAGGTCATTTTCAATTCCAGAGCTCAGGAAGATTTTCCAGAGTGCTGGAGAAGCATTTTCCGGGTCACTAACGAGCAAGACGACTTGATTTGCAAGAGTTTTGGGCTGAGCGTGTAGTAGATTGTGTAGGGGTGATGCAGAGGCTGCATAGAGCAAGTGGACGACTTGCTTTTCAGAGGCAGTCAAGTACCATGATTGTTCGGAGAGAGGGTGAAATCCCTCAGTTGATTTTTGTTAGTATTTCTCTTGGGTAGAATCGCTAGTTTGGCGATATTTTATTGTGTGCAGAATTTCTGTTGCAAATAATTATATAAACCCTTAGTTGTTGCAACTGGTTTTCCTACATTGGGTTTTTCCGGGACTTTTGTCCAAAAGGAATAGTGTCAATTATAATGTGTGTGTGCCAGTATTTCTTCAGTGTGCCAGTGAAGAAATTGCAGTGTGATTAACTCAATATTAATAAGAAAATTAATAAACTAATAATCAGTTAGGAGAACTAATTCCAGTTGCTGCATTTAAAGGAATTTTTCACATGGTATTAAAGCATATTTGATGGACGGGAAGCGTAGAAGCGGAAGAGGAAAATTTTGTTGTTTAGAAGGAGAAGTAGGTTGAAAATTTCAGGGGCTATGCATTGCCTAGTCGGGAAGTGCGAGTTGCTGGGCAAGGGTTTGATTTTTCAATTGTAGGTGGCAAAAAAATTCAACTTGCTAGAGAAAATGATTCCAACAGGTAGAGGGAGCACTAATAGCTCATATTTTCACAAAGCAGATTTCTTTTCTAGGCGCAGAGGGTTTTGCAGTAGCAAAATCAGTTCCAGAAGGAAGAGAAAGTGCACACACAAAGGAAGATTTCTCTCAGAGAGTTTCTAGTTTAGAAATCCAAATTTCTAGTTGCAGTCGGCAGTAGTTGCAAGCAGATTCTCACTCTAGAAGGGAGTGCGAATAAACAAAGCCAACAACCGAGCAGGAGAAAGAGGGAGATTTCCATCCTAGTTTTGAGTTTTTGTAGAGATGGCCACAGTCGGGCTTAGAGATCATGACAGGTTGGAGGAAGCTTCCAACTACATCATTTGGAAGGCCAAGATGTTATTCCTGCTAGATGAGTTGGGCCTGAAGACCTATGCAGAGAACGTTGTGGTAGTACTTACTGATGCAGATCAACAGAGAGAATACAAGAAGGAGATAGCCAAAGCAAAGTGGATGATCCCGATGGAGTCTGAGACTGTAATGTCCCAAATGGAACAATTTTGGGTTTTCTTGAAATTCTAACTCAAAAATACTACAAATAAAAATTCCATTCATAAACAGAAGATTGCCATGTAAAATTCAACACCATAGAATTGTAAATAATAATAATGAGTAGAAATAATCTCAGCTTTATTCATAATATATAAACTGGGGTTACATGCACATACAACCAAAAGAGTTGAGATGAAAAGTTGGCCTCCAAGATAATCTGCTACACCACTATGCTGGCCCTCCAAACTGAACTGAACTGTACTTCTAAGAACTCCTGTGAATTTTGGATGAATTCACCAAGGGGATATGGGTACTCACCCGATCTCACTGCATCACCCGAGGGTTTTCGTCTTGGGGCTACTAATGGAGTAGAGAATCGGGTTCTCAACCTCTCATACAATAAACAATATCAAATCCAAGATGTCTCCAAATGACCTCCTCCTCCTCTTTTATAGATCTGATGGATAGATCTCCAAGCCTCTAGAAGCATCTTATTTTATTATTATTCTAGAAGCTCCTCCATTGAATTTATCTTAAATGACCTTTTAATTTTATTTTATTTCACTTAAGTCACTTTTGGCCCATTTCCTCCAATTAATTATTTTTCCTTAATTAAATGACTAATTAAAGTCATTTTTAATCAAGGAAAATGGTAAATCGCCCACCATACTCTCTCCGGCCACCAAAAATCACTTCTCAGCATCCCATCCTGTAGATCTTCTCATTCCGGTTCCAACGAGCTATTACACTAAGGTGTTTTGTCAAATATTCCTCTCGGAATGCCACCTAAAGTGTAATTAATAAAGTTATGCCCAATAATAACCCCGCTTTATGGGAATTATCAGAAAGTCACGGAACCAAAAATAAGATGTGTGAAACTACTCATGATGATGAATATGCCAAGCGAATGCCATCAGACCCCATAAAAACTCTTCAAAACTCCATCAGGACCCTTGATGACATAAACATACTCAAATGACCTAGCCATCCCCTGCCTTGGAAATCCAACCCGACTATACTATGGAGAAAAATAAAAATGGGGACATTACAGAGACCATATAGTTTCACATATATTTGGCAAGAATACTGCCAAAGAGATGTGGGATGCTTTCACAGGGTTGTTTGAGAATCCTTCCGAGCAATGAAGAATTTTTGTTTTCTTGAAGGAGAAGCTGAGAAACATCAGGATGCAGAAGGGTGAAGACATGGATCCCTTTCTCACCAAAATTCAGAATATCCGTGATCAACTTGCATCCGTTGGAGAAGCGCCTCCACCTACAAAGCTTGTGCGTTGGACCTTAAACAATGACACTGAGGAATGGGAGAACTTCATCCAAAGCATTTTGGGATGAGATACATTACCAGGGTGGTACCGGGTGTGGTCAGACCTACAACAATAAGAGATGAGGCGAGCTCTAGTAAAGAGCTCCATCAGTGGTGGAAACAACAAGGGATTGAAAGATCCCACCGTTGGAATCTCATGAAATTTGGAGGGCTTCTTGAGGACACACCAACGCAGTTGTGGACCAAAAATCGAAGTGTTTGGATGGCTAGATTGTGAGATAATTGATGCCCTAGGTAACCTATGTAGGCTAGGCCTATAAAAGAGGGGAAGGTGAAGGAAATAATCTTTGAGGTTATCACCTATGGAGGACAAGTGCCTAATCCTTTGGGGGAGATTGGAGTCAAGTAGAATTATGACTATGGACTTTGGATTTTCTATGTTAAGGAGGCCTCGAAGACAACTTCGCTTATCATTAGGGCAACAACAAAAGCAACTTCAAGAACTTTATACTTTGTTTGCAAAATAGATGGCTTATCAAGATGAATCTCAATGATGAAGCATCTCTAGGAACATTCACTCATAATACATGAAGCATGAGTATCCAGAAACAAAATTTCCACAACTTCGCATAAATGGATGTAGTAAATTAGCCCTAGTATAGCGAAATCCCAACAACAATGTATGTGACAAAATAGAAAGAAATAATAGCATTAAATTGCACTTACATGTATTAAGAGTATATCCAACCATCAAAGTTTTTCCAATCAAGAAGCTCCAAGACAAAAGAAAATGATCCAAACCTCAAAATTCATTCCATGCTCCAAAAAGTTGTCCTCCAAGAAGGATAGCGAAGTTCTCTAAAGAGATACAAGTCCAATCCAAGTGATGATGCTAAAATGAATTCACATCACTTTTATTTATACATTTCTAATGAGTTCGATTTAGCTGATTAGGCCTACATGCCCCTAGAATAAAACAATGTGCAAAATAACTAACTTTTGGTGACAAGCCCACCAAACTAGCTCATAAACAAAAGAATAAGCCTCTCAGGAGTTCGAAAGATCAATACTATATGTCGTTGGGCCTTCTAAAAAGCCTAATGAAGTCCATAAGTGCCATAATGATGAATAAGACTCCCAAAAGTAGTGGACAAGGGGTTGGCCCCTTGTTCTCCAAATAATAAACCCGTGGTGCTCTCAATCGGTGTGGAGGGCACACATGTAACCTCATGGGTCTCCAAATAGATCGAATATGCATGTAGACCATCTGCAAGGGTTCAGATGATGGTATGAGTGATGCCACATCAACATACAAGTCTTGGGTCATCTGCCAAGTGCATGGTACAACTGTGGGGCTGGCTTAGCATGGTGAACCAGGTGCATATTCCTCGTCCAATAGGTGAATCTTGACCAATATTTGAACATCTATGGGGATCCATGGAATGATTTATATTGTTGTAGAGGTCCATGGCTCTCTACACACACCCTACATGTGTCAATGTAGCCCTCTGGAGGGTTAAGACTCCATATAGGGAGACCAAACCCAAAATGGAGATCATCTACAATCTTGTATAAGATTCAATGCATCCCCTAGCCTTCCAATACAACCATTTATTTAAAAGAATTGAGTTAAAGAGCTTTATAACCATGGAAAACAGGTGGGCACTTCACACTGGCATGCGCTTCCATAGTGGCCTCTGACATGTGCTAATGTCTCCAAGCTTTGAAGGGGGTTAACCAAGTATCCCATTAGGTGGCTTCTATCTTTAGAGGGGATAGTATGTCCAAGGTAGATCCTTCAAATGGTGATGGCATGTGATAAAGAGATGAATGGAATAGGGAAGTAGAGGGGCAAGCTTGGGCTACATGTCGAGGTACAAGGGTAGGTAATAAAGGGAATCCCACACTTGGGTATATAATGTATAGGAGGGACAAATCGTGGTGCACGAGATACCCAACCTTGATTTTCCCACCCTTTTTTATATGCCTTTTGACTTTTATGATTTTTCTTTGATTAATTGCTTAGGGCTCAAAGGATAAGAGTGTGATGTGTAAGGTATAGTAGTGGATACCCCTTTTAAGGTAGGGTGGTTCATTGCCCACCAGGGGTTGGGACAATCATGGGTTCCAGAATGATAAAGGAGGCTCCTCTAGCGCCTATAGGAACTAGGGTGATAGCCATGGGTATGGGGTAAAGCTCATGCATTTGGTTTTTTCCCACGTGTTAAATGTGTTTGTTCAAGCCATATTTTGCATTTTGTGGTACATTTTCCTGTTGAATGTGGCCAATTATGCTTTTACTTTTCTTTTCAGCTGCATCAACCTTTGGGGCATCATTTCAAGCTAGACCCAAGGTGTGGGCAAGGGGAAGGTGAGGCCAACCATATGTGGACCCAGGGGGGAAAAATATTGAATGGGGCTATAATGAATGGAAGGGGAGTAATGTATGTGGATGAGGGAGCGGGACCACGCAACCAAAATCGGGGTTTCCCATGTAGTACCACCCTAAAACCCAAAGGTCAGTAAAAGAGATCCCATAGGACTAAGATTCAAGGGTAACATCCAAAAGAGGTCTAGGGGACAGAAGTACAAGCCTAACCCACTCTTTCTGTCAAATCCCCCCATTAATCCATGCCTAAAAATGTTCATGATAAGAAAACTACAATATTCAATTACCAAATGACAAGGCATACCTTTAGGTTCGGGAGGCCCACCTTCAAACATACGATCATGACAGATGGGTAAGGGACCACATGGCTGGCTTAGGTGGTGAAGAAATGGCACAATGAGCTAGTTGGTAGCTGCAAGGGGCTACTAGCTGCCGGTTGAGGACCATCTTGGAGAAAAATTTCTCCTAGGGATATCACCCACAAAATGGGCCATGTATTTATAATGCGAGGTGCCAAATCATCCTCCACTTGTTCTTTGACTCATTATTTTGACTTGAGATAATTTCCAAGTCATTTCCATGTCAATTTATCACATGGAGCTATTTATTTTTCTCCATTTAATTTATTTCTGGTTTAATTTATTGCCATATATCCAACTAAATTTAGGAAAATTGGGTTTTGAGGGTCTAGAACACATTTTTAACTTCTCAAAGTGTGTCATAGTATAAATTTGAGGGTGAGGTGTGATTTTGATCACACATACCCCATACAACTTCTCTAGACATCACTTACTACATTTCAGATACAAAATTTATTTGAATTTCCACCCTGCGGGAAATTTTAAAACTTAAAAATGACCCCTTAGACCTAATTAAATTCCACGATTTTTTTGTGTGTGATCTAGTATGGTAATATTCAATGACCTTAGATATCAGGACTCACCCAAGGCCTCATCATCAAGTCGAACTCCAACTTTGGGGTTATGCTTGGAGGAGAAAACTCAATTAATTGTTAAGTCCTCGTAAGGATATGATAATTAACCAAGTGAAAAAAACCCTCCAGAGTAAACTCACTTGTTGACAAGGTCCCAAGTTACCTAGGCCTGTTACATGACTCGAGTCCTCATACTAGTATCACTTTTACTTTGTCCCACAAGGCTTGTGGAATTTGAGTACAATAGAAAAAGATGAGAAGAAGAAGCTAGAGTTTAAAAACTCCGATGATAATAATAAATTTGATGGTACTTTGAGGTCTCTGACATATACTTGGGCATGGAGTCTTCAAAAATATCTCCAGGTGCCACTCTAGTGGTCAACATTTGGCTCCATATGGGGATGTGTTCTAGATAGAAAGTGATAGCATGCAAGGACCTAAAATCTGCATCCACCAACAAAAGACATATATCAATAGTGTCCATTCAAAATATCATCATATAAAATCAAATACAAAAATGAGGAAGCACATGAATGGAAATTTATTCTAAGAGCATAAATGAAAATTTATTCAAAAATGAAACTACTTAACCAAAATGACAAAGAATAGAGTTAGAAATATAATACATAGATGCCCCATGGCATTAGATGTCTTTGGTGAAATCCATCTTGAGAACCTGCCTACTCACAGGCAGATCCATAGGTTCTTTCTTTGATGTGCTCTATCCAATTCTAACTATCTTGGGACTTTGACTTGCCCCAATGTTAACCTGTTTGTGGCCATCAAATATACCAAGCCTCTTCCTTTTCGAATTTCGACTATTGATTTGTTGAGGGTTGATCCTGCTCAAAATTGGTGATTCATTTTTTATATTTTTTTATATTTTTTTTCGTTTTTTTTCTTTTCTTATTGGTTAGGTGTGATAGTGATGATGATGCAAATACTGTCAACCCCTATGCCTTGTTTTGAGAATGTCTGATGGAAGATTCAAAGTACCCAAGCTTTTGGTGTTATGCCTAAATTTTTCATTTTGATTATGCTCTGTTGGGGGGTAGAAAATTTGTCAACACTACATCACTTCCTGACTTGTATGACCCATAGATAATCTCATTGTTGGGTTTCCTTGGATTCTCAACATGATATATTTTCTCTAACTCCCGATCAATTCTAACAAAGGCATTATCTGGCATGGGGATGGTGGCATATGATAGGTCCATGTCAAGGCTACCACCTAAATCTTATGCCCATTTTCTTGATAGGAGCATTCCCCATGAATCAGGAACATCTATCACACCAATATCCATAGTCGTTATTTTGTCTGGGTATGCATCTAGGAAAACTATAAATATTTAACTATCCCACACACTTCAATTCTTTTAAAATCCATTGAACATATGTTGTGATAGGGCCTAGATACCCTTAACTTCAGTTGCTCCATGACTTTCTTGGTTATGACATTTGATGAAGCCCCTGAGTCAAGCATGCAATTGTGTAGAAGACAATCATTCACTATAAAAAAAAACATAAAATGGTAGATGATCTTCGTTCCCCACATAACAATTCATACTTTTTAATATAATTTCTTCATCTTCTGGTTCATCATTAGGCTATTCTTCCCTTTGATTAACTTCAATGGCACTTAGTAACTTTTCCCTTTGAGATGGTACCTTTAAAAGCTTTGTCACTGGGATAGAAACCTTTGTGTTATTCACCCAATTGCCTGTTGAGAAATCTAGGGCTTTGATATGTTAATGATTTCTCGATCTAGGTAACTACTTGTGAAGTCCTTTTTAACTTTTTATTTATACAAACAATTTCTTCCTTATGTATGTTTTCATTAAATTCATCAACCAACTACCATGAACAATAAACAAAAGAACAATAACACAAGATATAAGCAACAGCCAGGGCAAAACCTCTCCAAGAACTTGAGAGGAAAACCCATGGAAAATATTCTTATAGAATCTTCAGTTGACAAAATTTCCAAGGCCTAGACAAAGACCCTTTGACTATTGTGTCTCCAAGATCAAGGCAAATACCTTTAGATGCTGCTGTCCTCTTACTGTTGTACAGTGAATTAGATCAGCTACTATAGGTGCTAGGATCAACTCTTTTATTCCTTCTACTTCGCTCCAAGTTTCGCTTGCTTTAAGGTCACTTACTAGACAACTTTTTTCACCCAACAATGAGCCCTTAAACAAGGGTGATTTTCCCTCTAGATCAGGGTTGTCTTGCTGTCCTAAATCAGACCTGCAATATTGTGTTTATTTGGGCACGTGTGGACAAGAATATGTCCCTTCTAGCCTTCCGTAGGAACTCGCTTCCCCTGAGGAAAAAATGAGTGATGTCTATGCTTCAAATTTTGATCCAAATAAGATGAAACACCTTCTTGATGATGACTGTAACTTCTACCCTAGTTGCAGACTTGAAAATGGCATGTGTGAGTGGATCTAGGGCTCTCATAGCCTCCTATCCCTTCGCAACACTTGGAGCTTCTGTCTAGGTAGAAAAATCAAACTTTTGAGACCAAAACTGAACCCTTTAGAGGTGATATACTTGGACTGTGTTGCATCCCTAAAAGAGGATTGTTTCTCCTTCGCACGTGTGGCAGAGAGTACCCAAAACAGGCCTAGAAAGTGACCGAGTTGTTCCTCTTCCCTTCGCTAGAGAATGCAGACTTCTTCGCACTCCTTCGCTCTTATCCTTGACCGAATTAGAGAGAGTGAGATGTGTGTTCGAATGGGAGGGAGGTAGGCTCTATATATAGCCTTCTATTGCTGCCTTTAAGCCGACCTATGAGCCGACCTATAATTCTGTCTTGAAGCCGACTTGTTTTATCACTTTGGAAGTCTTCTTGATGCCAAATTGCTGGTCCTTTAGCCTTGCATTTGGAGGAGACATTTAACATGGTTTTTCCCTTGATCTTGGAGACACAAACTCATCTTTTTACATACAATTTACAAGTGTAATATTTACATCAATGACACAAACCTATCACCTAGCTTAGAGTTCACAATGGGAGCTACTACACAATTTTGAGCATGAAACCCATGACTCAAATTTACAAAATATTTTGTTAGATACAATTTACATCATTTACATTGGAATGTGTCATTATGAAGACTGAACCTAGTTACAGTTTCTTCAACATTGCCCAAGTCAAAATTCAATTATGAGGTAGGAGGAAATTTTTTTTGTGATTATTCTGGTTTTGATTATCCCTTCTCTGATAAGTCATTCCTTTGTGTTTTTCCATAGCAAGAATCTGTCCAGACATAGGCTTTTCCCCAAAAATCTTAGTGACATCATCAAAATTTGCAATCATGTTGTCAACCCCAAGATTATTAGGCCTATGATCAATCTCTTGATTTCTTTCAATGGTGTATACTTCATCTTCCATGGAGAACATATTGATTTGACCACTTGTTCCTACATGTTCATCTCTTAACATGCTACCTTCCATAATTCTCTTTACATATGGGCATGTGGTCTCTTCATGAAACTCATCACATGGCCTACAAAAAGGGGGAATTTGATCTACCATGTTGATGGACTCTAATGGATTTGGAGGCCTACAATCTTGTGGAGGGCCCTTATTCTTTTGCCATCTATCATTTGGCCTAGGTTGGAATCTTTGCACTTGTGATATTTCCATGGCCACCGACCTATTTTGCATGGCTTGCATTTCCTTAGTGTAATTTGCTTCCATAGTCTTGATTAATTGAGTTAACTCCTTGATGGGATCCTTATCAACTTCCCTTGCTTCAACTTTCCCTTTATGTTCATGAGATTTTGATGCCCCTCTATTAAAACTAGGAATTCCAGACTTTTATGATTCATGCCTAGCCTTTTCCATCTTCAAGGCTTCAGTTTGAGTTGCACCCAAATTTGCAGGCTCTTTTCTTCTTAACTCATAGCCAGTGTCAACACAAAAAGCATCCAAATATGAACACAAAAGAAACTCGTCAAGAGGCTTAATAGTAGCAGGAATTCTCTTCACCAAATCATTAAATCTCTTATTAAATTCCTCCATTGTTTCATTCTCATTCTTCTTCATGTTGTTAATAACATCGATCAAGTGCCTATTCTCTCTCTTCTCTCCAAATTTTCCCATAAAAACATTTATGATAACTTGTAAGGAGTCATAAGAGTTAGCAGTTTGTTCAACAAACCAATCAAGAACATCCTCTTCTAAAGAAAGGACAAAAAGCCTCATCTTTACATCCTCTTGGTTAGAAGTGTTACACCACTTAAAAATGCAAACATTGAAGTTCTTCACATGCGATGTAGCACTAATGGCATTGTTACTTTGAAATGAAGACAACTTTTCATAGCCTTGTCATGGATATTGTGAAGATAGCCATTTATGTTAGTAAAATTACAAGGAGAAAAAAATCATTCATGATGCTTGGCTCTACTACTTCTTGAAAAAGCAAATGGATATCACAAATAGCTTATTGCCTAAGATTAGCAAGAGTTCTACTATGAGAGAGTCTATTTAACCTCTCTCTAAAAACCCTTTCAGGCTCAAGAGTGGGGCTAACTAGACCACTTGGATGCCTCCTAGTAGAAACTTTTGTAGAATTTGAATTAAGTGGAATCACCACTTGAGAAAGAATCTAATCATAAATTCCAATATGCAAAAAACCAAAATTTAGTCAATTTTCTAGGTACAAAAAGACTTGTCTCCAACAACGACACCAAAAGAATGTTGTTTCCGCATGTCACACGCACCTAAGTTGGTGAGAAATGCCCTTAACCTCACAAGGTGTGATTGGTGGCAAAACTAAGAGATGGGGTTGTCACCTATTCCCAACTCTCCGTTTAAGCTCTCTCCTAGGCAAGCTAAGGGGGATGGCCCCTCAATGAAAAGCCAAATTAAAAAGGTGATGCAAGGTCTTTAAGATATGTCAAGGTTAATTTGGAGTACTTGAAATTATGAGCAAATATAATGAGAAATATGAAATGAAATGTACTTCAATAGGCATCAACACATAAATAAAAGATGAGCATATAAAGCTAGTGCCTTCAATATTGCTTCAAAATAAATAATGCTTGCTCTAAAATGAAATGTCTCAAAGTGAAACAAAAATAACCCTATCAATCAAGAAGATGTTAGCAAAATTTAAAATTGCTTCCAAAGAAATGCTTTCAAAATATAATCATTCACAATGCTAGATCATGTAAGGAGGCAAATAAAATCATGAAACAAGCTAAATATTCACTCTGCAAAATAAACAATATGGTACTTGCCCAAGTGAGATAATCAATACAAAACATTTTCATCATGACAAATACATAAATAATTTGCAAGTAAAATAGCTTGAAAAGTAAAGTGTGTTATTATGAAATGCACCTAACTAAGTTTAGATGCAATTATCTTAGTAAATTTTAAGCTAGATGCTTAATCTAAGTGAGAGTTCTTCGTTTTGAACTCTTGCCAAAGAGTAAAAAATGGGGTGACTCTAAGAAATAGGGGTTGAGGATACGATGATGTCATTAACAATACCATTCCCCTCAGTCTTACGAGTCAACATGTGCCTTCGTTGTTACGAGGGGACAAACCACCTCCATAATTGCAGGTTCACACACTCTTTACCTTACTTCGTACTAGTTGAAAGAATTTTCCAAGAAAGTATTTTCCCTATAATGTCTATCAACCAAGCTTATGCTTGGAGGTAAATTAGAAATGCAAGTTAATCTAAAATGCTTAAATGAAATGTAAGTTTTCCCGAAGAACTATTAAATTTGCCATGCTTCAAAGTAAGAAATGGTGTGCAACATTATATTGCAAATATAACTTGTAAGTAAACTAGAATGATGTAATCAATTTGATTGAGAAACAAAGTTGTTTCAAGTAGACAACAAAATAATCTAATACTCAAGATAACAATGTAGCATTTAGAAATGAAGCATGAACTCAAGTATACATGAAACAATTTGTTACACTAAATGGACATGAATTAGTAAACAAAATTAATGTTGGCTAGAAATTGAAATAATTGCATGTGAAGAGTAGATTGCTCAAAGTAAAGTGCTTGTAGCTCAAAGCAATATATAAAATAGAGAATTCAAAACTTTAAGTTGAATTGTAGCAAACTTATCTAAACAAAATAAAAATGTGATGAGTGAGGTTGTGTAAATTTTAAGCATGCAATTAAAATGGAAACAGGGGAATGCCAAAGTTAATCCACCCACATGTTTCTCTTCCTAAATGGAGAGAAATGATGCCATGGGTAAAACCCAATCTCCCACAAGAAAAAAATAGATCTTTTATTATTTTTTTACAATAAGTAGGAGGCCCCTTAATGGGCTGCCCAAAATATGGAAGGGAAATTACAAAATAGGAGTCTATAGGAACCAAGATCTCCTTCCAAGAAGTGGCAACCACAATGGCCAATGAACAACTCTTGAAATCTGAAAATTTCAAGTGTCCAAAGGTCCACGACCAAGCTAATTTGTTGCTGTCCAAGATTTTCCCACGACCTCCCTAAAGTTGATGCTCAAGTGCTCTTGGGGTCCTACAACAAATAGTTAGTGTTTCAAGCTTTAACTTCCTCAATTCTGTCAACACGAAGGGTGAGCATAGTCCATAAATAAATTTGAATTTCTCTGCAAAACCAACACTCAAACTTAGTGGAAAGGAGAGAGAAATGTTAGCAAATACAATATACAAATATTCTACAAAATTAAGACTAAGGAATGAAGCAAAACTCATTTTTTTGCCTAATTTTCAACATGCTCCCCAATAGAAAAATGAAATTGTTATTAGCACAAGAAATTGAGACAAACGATTTTAAATGAAATTGGATTTTTAAACACAAGCTAAAGGCCAATGGTCCTTGCAACACAAAATCATAAGATGAGGCCTTGGGAGATGACAAATGCGGGTTCCTCAATGAACTTGCTCAAGAGGGATGATTCCTCCAAAAAATTCCCCTCACGCTTGATGCTTAATCAAAGAGATGTCTCTACACAACTTCAAATACTCATTAAATCCACATGGGTTAAAAGAAATATAATGATAAAGAGATCTTGGAGATCTATTGGAAAATCAACTAAAACTTTCTCTATTAAAGCAAACTCTCAAAACCAAATGCCAATGTGAGATAGATACACATTAACAAATATCTAAAATCATAATGGAAACTAATGAACACAATAGCATAAGTAGAAAATGAAACACAATGATCAAGATATTACCATGCTCAAGAAGAAGAACACCTCATATGTGAACCCCAAAGTTTTTTATTGCAATAGAACATAAGTATACATAGGAGAAGAGATTCCTCAAGCATAATAGCTCATTTTCA
Source organism: Pinus tabuliformis (assembly GCA_031772625.1). Classification (NCBI taxonomy): domain Eukaryota; kingdom Viridiplantae; phylum Streptophyta; class Pinopsida; order Pinales; family Pinaceae; genus Pinus; species Pinus tabuliformis. The sequence goes on along the minus strand of CM062818.1, from coordinate 681,558,464 downwards.
ATGGATCATAGTGAGAACCCATGGCTCTATTATATAAAAGTTTGGTAGCCAATGCCAAGGCAAATGGTGACAATCCCAACACTCCTTCATGCAAATTTGAATTTCTCAAGTGGCATCAAGAATCTCTCAAGAAAAATCGAATTCCATGATGAAATGACTAGTGTAGAAGGGTAGGGACCCATGTGGGGACAATTTTCCACAAAAATATGTGCCAAATATTCTCCCAAATCCTCCAAAATGTGCATTATCTACACAAATTCAAATTTTCCAAGTATGTAACTCCCTCATTTATTGCCAGAAATTCGATTTCCTTGAGTGGGCCATGTATTTATGATGCAAGGTGCCAAATCATCCTCCACTTGTGTTTTGATTCATTCCTTTGATTTGAGATAATTTCCAAGTCATTTCCATATCATTTTGTCACATGGAGCTATATATGTTTCTTCATTTAATTTATTTATGGTTTAATTTGTTGCCAAATTTCCCACTAAATTAGGAAAAGTGGAGTTTGAGGGTCTATAACAAATTTTTAACACCTCAAAATGTTTCCTAGTAGAAAGTTGAGGGTGAGAGGTTTAATTTTGATCACACATACCCCATAAAACTTCTCTAGAAATCACTTATTACATTTCATATACAAATTTATTCCAGTTTCCGTCCTGTGGGAAATTTTAAAAATTAAAAAATGACACTCTAGGCTTAATCAAATTCAACGATTTTTTTGTGTGATCTAGTATGATAATATGCAATGACCCTAGACACTAGGACTCACTCAAGGCCTCACCATAAAGCCACACTCTGGCTTTGGGGTTATGCTTGGAGGAAAAAACTCAATTAATTATTAAGTCCTCGTAAGGAATATTATAATTAACCATTCATAGAGAGAATGACCATAGATGCATCATAATGGACCAAACTTAATTGTTAAGAGAATAATAAGACTTCAAATTGGGATCACCTTCAAATATATAACTAGATCAAGTCCCATAAAAGTGTTCCCTACCTTGTTAGGGGTGGCTAGATGGTCAATCCTATTAGGTGCTTCCAACACCTAAGGGGAGGTTACATGTCCAAGGTCAACCGTCCAATTCATAGGTGTTTGTGTTATGGTGGCAACAAAGGGGATATTCTTCATGGCTACATACCATGGTCATGGGATTAATTGAGGGAGGTCCATCATCTAGAGTGTATTGATGTATAGAGGGAGAAATTGTGGAGGCATGAGTTACTCCTTTCCTCAGCCTACTTTTTCAACCCCTTTGGCTCGCCTTTTCCATTTTTTTTTATAATTTCTTTGATAACAAACATAGATCAAGTGTCCAAGCTTGCGTTTAATGATATAAAATTGATCTACCCCTTAATCATGTGCTACCTTCTCACTCATCAGGGTTAGGACACGCAAGGGTTCCTTCATCATGTGATGGAGCACCTAGTGCTCATGAACCAAGTGATAGCTAATGGGGGTGTAGAACTCATGCTAGGCTTTTTCCCATGCACAACAATATCTTCGCCATCTTTTGCATTTTAACTTCTTTTTTTTCTCTTTATTGTTGATCCAGGTGGATATGGGTGGCCACCTGCCTATTCCACTTGGACCTCTAGTTGGTTTCATCAGTTTCCTTATTTATAGCTCAATTTACTAATTTTATCATTTTTTCAAGTCTTGAATTTTCGCAGCTGTTTTGACCCGCTAAATGGCATTTTTTTGAGGTCCACGGCAAGCTCGTAGTCGTAGGGAGAGATATTTCTAATGAGGTATCGTATGTGCAAAATGAAGATCATATGACCAAGTTACGACCTTGGGAAGTTGGTTGTCCAACTAACCCCAACGAGGCCCATAAACTCTCGACATTCCATCTCCTAGGGTTAGGATTTTGGTTTCTCAGGGTTTTCCCTTGTTGTTCAATAATAAAAAGGTCTTTGAGCCTCATTGTAGCACAATTCAGAGACATGTAGCCTCCGCATCTCTTCTAGAGATAAGCTACCATCATCCAAGCTAGTTTATTTCCATTCTATATGTAAACATATTTTAGTTCTTTGATATTAATGAAATGAAGATTTCTTTCGGTTGCATCTCTGTGTTTATGTTTATATCTGTATTCTGTCGTGTTCCTTCATAAGTCTGGATCAGTGGTATCAGAGCAATCATCTCTTTCTCCATTTTTCTTTGCATGTCCCCAACAAGGTTGAGGTATAACGAGATAGGGCTCGAAATGGTTGAACCTTTGCAAGACCAACCTCACAATGCCCGACGACCTCCCATGGCGGAAGAAAAGAAAGATGAGGGAACAAGAGATCCCTTCAAAATATTGCTCGAAGAAGCCCTCGAGCGATAAAGGAACGTGATGATGGATAACTTTTCCTAGACCCTTCGGCAGATGCCCACAGGCGATGCATCTTGATCCGACATCCACTCTAGAGGCACCACTCCCTTCAAGTTATAAGCCAACTTTGACATTCCCATATTCGAAGGCCAGATAGATGCAGACCCCGTAGATAGATGGTTAAATTTGTTGGAAGGATATTTTTCGGTTCATGATTTTTGCAATAGGGAAAATATTACTTTTGCACTCAAAGTCACCCCCCATGTCAAGTACTGATGGGAAACCTACTATGAATAGAGGGACGAGATAGAACCCTCATTATTTTCCGCCACACCCACTTGGAATTCGTTCCAAGACACCATTGAGGAACAACATTACCCTGTGGGGAGCTATGAGGACAAGTATATACAATGGACTATGTTGTGGCAACAAAGAGATCAAGATGTGCATGAGGTGATGAATCTTTTCCATACCCTGCACACAAAGTTGGGTATCAAAGATTTTGAGAAACATTTGGTGCTCAAATGTCACAGTTGTTTGCACAAATACATTCAGGAGGAAATGGAGTTCCTAGACATCTCCTTGCTTGGTGCATCATAGTGATATGCTGCCAAGATCGAGCAAAAATTCAAACAGAAGAAGCGAGACTTTGGATCTTTGAACCCAAAGCAGAGCAAAGGCACCCCCAAGCCACAGACCAAAGGGAAGAGTCAAGCCACAACCCCCCAGGACAACTCCTTGAAGTCGCAAGCCAAGAATAATGGGAAGGCGAAGAAAGACATCGACAAGTGGTGTGAGTTCCATAAAACTCCCACTCACAACATGAATGAATGTCACACGAAGCAAGCGCTAGTGGGCCAACTAAAAGGCTCAGAGACGAATGCATTCTTTAACTTTGAGTCGGAACTCGACAAGGGAAAGCAGATCATTGACATTGAATCCATTGCGATGGTAGACACCACTAAGCTCCAAAAGGCGGAACCTAAGGGTCTAGAGGAGGGGGAGTGCCTCTTCTACTTGTAGATGTGGGTAAAGGGTTCGTCAGTGCAGTTCATCATTGATAGCGGAGCTAGAAGAACCTGGTCTCAACCGAGGTTGTTAAGAGATTGAAACTGCCAATGACTTTGCACTTATAGCCATACACAATTGGGTGGCTCCACTAAAGGTGAGATCTCCATGTTAGCCAACAATGTCATCTGCCTTATAGCATCAAGTCCTTTACAGATGAGATATTGTGCAATGTTTCCCCTCCGAAAGTCTGTGATGTTTTATTAGGTCAGCCATACCTACGGAAGTGTCATTTTGTATATGAATCTAGACCTCGTTCCGTTATTATTACTTTGGGTCAGAAATTGTATAGGATATTAGAGGTAGCACCGTCTACCGCCCATTATTTGATCTTTGCTAAACAATGTAGTAAGATCATCTACCAAACCGGGAAATTTGTCTTCCTTATGATTCACCCTCAGAACAAGAGGAAGATTGTGGCCACATCCACAGCCTCTAGATAGGGCCCCTCCGCACGACATCAACAAATGGACAAGGTCATGGAGGAGTACAGGGACATCTTCACCTTATCCACAGGGGTACCCCTACACTATCAAGTCAAGAACTCTAGTGATCTGAACCCGGGCGCGTCGCTACCCAATGGACCAATCTACCGACACTTTGTTATGGAGAATGATGAGATGAAGAGGTAGATTCAGGCATTGTATGAGAAAGGGCACATCAGGCCAAGTTCATCACCCTATGGGAACCTGATCGTGTTGGTACAGAAGAAGGACGGAACTTGGAGGCTCTATATTGACTATCGTGGGCTAAATAAGATGATTGTCCAGAATAGGTATCCAATCCCATGGATTGATGACCTTCTAGACCAACTCAAGGGGGCCAAATATTTTAGAAAGATTGACTTGAAGTCCAGTTATCACCAGGTACCGATGGAACCCTCTTATGTGTGGAAGACTGCCTTCAAATTCGAGGAGGGCCTTTTCGAATGGCTGGCCATGCCTTTCGGGTTGACAAATGCCCCCACAACCTTCATGCGGTTGATGGATGACATCTTGCAGCCCTTCACGAACTCGTTCGTGGTAGTGTACCTAGACGACATCCTGATCTTCAACCAGAGATGGGAAGAGCACATACACCATATCCGACAGGTCCTCCAAACCCTATGACAACACAAATTGTGTGTCAATTTGGAGAAATGCACTTTTGGTATGACCTAGGTTTAGTATCTGGAGTACAACATTGATGAGTGTGGGGTGTGTGTGGACCCAACCAAGATATGAGTTATTCGGGATTGGCGGACCCCAACCACTCAAATAGAGCTCCACCACTTTCTGGGTCTTACCAATTTCTACTGCAAGTTCATGTTGGGATTCTCTCATATCACATGGCCTTTGAGTAACGTCACCAAAGACGAAGCGAACGAAAAGTTCTTTTGGTTTGAATCCTAATATAAGGAATTTGCTAAGTTGAATCATCGCCTTTGCTCTGCACCAGTGCTCACATTACCCGACCTGCAACAACCATTTGAAATTGAGACAGATGCCTCTGACTATGCTATTGGTGTTGTTTTTATCCAACAAGGACATCCAGTGGCATATCATAGTTAGAACTTTCAGATACAATCCAAAAATATCCCACTTATGACAAAGATATGTATTCCATTGTGTAGGCCTGCTAACAATGGAAGAATTACATTTTGGGGAAGGAAACGATCATCCACACATACCGCCGACCTCTACCATTTATACAAACACAAGGGAAGTTGTAGAACGATCGCCATCAGAAATGGTCCACATATCTGCAACAGTTCCATTTGAACATCAAGTACAAAAAGGGCAACACCAATAATGTTGCAGATTGTCTCAGCTGACCATCGGTTATGGCGCTGACCACTATGCTTGACTCTTCTGGACACAAGACTTCAGAGTGACCACATCTTTACAAGAGTGATCCAGAATTCGACAACACATATCAGATGCTCCTGAAAGGCAAGGAAGTTCCATATTTTCACCTCCAGAGCGCACTATTATGCCACTTGGGACACCTTTGTGTTCCTTCAAGCGGCATGCCAAGATGATTTGGGAGACGCACTACAGTCGGGCCGCTAAACATTTTGGGTTAGAGAAAACAATGGCAATGTTGCATAAATATTTTTATTGGTCGAACCTTCGACAGGATGTTGGGAAGTACATCAAATCCTGTATTGCTTACGCCATTGCCAAACCTACAATCAAGAAGCAAGGCTTGTATAAGCCTTTGCCTACTCCTAGTCGGCCCTAGGAATCCATATCCATGGATTAAATGTCGGGCCTTCCTTCTGCCAAACATGGCAACGACTTCGTTTTTTAGGTCGTCGACAAATTCTCTAAGATGACCATTCTGGTGGCTTACAAGAAGAGTATCACAACGGAAGCCACTTCCAAGCTCTTCCTTGAATGAGTCTGGGTACACTTTGGGATCCCACAGTCCATTATCTTAGATTGAGACAACAGGTTCTTGAGTGCATTTTGGCCAAGCCTCTAGTCGATGTTGGATACCAAGCTCGCTATGTCCATGACCTTCCACCCCCAAATTAATGCCCAAACAGAGGTCGTCAACAACATGATCATGCACATTTTGTGCATGTACAACTCAAACCACCCACGCACATGGGACGAAAGCCTCCCCTATGTCCAACACAACTACAACAAAGATCTCCATAGCTTAACTAACCATAACCCCTTTAAGGAGGGGTTGAGATTCCAACCACTATGTCCAATTGATGTTGCCATACGACTGACAGCTACTCAGAAGTATTCAGATCATATCTAGTCCAAAGTTGACCGAGCTACCAACTTCATTGAACACATTCAGCACATCCACTAACAAGTCCATGACATATTGGACAGAGAAAATGCTGAGTACAAACAACGACATGATTAGCATTGGGTGCTACACAAGTTCCATGTGGGTGACAAAGTTTGGTTACATTTGCAGAAAGAGTGCCTCGTTGGGGCCTACCGCAAGCTTCGCCCACTCTGATATGGGCCTTACACCATCACTAAGGCCATAGGACACAATGCATTCGAGCTAAACATTCCACCATTACTTCGCCTACACCCAGTATTCAATGTGGACCAACTACGGTCATACTTTCCCCCATTGCAGGACACATGAAACATTGTTGAGTAATTGACACTAATAGATCTCAACCCAAGTTGTATTGAGTAGGCCACGACTGATAGGATCATGGATACATAGATCAATAACACTTGCCAACAAAGGATCCAACTATATAGAGTTGTCAAAATAGACCAACTCCTTCACCAAGGGAAATGGCTCACCAAAGACCACGTTCGACAAAAAATTCCTCACCTCATGGAGGCTCTGCACGCAATGGGTAACATTGCTTCCTAAGGGGGGAGGAATGATCTAGGTGGATATGGGTGGCCACCTGCCTATTCCACCTAGACCTCCAGTTGGTTTCCTTGGTTTTCTTGTTTATAGCTTAATTTACTATTTTTAGTAGTTTTTTGGGTCTTGAACTTCCAGAGTTGTGTTGACCCTCTAAACAACGTTTTTTTGAGGTGCAATACAAGCCCTGCCTGCAAATTTTGTAGTACTTGGAGATATATTTCTAACAAGGCAACATGCGCGCCAAATGGAGATCATATGGCCAATTTATGACTCCAGGAAGTTGACTATCCAACTAACCCCAACAGGGCCCACAAACTCTTAGTGTTCCATCTCCTAGGTTTAGTGTTTTCCCTTGTTGTTCAATAATAAAAAGGCTTTTGAGCCTCATTTTAGCACAATTCATAGGCATGTAACTGTCACATCTCTTCCTAGAGATAAGTTACCATCGTTTGAGCTAGTTTATTTCCATTCTATATGTAAGCATCTTTTAGTTCTTTGATATTAATGAAATGAAGATTTATTTATGTTGCATCTCTGTGTTATGTTTATATCTATATTATGTCGTGTTCCTGCATAGGTCTAGATCAATTGTGGCCATCTCATGCTTTCATATTTCTTTTATATGTATCAACCTCCAAGGCAAAGTTTTTGGACCCTAACTCAAGGATGTGGATGTGAAGGTTCCAATGCCAATGAACCAATGGCAACAAACCCGAAGGATGTATGTGAAATCAAGGGAATAACAAGAGTATTAAGTATGGAATGGTCATGGACACACTATTTCAATCCAAGCTTTCCAAGTGGTGCCCCTCCTATAACCCGAAGGCCTTAGAGGAGGTCCCATTACACTAGAGGACAAGACTAATCCCTCTTGTAAGGGGAGAGAAAAAGATTACATTCAAGATCAATTAATCATCCAAATCACCGCTTTATTTATGTTAGAATGCCCAAAACATTAAGTAAAATCACATGATTTCAAAATGGTTAAAGTACCTATCAAGTAGTGATCCACCTTCCTTCAAGAGGAATGTGGGATGGTGAGAGGTGTTTGATCAGTGCAAATGATGAAGAGATGTGGCATATTATTATATATGAAGCAATGCATAGGGTTATTGGTTGGTTGATTGAACAACATTGGAGAAAATTTTCTCCTATGGGGTTACCCACTTTTGGTGGGTAATGGTCTCGTCAAGTTCAAATGTGTAGTTGTTACCACCCAAATTATCACCCTTATGAAAGTCCCAACTGTGGTGCTACAAGGGTAAGCATGTTTGAGAAATGCATCACTATCACCTTATTATAATTTCCCCTTCACTTTAGGGCAACTCCTTGAAGACACAACTCGGTATCCCTATCTATGAAAGCAAACTTATAAAATAGATTGTTTTAATGGAAATTATGATTCACTTCAACAAACACACACTTTAATAAATGTTTAGATAGACTAGTGCCCAATAAGTGAGTAAATGTCTTAAGAATATTTAACAAGAAACTAGTGCATAAACCATCAAAATATAATGAAGGTTAGGCGCTGAAGTGCTAAATCTGAAAATAATGTCAAGTTACAACAAAAAATACCAACCAATACTTCAATATCACTTAATAATCAAAAGAATAAGTTACATTTTGATGCACAAGGGTGAAATTTGATTGAAGAGACCAAGTGTTAAGGATATTCTTGAGTTACTATTTGATAATAAGCTGAAACAAGGACAACCTTGCTGCTGTCCACAAATTCCATATCTGAATAATGATAAAAAACATAGAAAATGCAAATTTGAAGTGAGGGAAAGCAACCCAAGAGTGCCAAAATGCACTTCAAACCAAATAATTTAGTTGATTTTGTTAGAGTAATGAATATAACATGTAAAAATAGCCCAACAATAATAATTTAAAAGCCTAAATGATAAATAACCATGAAACTAGCATAGATTTGTAAATGGAGGTGGTGAATTCCCTAGGGTTTCAATGAAAATCTCTAAATTCAAAGATATAAAAAATAAATCTATGAGGAGATTCACCACTAGATTGTGTTAGATAAGCTTGGAAGAACTCTTCTATCTAATACTTCATATAGAATTAGTACACCTAAATTTGAGGGTCAACAAATACAAATAAAGAATTGTTAAAGACTATGTACACATGCCCAATTGTGTGTCTCTCCTTTGGGGAGGACTAGTACTCTTTGTAAAGAAGAAAGATGAGACTTAGTGATTTTGTATTGATATTAAATAGCTGAGTGAACAAGGTCATTGTGAGAGATAAATATCATCTATTGGGAACTATTTTCTTATTAGATTAATTGAGAGGAGGAAATATATTTTTGAACATGTATTGTTAGACTAACATAAAATGAGAAAAAAGGATGAAGATATCAGTGAGATAACTTTTAGAATTGGGTATTGGCATTATTACTTTGTAGTTGTGCCATTTGAATTGACAAATGCACTAGCTATGTTTAGTTGCTTCAGGAATAATGGTAAATCCAGAGAAGATTGAAGCTATTTGAGGATGGCTTACACCTACGAATGTAATTGAGGTAACGTCCTCCATGGGGTTTGTTGGATACTAAATAAGATTCATAAACTGATTCTCTAAGATTACTCAACCCATGACATATTTACAAAAGAAGGGAATTGAATATAAATAGACACTAAAGCGTGAAAAACATTCCATCTATTAAAGGAATTACTTACTAGTGCACCCATTCTTAGGATTGTTGATCTAGATGAATATTTTCTAGTGTGTATAGTTGTTTGCAAAAAAGGACTTTGTGAAGTTCTTTCTCAGAATGAGAATGTAATTTGTTATGAATATGGGAAGCTTAAGGAGGATGAATTGAGTTGTTACGAATGACCTAGAACTAGCTATACAAGTTGATGTGTTGAAGACATGGAGACATTACTTGATGGGGAGAAAGTTCAAGCTAAGAACATACAACAATGGATTGAAAAGTATCTAGTTGAACAATAGACCATAAATGCCAACAAAAGAAGATTATTGGAATTTCTCACTGAATATGACTGGTATTAAACATAATGGTGGAAAGGAGAACAAGATTGTTGATGCAGCTAGTAGAAATTGTTGAAAATTATAGCTTGAATAAAAAATTCCATACATGTTTATTATGAATATGTGAGAAGTAGTTTGAAGTGTTTTCTAAAGGTAATTCTATTTTTCGAAAAAGTATTCCATTTTGTAATTCATTTTAGTTATAAAAACACGAGTCTTATATTTAGCAGTCGAGTCTAAAATTATATCTCATGCATGACTTAGAGTAGGAAAAATCGTAAAAATAGCTTATTTGCTAAAACTATCAAGACAAGTCAAGGTAGAGGCTTTCAATACACTTGAACAATTAAGAAAGTTGTGAAAAAATATGGTGATAGAATTCCAACTGCTCAAGAAATTTAATCTAAATCAAGAGACACAATTCTACTCTACTGCTTTGCGGAACTTAATTAGCAATTTAGAACAACATTCACAAACATGCATCAATCACATACACAAGTACACAAATGTATCTAGGGGAAACCAATTGGTAAATATCCCTTAATCTTGCTTGCATTAATCAGATGAATAGAGAATCTATTACAATTCCTAGCTCAATCTCTAACCTTAACCCACAAAAGAATAACTGTTCTCTTTGCTCAATTAAAAGCTTTGACCCAAACTTAGTCAATTTCTACCTCCACTTGAGATCCTATTTCCTTGTGCAAATCTTGAGGAAATTGGCCCCTATTATTTAGGAATTTCCTCCAAATTTATTGCGCAATTCCCAAGGATTGATCACTGATTGCATGAAACACATGTGCACTCAAAACTAGTCTACAACTGATGTTACACTACCTTGGAATCTCCACCACAGCCGAGAAATTCAAATTCCTTGCATTCATGAGCTATTTTTAGTTGATTAATCAGTTAATTGGATGATCACTGAGTTAAACTATTGTCCCACTGCACATCTAACCTCCAACTAGTTCTATCAAGTGTTAGAACTAGTTTAACTGAGTACAATTGGAAATAAGTGAACTGGATTGCTCCAAATTAGAAATCACACATACATAACTGAAATCCAAGCCCTCTACCTCGAATTTATTGAGCCAACTGAGTGACAAGATCCATGTCACCTCAGTTAACTGCCTCCAAGTTGTCTGCTGATGTGGAAATTTCAAATTTTCTCAATTTGACCAAGCTAATTTAAGTTGAGCCTTTCTTGCTACATTTTTTCAACTATCCCTCTTAGCAAGAAATGGATTATCAACCACCCCTATCCTGGGCCTGTGGAATTAAAACTTCCCTCTTAACAAAGCTTTTGTCAAGATGTCAATATCTTGTTTCTTTTTCGGAATGTATTGTAGCAACATTATCCTCCTCTGCAAACAGTCCCGTAAATGATGATATTAGATATCTATATGCTTGGATCGATCATGAAATACTGGATTCTCAGAGAGCTTAATGCAACATTCATTATGACAGTAGGTCACAGTTGGATCCATCTCCTGACCAAATAGTCCCACAAGTATCTTTCTCATCCAGATCACCTCACATGTTGCTTGAATTGCAGCCATGTATTCAACTTCTACCAAGTTGAGCACCACACACCTTTGCTTCCTGTTGTACTAGGAAATTGCTGCGGACTCAACATTGAAAATTCCAGTTGATGTACTCTTCTGGTCAGATGGACTCCCTGCCCAATCTGCATCTGTGAAGCCACACAACTTCACTCCCTCTGTCCCTTTGTACCATAATCCATACTTGGTAGTGTCTTTGAGGTACAATAAAACATGCTTAGTTGCCTTCCAATACAATTTGGTCGACCTAACCATAACTTGGCTCAGTTGTTGACTACATAGCACAAATCTGGTCGTGTATTCACAAGATACATCAGTGAACCCACTAGCTGCTAGTAGATGGTAGCATCAACCTATTCACCTAAAGTGGCATTATCCTTCCTCCAATTGGTTGCTAGAGGTGTCTCCATGGGCTTACAACTCTCCATGTGAAATCTTTGCATTATCTCAGTGGCATACTTGCCTTGTGTAGTGACCCATCATTAATATAGAGAGCTCGAGAATATTAGCATGCATACGATGCATGCATATGATAGCTACATATGCATGTATCGCATGCACTGCACTAGTAACTATATTCTAAATTACCTAAAATATTAAATATCCTGACACTCCTTCAAATAGAAAAGTCGCATTCACCCATCATCACATATTACTTAATGCCTCATGATTAATGAGCGATTACCAATGATATTAAGTTTAAAAGTATAAAGTAAAAGGGTTATAAAGAAAATAAATGTAAAGAATTATGTAAATTCTTAAAAATCAGGGTATATAATTATCTATCTCAGAATTTTAATAAAGTATGTCAATAAATTATTAAAGGGATAAATTAAATCAAAGTAAAGTTCCTATGTATGAACTTAGGACATTTTAATTAAATAGATAAAATTTTAATCAAAGTAAAATCACATGTCAATATATCCTTAAAAGAAAGATACGACTCAGCATGTTGAGCAGGTGTCGCTGAGAAAGGAAGCGGTGGGCTCGTAGGTGGAGAGAGAGCAACCACCGCTAATGAACAGTACATAAGGAGATGGCGAGGAGGAGTTTAAGGGGCGCGGTGTTCTTTGCCTTTTGATGGTGGAGATTGTATTTACTGTAAGTGGAAAAACTAATCCGGGTGCTGTTGCAGGAGGAAGGAGAGGAAATTTATACATACTGCTTATAATCCGGAACTATTGAGCCTTGCTTGTTTTGAAGTTTCTGGGCATGGGGGAACGGTATGCATCGGTTGAGGAGCATACTGGATTGAGTATCTAGGTATACTCGGTTTGGCTGGGTGGTTTTTGGTCATTCGGTAACGAAAGCGCTGGAGAAGTTCTGCAGCATCCTCATCGCAACATCCGTAGCAGACCAGGTAAGTACTTCATCAAATCAATTAATACAATTTCAAACTCTTTCGGTAATCTTTACAGTTTCACAGTTTCAGTAATCTTTACAGTTCAGTAATGACTCTTTAACTTAGTAAGGCCACTACGAAGCGGAAGAGATTAGGAAGGATAGGATGATGTTGTGATAGCCTGGGGAGCCTGATGAAGTAAAGCATGATCATTAAAGTTATAAACCTAAAAGTATTCAAAATACCAATTTTATAGTGTCCTCACATTAAGTAAGAATTTAACCTCAATACACAATCCGAACAAGAATGTATTAATCACTATTATAAGTATTGAAAAAAAAAAAAAAAAAAAAACTCTAACTTCGGGACGAAGTTTTCTGAAGGAGGGGTGTATGTAGTGACCCATCATTAATATAGAGAGCTCGAGAATATTAGCATGCATACGATGCATGCATATGATAGCTACATATGCATGTATCGCATGCACTGCACTAGTAACTATATTCTAAATTACCTAAAATATTAAATATCCTGACACTCCTTCAAATAGAAAAGTCGCATTCACCCATCAACGCATATTACTTAATGCCTCATGATTAATGAGCGATTACCAATGATATTAAGTTTAAAAGTATAAAGTAAAAGGGTTATAAAGAAAATAAATGTAAAGAATTATGTAAATTCTTAAAAATCAGGGTATATAATTATCTATCTCAGAATTTTAATAAAGTATGTCAATAAATTATTAAAGGGATAAATTAAATCGAGGTAAAGTTCCTATGTATGAACTTAGGACATTTTAATTAAATAAATAAAATTTTAATCAAAGTAAAATCACATGTCAATATATCCTTAAAAGAAAGATACGACTCAGCATGTTGAGCAGGTGTCGCTGAGAAAGGAAGCGGTGGGCTCGTAGGTGGAGAGAGAGCAACCACCGCTAATGAACAGTACATAAGGAGATGGCGAGGAGGAGTTTAAGGGGCACGGTGTTCTTTGCCTTTTGATGGTGGAGATTGTATTTGCTGTCAGTGGAAAAAATGATCCGGGTGCTGTTGCAGGAGGAAGGAGAGGAAATTTATACATACTACTTATAATCCGGAACTATTGAGCCTTGCTTGTTTTGAAGTTTCTGGGCACGGGGGAACGGTATGCATCGGTTGAGGAGCATACTGGATTGAGTATCTAGGTATACTCGGTTTGGCTGGGTGGTTTTTGGTCATTCGGTAACGAGAGCGCTGGAGAAGTTCTGCAGCTTCCTCATCGCAACATCCGTAGCAGACCAGGTAAGTACTTCATCAAATCAATTAATACAATTTCAAACTCTTTTGGTAATCTTTACAGTTTCATATTTTCAGTAATCTTTACAGTTCAGTAATGACTCTTTAACTTAGGCCACTACACCTTGAGAACAAACAATTCCCCATCGCCTTGCCATATTTCTAACCTGAGGAAGTAGTGCATGAGACCCATGTATTTCATCTCAAATTCCCTTGCAAGGTTACCCTTGTAGGAGCTGATCAACTGCTCATCACCTGCCAATATTAAATCATCAACATATAAAACAATGATAAGCAATTTACCTTCTACCATAATATGATAAAGGTTTGCATCTGCTTCACTTTTGGTGAATCCCAATGTAGTGAGATAACTATCGATCCAAGTGTACCAAGATTGGGGTGCCTATTTGAGACCGTACAATGCTCCCTTGATTCTGCACACTTAAGCCTTCCGATCAAATGTCTTAAAACCTTCTGGTTGCTCTGTGTACACTTCCTCCTTAATAACACCATTGATAAATGTTATTTTTACATCCATCTGGTGGATCTTCCACCCCATTTGCACTGCCAGTGCAATAATTGATCTAATGGATGAATACCTTGCTACGGGACCAAAGGTTTCCTCATAGTCACTTGATAGAATCCTTTGGCCAAAAATATGGCCTTTTACTTCTCTATGCTTCCATATACTACATGCTTAACCTTGAAGATCCATCTCGAACCCACAACTGATTTATCTGTCGGTCTTGGGACCACTTCCCAAACACTGTTCTTCATGATGGATTCATATTCTTCCACCATTGCATCAACCCAAATTGGTTTCTCAATTGCTTCCTCAAAAGAGGATGGCTCAGTCTCTACAAGATCAGTCATTAGATCCATGTAGCTAGTGTACCTCTCAAGTGACCTCCTTTGCCTGCGCAAATTTGAAGGAGCTCCCACATTCTCCCTTGCATCCTGCACCAATCTATCAACTTCCCTAGTTCTCGTTCTACCTTCTTTAGATGGTTTTGCTTGAGTGGATGTCTCCACTCTGCCTCCTCTCTTCTCCTCCATTTGTGGTTACTCCACAACTTCTTGAGGCTCTTCCTTTGGAGCTAAAAGATCCTCTTCTGGTGGGATTTGAAGCTCCCTCTCAAGAGAGCATCTCACTTTTTTCTCCTCATTAAACTTTACATCTCTTTGCACAACTGTCATTGTGAGGAAGGTAAGTACACCCGGTAATTGTGTGGAGTTTCGGTGTAACCCACAAAACTCCTAACTCTGCTGTCAGCTCAAGTTTTTTCCTCGAATCTTTAGAGACATGGTAGTGAACAGAGGCTCCAAAAGTTCTGAAATGAGACACATCTATCTTTCTCCTTGAGAAGGCCTCCTCTGGTGTAATTATACCAAGAATCTGATGAGGAATCCGGTTCTGCAAGTAGACTATTGTGTTACATGCCTCTGCCCACAAATGCAGTGGCAGGCCTTGGTCATGTAGCATAGCTCTCGCAGCTCCCACAATGCTCTGGTTCTTTCTCTCAGCTACCCCATTTTGATGTGGGTTGTGGGGAGTTTTCATTTCTCTTTGAATTCCTTCTTTGGCACAAAAGTCCTTGAAGTCATTCGAAACATACTCACCTCCTTTGTCGTTCCTAAAAGCCTTCACCTTCTTGTCGATCTCTTTCTCAACTTATGCCTTAAATTCTAGAAATTTTGAGAATGTCTCATCCTTCTTCCGCATGAAGAAGATCCAACACTTTCTTGAGAAATCATCAATAAAAATAACATAGTATTATGTTTGGAAGTGGAGCCTGTTGAGAAGGGTCTAGAAACATCAGAGTGGACTATCTCCAAGACTGCATTTTCTTTGTTGTCTCAATCATGGAATGTAGATTTTACATACTTCCCTAAGGTACAACCCTTGTAGACATCTTGATGCTTAAGTGATCCTTTAGGGAGGTCAATTGTTATTTGTTGCATAATTTTTAAGGTGCCATGATGCAAATGGCCCAATCTCCTATGCCAGAGTTCACTGACATCACAAATCTACACTTTCTCTACCTTACTTCTTAATGCAACACAATCTTCCACATCAAGTTTATACATGTTCTTCACATGAACCCCGATCTTCTTCACTTGCCCAGTAGCTATGTGTCTCAAAAAGGATTTCCCTTTACTGAAGATCACATCATAGCCACGATCTTCCAACACTGCTACAGACATGAGGTTCTTCTTCAGTCCTTGTAAAGAGGGGATCCCGACTCCATCTTAAAGGTTACCGTACCAATCCCGGTATCATTGTACCTTCCGTCATCCCCAAGCTCAATATGCATCTGGAGATATTTCTCCTCTAGGTCATTGAAAAACTCTCTACACCCTATCGTGTGGAACAAGACACCTAAGTTCAAGTACCACACACACCCCATCAAAATGATGGTCATGCATGCGATCAGGGTGAAGTCTACCTTGAACTGTGAAGCCAATGCTTCTCCTGTTGTTCCTCCTGAGTTCTTCTTGCTAGAGGTTTTGTGTTGTTACTTTGTAGCATAGTGCCTGAATTCATGACAATTGAGGCATTTTATTTTGGACAAGTCTTTCTTCTTGGCCCCTTGGCTAGAATCTGATTTGATTTGAGATTTCTTCCCTTTTCCCTTCTTTCCCTTTCCAACTAGTGCAAAATTTTCTTCATCCTCTCCCTTGGATGAACTTCCATCTCTAGTATTTTGCCTAATTTCTTCTTGTACCAAATCAGACCATAAGCGTTCCAAATATGGTAATTTCTCCCTCTCGTTCATCGAGTCCTAGTAGCAATGCCGACTTTTGGGAAGGCATAGAAGAGTTAGGCTCATCAAGTCATCTTCTGCAAAATTCACACCAACCCCTCCAAGCTCATCCCAAACTTGTGTAAATCTGGTGAGATATTGCGGAATAGTATCATTCTTCTGCATCTTAATGTTTCGAAGTTTGTCTTTGAGGTCTAGTTGTCTATGGTCACTACTATTCTTGAATAGCTCAATTAGTGCCTTCCACATTGCAAAAGGTGTTTCTTTCCCATGGATATTTGAGACAATTTGGTCTCTCATTCCCTCCAAGATTATCCTCCTCGCCTTGGCTACATATTTCATCCATTGGGCTAGATTTTGGGCATCAACTGATCCTGGTTTTGGAATGTCTGTCTTGACATAATTTATCAATCCATTGTCATCAAGCACTACCTCCATGTGATCCTTCCAGGCAATGAAATTCGAGTTTCCTTCCAAGGCATACTCTAATATCAAACCATTGAACGACATTTTCCCGATCCTGAAGAAATTTTGTGACATTGAAGCTGCAAATTAGAACCTCTTGAGGAACAATTTTGAAATTCTTGTTCTAATGTGAATCTTGCTCTAATACCATGCAAAAATATGGTGATAGAATTGAAATTGTTCAATAAATTTAATCTAAATCAAGATACACAATTCTACTCTACTGCTATGTGGAAATTAATTCACAATTTAGAACAATGTTCACAAACATGCATCAATCACATGCAAAAGTACACAGATTTATCTAGGGGAAACCAACTGGTAAAAACCCCTTAAGCCCGCTTGCATTAATCAGATGAATATAGAATCTATTACAATTGCTAGCTCTAGCTCTAAGCTCAACCTACAAAAGAATAATTATTCTCTCTGGTCAATGAAAAGCTCTGACCCAGACTTAGTCAATTTTTGCCTTCAACTGATCTCTTATTTCCTTGTGCAAATCCTGAGGAAATTGGCCCCTATTCTTTAGGAATTTCCTCCAAATTGATTGCGCAATTCCCAAGGATTGATCACTGGTTGCATGCAACACATGTACACTCAAAACTAGGCTACAACTGATGTTACACTGCCTTGGAATCTCCAATACAACTAAGCAATTTGAATTCCTTGCATGCATGAGCTATTTTTGGTTGATTGATCAATTAACTAGATGATTACTAAGTTCGACTATTGTCCCACTGCACATCTTACCTCTAACTAGTTCTATCAACTGTTAGAACTAGTTTAATTGAGTACAACTGGAAACAATTGAACTGGATTGCCACAAATTAACAAACACACATGAATAACTGAACCCCAAGCCCTTTAAGTCGAATTTACTAAGCTAATTGAGTGACAAGAGCCATGCCACCTCAGTTAAATACCTCCAAGTTGTCTGCTAATGTAGAAATTTCGAATTTTCTCAATTTGACCATGGATAAGTCAAATTGAGCCTTTCTTGCTACATTTTTTCAACAAGTTGAGTGATAGAGAGGGAGAGAGAGAGAAGGAAATATAAAGAGATGCTTCCAATGACACAGTCCCTACCTAAAGGTTGACTCCCTGAGCTGGAATCCTTTGCATGTTTCTTTACCTTTGGAGCTTCCTGCACCTCATCCTCTATCATTGTTGGTGTAAGCTCATGAGACTTCTTGGATGCCAAATTCTCTCCTTGAAATTAGCATCCCTACTTGCAATTGTGTTCCTTTGCACTAACGTGAAGATCTTGTAAGCCTTTAAGGTCTCGTTGTATACCACAAATATTCCCTTCTATCTTGAAGGATCTAGCTTTGTCCTCTTCTTCACAATAACATGGATGTATACTAGAAAACCAAAGATGTGCAAATGCCTTATCTCTATCATCACCCTTGTGAATGCATCATTAGGAGTCTTGTCCCCCAATATCTTGTGAGTACTCTTGTTCTATACATAAACTACATTGTTACATACCTCTACCCAAAGAATCATAGGAAGTTCATGGTAATGTAGCATAACCTTGGCAGAAGTGATGATGGACCAATTCTTTATCTTTGCAACACCATTTTGTTGAGGGTTGTATGAAATTATCATCTATTAATTTTTTATAAACTTAGCACCAAACACTTTTTTAACCTAGTCAATTACAAATATACCAAATAAATGCACACCTAGGTTCTTAACATTAACATTTAGTGAAAGAAAAATACTAACAACCAATCTCAATCACAAGTGACATACAAATTTTCCCTAATCAATAGTTCTTCATTAAAAACATAATCAAAACCTACTTAGGCTCGCATCCTGAGATAATAGACCAATTGAGAAGTATACAACGACAACATGCGTTGGATCTGATCGAGCTGATCAAGCCCTAGGTCTATTCTTGATCTCCTTGGCTAATTTGGATCTCCTATGTTGGATCCCTGCACCTTCCTTGTACCTGACACATAGAATGGATGTCCTTCTCCATTCACCACTAAGATGCCTCTCTCAATGTCTTGTGTTGTTGTATGGTGTGTCGTCCTCTCCTTAGCCTTAATGTTATAAGTTTACATTGAGTTAAATCCCTAACCCTAAGATGTAAAGTGATTAACGACCGATATTAGATCTCGCTTCACTTGAGATCAATAGTTGTCATTAAAACATAATCACTAAAGTACATTACTTACTTTTCCTAAGTTTCTTTAGCTGATTAGCCAACATAATTAATTATATGCTTTTCCTAAGTATCACTAGTGTTGAAATGAACTGAACATGGTATCAGAGCTTTGGTGAAAAAATGAACACTAAAATCACCTTTGAAGAAACCCTACATTAAGATCACTAATGTTGAAGTCCTTATTGATTTGCATCCATAGCTTTTTCTATGAAATCATAGAACAAGTTAGAAAGGTATTCAAACTTCAGAGATTGGAAGATTATAATTGATCTTATTCTCGCAAGGAATAAAGTTTTGGATATTGTGATAGGGAAGGTTGTAGAACCAACAATGCTATGCAACCAGTTCACAAAATTGAAGAAGAGATGGATCAACGACTTAAAAATTAGCCTCTTTGAGGGGGAAATCCCCTTTACATTACACAAATGAACAATTATTGGATGATTCAAATGACAAAACCTCCTTTCTATATATAGGAGTCTAAGGGGTCAATATAATCAGAGCCGACATAACAATAATAATGTAAGGGCACAACAATAACAATAGTGGGCTTTTATGGGGCACAATAATAACAATATGGGGACTACATGGGCACAACAATAACAATAAGGGGGCTACACTTACAATAACAATGAGGGAATACACTAGTATTGTAGGGACCTAACATACCCCTCTCATTCAAAAAAGTGTTGTTCTCAACACTTGAGTAGTTCTGGATACTTCTGCATAAAATTCTCATCCTCTAATGTGGAATCTTCAGCGGGTAAGTTCTTCCACTTGATGAGTTACTCTAAAATTGATCGATTTTGTAGCTGTCGAGTTCTTGTCCACTGCTTCAGGTTCCAATATGATTTTTCCTTCCTCATCAAGTTCTGGCAATATTGTTTGAACCTTTAGTGAACATAATTGTGAAATTACGCCCTGTTGTTCTTTATTTAGAAGCTTTGTCATGCCATTAGAGTTGATTATATTTCCTGCTTTCCCTATGATACCCCTTAATTCAACTTCCTTTCTTTCCCAAAAAAAATTCAAGAAAAGTTCTTGAAAACTAAAATCTATCATACCCAAAGATTGTAACCATTGGACTCCTAGTACAACATCAACACCACCCATTGGAATGGAAAACATTGGACTATTCAATACATATTCTCCCATGGATAGTTTGATATTATTGCACTTTCCAAAGAAATTTATGGTTCCTCCATTTGCAACCATCACTTGACACTCTAGTGCTAGATATATGAAGCAATTCAATTCCTTGGCTATCTTACAATGAATAAAATTATGGGTACTACTTGAATCAATCAACACTATTACCTTTTTCTTGTTGATATGTCCTTCTATCTTGAGAGTTTGAGGAGTGGTAATTCCTGCCAATGCATTAAAAGATATGGTCAGATTCATTTCTTCTTTCTCTGGGGTTAGTTCCTAGTGTAGATCCTCTTCTTTTGACATTTCCTATTCCTTCTCTTCCTCCTCTTCACAATCTATGTAAATTAATTTCTTCTCAGCACACTTATGACCTTTAATATATTTGTTATCACAACTGTAACAAAGCCCTTTGAATCACTTCAAACTTGTAGGAATTTACAGGGTAAGTTCCTTAGATAGAACACCAAAGGACACCGCTCACAGATCAGTACAACAATATTCTTGATGTGGTTAAAACCCTCAAATAGGGAAACAATTCATGACCTGAGCTAACATGGCCACTTCAGGCAATTTATTAATGTAAAAGAAATAAAAATTACATAAGATTCTCTCATGAACGGTCACCTAACAAATGACCCTCCATGTTCTTTAAATAGAGATCACGGACCAATTGGGTGTTAAGCCACGGATCAAGTGTCGATAATACCGGGGAGATAATGAACCGTCAGATCACTTCATGTCTAGAACATATCACGACCATTGGATTGTAAGTTACAAAAAGTATATACTAAAGAAACACACTTTACCTAACTATACACTAGACCAAGTTGTAATTAATTATTTCCTGTGTCGGAATATCCTAACATCCCCCCTTAAGAACAACTTGGGATAAGATTGAAGGATGTACAAAGATGACACAATAAGAGAAGGAAGGAGGCATTAGAGCCTATCCACCCTTAGTGAAAACTTCCTGAACTCTCACCATAAATCGAAGTTTAGTAAACCTCACCTCTATGAGAGCCTTCGTAAAGATGTCTGCAACTTGATCATCAGTTGAACAATATTGCACTTCAAGAACATGGTCATGAATGAGCTTTTTGATGAAGTGCATGTGTAGTTCAATGTGTTTGTTGCGCTGATGTTGGACTGGATCTTTGCATAGTTGAATGGCACTTTGATTATCACACCAAAGTGTAGTCGGATGTTGCTGCTAAAAACCAAACTTTGACAGGTTCTAATGAAGCCACAGGGCTTCCTCACTAGCTTTAATGACGCCATGATGCTCTGCTTCTACTGAAGAAAGAGAAATGGAACTTTGTTTCTTGCAAGCCCATGTAATAGGTCCAGAACCAAAAGTGAAGACATAACCTGCAGTGGACTTCTGATCATCAGGGTCACCAGCCCAATCAAAATCAATGAAACCAACCAATAGAGGAGATGCTTCTGCACTGTAATGAATCCCAAACTGAACTGTACCTCGAACATAACGAAGTATTCTTTTAGCTGCCTTCCAATGACTTTCATGTGGGTTTTGCATAAACCGAGAAATAAGGCCAACAACAAAGGAAAGGTCAGGATTGGTATGGGTTAGATACAAAAGTTTTCCAACAAGATGATGGTATACGGTAACATCAACTTCAGGGAAAGTAAAAGTGACTGAAAGTTTGGCTCCAGACTAAAAGGGAGAAGGGGTTGGCTTACAGTCTTCCATGTGAAAGTGGCGTAGAAGATCATAGGTATACTTGGACTGGGAAAGGGAAATACCTTCTTTGGATTGCAAGACTTGAAGACTAATAAAATAATGCAAGTGTCCTAAGTCTGTCATTTCAAACTACTTTTTAAGGTTGGACTTCACATGGTTTATAAGGTTGGGATCACTACCAGTAAGGACAAGATCATCAACATAAATAACAAGAATGATAAGAGACTTACCCACTTTCTTGGTGTAGACAGTATTGTGAGAATGACACCTAGAAAAGCCAATATCTAAAATAAAGTTATCCATTTTGGCATAGCAAGCCCAAGGAGCTTGCTTGAGACCATAAAGGGATTTCTTAAGCCGACATACAAGGCTGGAGTCTGTTTGTATAAAGTCAGGAGGTTGTTCCATATAGATTTCTTAATGCAAGTCCCCATGCAAGAAGGTGGATTTAACATCCATATGATGGACTTCCCATTTGAAAGAGGCAGCAAGGGAAAGAACAAGGCGAATAGAGTTCATTTTGGCAATAGGGGAGAAGGTTTCAGTGTAGTCAATGCCTTCAACTTGTGAAAAACCCTTAGCAACAAGATGAGCTTTATGTTTATCAACTTTTCCATCTGGTCCAAACTTGGTTATGTAAACCCATTTGCATCTAACAAGTTTCGTCCCTTTCGAAGAGGAACAAGGTCCCATGTATCATTTGCCAATAATGAACACTATTCTTCATTCATAGTTGTGTCCCAATCTGGATGGCCTGAAGCTTATGCAAAGGTGTCAGGATCATAATTCACTGAAGCTTGATCTAGTAAAGAAGAGGCTCTATCAAACTGAGAACGTGTATGACGCTGAACCGTAGGATCACCTGCAAAAACACTTGTTGCATCCCGAGTAGCGCGGACCCATTTTGGAATTTGAGGAGCTTAATGAGGATCCCAAGAAGGTGGGGGAGGATTGTCATCCTCGCTGTCATCATTTGAAGAAGAAATATTTTCAAAAGTAGAAGGGATAGAGAGAGGTGGCACATCCGCCGAACTAGGCTTGTAGACTGATATATTTTCAGCAAACTTTATATCTCTTCTAATGATAACATTTTTGGATTCAGGTTGAAGAATTCTATATCCTTTGACATCTTTAGAATATCCAACAAAAATACATTTTTCACTCTTAGGTTCTAAGGCTTTATGTTTTTCATCTGGAATATGGGCCCATGCTTCACTTCCAAAAACACGAAAATGACTTACATCTGGTTTAATTGAGCTCCATGCTTCTTATGGAGTGATATTCTTTAAAACCTCAGTAGGAGTGCGATTTACTATGTAATTTGCACAATTAATTGCTTCTGCCCAAAAATTAAGACTAGGTCCTTTAGATTGAAACATACAATTAGCCATTTTCTTTAAGGTGTGATTCTTCCTTTCAGCTACACCATTTTGTTGTGGAGTATATGGGACAGTATGTTGTAATTGAATTCCATGCTCAGTGCAAATGTTGATGAATTTGTTGTTAACATATTCTCCGCCATTATCGGATCTTAGCTTAAGAATTTGATGTCCAGATTGTTTCTCATCAAAGGCCTTGAAGGCCAAGAACATGTTAAAGACTTCACTCTTGAGTTTTAAGAAGTATACCCAAGTGAGTGCATCTGGAGAAATCATTAATGAAAGTTAAGAAATACTTGTAGCCAGAGAATGAAACAACTGGAAGTGGACCACATAAATCACTATGCACAAGTTGTAAAGGGGTTGAGGCGTGCCAAGAGGTACGTTTTTCAAAACTATCATGATGATGTTTTACGAGTACACATCTCTAACAAAAACCATCTTTGCAAGATACCCTAGGAAGACCTGTCACCATATTTTCTTTACATAGATTTTGAAGTGCGCGATAGTTTAAGTGACCAAATCGCTCATGCCAAAGTTTGCTCACTTCGTCATTATGAGTAACAAATACCGATGGAAGATTTGATGATCCAAGGTTGTTAAACTTAAACAACCTTGTAGATTCATCAGCAATGCCAGTAGCTAAAATCTGTCTAGGATCTCTTAGGTCCTTAATTACAACATCATGAGGTGAAAGTTCAACAGTTTTACCTTCACCTGAATGAGTTATCTGATATACAGATAGAAGGTTGCAGGATAAGGTAGGAACACATAATACATCATTAAATTGACCATTGTCTAGATGAATAGTTCCAGTCCCTACAACACTAAGAGATCTATCATCACCAACATATATATTTTTGGTGTTACAATCATTTAAAAAAGAAAACATGGCTTTGTTTTTGGCCATGTGATAAGAATCAATGAGCCACTTATGAGAATGATAAGAGGAAGATACATTTAATGCATAACCAGAGCGAGATGCTTGAAAACCACATGCAGAAAGTGTTATTCTTGAAGATGAAGTTGAAGTTGAAGAGTGCTCCAAATGGATGTTATGCTTCTTCATTTCTGCTTCCAAGGCTTCCATATTCTTAAAGCATTTGGATTCTAAGTGGCCATCACGATTACAAAAGTTGCAATGTCTATCAGTCCTTTTCCCTTTGTTTTTAGTTGCCTTATCATTTTGTTGAGTTGATTTTTTATTTTGAAACTGAAATTGCTTAGGACCCTTGTTTGGTTTAGGACCATTCTTTTTAGGATGATGCTTCTTAGGATTCTTTGAATTTTGTTGTTGTTGGGCTGCTAAGGCTTTCTTAGAAGAATTTCCAATATTAAGAAGACCAAGATGTAAGAGTTTTTCTTGTTATCTTATTAAAGGATCACAAAAGGCATCAAAAGAGGGGGACTTCTAGGCTTGTCCTTGAGAAATAAAGGCTTCTCTAGTAGAATGAAAGGTGGAAACAAACATAGAATAGGCTGGTCCTAACTTAGTAAGAATGGAATAGATAAGGATACCATCTTCTTTCTTAACCTTAACACCTTCCAAGAGAAGTCTAAGGGTCTTGATCTTGGACCAAAAATCTTCAATAGAAGAAAAATTATTGGGGTCCAATGTAAGAAACTCATTTTTGAGTTGATGGGCTCTAATTTCATTTTTAATTTCAAAAATTTTAATGAGTTGTTTCATTGCTTCATCGGGGGTATCAATTTCTGCAATATGGAATCTAAGATTGGAGAAATAGACATCCCTATCAACGCACATGCTTGATCTTGCTTATTTTCCCATTTGGTTTGATTATCTTCATCTTTACGTTTAGACTCTTGGCCTGAGACTATTCTATAAAGACCTTTACTTCTAAGTAAATCCACAATGTAGGATAGCCATTGGAAGTAGTTGGTGTTGTCAAGAATAACTAGGCATGGACTTTCCATTTTAAAAGAAACTAAAGCTGTAGATGTTAAAACTAAGTGTTCCAATGGAAAGATCTCGAAAAATTAGGTTGATTAAAAAAAGAGGCTCTGAAAACAGCTTTTGGATGAAGAAGTTATGGCTTTTTGAAGAAAAATTGTTGAAGATGCGACGAACTACGTGAATGTTGGGAAGTGAATGATAATGTTATATTAAAAAAAAATCCCTCCCATTTCCAAACTTAATCTAATTAGCTCACTTTAAAAAAAATATTACTTTATGTGACCCACTTTTATAAATAAGTGAAAGTCACTTTTACAATGGTACTTTATGAACTATCCACTAAATTGTAACTTAAATAAAAGATAAAGTGACTTCAGAATTATAAGTGACTCAATTTTTATAATGGCTGAGAACACTTTTACATATAGTAACTTTAAAACATAAGTTACATGTGTTTTTTGAAAAAGTAACTCAACAAAAAGAAAGACTTGAACCTAAGACCTCTATTCTCATAAAGTAACTTTGGAACAAGTGAGCTACTTTAAAAGGTTAGTAGTTTTTGGAAAAGAGGAAGAGGGTTTTTTTTTTTTTGCTCATTGAAGCTTTGGAGTGTGTGCTTACTTGAAAAACCCCTTTTTGCCTACAAAACAAAAACATCCACAAAAACCAAAACGAACACACAAAAGTGGTCCAAGCCTTACGGCTTAAAGTTAGATTTGGGCGGAAACTATGTATTTTTCTCAATGTTTCTAGTTTTCCGAGAACCCACTAAGGCACAACGAAAAATAACATATGCATGAGAAAAATCCTTTCTTTCTGTTTCTGGTTTTCCTAGATCGCACAGAGTTACGGGGAAAAGAGAATACAAAGAAATGGAAGGTATAGATTCGGTAAAAAAATAAAAATTTAGAGGACTATAAACCGAAATAAATAAAGAGATAAATAACTATAACTGTAAATAAAGACTGTATACCTCCAGATCTTAAAAATGACATAGCTAGGGCTACCAGAAACCTTTTCGCGTGAAACGAAAGGGGTTCCTCACTCGAACAGATGCTTCTAACACAATAGAGCAGTCCTCTCGACCCGAAAGTGGTCAACAATAGTAGATCTAGGAAACGACAGTCGGATGCAGTTGTACCAGCTTCGAATTTGGATCACCAACGAATGCGACCCTCGAATAGCTCCGATACCATGTAGTAATTTTTAAGGTAAGTTCCTTAGATAGAACACCAAAGGACACCGCTCACAAACAGATCACAGATTAGTACACCAATATTTTTGACATGGTTAAAAACCTCAAAGAGGGAAACAGTCCACGGCTTGAGCCAACACGGCCACTCTAGGCAATTTATTAATGTAAAAGAAAGAAAATTTACATAATATTCTCTCATGAATGGTCACCTAACAAATGACCCTGCATGCTCTTTAAATAGAGATCATGGACCAATCGGGTGTTAAGCCATGGATCAAGTGTCGTAATACCGAGGAGAGAATGAACTGTCTAATCACTTCATATCTAGAACATATCGTGACCGCCGAATTGTAAGTTACAAAAAGTACATACTAAAGAAACACACTTTACCTAAATATACACTAGACCAAGTTGTACTTAATTATTTCCTATGTGTCGGAATATCCTAACAAAACTTATTTTTCAAACAAAAGTTATGCAATTTAAAAAAAAATACACACATTTTTCTTTTTTTTAGGAGCTCGATCTTGAAATGATTGTAACTCTGTAATTTCGGATCTCCAAGTTCTGAAATTTCTTCATGTGGTAGCTCTCTGAGTCCTCTTTCCAACCCCACAAGTTTGAGCGAGATTGGATTCTTCAAGAAAGGGTTATGCCAAATCTTCCAATATGACCTGATTATGGACTCGTTCAGTAGAGCGAAGTTGTACAGAATTCCACATGTCATTGTTTCAACCTTCGACCTTGAAATTGCTACACGAAAAGCTACAATTCGTGCACTTTCAACCACTTTTTACAGAATTCAAATCCGATGCCTGAAACGAACGTTATGAGGCTTTTCCCTAGGTCACTTGTTTGAGACAAATTTCTGGAGCTCGCAAAAGCCTAACTTCCTCAGAGCATATCTCCAAAAATATAGCGAACCAAGATCTGAAATTTTTACACGAAGTTATCTACAATTTCAGCTCCATGTGGTAAAAATTTCAGCTTCTGAAATATCATAGGAAAAAGTTATGACGATTTTCCCTAGGTCACTTGTTTGAGACAAAATTCTAGAGCCCGCAAAAACCCTAACTTCCTCAGAGCATATATCTGAAAATATAGCGAACCAAGATCTGGATTTTTTACACAAACTTCTCTGAGATTTCGGCTCCATGTGGTAAAAATTTCAGCTTCTGAAGCCTCATAGAAAAAATGTTATAGTGAAAATTCCAATATGACTTGTTTGAAGAGGCGAAACCCTAGAATCCAAAGTTTTGGTACCAAATGTTATTCAACCAACTCACAAAATAGAAGAAGAGATAGATAAACAACTTCAAAATTAGCCTCTTTGAGGGGGAAACCTCCTTTAAATTACACATATGAACAATTCTTGGGTGATTCAAATGACAAAACCTTCTTTCTATATACAGGAGTCTACAAGGTCAATATAATCATAGCTGACATAACAATAATAATGTAAGGGCACAACAATAACAATAGTGGGCTTCTATGGGGCACAATAATAACAATATGGAGACTACATGGGAAAACAATAACAATAAGGGGCTACACTGACAATAGAAATGAGGGAATACACTGGTATTATAGGGACCTAACAAACAAATACTGCAGGGAATAGGAAGTTCAAAGAGGATGGCATCATTTCCATGAGTCTTATTAAGGACTCCATTAGAGATCATTTGATCCCCTATATTGCAAAGCTTTATACTTCCAAGAAGATGTATGGTTCCCTAACTAATCTATTTACTGTCAAGAACATTGGTCAAGCCATGAGCTTCATGATGTAAGGATGACGAATGATGACACCATGGCTTCATATTTCCTATAGGTTTCTCAAATAAGATACCAAATTGAAGAAATTGAAGAAACTGTTTTTGAACATAAACTTGTGACTACAACACCCAATGGTCTACCTAGATCATGGGATTCATTTGCAGCAAGTATAAATAGCAGGAAGGAAACTCCTTTGTTTTAATAATTGTGGGCCTCTTGTGCTCAAGAAGGATCAAGGTTTATATCAAGAGATATAAAGGAAGAAGCATCTCAAGCACTTGCAACTCATTTCAAGAATATACGAAAGAAGTTTGGCTTTCAAAACAATAAGTCAGGAAGAAGATCACCTCCTCTCCAAAGGAAGAAGAATATGTTGAAAATTCAACGTTATCGTTGTTAGAAATTTGAACATTATAAAAGGGATTGCCCTGAGATGGCTAATAACAGAAAGAGAAAGGTAAAACAACATGCTTCCATAGCCTACATTGAATATGAACATCCAAAGAAGCCTAAAGGTGACAAAGATTTCTTTTACTTTTTCATTCTAACAAATTTTATTGCAGATGATGGTGATTTGTGACTGGTAGATAATGATGCTTCAAGACATATGAAAGAAGATCGTTGGTAATCTCAATAGCATGATAGAAATAAGACTATCTTAAAGGGTGGAGCTTGGTGATAACCACAATTATGAAGTCAAAGGAGTTGAATAGCCATCCATTGAGTTGGAATTTGGTAACAATGTTAATTTTAGTAATGTTCTATATGTACCAGGTTTGAAAAGAATCTAGTCTATGTTTCATGCTTAGAAGATAAAGGAGATAGAGTAGTTTTTTTGGATGGCAAGGTCCTTGTATGGCCCAAGGGTTCTGGTATAGATGATGCTAGAGTCGTTGGAATTTGTGAAGGAATATTATATAGGCTTGTGGGACAACCAACTCAAGCCCTAGTACATAATGAAATCGATCCAAGAGAACTATGGCATAGGAGATATGGTCACCTTCATTATAGAGCATTCCCTAAATTGAATCAATTAGTTTTAGGTGTTCCTGAATTGCAGATAGATCATGAAGGTGTTTGCAAAGGTTGTGCACTTGGAAAGAATACCAAGAAACCATTTCCAAACAGTGATAATAGATCTAAAGAAGTTTTAGATTTGATTTTCTCTGATGTATGTGGTCCTATGCTTGTGAGATCTATTGGAGGTTCATTATACTATGTGACATTTGTTGATGAATTCTCTCGTAAGACATGGATCTATCTCATGAAGACCAAGGATTAATTCTTCACTAAGTTTCAAGAATTAAAAGTTGAAGTGGAAAACTTGATAGGTAAGAAGATCAATATTTTGAGATGTAACAATGGAGAAGAATACACCTCGAAAGAACTTGTTGCCTTCTGTAAGAAAGATATGATTAAGAGGGAGTTGATTATTCCCTATAATCCACAATAGAATGGCGTGGAAGAACGAAAGAACATGTCCATTGAAGAATCTGTCAAGGCTACGATGCATGATCAAGATTTGTTGATGTTCTTATGGGGAGAAGGATCATTAATAGTTGTATACATCAGAATAAGAGTCGTTATCGAATTCTAGAAGATATGACTCCTGAAGAACCATTCACTTGACGAAAGCTAGAGGTTGATCATATGAGAATCTTTGGTTGCCATGTTTACATCCATGTTCCTAAGGATAAAAGGAATAAGCTAAAACCTTCAAGAAAGAAAGGCATATTTTTTGCTTATAGTGAATCATCAAAAGCCTAGAAAATATACATTCTAGAGCAACGACATATTTAGTTGAGTCGAGATGTCACTTTTGATGAGAAAGTTGCATATTGGAAGTCTAAGGAAGTTCCATAGACTCTTATGATGAAATAAAGAATGAAGCTTTTAAGGAAGAAAGTTCAAGTTCTACAGAGCATCTGAAAGAGACAGAAGGGCCTTGTGAACTGGTTGAACCAGTTATTGTTCCTAAGATTAAAAAAAAGACCAACATGGCTTAGATCTACATTGGAAGAAGTAGAAGGACACACAGCTCTAGATGGCACATGTAGAGAAAGTAAGAAACCTAAAAGGTATTCTAGCTTTGCAGTGCTTATGACTAACCTTATTGATGCAAAACCTTCCACTTATGAAGAAGCAGCTAGCGAGTAAGTATGGAAGGAGGCCATGAATGAAGAATACCAATCCATCATAAAGAATGATGTCTAGAAAATTGTGCCAAGGCCAGAAGGGAAGTCAATAGTGACTTCCAAGTGGATATACAAGATCAAACATGCTGCAGATGGAAGTATAAAAAAATACAAGGTGAGATTTGTGGCTAGAGGGATTTCCTAGAAAGAGGGAGAACATTATGATGATACATTTTCTCTAGTTTCCAAGTACACCTCCATTAGATCTATTACTTCTCTTGTTGCTTCATTGGGATAGAACTTACATCAGATGGATGTGAATGTTGCTTTCCTCATTGACGCGATTGAGGAAGAGGTTTACATAGAGAAACATCAAGGTTTTGAGGTCCATGTAAAGGAATCTCATGTTTGCAAGTTAAAGAAGGCCTTATATGAACTCAAGCAACTTCTAAGAGCTTGGTATGCTTGTATTGATAACTATATGATGAGACTGAGATTTACCAAGAACGATGTTGATCCAAACCTTTATTTTAAGGTTGTAAATAATGCACCTATGGTCCTATTGATATGTGTTGATGATTTGTTTTTGACAAGTGTTGAGCCTCTCATCATTCAGTGTAAGAAGCAGTTGGCCTCTGAGTTTGACTTGAAAGAGCTTGGTTTGATGTAGTATTGATTGGGATTAGAAGTATGGCAGAAACTTGGTGAAGTTTTCCTTGGTCAAGGAAAGTATGTTGTTGAGATCCTTCAAAAATTTGGCATGATGGATTGTAAATCCATGGCTACACCCATGGTGACTAACTTGAAGAAGTTAAGAGGCTCTAATTCCAGATTGATAGATTCATCTCTGTATTGGCAATTGATTGGATCGTTGATGTATTTGGTTAATACTAGGCTGGATATTTTCTTTGCGGTAAGAACCTTGAGCTAGTTCCAGGTTGAACCAAGACATGAGCATTGGATTGTAGCAAAGAAAATTTTAAGATATCTATGTGGTACTATGAACTATGGTTTGAAATATGTGGCAAACAAGGATGTACAACTTTAGGAATATATAGATGCTGACTTGGCAAGAAGTGCTGAGGAAGAGAAGAATACTTCAGGGGTGTGCTTCATTTTGGGCTCCACTATGATATCTTGGATGAGCAAGAAGCATAGATTTGTCACACTCAGCACTACAAAAGCATATTATATTGCAACCAATGAAGCATGTACAAAAGTAGTGTGGCTTCAAAATTTATTTGCAGGATTGTTTGACCAAGAGCTTGAAGCGACCATGAAATACTGTAATAATCAAAGTTATGTGAAGCTTTCAGAGAATCACATGTTCCATGATAGGTTGAATCATATTGAGATCAAGTACCACTACATTCGTGACATGGTAGAAAGGAGAGCAATAAGGCTCGAGTACATCTCCACTGAGTAGACAACTAATATTTTCTGTATTCAGGCTTCTATGATCCATAATGAATTAAGCAAAGTCTTTTGGTAGAAATCACATGCCATGGGATGCCTCTTCATCTGGTCCTGATGATGAACCACATTTATTGGTTTGAAAAACGTCGGCGAAAAATTTCTCTTATGTGATTTATACCGAAAGACTTTGCTTAACTAATATTTTGACGAAGCCATTGCTCGGAGAGAAGTTTGTGTACTTTAGATATAAGTTGGGGCTTGCGAAGTTTACCCCTCTCATTGAGAGGGAGTGTTGATATGATATCAACATGGATGGATATTCTCCCGATAGGGAGAATGGTCTGAGAGGCCTAGAGTGCTCCCCATATAGGGTTGAGTGAGTGCCTCAATGAGGAGACCCAATTACTCCCCATGAAGGGTTGAGTAAGGTCTAGACTCTATCACTCACCAACGAATGGTTGAGTGAGGTATCTCAGCATCAAGACCTAATCACTCACCATGGAAGCATTGAGTGAGGTCTCTCAGTATCAATACACGATCATTCCTCGAGGGAGGGTTGAGTGAGGTCTTTCAGGATCAAGGCCCAACCCTTCAGGAGAGTGATCCCTAAGAGAATTGAGTGAGTTCTTGTTAGTACTCCCCAGGAGGGTTGAGTTAGTATCTCAAAATTTTTAGCCTAGTGAGAGACCTTGGTATTTGAGGATTGATCACTCTCAGAGAATGAGTCCTGATATGCTAATGATACACCATGGGTTAGGTACCAACCACAATATCGCCACTAGTGGATGCTGATGGTAGATGATGATGCTAATAATGACGATGATGATGATGATGATGATGATGATTTGATATAACCTTGTCTTAGATAAATTTGTCAACTTGAGAACATCTATGATAGTCATTATGAATACCTCTCTAGTTAAGAGGGAGTGTTGTGTTTTGTAACTATGGTTGGTATTCATAATATATATTTGGGTCTTGATGTATTTATATTGATTATTGTAAAGCATATTTTAAATGCTAGAGTTAAACGAAGATTATATTTTGAGTCAAGTCCAATTTGTAATTTTAAAAGAGGGAAATTTGAATTTTTAAAATTTAAATTGTTGGGTCTAAGTTTGTCAAGTCAATCTCACTCCAAGTCAAGTCGGCATAGGCAGATTCACACCCATTTGACCCAGTCAATTCACTATATAAAAGTAGCTTGACCTCCTCCTCAAGACAACAATTCACACGCTCTCAAAAGACAGTTTTTGGGCATCCTAGCAAAGATCAAGAAGGATAAGGAGGACGAAAAGAAGGATGAATTGCATCTCTTTTTCTCTCTCTCAAGCTTGCACATGTGGATAGAATATCTCTCTTTTTCTACAATTTGTATATTTTTGGGCAGGTTCTATTGCAGGGACCGGAATTTTTGGGCAGTTGCTGGGTGCCAAAGTTTTGGATTCTGGCAATTGCAAGAGGGCCAAAATTCTGGGGCAGATTAGCATAGTGAAGTGCTAGATCAAATTGGGAGGGTTGACTTGGAGGGTTTGACCAGGTGTGATCTAGTTGATGACCTGAAGGTCTAGGTGTGTCTCTTGTTGAACAAAATAATTTCTCTATTGAAAAGGTTGTTGGGTATTTCCCCTTACTAGGTTTTCCCAAGGTAAATCTTGTGTTCTTTGTGCATTGTGATCTCTATTGTTCTACTATTCTTCGATGGTAGAATTTTTGAAGTATAATTGTTTAATGATATATTGGAATAATTAAAAGAAGATCAACATTATTAGAAGTAATTATTAGTTTTCAGAAATATTGTGCTAGTCTCTATTGCACTTAGAAACTCAACAACCTATACATGGCTTTCTCTCTAACTCCAATGTTGTGACCCTCATTAGAGCTATATCTCATGGGTCCAATCAGTGCACGCCCATCTTGGAACGCTTAACCAAACCCCTTCTTCTTTATCATAAAGGCTAAGAGCAAACTCCACCTAAGTTTTGGCATCCATAGCACATCCTTCACTTCCAACCTACCTTCTAACTCAATATGGAATATCACTATTCCAATTTCCAACCCCCTTCACTACATGTTTGTTATTACTATCTGTCACCCACCAAAAGTGGGTGACCCCATAGAAGAATTTTTCTCCTAGATTTGTCTTCAGATGGTAGCCAACAACCCCTAGTAGCCACTAGTGTAGCAAATATATTATGCCATTTGATCTCTAATCCCTAAGCTAGTCATATATCCCCTCACCCATCTGCCAAGAGCATATGCTTGAAGGTGGGAAATCCATTCCCGAAAGGTATGTTTTTCATTGTGCAATCAGGTGCTCGTGCTTGTTTTTCCTTGGGCACAATAGGCATGTATTATTGGGCGAATTGGAAGGAGGTGGGGTTTTGACTGCAATTTTGTTCCCTCACCTTAAATGGGGGGTTAATCCTCAATCCTAGTTCTATGGGATCTCTGTTAAATTATGGTATGTACTATGCTTAGAGCAATTTACTGCAATTCTTCTTATTAGCCCAATGTCAATTCTCAGTATAGAAATCACATTAACATATAAGTAAAATGTTGATAGAACATAAATCAAATTGACAAAAGACAAGCTGAGACAAGAGACACAAGATGTGGTGGATATCCAGGGACAAACCCTAATGCGAGGAAACCCTTTGATCAATTCTTCTATATTCTTCAATAATTTAGTAGAGAGAGAGAGAGATAGTACAATATCGCAAATTTGTGATTTACAACAACAACAGTATAATTCAAATCAGCAAGGTCAAAGCTGGTCAAACAGATCACCAATGACCTTAAGATATCCTAAGAGAACTCGGCCTCCAACAGCAAGTATGTGCAGCCCAAAACAATCCAAGTAAGAGGGACAAATCAACAATGAATGCTACAACAACTTGCAGCCTACCCTAACTAGTCAACGTTGTCCCAAATCAGCTCTCCAAAAGTCAACGCAAGGTGTCCAGCACTTCATCTAGCCTAGGAGAGGTTGCCCATGCAAAGCCGCAGTCAAAGAAGGTAAGACATTGGTCAAAGCAACCCTAAATCACCCAAAACAAGATGGTTGTACCCTCCTGCGTCCTCACTGCCCTAATCTGCATCCTCACAATGATGCCCTAGAGATCTGCGTCCTTCTTCAAAGCCGCCGAAGAGATCTGCGTCCTCCTTCCTTTTGTATACCCAAGAGACATGGAAGAGGTGAGAGGATGAGAGTGAGTGAAATGAGACACAATGTCTCCTTCTTTTATATGCAACGTTGAGGTTAGCTGGGGGTGTGCAACATAACTTAACTTGATGGCTGACCTTGACAAATTGTCAAGAAATACAAATAAATTCATATCTCCATGAATACATGTCAAAATCGGATGATTGTTAGATCAATCCTACACCTCTCGACAAGAGGAATCCAAGAAAAATATCAGCTGCCATAAATAAGATGACCCACATGGAGTTTGGCCCTAGTTTCCAATTTTAACACTCCCTCTCAACTAGGGAGAACTCCATCTGCTAATCCATCTGTCTATTGATACTATCTCTGCCATCAAATGCACTACCTTGCATTACCCGTTTTTGCTCTTGCTCTACTCTGCTCTGCTGAACTATGAAGAAGAAGAAATGATCAAGAATGTATCATACCATCCTCTACTGACCCGAAGTCAGTCCCAGATAAAAGAGAGTGCCCAATAATGCTCTTACTAACCAGAAGTCTGTCCCAATGAAGAGAGTGTGTCATACCACTCTTACTGATCCCAGATCAATTCCAAAAGAGAGTGAGTTACATCACTCTTACTGACCCGAAGTTAGTTCCAATTGATCCCAAATCAATGTCATCCTAGCATAGGGAGTACAGTAGATACATGATGCATCCATCGATACTACTATGGTCCCTATCCTCATTTCCCTACTCATTGGCCAGATGAGAGGTACTTCCAATGAGTCCCAGACTGCATGGGTATGATGTCTCAGTAGGAGAAGGATGAACCACTCATCCTGCCTACATGTCGCCACAGGGTATCACAGGGGAAGGTTGAATCATTCACCCTGTACATAGCACACCACTAGGGGAGGTTGTCACCCTATGGTCACTCGTCGCTCCAAGAAGTACCCAAGCCCCTCCGAGCTCCCAGAGCTCAATGTATGCATCATACAAGACCCTTATAAGAGGGTCTCTCAACGACTCCTAGTCGTTCTCGGAAAGTCAAGAATTTGACCTTTCCTAGGGGCTTCGTCAGAATGTCGGCGACACGCTTAGTTGTCCCAATATGATGGAGCCTTATTGCTCGTCGTTGTACCATATCCCTGATAAAGTGGTACCTAATATCGATATGCTTGGAGTTATCATGAAATACAGGATTCTCTGATAAACAAATCCCACTCTGGTTGTCGCAGAGGATCACGATAGTATCCAGCGTGTGTCTAAACAACTCACTGAAGAGCTTCCTCAACCAGATGGCCTCACAGGAGGCCATACTCGCAGCAATATACTCTGCCTCAGCAGTGCTCAAAGCCACCGACTTCTGCTTCCTGCTCATCCAGGAGATCGAGGCAGAACCCAAAGAGAAACAGCACCCAGAAGTGCTTTTTCGGTCCACCACACTACCTGCCCAATTAGCATCAGAATATTCATGTAGCCTCACATCTCCAGCAGTGTATCTCAACCCATGAGTGATTGTGCCCCAAAGATATCTCAGAATATTCTTGGCACCAATCCAATGTGAGTGATGAGGCTCAATCATATATTGGCTCAACGTGTTGACTGCAAAACATATATCCGGACGGGAGTTCACCAAGAACATCAATGCTCCTATAAGTTGACGATACTCAGAAGCATTTCCTAAAACAGGTTCAACAGCACTACCGCATAACTTTTTGAAGTTAAGCTCCATCGGAGTATTCACGGGCTTGCAGTCCACCATACCAAATCTCTCCAAAATTTTCACCACGCATTTTCCTTGAGATAGAAAAATTTCCCCTAGCTTTTGCCAGACTTCCAAACATGGGAAATAGTGCATCAATCGTAGGTCCTTCATCTCAAATTCGGAAGCCAACTCCCTCTTACATTTGTGAATGAGAGGGTCTGTACCTGCTAGAAAGAGGTCGTCAACATACAACACTAGTATCAGAGGCTTATCATATTCAACCTTAAAGTAAAGGTTTGGATCATCTTCACTCTTAGTGAATCCCAGCTTCATCAAGTAGCTATCAATCCTCTCATACCAAGCTCGGGGTGCTTGCTTTAGCCCATAGAGGTATTTCTTCAACCTACATACATGAGATTCCCGATTATGAATCTCAAACCCCTCAGGTTGTTCCACAGACTTCCTCTTTAATCGAAGCATGCAAGAACGCGGTCTTGACATCCATCTAATGTAGGTTCCATCCTTGCGAAGCGGAAAGGTCTATGATGGAGCAAATGGTGGTGTATCGGGCAACAGGTGCAAATATCTCATCATAATCTACACCTTCCTTTTGAGAGAAGCCTCGAACAATAAAGCGAGCCTTGTATTTTTTCGGCACTCCCATCAGCTCCATGCTTGATTTTTAAAGTTATTTCGAGGTGACAATTATTTTGTCCTAGGGTCGGGGGACCACATCCTAGACATCATTCTTCATGATGGATTCGTATTCCTCATTCATAACATCCTTCCATACTTGATGCTTCACGACTTCTTCGAACGATGAAGGCTTGTTTTGAATGATGGTGCTCATAATAGTCAAGTATCCCTGATACCTGGTCGACTTCTTACTTTCATGGAAAGTCTCCCTCGGTGCAATATGTCTCTTGGCATCTTCAAGAGTCCCCCTAAGCCATGAAGGCCTCTTCCTAGAAGAGGAAGGCTCTTGTGGAGGGGGATCAATAGGATCCATAGGTTCTTCCACATTGGGCATCATCTCATCTTCCTTCTCATCCGACTTCCTGGTGTCAACTTCTTTATCTTTCCTTAGAATAGGAAGATTGTCAACCTTGCTAAGAGCCATATCTTCGTCAAAGGTGACATCATGAATTATCTCGACTTCCCTTTGACTAGCCACATAGATTCTATAGCCCTTAGAATTTTCGCTATAGCCCACGAAGATTCCCTTCTTTCCAAATGCACCCAATTTGCTTCTTTTCTCTTTCAGCACATGAAAATATACGGGACTTCCAAAAATTCTAAAATGAGGGACATCAGGATTCTTACCAGTGAACATCTCTTCGGGAGACTTGGAATCCAACGCTTGATGAGGACATCGGTTTTGAACATATACGGCGGTATTCGTAGCTTTGGCCCATAGAAACTTCGGAAGCCTTTGATCGTGGAGCATGGCATGAACAACTTCCACAAGCGTACACTTCTTCCTTTCCGCCACACCATTCTGCTCAGGAGTGTATGGTGTTGTGGTCTCCCTCTTAATTCCAACCTCTTTGCAAAAGTAATGGAACTCATTGGATTCATACTCGGTCCCATTATCAATTCTTAAGATATTGATCCTCTTCTTTGTTTGATTCTCAATCAAGGCTTTGAAGTGACGAAACTAGGAGAACACTTCATCCTTCTTTTTCAAGAAGTATATCCAAGTCTTGCGAGAATAGTAATTTGTAAAAGTGAGATATATATAAATATCCTCCCAAAGAGTTCTCGGGCATCATACGAGATATGTCAGAGTGAACCAACTGCAAAATGTCGGAGGTCTTGTTATGGCTTGAGGGGAATGGTCCCCTTTTGAGCTTTCCTTCGGCACATCCCGGACATACACCTTCATGCTCTATTTTGAACTCAGGCATCCCTATCACCATTTGTCTCACATCGGGTAGAGCCTTATAATGAAGGTGAGCAAACCTCCGATGCCATAGATTAGACTGAAGAGATGTGTCGCAAGACATGACTCCCAACGGACTTCCTCCAACTTGATATAAAGAGTCAACTCGAAACCCAAGAGTGAAATCATCTTTAAAATTCTTTTTCAACATGTTGTACCTTAAGAAACCAATTTCCTGGATGTGTAGAAATTGTGCTTAAGACATTAATGATTGTAATTACTATCACTTGATTATATGTTGTGTTCTCAAATGAAGGACCTAGAAAACTTTATTTTTAACTATTAATACATATGTGACCTGAAAATCTCAGAATGCCATTTACTTGTTGAATATAAATGATAAATGAAGAAGGAAGAAGTCAGAGACAATATGCTTCTTTACACAGAATCTATTATCTGTGACACTTGGAAAAGTTAAAGATAATATGTTGGTCTTTCACAGAAACTACTATCTGTAACTTAGAAGAATTATGAAAATGAGAACTGAATCATAGACAATATGCTGCTTAGCACAGAAACTACTATCTGTGACCCTTGGAGAAGTTAAAGATAATATGCTGCCTTACACAGAAACTATTATCTATAACTTAGAAAGGAAGGTGAAAACTTCAAGTATAGGAGCGCTCTTTTAAGGAATTTTAACTTTATCTACATAAGCAAATAAAGACCTGCAGCTTCATTACTATACTTGAAAGAAGAAAACATAAGATGACACATGACAGAGAAGTTACAAAATTATACCCAACAATTCATGGAAACTTCTGATTCTTTCATAAATCAACAGTTATATCAGGAATATAGTGGCCTAGTCTCCGGGTTCTCCAAAATTCCAACAACAACCCTTTTCTTTGTAGTTTTTCCTCTTTTATACATTGGGAATAGTTACTGATCTCTGAAACTATCAAACTACTTAACTGCTTCTCTAACTATCTGAAGTAAAAATTATTACAGAATTTTACAAAGGGTAAAAGACACCTCAAAGAACATACAATAACAAGAAGTAACTGAACTAGAAGATGAGGATAACTGCTGACTTTTCGGCTCTGTTAATTGGCTCTTGAGTTCCTCTATGGATGCTTTAATAATTCTTAATCTTCTTTAACTGTAATTAACTGCGTTAAACTTTGACTTGTGTGAAAACTAGGCTTATGTATATATCGGGTGTTTTGATTGGCCAAAATACAAAGAAAACATGCCCAACTGCCTTTTCTTCGGATTTGGTTTTAACATTGATTTTCCATTTATACAACGAAATTAATGCCAATCTTTGGTTTACCGCGGAACTCAAAAAGAATTAAATCGGTTGCATAAATCTATTGGATCCACCCGTTCAATGCCCCATTGGATTCATATCACAAATCACAATCGACCCTTTCAAATGATATATCAATACAAAACTTAATGATATGCGATATAACGAACGCGTCGAGAGTTTAAAACATAATGCATATATTTTCGGGTCCGGCCAAGGGTGATTTCATATAAGTTTCGCTGCATTTTGCGATTGCGATTTAATCGCATCGCTAACACATATATATATCGGGTCCATTCTCCACCGTAGATTTCAACCCCAGGATCCAACCACTGAAATCACTTTCGGGTGGACTACTTGCATGAGAGTTACCCGCCCAAAATGAGTGGTTTTTCTCTCTCCTCTAGTTGCTATGTGTCAACCACTGAATGGAATCAAGCACTTTCCTCTAAATACCATTTACCATTTTGCATCCGCCCGAAATCCCGCTTATAGCTTTAAATCCACCCTTCGTCTTGGTTAACACCCGAACTTGTTCGCGCTCGATGACTGTAGATCTTCGACCATCAACGATGGTGATGCTCCTTCGGATTTCTCTTCCACCAACGCTTCTGGTTAATCTCCACCATTCATTCCTTGATTCCAATCTACATGATTAGTCTGGATTGTTCATTTCCTTCGATCTCCAAGATCCAACGGTTCCTGTGCGTTCATTCTTCATCTGTCCACTCACTTTGACTTTGCGCCATTTCTTCAGTATTTTGTGGTTCCGGGGTTTTCTTCAGGGTTTTGGCCTTTCATTTTCCCACTGCTCAACTCTCTCTGAGCTTGACTTCTGCGAATTCTCACTTCGCTGTTATTCTTGGGCTTTACAACATAGTATATATATATTTCGATTATGGCTCCGTATAACCATTTATATTATGATTTAAATTGATCACATGGGTATACTGGGACTGATTCTTTTATACTTGTTCCTTTAGCGATTCCGCTATGTCATTATCACTTCTTCCTCTTGCTTTTATCTTTTTTGAAATATTTTCAAGTTCTTGAATGAAAAATGAATACTACAAGCAACAAAAATGCATGTTACAACATCTGGCTCCACCTGGGGATAGTGATTTTGCCACAGAAGCACTAAGAACCGCAGATTAGTGCCTTCACTTCAGGCATGGAGTCATATATTGCTTCGCATAAATTTAAATTCTATGGCATTTGTACACTGATTTCACTCTGGTATTTACAATGAAATGATGCTTATTCTTCAGAACTAGAAGTAATTCTTTAAGTATTGCCCATTGACAGGCAGCTGTAGAGTTTCACCATCAAGATTCTCAAGAATGAAGGTATTATTGGATCTTACTTCAGCAATTCTAAAAGGGCCATACCAGAGAGGATCAAACTTCCCATGTTTACCCTTATCTTCTCTTCTAGTATCCCATCTCAATACTAAATCTGCAACTTTAAAATCAATTTCCTTGGCTTTTCTGTCAAAAATATTTTTCATCTTGGATTGATACATAATCAAGTTGTCTCTTACCTTGTCCCTGTTCTCACTTAGCTCCATCACTTTATTCATTCTTCTTATCAAAGCATTTGGTTCTTCTTTCGCCTCTTGAATCATTGCAATCACCGACGTCACAAGTTGACTTGAAAACAGAGTCTGAGTTCCATATACTAATTCAAAAGGTGATTTCCTTGTAGATCTTCTTGTAGTTACTCTAGCAACCCACAGAGCAAACGCTAACTTAGAATCCCAATCTCTTTGATTTTTTGCAATGGTTTTCTTAAGGATCTTCATCAAAGTTTTGTTAGTAAATTCAGCTAATCCATTTCCCTCCAGATGGTAAGCTGTTGAATGGGACAAAGTAACATTATAATTGTGACAAAAAAGCAATAAACTTACTTGAATTGAAGACTTGAGCATTGTCTGTTATAATTTTGATGGGGCATCCAAACCTGCTGAAAATATTCTCCTCCAAGAACTTCATTACTATCTGATCATTTGCTTTCTTAGTAGGTATAGCCTCTACCCATTTGGTGAAATAATCAGTTTCTATGAGAACCCACTTGTGTTGTCTACTTGAAGGTGGATTGATTTCTCCAACAAAGTCCAATCCCCATTGTCTAAATGTCTCCTCTATGAAAACTAGAATCAAAGGTAAATGGGCTAATCTCTTTTTCTCGGCAAAAAGCTGACACTTCTGACAAATTCTAACAAACTTATATGTATCACCAAATAAAGTAGGCCAATAAAATCCTGCCTAAAGGATCTTATGTGTAGTTACTTTCCAATTGTAATGTCCTCCACATAACCCCTCATGATCATCTTTGATTGTTTCTATAAATTCATCCTCTGTTAAACATAGCAATAAAATTTCAGCAGGATCCTTCCAGTACAATCTTCCTTCCACAATCACATATGGTTGTGCCTTGATCTTTAGTGCCCTATACTTTGTTCTATCTAAGGATTGGGGACAGGAAAGAAAGCACAAATAATGAATAATATGCTTATACCATTCTAAGCACAAAAATTTATACATGATCTTCATACCTGGATCTTGCTTTTCTTCACTTTCTTCAGCGGATTTTTCATCCATAGGTGCCAGCAAGTTGATTCCCAATACCTGAAAGTTTGATTCTGTCAACATTTTTGCCAATCCTTGTCCTTTCACCAACTTTGTGGGTTTTATGTCCAAATCATATTCTTGGATCTTGGCTATCCATTTTCCTCTTCTGCCTTCTACATCTCCCTGTAGTAATACATCTTCCATTGCAACATTTGGCACATAAGCAATGATTTGTGACTACAGCACATAAGTTCTAAAATCTTTCAAGGCTTTTACCAAACCATACACCCGTTTCTCAAGAATATTATATTTTAGCTCAGAATCCCTAAGAATCTTACTGAAGAATGCAATTGGCTACTCTTTCTCTTCATCATTCTTCTGCAGTAAGACAACAGCTATTGAACTTGATGATGCGAATGAAAAAACTTGGAAAGGCTTTTGGTAAATAGGGCTGATTAAGACTGGAGCTGCCTGTAATGCCAATGATTCTCTAGCTTCTTTGGTCCAATTCACTTCATTCTCCTTCTTTAGCATATTAGTAATTTCTTTTACAATTTCTGCATAGTTGGATACAAATCGTCTCAGGAAGTTTATCTTTCCCAAAAACTTTTGAATATCCTTTTTACTCCTAGGCAATGGCATTTTTTGCACAGCTTGTACTCTGGCCAGATCTATCTTCACTCCATCTCTGGAAACAATGTGCCCCAATAGTTTTCCTTCTTCCAGAGCAAAACTGGATTTCTTGGGATTTAAGGAAAGTCCAAATCTTCTACATTTATCAAAAGCATTTTTCAAATGGTCCAAATGTTCTTCATCAGACTTTGAGAAAACAGTAATATCATCCAAATATATTACTACAAACTTATCTCCAACAAAAGCAATGTCCATAGCCCTTTGAAATGTAGCACCTGCGTTCATCAATCCGAAAGGCATTCTGGCATACATAAAGGTTCCCTAGGGAGTTGTGAACGCCGTTTTCTTCTGATCCTCCTTATCCACAGCCACCTGGTTATAACCAAAAAATCCATCTAGCATTGACATTCTAAAAGATCCCGTTACCTTTTGCAGCACATGATCCATTTTAGGCAATGGATAGTTATCTTTCAAAGAAGCCCTGTTGAGATTTCTGAAATCCACACATAACCTTATTTCTCCATTTTTCTTTCTCACAGGCACTAAATTAGCCACCCAATCAGAATACCTGAGTGGAACTATTATTTTGGCATCAAGCAACTTCTTGACCTCCTTTTCAATTGATGGTAGAAGCAAAGGATTTATCTGTCTAAGCTTTTGTTTGTAGGGTTTAATTCCCTCCTTCAAGGGAATCTTGTGCTGAATAATATTTACATCATAGGTTTTGAGATCTTCATAAGACCATGCAAAGACATCAACATAATTCTTAAAAAGTTTAATATATCTTTCTTGAAAATTAGGTGGAACTCCACTGAATAATTTCACTAACCTGGGATTCTCCTAAGTTCCAAGGTTGTG
Organism: Pinus tabuliformis; assembly: GCA_031772625.1. NCBI lineage: Eukaryota > Viridiplantae > Streptophyta > Pinopsida > Pinales > Pinaceae > Pinus > Pinus tabuliformis. Next base: position 681,514,347 of record CM062818.1, on the reverse strand, counting down.
ATCCTGAATGTGTTCCTCCTGTGAAATTTTCCCTGAGTCAACAGCCACATCATTGGGATTAAAAATTCTTTCAAGGGGAACAAGTCCCTTTGGCATAATATTATCTTTCAATTGAAAGATTTTTTGATTAGCTATTGAATCTTTTAAACCACTGACTTCTGCAACTTCTGTTGTTTCTTCTTCATCCTGATCAATTTCTGTGCCTTGAAACTCTTCAACCATAGTCAAAAACTCCTTAATCTACTGATCATCCTCAAAAACTTGCCAATTCTTAACATTATCAGGAACAGAGGGTCTGTGTCTCATCTCTATCTCGTATCTTAGTCTTGGATTAATAGGAGGCTTGAAAGTACTAGCAGCCACAACGAATGAATCTGCTAATCTATTCTCATCTCTTGGAATGAATTGAATGTTAAAAGCTTTAAAAAAGTTCTCAATCAAATCCCATAACTCATTTCTGTATGCCCTAAGCCTAGGGTGCTTTGTTTGGTAGTGATCTTTTATTTTCTTAATAATCAGCTCCGAATCTCCAAAAGCAGAATTTGACTTAACTCCCATCTGTTTAGCTGTTTGTAAAGAAATAATCAAGGACTCATATTCTGCCACATTGTTTGTTTCCTCGAACTCTAATTTAAAGGAAAAGGGGAACATATTACCTCCAGGTGCAATTAGAAGAAAACCAACACCTATTCCTTCCTTGGAATAAGCTCCATCAAAGAAACATTTCCACACTTCTTCAGTTTGCAGCTCTGTAATTACATTGGCTGAAGCAAGCTGCTTTTGATTATCTTCAGCCAGCTCTGCATTATCATGTAGCATGAAACAAGCAAAGTCATCCTTCTCTTGGCTATATACAGGTGAATTATTTGCTCCATTTTTTGTAATTGTTTTTACAAATCTAGTTTCTCTGTACAATCTCCTCTTCCCCACCAAAATTTGGTATAACAACATACGTAAAATCTAGCTTCAAAACGCCACCCAATTTAACCCCCCAGGACCTAGATAGAAGCATTCCAAATCTAGCAGAAATATCTGCTACTACTACATCCATGACCAAGCTTCTAGCTAGAATTTGAGCTAGTGACACTGCCAGATCCTTAATGACCCCAAGACACTTGACTTTGTTCGAATCAAAAGAATACAAGTCCCTATAGGGTTTGGTAACTTGTAGATTTAGTTGCTTCATTACTGACAAAGGCATAAGATTGTGTGAAGCTCCCGAATCAAACATACAATTATGTAAGAGGAAATCATGGACCAATAAAGAAATATAAAAAGGCGGTATTGAAGAGTCTATTTCCTCAACATGTGGACCAAAAACCACTACTGGTTTGTCTTCCTGCAGATTTACAGTGTCATTTATAATCTCATTTTCTTTCAAATTAACAAACTCAACAATCTCCTTTTGATAAATAGGTATTCTTGTCAATTTTGTAAGAGGAACCTGAATTCTTACCTTTTCCAACTCCTTAGTAAGACTAAACAAGTGACCCTGTTTAGCAGTCCTTTCGTTCTCCTCTTCACCTTTTTTCATGACTGGAATTACTTGAGGAATTGAAACAAGTTTCTCCAAAGGAATTTTTTCAACTTGATCTTGAGAAGACTCACCTTGAAGTATCTGTGTCTTGCCATTTGCATTCTGCTGCTACTTTCCTTTATTCACTTGTTTTGCAAGCTGAGATTCTTGTGGAGTCACCTTTGATGAGGAAGTTGAAACTTGCTGCTCACTTTCATTTTCTTGATTTCTTGATCTTTTCCTTGATCTCAAGTCATATTTGCTATGTAGTTCAGCCTGCATAAAATCAGAGAATTGCTTCCAATATTCATCAATTTTATTTTCATCATGAATGACATATGTTTCATCATATTCACTCTTCTTCTTCGATACCAAGAACATCTTCATCTACTGCATATAATGTATAAATTTGATCTTCAGGTTTCCCCTGTTCTTCACCAGGATCTGCGTCTATATATAATGGTGCTTGAATCTGATTTTGATCTTTTCTTTCCTTTTTCAAGATTTGCAAAGGTTGTCTTCTATATTGGGGATTAAAGTTCTTATTATACTGTGTTTGCTTCTGAAAATTCTTATTTTCTAACTCTAATTTATTTAACTTATCTGACAAAGTTTTAACTACATTACACATATCCTCCAATGCTTGACTTTGAGAGGATTCCATCTTTGCCTTTCCATTGTCTTGGATAGGCTGTCTTTGGTGCTTTTCCTGCAGCCACTAGATTTGCTTCTATCTCTAATGCATTTGTTTGGATTTGATCAAGGATTGGAGATCTTCTTTCCCTTAATGTGAATCCAAAATTTGATTCAAAAGCCCTTGCAAAAGTTAAAAATGTAAACTTTGAAAGGGGAACTATAAACTCAAAATGGGAACTCTGGCCAAAAAACCCCAAAAGAACATAAAAAACAGTGCTAAAAACGAAAAGTGTGTATACTGGAACGATGTTTTTATTTTTTAGGCGTCAATTTTGAACATGTTTTAAAAATGGCAGTGACTACGAAATTTACTATGAAATTTTCGTGCAAAATATAGCTTCAAAATGAAAGTGATGATATTGGAACAATGATTTTTTTTTAGGGTCAATTTTCAAATTTTTTTAAAAATGCTAATAAAACCAAATTTTTATGTGTCAAACAAAGTTGTTTATGAGGAAAAAAAACACATTAATGTTTTGGGTAGAATATCATTTTTCTTTCCTAAGTATAAATTTAACATGTTTTCAACCATAACATGCTAGATACAAAAAAAATTGAATTTTTTTCAACCATAAAATTAAAAAACCATGACATTATGAACAAATTACATCACTAAATGAATTCAAAAGTCATTATTTGTATATTGAATAAAACATACATTATATCTCTAGTTTAATATTGCATTGTAGATATTTTAAACAATAAAATTTATCATAATTAAGACATATAATCCAACAACATAAAAATGCCTCATAACTTCTCATTTAACACCATATGGAAAACATTAATTTTATTTGAAGATACGATGCATACATCAGTTATATAAACTGTCTTAAACAATTATTCAAAATCACTCATATTTTCTTTCACACCATCAGAATTCACATCTTCAGATGAGTGACTGGATGCTGACGAAGATGTTCCATATTCTTCTCTTTCATCAACTAGTGCCCCATCTGAGTCCACATGCATGCCCAACATTTCAGGTTTCAAAATTCTTCTAGATCTACCACTGGTTTCAGCTGACTCCCATGTCAACATTGTTCCTTCTGGTAACAATCTTTTTAGAATCTCTATCGTCTTGAAGCGAAGAATTCCTCTCTTTGTTAAATTGAAGTCATAAACAAGTATGTCAACATCCTCCAATTTTAATATGTCTGTGCGGCGGTGATTTATATTTATACCCTTTCTTTTTCTTTTTCCGCCATTTTTTTTGTTAACTACCATCTCTGGCTTATACACACCATTGAATGGGTGTGTATTTGTGGCATACCAATGTACTTCAACACTTGTAACATCCTCATTTTTTGTAAAGACCTTTATAACTTTAGCAACCCAAAATGAATAGCCATTGGGATCTCCATCTGCTAGCACTGCAATCATGCAACCCTCCTTAATATCCTATACTGAACCCCTATAAAGGTCTTTCATGGCTTCACGTTGTGCACGAGTGCTTCTGGAACCAATATACATCTCTCTTTCCGCTGCCTGTGAAGAATTAATAATACCTTGAGATTGTTGCTGTTCAACAATGTTTACTTCCTCATGTTCATTCGACACATTTTTTGGCCAAATAAATGGATTTTTCAAAGGTATTTCTTCATTTGTTGTTATTGAAATGATATCACTTTGATTATTGAAAAATGACTCCCACCAAACTGAATCAGCAATGTCAAAGTACTCATATGTATATCTAATACATTTTTTAATTTCTTCCAGGCAATCAGAATAATTTATATCTCTATTCTGTCTGTGTGCATTCTGAACTTCACCAACTGATTGTAATAACAATATTTTTGATGCAAATATTGGATGATCTAGAATGAACTTCAAAAATTTCAAACCTGATGACGGTGCCCATTCTGTAGTAGTTGAATACTTCCTGCGCCATATTAGTGTTTTCCCATCAATTTTTTTGATACAAAATTGATGTTGGAAGCTAATGTCATTAAGTTGTTCAATGCATTTCCCCTCACCATATGATCCAAGAATAAACCTTCGCATGTCAACAGTTTCTTCCAACACATCAAAAGTAGGCTCTCGCATGTATGATTTCTTAATACATTCAATTAGTGATGGCAAGCTCCCAACTTCCTTCCTCCTCAATGTGATTGAAAAACGACTGAACATTTGATCAATATGGTCATGAGTGTGCCCAACAAGAAGGAAACCAACCTTTACCTTTTGAAAAATTCTCAATTCAACAAGCATGTTTAGATATCCAAAAACACCCTGATTTTTGTTTTCATGGCAAGTGTTGTTCAATTGTAGATACAAAACTTCAGGAAGATTACCAGACCAATGAGAAATCACATCATGAATTATGGTTATGGTCAGATTTGCATCATTATGAATATTTGGAGCTGTGAAGTACACCCTTGGCAACATTTTCCCATTGAAGACCATACAACCAACCAAGTGAAACTGAATAAAATTTTCCTCCTGTAAATTTTTGGGTGTGCGAACAAAATGTGGTAAAAGTGTTTTCTTTTGGTCCATACCATCAATTATCAAACCCAAATATTTATTCGGATTATCATAACACTTCTTTCGATGCTTGTACAACTTCTTCCTTTCGTTTGTTTGTTGTTCGCGATGCTCCTGAAGTTCTTTGACAATTAAATCTACACAACATAAAAGAAATTCATTAAGAAATATGTTTTCATAGTTGATGACTATACAATTTTAAAAGTTAAAGTTATGAACGCTTACCTCTTTCTGAGCCTTCACATTTGTCCCTTTTTTATTTAAGAGAAGCACATGTACTGAAAATCCCCATCCTTGTCTTTTTAAGAATACGGACATTGTTGAATTCTTTCTTCCATACCTTCACAAAATATTGATATGTAATAAACTGGCCATGTCCCTCAGCACCTTCTGCATATTCTTTGTATAAGATGTAGATTTCTCGTCTTGAAAAATTATCTGGAATATGTATTGTCTCTCTAGTTGGCATACACTCTCCATGCTTTGAAAAAAAATCTTTCATCCATGACATTGCAGTATTTGATAATGGCCCAAATTGTCTTTTATGACATACTTCTGAATAAAATGTGGGATCCTTTTCCAAATTTTCGTGAATTCTCGAGAGACGAAAATTCCCAATCGAATGAAACATTTTGAAACCTTTTCCACAGATAAATAAAGTCCCAATATGATAATCATAACCTGACAATGTAGATTGCATGCACCCAACTAAATATCAATTTTGCATGCTTTTATTCATTGAAAAATATCTCTTCCTGCTTTCTAATGCAAATTTGAAATCCATATGTTTCAAGCAATCTTTTTGGCAACATTCACTTGAAATGAGAGCACTGATAGAACTTCTTCTCGTCAGATTTTCTGCTCTACCCCTTGTATAACTAGAACAACTTGCATTGATACGAAAAGGTCTGCTCCTACTCCTCAATACAATATTTCTTGGCAACATCTCCATCATTGGATCATCATTTGTATAAGCCTTTTCATCATCATTAAGAGGAATGTTATCCACACTATGATCAGCTCTAATTTTCAAATATTGACTTGGAGGATATTCTTCATCTTCCGCTTCTTCAGTGCTACTGTCGTAGTCCTTAGAATTCGGACTGAATGGAAAATTTGACTCGATGTTTAATGGATATTCTTCCTCGTGTATTGTCAGTGCTACTCTCATAGTCCATAGAATTAGGACTACGTCGAAAATGTGACTGTTTACTTATTGAAGATGCTACATCCCGTCCTTTGTCACTGCTACCTTTATACTCATTAGAATTAGGACTAAGTGCATCATCTTGTCCTTCATCACTGCTGCTCTCATAGTCCTTAGAATTAGGACTAAGAGGACACAATGACACTCCATTCTTTTGAAATTCATCATCATGCTCTTCATAACTATTGCTCTCATAGTCCGCAGAATTAGGACTAAGTGGACACCATGGCACTCCAATCTTTTGAAATTCATCATCCCACTCTTCATCACTGCTGCTCTCATAGTCCTTAGAATTAGGACTAACTAGACACCGTGACACTCCATACTTTTGAAATTCAACATCATGCTTTTCATCACTACTGCTCTCATAGTCCTCAGAATTAGGACTAAGTGGACACTTTGACACTCCATTCTTTTGAAATTCGTTATCACGCTCTTCATCACTATTGCTCTCATAGTCCTTAGAATTAGGACTAAATGGACACTGTGACACTCCATTCTTTTGAAATTTGCCATCATGCTCTTCAAAACTGCTCCTCTCATAGTCCTCAGAATTAGGACTAAGTGGACATCGTGACACTCCATTCTTTTGAACTTCACCATCATGTTCTTCAAAACTGCTGCTCTCACAGTCCTCAGAATTAAGACTAAGTGGACACCGTGACACTCCATTCTTTTGAACTTCACTATCATGCTCTTCAAAACTGCTACTCTCATAGTCCTCAGAATTAGGACTAAGTGGACACCGTGACACTCCGTTTTTTTGAACTTCACCATCATGCTCTTCATCACTGCGGCTTTCATAGTCCTTAGAAGTAGGACTAAGTGGAATCTGTGACTCTTTATTTATTTGAAATTCTCCATCCCCTTTTTCATTAGTGCTGCTCTCATAGTCCTTAGAATCAGGACTAAGTGGAAGAATTGACTTCCTATTTAGAGTCGAAGAATTCCCGCTATATTCATCAATATGAATAGAGTTGTTACGCGATGAAGATGTTGATGGTGTATAAATCGAAACTTCACTATCAGAACAATCCATCCCTTTCAAATAGAAGATGTTGAATGATACAAATGGAGAGTCTCCTAAAAATATTATATAGCTTAAAGAATGAAATAATCCTTCCAAAAATTTTCCCTCCAAAAAGTTTCGCGAAAATATTTCCCTCCAAAAAGTCTGTTAAATTTATTTACCTTCATTATTTTGTTCTACAATTTATTGAAAAATGTAAACTAAATTTTTTATGAAATAAATCATTAAAATTAAAATTGTAAACTACAACTGCTACATTAATTATTTTAATAGTTAAAGTATATAATATTTACTAAACAATTGTTTTTTTTTTTTAATTTTTATAATATATTCTAAAACAAATTACCCCACATTCAACCCGTTGTAAAACAATTCTACAATATTCGCTTTATAATATTTTAAAACAAATTATCCCACATTCAACCTGTTGTAAAACAAATCTATAATATTCGCTTTATAATATTTTAAAACAAATTATCCTACATTAACCGTACAGTAAAACATCTATGTAATTTCACTTATATATTAAAATTTCATTATCACTATTACTCAGATCACATCCAGGCTTTTTAAAAATAGTTGAAAAACTCTTGAATTTGTAGAGCAGCTACATTGCTATCAACAACATATTCAACGAAGAATTCTCGCAATTGAAAGGTAAGTTAAATTTTTTTCCTTGAAATTTTTTATATTAAATTAGTTTAATGAAAAAGATTTTTTTTTTAAATTAATAATTTTCCTGAGCCAAAATAACAATTACATCCATCGCGAGCATGGTGGGTCCGATTAAACTCAATCGCTTAACACCCGTAGGTGGACTGTCGTGGTGTCGCGGGGTGGGCGGGGAGGCCGGGCGAGTGGACGGGGTGTGAGGGCGTGGGGGAGCGGTAGGGGGTGTGGGGGCGGCCCAGCGGCTCGCCCACCTGTTGTGGGGTTGGGCGATTCTCAGAATCGCCCAATCCCCACGGCGGGCGGGTGAGCTGCCAGGGTGGGCGCCACAGCCTGACTCGCCCCCTACCTCCAACCCCTCTCCCGACACCTTCACTCCCTTCACCCACACCCCGCGCCCCTGCCCCCTTAACCCCCTCAATGCCACCCTCATCCCTTACCATCAACCCCCCAGAGCCCTCACCCCCCCTGGCCCGCTCCCTCGCCCATCCCTCCCTCACGCCCCTCTCTCACCTCCCTGCGCCCCACTAGGTGCCCTCACCCCTCCCTCAGCCCCACCGGCGCCCTACCCATCCCGCCTCACCACAAACCCCGGGCACCCCACGTCCCCCACCCCCGGGCGCGCCCTTGCCTCCCCTCCCCTCCCCCTCTCGCCCGGGCGCCCCTCGCCCCTCCACACCACACCTCCCCCCCACCGAGTGCGCCACGCCCCGCCCCACCCGACCTCCCATCCCCCCCGGGTGCCGCCCCACCCACCCAACCCCCCGCCCAGGGGCGCCCCTCCCCATCGCACCTCCCCCCTGAGCGCCGCGCCACGCCGCACCCCATCCCACCCCACCTCCCGCCCCGGTGCCCCCCGTCCCACCCTCCCTACCCCCCGCCCGGGCCGCCCCCGCCACACCCTCCCTCCCCCGGTCGTGCCCACCTCCCTCCCCCAGTCGCGGCCCACCCACCCTCCCTCGGCCCCGCCACGCCCACTGTCCCTCGGCCCCGCTACTTGGGCCGCCCGCGCCCCCGCTCGGTAGGGGGCAGGGCGATTCTCAGAATTGCCCCGCTGCCTGCTAGGCGGGGGCATGGGCGGCCCAGGTGGCGGGGCCGAGGGAGAGTGGGGAGGGTTGGCGGGGCGCACCCGGGGGAGGGGGGTTGGGGTACGGCGCGCTTGGGGGAGGGAGGGTGGCGTGGGGGGCGGGCGCTGGGGAGGGGGGGCAGCCCGGGGGGGTTGGGAGGGTGCTCGGGCGGGGCTTGGGGCGCAAGGGAGTGGGAGGGTGCACCCGGGTGGGGCGGGGGGTGGGTGAGGGTGCCCGAGTAGGGGGTGGGAGGGTTGGGGCGCGGGTGGTGGGAGGACACGCCCAGGTGGGGGCTGGGTGAGGGTGCCGAGAGAGGGCTCAGAGGGTTGGGGCGCGCAGGGTGGGACGACGCCCCCTGGAGGGGGCGCCCGGGCGGGGGTTGGGAGGGTTGGGGCGGGGTGGGTGGTAGGGCGCCCGGGCGGGGGTTGGGAGGGTTGGGGCGGGGTGGGTGGTAGGGCGCCCGGGCGGGGGGTGGGTGGGGGCACCCGGGGGTGGGCTGGGGAGGGGGTTGGGTGGATTGGGGCGGAGGGGGTCGGTGGGGGCGCTCGCTCGGGGTGGGTAGGTGGGAGGTTTGGGGCACGGGGGGTGGAAGGGCGCCCGGGTAGGGGGTGCGACGGTTGGGCGCCCGTGGGGGCGGGGGGTTGGGTTGGGGTGCCCGGGGGGGTGGTTGGTGCGGTCGGGTGCCTGGGCGAGGGGTTGAGAGGGCACGCCTGGGGGGCAGCGGGGGGGGGGGGGTGGGTTGGAGTGTGAGTGGGGGGGGGCGCCACTGGGTGGCTTGGGTACCTCGGGGAGGGTGCCCTGGAGGGGGGGCGCCGGTGGGTGGGTGGAGTGGAGTGTGGCAAGCGCCCAGGGGGTTGGGCGGAGAGGAGGAGGGCGCTCGTGGGTGGAGTGGAGTGTGGCAAGCACCCGGGGGGTTGGGCGGAGAGGGGGAGGGCGCTCGTGGGTGAGGGGGAACGACGGCGGGGGCGCCCGGGGCGGGCGGATGGTGTAGAGCGCCGGTGGGTGCGGTGGGGCGCCATTACATAATTTTTTTTGTACTTATTAAAAAAAATAGACATTTCATATAATATATATATAGTTAATTTTGGAATGTTTTATTCGTGATTTACTTTTTTTACACTAGAATGTTAATGCATGCCCTTTTAGAATGTGAGGGGCGGTGGGTGGGGCGATTGTTGATCATACAAATAAAAAATTTATGATATATTTTCATTGTTAATTTAAGTTAATATGTTTTTATTATTTACTGATTTATGTGTTTCTATTTTTTACGAAAATGGTATCAAAGAAAATTTCAGTGAATCTTTTTGGACCAAAGACTCTTAAAGGTGCATCTTCAAGAAACATTGGTGAACGAACTCCACCTGAGCTCATGCCTACATATCTTTCAAGTGCCTCAAGTGATAAGAAGATGATTTCAAACTAGAAGAATTCGAAAGAGGAGAAATTTCCATCAAGAATCTGGTATGTGAAAGGAGAAAGCACAAATATGAATATATATCTATATATTTATATACCGAATGATAATGGAATTTTTGAGGTGATGGGAAGAGTCATAGATATGTGTTCGGTACCGGACATTGAAGTTGTTTACATACTTACAAAAGTTCCCAAGTCACATGAATGGATTAAATACCGACTATCATATTCATTGTATGACACAAGAGAGGTATCTACAAAGTTGTGTAAACAAATCGTAAATGAGATGACACAAAATATCGTAAGTATTGTTATTTATATTTGTATTTTGCGTTCTTGAAAGTGTCGCGCTATATTTTTTAACTTTGTTTTTTATTGACATATGATATTTTGTTTGGCAGAATTTTGTTGAAAGTTGTTCAATTAGGTTGAGAGGCATTCATTTCATAGAGCAAGATATCATGAAAGTTGTCAGCAGTTTTTACTCAATGTCAGAAGAAGATATGGAAAATAAGCAAAATGTAGTAATTGATAATGCTACAAAACTACATCCAAAGAATCAGAAAAAAAGGCCTCTGGTGGATAAATCTAGCAAGGGTAAACAAGTTATTTTTGAGAACGATGAAGTTGAAATTGACAATGAAGCATATGTTGCCATTACTAAAGATGACATTGGAACTGAGAAGAGCCATAAAAAACCAAAAGTAACAATGCCCAAGAATAAATCTGCTGGGAATGTTATGACTAAGAAAAGTAAAGTTGAAGATTTTGAAGCAGTGATTACCAGCAGTCAAGAACCTAGTGAAACTTCAAAAGAAAGCAGAGAAATCATTACACCATGAGCTGATTTAGAAGATGGCATTATCAAAACAAAACAAAATGTCATTTGAGAGAATTTGACAAAGAGAAACTAAATTGATGGTGGTCGCACATTTCAGCTTAATGTCAGGCAAACCTATAAAGCAAGTGAAGGACAATGTCAATATCAAGTTAGAAAGCCACATCATCTGCATGTTCACAACTTGAAGACATTGGTGAGGTACAATCCATATGCTCATGTGGTTAGTTATGTGCTTTTTGTTGATCCACTTCAAGTTCCCAACAAAGAAGCATTTGATAAATCAAAATGTTTTGAATACAATTATTATGTGCTTGGGGGGGACCATTCTGTAGAAGCTCAAAGACAATTGATGGAGGAATATCCTAATAACCCATGTTTTGAAACAATGAAATGTATCATTTACGCTGGTTTATCAGATACAGAAGCAAAGTTAGTGGCAGGGGATCATAATTCAGATAATGAATATAGGATGTCTATGACTTTCATCCGAAGGGTTAGATTTATTCATAGTGAATTTGAAGAAAGATGTGGTGGGGATAGGATAAATGTTGCTGCAGATTTCCGAAAGGAATGTTGTATGGAAATAGGATATCAAATTGAAGAGAAAACCAATTCAAAAGGTAGAAAAGGCAACAAAAATAATGATTTATTCAGAGGTGTTGATAACATTTTCCAATTGACATTTAGAACTGGAGATGTTTGGAGGTTGATTGATGAGGTTTTTAGCATGTGGGAAGACATTGCCATTAAAAACCAGAAGGTCAAAAAGTCTAAGCCATTGATATATGGCAACAGTAAATTAGCTCCTGAAATGAAGCAACGTCCAGACGATATGACTATCACACCTTGGAGGGCAATTCAAGGAGTGAAAGATGAAAAAATTGTCAAAACAATATTATCTTGTGTGAGGTCAAGGGAATTATCATTGGAGGAAATGTCTGAAGAATTTCAAAAGTAAGTTTGTTGAAATATTTTTATTTATTTCTAGATTATAATTATATTTTAAATAAAACATGTTGTTCTTGGTGGTATTTGTTATACATATCATTATATTAACTTTTTGTTACTTTATCTATGCAGTCACAAAGTTTATATGAAAATTCAAAAACAAATGGTTATATTGTTGAATAAAGATAGTTGGGATGATGTTGTACGCAACTATCCAGATTCAAGTTCTACATCAACATTAAAAGCTTTTTATCTTGCATTTTAAAAGGTATCTTGATTTATACATTCATTTTTATTCACCTGTGTACTATTTTTAATTTATAACTTACACATATATTTGTTTATTTTATAAAAGATGAGGAAGGATGATAATAGAGCGCCAGATAGTTTCAAAACTTTTATTGAAAAAATAAAAATCGAAAGACTGAGGAAGCAACGTATTAAGAATGTTCAACTTGATCCAGCTCTTAATCATTTCATTTGAAATGGGCTAGACACTATTCAATATCAAGTAATACAAGGTGACTGTGAAGACATTGCTAAACTCATACCTAAAAGGGATTATGCCCTAGTCATTGCAGATATTCCCCATGGTTTCAATATTCGAAACATTGACTATGATAGTGACCCTTATACTTATCAAGCTCTTAGTAAAGTGGTTGCGGGATTTGTAGAAGTCATGTCATCACCATTATGAAGATTTGTGACATTTCATTCAGACATACAATTGGCAATGATATTGTCAAACTTCAAGGGGAAAACAAATTCAAGGATGCAGCTTACATGGTAAGACGTTTAAAATGTATATTTGATTAATGTTGAAAAATTTATTTATGTACAAGTTAATTGAACTTTTACTATTTCATGTTACAGGAAAAAGTCAAATCTTCTTAACAATGAAGATCAACAATTTATAAATGATTGTGAGTTCATTCATATTGATAGTTGGGCAAAAGATGATAGCCATATGTCTATGATTTTTAATCAGGTAGACGGAAAGAGTCATAGCCAAATACTAACTTATGATGCTGTTGTGAGAAAACTAACATATGAAGACAAAGAAGCAAAATGAGAGATAGTTAACATTTATCAAAAACCACAATTATTGATTAACTATCTTATAGACATTTGTTCAAATGAAAGAGATTGGGTTCTGGATTTATTTTCTGGCTCAGGTAAGTTTTATTATATGGAATTGAATTTCAATATGTTATTTTTTAATTAATATGTCATTGTATTAATTTAGTTCATTATTTCTTTTGTGCTTGATAATTAGGTACAACACTAGCATGTTGCCTTCAAAAAGGAAGAAATTGCATTGCAATTGAAAAAGATCCAGTACAGTGCAATTTCATTCAGCAAAGAATTAATGCTCTTCAATTTCTTCCAGATGCAATACAAGAAATTGGGTTGAAGAAAGGGGACTTTAGTGAATCACGCGTGGCAAAAAAGGCAAAGGAACCCCAACCACCATTACATGGAATGTTTGGAAAGACATACATTGGGAGATTCGCAGACATCAAAGACTCATTAGAAGAGGAAAATGAGCAAAAGGAAACAGAAAATATTGTGGAAGAAGACAATAATGAAACTCTAGATGACGAAGAGTTTGGATTACATGACATTGTTGATTAAATTTAAGTTATGCTTGTAAATCAAGCTTTGCAATGTTTTGACTTTGACATTTTATAAGAAGAATAAGCACTTAATTAGGGTTGTTATACGTTCAATATTTGTAATATGTGATTTTCGCATTGATTTTTAAGTTAATCACTATTTGTTGAAAAAAAGAAGTGATTATTATTATTTTTTTGACATGAAATTCATAAAAAAGCTATTATTTAACCATTTTTAGTTAAAATTATCGTATAAAAATTGTGATTTTGACATGTCAATTCTAGCAAAAAATTATCAAAACATATAGTTTTTTAGTTATATTTATGTTTAAAAATGGTTATTTTTATGTCCATTGTTAAAAAATATTGTTTTTTAGAAACAATTATTTCATGTGGATTGAAAAATTAATTAAGGATGTATAAATATGTAGAATATCGAAATTTCTAAATATCGACCTTCTAATTTAAAAATGCAAAACAATAAAAATATCACTAAAAAAAAATTAAAATTAAAATAAAAGACAAGAAAATGTGAAGAAAACGACCACTTCAAAAATTATCAAATTTACAAAATAATTATTTACATTTTATACATTAAAAATTTAAAGCCAAAAAACAGGTCTTTTAAAAAAGGGGTGTGATGCAGAATACTCACTTTTTAAAATCAGCATGAAAATCACTACCATTTTAAAACGTAATGTACATAAAAAAAATTAAAGTGCCAAAAACTATGCTCTAAAAAAACATGTGCGTTCTGTATCACCCCTTTTCAAAATCAGGTCACTTTTTTTCTATCTCTACGAAACGGGAACAATATCAGTTCACGTTTCAAAGTTTACATTGTTAGTTATTTTTGCACCAGCAGGAGGAGGCTTAATCTCCGATGGAAGACTATTATACAATTTGTTAAATCTTCTGACAAATTCAACCATAGTTTCATCAGACTTCTTCTTTATGGCATTAAACTCTGTTAATGAATGCCCATGGTGTTTTTTTCCTCCCCATTTCTGAATGAATAAACGTTCCATCTCTTCCCAAGAAGAAATAGAATTATTGGGAAGTCCTTTAAACCATTTCCTTGCTTCTCCATCCAAGGACTGAACAAAAAGTCTTAGAACAACATCTACATGTTCAACATTTTTGTTTTCTACAAAATTGCAAAATACTGACACATGATTCTCTGCAATTTGTTCATCTTCTCCTATAAAACAAGGAAGAATCTTGAGGTATTCCTGTGGCATTTGATTTAACGGTTGTGGCAATTGAAGAGGTGCATACCTATTCATCAAGAATGCAGGTACTGCCATGTTTATTGAACCTTGATTACCAACAAATGCAGAACCTGACTTAGAAGTAAATGGAGTGTGCAGAGGTGGTAATGTGGATATTGGTTTAGGTTGAATAATTATAGCAGGTAAATGAAAAGTAACGGACTCTAAAGATTGCTCTTGATAGTTAGGTTCCTGAAATGAAGATGATGAAAAAGATGACTCTTTATCAGATGAATGTTCGGATAAGTTATTGCCTGATGCAGACAATGTAGGGATGGGTGTAATTGGGATCTTAGACTTTCCAGCCCTCCTAGAAACTAGCCTTTCAGGATCTGAAAGAGCTTGAACCTTCTGTTGTGAAGTGTCTGATCTTGTATGGGGTCTCCTTGAAGCCAGAGTTATTGCTTTGATTCAAAACAACCAAATATTTCCTCCTCACTAAACAACCAGAGGAAAATATTGAAAAACCCAGGGAAAAGTGTTCTTGTCTTCTCTCCCCGGCAACGACGCCAATTAATGTTGTACCTTAAGAAACCAATTTCCTCGTTGTGTAGAAATTGTGCTTAAGACATTAATGATTGTAATTATTGTCACTTGATTATATGTTGTGTTCTCAAATGAAGGACTTGGAAAACTTGGTTTTTAACTATTAATACATATGTGACTTGAAAATCTCAGAATGCCATTTACTTGCTGAATATACATGATAAATGAAGAAGGAATAAGTCAGAGACAATATGCTACTTTACATAGAATCTATTATCCATGACACTTGGGAAAGTTAAAGATAATATGCTGGTCTTTCACAGAAACCACTATCTATAACTTAGAAGAATTATGAAAATGAGAACTGAATCATAGACAATACGCTGCTTAGCACATAAAATACAATCTGTGACCCTTGGAGAAGTTAAAGATAATATGCTGACTTACACAGAAACTATTATCTATAACTTAGAAAGGAAGGTGAAAACTTCAAGTATAAGAGTGCTTTTTTAAGGAATTTTAACTTTATCTACATAATAAAATAAAGACCTGCAGCTTCATTACTATACTTGAAAGAAGAAAACATAAGATGACAGATGACAGAGAAGTTACAAAATTATACCCAACAATTCATGAAAACTTTTGATTCTTTCATAAATCAACAGTTATATCAGGAATACAACGACTGGGTTCTCCAAAATTCCAACAACAACCCTTTTCCTTGTAGTTTTTCCTCTTTTATACATTGGGAATAGTTACTGATCTCTGAAACTATCAAACTACTTAACTGCTTCTCTAACTATCTGAAGTAAAAATTATTACAGAATTTTATAGAGGGTAAAAGACACCTCAAAGAACATACAATAACAAGAAATAACTGAATTAGAAGATGAGGATAACTGTTGGATTTTCGGTTCTGTTAATCGGCTCTTGAGTTCCTCTGTGGATGCTTTAATAATTCTTAATCCGCTTTAACCGTAATTAACTGCGTTAGACTTTGACTTGTGCGAAAACTGGGCTTATGTATATATCGGGCATTTTG
Source organism: Pinus tabuliformis (assembly GCA_031772625.1). Lineage (NCBI taxonomy): Eukaryota > Viridiplantae > Streptophyta > Pinopsida > Pinales > Pinaceae > Pinus > Pinus tabuliformis. The sequence continues at coordinate 681,498,052 of CM062818.1, read as the reverse complement.
ATTGGCCAAAATACAAAGAAAACATGCCCAACTGCTTTTTCTTCGGATTTGGTTTTAACACTGATTTTCCCTTTATACAAAAAAATTAATGCTAACCTTTGGTTTACCGCAGAACTCAAAAAGAATTAAATCGGCTGCATAAATCCATTGGATCCGCTCGTTCAATGCTCCATTGATTTCGTATCACAAATCGCAATCGACCCTTTCAAATGATATATCAATACAAAACTTAACGATATGCAATATAATGGACGCGCCGAGAGTTTAAAACATAATGCATATATTTTCGGGTCCGGCCAGGGGTGATTTCATATAAGTGCCGCTGCATTTTGTAATAGCCCAAAGTAAATATAAAATTAATTTCCTAATTAAAATCAGAATAAGTACATACCTATATTACCTGTGATCGATATCTGCCAGATGACAACAAGGTTTTGGGGACGACTCTCCACCCAACCGTAGGCTCAATTGCACAAGGCTTTGCTACAACTGGCCACCCCCGAGCCCTCAATCAACGTACTACTGCCAGTGACTCCTAAGTCTTAGTACACCATTTTCCCAAAAGAATGAAAGATAGACTCTCGGAATGATGGAAATGCCTCTCATCTTCCTCACCATCTATTAAATAGAACAACATTGGAAGGGGAACCATATGCACACACTCCATGTGTCTACATGCAACTTTATTTGATTTTTAGCTTTCTTGTTTTATTTCTTTACTTTTCTTTTGATTTTTAGCTTTCTTGTTTTATTTCCTTCTTTTTGATAGTTTTCTTGTTTTATTTCTATTTATTCTTATTTAGAGTTTTAGTATGGTTATTACTATTTTTATTTATTTTCTTGTATATATTTTTAATATCATTTATTATTTAACATTTATGATTTATTATCTTTATTATTTTTATTATTTATTATTAAGTAATTTATTTATTATTATTAATTATTATTTTTGCATTATTTATTATAATTTATTATTTTTATTGTTTATTATTTATTATTAAGGGGAGGGATATTACATACTCTCCCACTTTAAGGAACTTCGTCCCGAAGTTAAGTTGAATTATTTATTATTTATTATTTATATTATTTATTATTTATTATTTATTATTTATTAACTTCATGTTGCCAACACCCTTTGCTGAACTAGTATAACTAGCAGGCATCGAAAGTCCCCAACACCCTGGGAAATCTCAAGGAATCTCTGTCCTTTTTCCCACTTTCGGCACCAGGCTAAGCCTGACCCGGTCTGTATCCTAGTCCAAGGCTGGCCCCAAGGCTCACGCCTAACTCAGACCTCATCTGCCCCAAGGCAGGCATCCGGTCCGGTACTCAATGACCCCGGGCATCTCGCAAGGCTGGCCCACTCCCTCCACAACTACTAAGGCGCACAGCCCTAGGCATCGAAGTCCTTTACAACCCTTCCAGACTTCGGCATCCCAATCCAATAACAGGCACCTAGCCTAGAACATCAGGCACTTGGCCTCCTCAAGATGGTCTCATAGCTCTTCAAGAGCTATCCATCAAGAGCTATACACAAGACAAAGGAACCACTGGCATATGTAGTGTTGATTGAGTTTTGTCCCCAGCCCATATGGTGTTACGTATTCTCCCTCGTGTGTATGGGCTCGCACGAGATCATCAAATAAACCGGCTCTCTCGGCCCATTTGTGGAGTCCTGTGAATCATCACATCTCAACATGCATCCAATGCATTAACCATACCATCATAGTATCATAGGAAATAATCCACATGCCAACTCTTGCATGTCACCATGAGAACGTTCATCTTTGTTAAGCGCAGCATTATCACTAATAACGAACTGCATGCTCATGCATATCATAAATTTGTAGGCAATTATTGCATACTTCACCTTATGAATACCCTCGTAAGTTAGATCCTCAACGTATTTGCATCAAAGATATATCATAACTTCACATAAATGAATCACATGTCAATAAGCCTCATAGCATCATAACTCTTAAGCCACATTGTGTACCCTAGTTGGTAGTAGACGTGTTTGTTGTAGTCGAGGTCGTGGATTCAAAACTAGTCATTCAACAAGTTAGAAAAGGCTTTTCAATAATCAGTTCGACTTCTTTCTACTAGGTAGTTGACCATTTACACCAATGGTATAATCATCTAAGTACATCGTTAAATTTCATATGAGTCTCATCATCTTGAGTCTTAATCTCTCGTCATATATTCTTCCTTCCCCAAGGAAATTTTGGTGAAATTCATTGTTTAAGATATTACTAGTGATACCATCTTTATTAAATCATCTATCTCAAAATTAAAATCCTTTGATTTTACATCCATTTACCCTTTAGCTTACTGATTCCAATACCGTTGTAAACATTTTTTTTTCATCATGATTTAATTTTATATCATGCTTAATTTACTTGCACAAGGATTTGTTGATCCATGTTGACTTATTTAACAATTTTCACTTCATCCACAGAAATATTTTCTTATCTCGTCGAGTTCATAAAGTTCGTAGCTCAATACCACTTGATTGCTTTATCATAAATTCAGTTTCCTCAAGTTGGGCAAAAGACTCTTTCTTATTAAATAGTATCATTATTTTAAATTTTGAAATAGTTGGAAACACTACTACCATCATTGTCCATTTAACTGTGAGGTGTTATGTGGAAACAACCTCTTTTAACTTTATGGGAAGTCCTACTCATGAAACGATGAGTGAAAATTAGTCAAGTACAACCTCTATTAATTGACTTTCACTTCTTTTGTCACTATGTACACAATCCTTCTCAAGGTATCCTTATAAAATTTCTAGCAACATTCCTTCCTATCTTCCTTGTTTATTATCACTTGGTCATCATGGAACTTTACACCTTCACATTTTTAAAATATGTAGATCATCATTATGACCATTACCCATCATGTTTCTCACTCCACTCATCAATACCTTTCTTCTTGATAGAACATCCCTTCATTTCCTCCTACCAGATATTATTATATATTTTTCTCCTAGTCTTCCATGTCTATTAGCTTAAAATGGAAATTTCTTTACTTTATTCTATTTTGACTTTAATTTCTCACCTCCAGTCATTGTGGTTTCTTTTCTTCCTCTTTTAAACATAGCACCAATATACCTTGGAAATGTTGTTACTATTTCCCAACTTGGGTAATCCTTGATAAATAAATTCATTAAGATGGCTACCAAATGTAATCCTGTTTTAAGACATCCACCTAATAAAATTGCCTGATCCTTCATCTTGTTATCCATAATTTATTCATATAGTTAGTCACCTATGGAAAACTTACAATGCAGCTCTCCCATTGTTATAGATGTTGTTATGCACACAACTTATCTTCTCCAATCATTCTATTTTATCATACCTTCTAGGTTCCTTAAAATGACCTTCATTATTACCATGATTTTTCAACTTCCCTGGTTGATTGCCAATATTTTCTTCCTTAGATATACCTTATAGTGATACCTTTAGAGTACCAAGTGATGATTATACCAAACTCTTTCATTATGTTCTAAAATAGGTTGTCTCTTCTTACTGATTTCTTACTCTTGTTGTGATACTTCTTCGCTACCACCGTAATTATCTGATCCAAGTTAGCCATAATCACATGAATTATCATTAGTTATCATCCCAAAAATTTGCAAGTTTCTCCTTTCCATTTCTCCTTAGACAACTTTGACCATTATATGCAATTAACCTTGAATCACTAACCTCATGTAACATTATACTCAACTTCTGAACTTTAATCCAAATTTATACGATTTGCCACTGAGACTAAAAGATACCCTCCTGTGGTTTATATATATACTGCAAAACCCAACTGATTCACTCAAGAATGAAGGGAACTTCAATGGTAGCTTGATGATGTTTAGTAAATGAGCAGATACATGTAATCTGAATGGCAATTGCAATGCAAAATTAAATTTATTAGAAGATCATATTGAGAGAGTTGTGTTCTTGCAATAATATACCCAAGAAATGCCAAGCAACTGCTATCGCTAAAGGAAATGAGATCAGCAATCCAACCCAATTAGTGAATAGTATGATCAACATTCAAGGAATGTTATCTCTATGTTTTTAGATCAAATTTGAAGAGTAAAATAATGAATAGATTGCTAGTGAACCATGATCATCTAAAGAGACTAAGATATCAGAGTTTATCCATTGTAAATTGGAACAAATTTCACTATTTTAGAGCACTTTAATTGGTGACAAATTTCAACTTCAATTATCCAAATACTTCAAAAACTGTGTTGTAAAATGAACTAGTGGTGAGTGGTTACACCAGCATTAAAAATTTGTTACAAAAAAAACATGCCAGCAATTATACATCGTTAATTATGGGTAGATTATCACCATCCAAGATTACAAGATTATATATTGTTTCCAATGAATCAATGAGTCATAACAAAACTATATACTTTTAATTAGGTGAGTCATTTAGAATACTTAGATTATTGTTGTGATAATTATGCAGTGAATTTTTAACCAGATATGTATTAACCATGCCAAATTTATTCAACAAAGTTTTGAAGATTCTTGATTCATTTCAATTTACTATTTTGTATATTTTTCCCCTACTGCACGGCATGCAATCAGACCATTGCCAAATTTGAAACTGTATGATTGATCATGAAAATTATCAATAGTTACTAATTTTGTAGTATTAAAACTTAGAGAATTGTCTCAACATAAAATCAAAATTCCAATGAGTAAAGCTTAAGAATATTAGTGGCAGTATTGTTTTAAGAAGGTACTTGAATTCTGAAAGAAAATTCACCATGACTTTTGAAATTATATGTCACACCAATATTAAGTCTATAGATTCATGACCTTATGTGCTAAGATAAATTGAAATTATGTGCTGTAGAGTGAAATATTTTGAGTATCTGTTTAAGCAATCATAACTTATGTTAGAAGAATTAAATGGACTGCAAAATAAATCGTTTAAAAAATTTATTGAATGTATCTTGAGATTCTTATGGCTATTAAATGATTACTCTAAGGAAATTTAAGAAATCAAATAACCAAAGAAATATTCCACACCATAAAGAAGAGACACCGCCACCCGACCCAGAACTGGATCGGATGACTGGGAAGGTTATCCCTCCCCAACACAAAATAAAATCATTTTATTAATTATATGGCCTGCCTGCAAGCGCACCTGCGAAGGCAACACCATCCCTCAAATTAAAATACATTTTAGCCATAATAATTTCCCGGATAAGACATAAAATTGCCTGCATAAGACATAAGACATAAGATTGTAAGCTTGCGGCCATGGCTATGCGTGTTCCTGCAAATTCCATTGTTCTTTTCGACAACAATGTCGAGAAATCTGCACACACTATAAGGTCAATAGTACCATTTACATAGTCAATAGTACCATTTTCTCATGCAAGGAATAATAATAGCCCGATCACATAATCTCCACCCACTCAAATAGCCAATTGCATACTGATACCAATAGTATCTAAAAGTAAAATAGCATTTATAGACTTAACAGCGCACTATAAGAACAATAGGACAGAAAGCAATATTTTAATAGTCTACACTTAAGCAGTAGGCTTACACGTGAAAGGTATTATGCACAATGAGCGTTAGAAAGTAAAATCTTCTTTGTAACTATAGATTGAATTATATTAAAATTTTGAAGGCGGGCATAAAGGAATAAACGCTATGAAACAATCAATATAAGCAATCTTTTGAGTTATTCCGTTGTGCCCTTATGAGACTTCCAAAACTCCCCTATCTGGGGATGAGGAAGTTTGCGTATTCCTCCCATGCCCAATGACTTGTTCTCTCAATTAAAGAACAAGCCACAAAATACAGGAAGTTAGAGTTTACAAGTGCTCCCTTACTCATTTATAATGTACACGGGCTTATTTGGCCTACAAGCTTGCCTCTCTTACTCTTTAGATTTATTAGACATATCAGCAATTTCTAAAATTAAGGTCGTAGCAGCACCTAAACTAAGCATGGACTTATTTGGCCTACAAGCTTGCCTCTCCTACTCTTTAAATTTATTGCCATATCAGCAATTTCTAGAACTAAGTTCACAGCAGTACCTAAATTAAGCAACCTTTCAATGTATCTTCTATGGAGGTTGAGGATGGAAAAAGAACCCAGCAAGGAATTTTTTCTGAAAAATGCAACTTATGTTACTTCAAATATGCACCAGAGTTACAACAAACACACATGAGTTACATGAAATTCTTCTTCCTATGAAAGAAAGGAATACTAACATGTGGCCCTGCAAAGAACCCAGCAAGGATTTTTTTTCTTTTTGGGAAATGGAACTTACATTACTTCAAATATGCATCAGAGTTAAAACAGATACAGACGAGTTACATGAAATTCTTCTATGAAAGCTGGGAATACTAACATGTGGCCCTGCACCCCGAGGGGAAAAGAGTCGTCTTCCTTCCGAAACATATCTATTCTAGCTTTGACGTGAAGTGCCATATAGCTTTCAAATGCTTGCAATTAGCAATACACTCTATAAAAAAAACGGTTGAAATGACTAATCGGTAGAAGAAAATTGTCAAACAAGTCAAGAAACCTATTAAAACTATACATTATCAACTATATAATTATTTATTTAATCAATTATTAACAAAGACAACCTACTACTGTAGCTCTTCCATACTTCATTTAAGATAGATGAACTAACTGTTTTCGCATCTAATTGGTTATACAGGCCAGACACATGCCTGGAATTTTTAGGCCCTCAATAAAACTTTTGTTATGAAATAATACCTGGGTTATTTGCCTGCTTTCATGATTGCCTCGCAGGAGAGTTATACTTGTTGGATGTCTTCTGATAGCGATTCGCACTTAGTGCTCTGCCCTTGAAGCTCGTTCATCCTTTTGAATGGAGATTGCTGGCTTTGTTTCACCGAAACACCTATGTTTCAGAAATGTTATCCGCTCTGTTTTGCACTGGCTCGCTCTAGGTGGTTAATTTCATAAACAAACTACATATAAAAACAACAAAGAGACAACACAAACATGCAAGAAATCCGCATACTCAACGAAGAACAAACACACAGACAAAACAAAGGGAGCGTTCCACATATTCAATCAGAACACACCATATATATACACTGCTCCATCCCATCTTTTCCCTCTCGATTTTACCTTTAGACAACGGTCATGTTTTACTAATTCTGGATCTTGGAGATTAGATTCTTGAAATTTGACATGAAAAACCGATTCCAGCCAATGAAAACAAAAATCTGCTAATATTGGAAATTACTCATAAGAATGACTTTAAAAATGAACACCATCAAAATATAACTACGCAGTTAGCATGTACTGAATAAAAAAATTCATGTATAGGGAGGGTTTGTAGAACACGCTACTTTCCTGGAAGTAACCATCCTGTAACTTTCAAAACAAGTCAAGTTAAAAATCCCAACAATTTTTTTTTTTTTTTTCTAAGATGCCCATAGGCCCTAAGGGTTGAGCCAAAGCTCTGATACCATATGTAACAGCGCAAAGTAAATATAAAATTAATTTCCTAATTAAAATCAGAATAAGTACATACCTATATTACCTGTGATCGATATCTGCCAGATGACAACAAGGTTTTGGGGACGACTCTCCACCCAACCGTAGGCTCACTTGCGCAAGGCTTTGCTGCAACTGGCCACCCCGAGCCCTCAATCAACGTACTACTGCCAGTGACTCCTAAGTCTTAGTACACCATTCTCCCAAGAGAATGAAAGATAGACTCTCGGAATGATGGAAATGCCTCTCATCTTCCTCACCATCTATTAAATAGAACAACATTGGAAGGGGAACCATATGCACACACTCCATGTGTCTACATGCAACTTTCTTTGATTTTTAGCTTTCTTGTTTTATTTCTTTACTTTTCTTTTTATTTTTAGCTTTCTTGTTTTATTTCCTTCTTTTTGATAGTTTTCTTGTTTTATTTCTATTTATTCTTATTTAGAGTTTTAGTATGGTTATTACTATTTTATTTTTATTATTTTTATTTATTTTCTTGTATGTATTTTTAATATAATTTATTATTTAACATTTATGATTTATTATCTTTATTATTTTTATTATTTATTATTAAGTGATTTATTTATTATTATTAATTATTATTTTTGCATTATTTATTATTTATTATTATATTATAATTTATTATTTTTATTATTTATTATTTATTATTAAGGGGAGGGATATTACACATTTTGCGATTGCGCTTTAATCGCATCGCTAACACATATATATATCGAGTCCATTCTCCACCGTAGATTTCAACCCCAGGATCCGACGACTGATATCAATTTCAGGTGGACTACTTGCATGAGAGTTACCTGCTCGAAATGAGCGTTTTTTCTCTCTCCTCTAGTTGCTACGTGTCAACTATTGAATGGAATCGGGCGATTTCCTCTAAATACCATTTACCATTTTGCATCCGCCCGAAATCCTGCTTATAGCTTTAAATCCGCCCTTCGTCTTGGTTAATGCTTGGACTTGTTCGCGCTCGATGACCGTAGATCTTCGACCATCGATGGCGACGATGCTCCTTCAGATTTCTCTTCCACCAACGCTTCTGGTTAATCTCCACCGTTCATTCCTTGATTGCAATCTACATGATTTATTCTGGATCGTTCATTTCCTTTGACCTCATCCGTCGATCTCCAAGATCCAATGGTTCCTATACGTTCATTCTTCATTTGTCCCCTCACTTTGACTTTGCACCATTTCTTCAGTATTTTGTGGTTTCGGGGTTTTCTTTAGGGTTTTGGCCTTTCATTTTCCCGCTGCTCAACTCTCTCTGAGCTTGACTTCTGTGAATTCTCACTTTGCTGTTATTCTTGGGCTTTACAACATAGTATATATATATTTCGGTTATGGCTCCGTATAACCATTTATATTATGATTTAACTTGATCACATGGGTATACTGGGATCAATTCTTTTATACTTGTTCTTTTAGCGATTCCGCTATGTCATTATCACTTCTTCCTCTTGTTTTTATCTTTTTTGAAATATTTTCAAGTTCTTGAATGAAAAATGAATACTACAAGCAAAAAAAATGCATGTTACAACACCACACATGTACCTTGCCATCGATGAAGGCCACCTTGTAGCCTTTGTCTTCCATTGCTGAAATGGACACCAGGTACTTCTTGAGATTAGGTACATATAGGACTTCTTGCAAATGAATTGTGTTACCCTGATTTAATTGAAGAGTAACATTACCTACACCCTTTACAGCATAGGTGGAATTGTCTCCAAGAATAATCTCCAAGTTTGTTTCCTTCTCTATCAGATTAGAGAGAGCTTCCTTGTAACCAGTGAAGTGCCTTGAGGATCCACTATTAATAAGTCAATTTCCCAACGAGTTCGTAAGAGAGGTAGTGGAGAGGGCCAATACTAGATAATATTCATCTTGCTTATTGTTAACAACATTTGATTCATACTTGGAGTTCCTTGCTTTCTTCGAGGGTTGACCACTTCGTTGATTTCCCACATTTCTCTTTCCTTTGCCATTGGACCTGCCATTCCTTTGATTGTGGTTGGAGTTGCCCCGGGAGTGATTTTTATCATCGTCATGTGATGAGTACTTTCTATTTGGACACTCCCTCGCATAGTGGCCAAATTTATTGTAAACGAAGCATCTTCCCTTCCTTCCACCTTTTGATCTGGTCTTTCCTTTGAAGTGACCTTTAGACCCAGAATTATTTATCCTTTTGGCATGAGAGGAGAAAGCAGTGGGATTGCCTTTGCTAGAAGACATTTCTTGCTCCGCCATCCTTGTCTCTTCTTGAATGCATCTTGCCATCAATTCCTCAAATCCCGGAATTCGATCGTTGTTGAGAAGAGTGGTTCTAAATACATACCATTCAGATGGGAGTCCTCCAAGAGTAGTGATAGTTAGTTCCCTGTTGGCAATGACTTCTCTAATCGATAGGAGATCATTCTTGATCTCAGTGATCCTTAAGAAGTAGGATTGGATATTCGTCATTGCCCTTCTTAATATCCTTCATCTTATTTTTGAGGAACAAAACTTGATTTGCATCACTAACTTTAAACAAGCTTACCAGTCTATTGTAGATCTCCTTGGAGGTGTTCAGCTCGAAAACATAGGCCACCAAACGATTGTCAATAGAGTCCTGGATGATCTTCTTTGCTTTGATTTCACCCTTAGTGTACTTGTTCCTTGTAGCAACTGGTGCATTTGATGGAGGCTTCGTAATTCTGCCTCTCACATAGTCCAACACTTCCTGCTCTTCCAATGTCAGATCAAGAGACATCTTCCATCTGTGATACTCAGAATTCTCACGGAGCTTGTCTTTGGCGAGGAAGTGTGATGAGGAACCCATGAAGCCCTTTGAATTTTTCCAGCTGTCTTCGGTGATTGCTCTTGCTCTTGCTTGGGATTTTTCTTCACCTCAACTCTGATACCATGTTAAATTATGGTATGTTCTATGCTTAGAACAATTTACTTCAATTCTTCTTATTAGCCCAATGTCAATTCTCAGTATAGCAATCACATTAACATATAAGTAAAATGTTGATAGAACATAAATAAAATCGAAAAAAGACAAGCCAAGACAAGAGACACAAGATATGACGGCTAGCCAGGGACAAACTCCAATGCGGGGAAACCCTTTGATCAATTCTTCTATATTCTTCAATAATTCAGTGGAGAGAGAGATATCACAAATCTGTGATTTACAACAGCAATAGTATAATTCAAATCAGCAAGGTCAAAGCTGGTCAAACAACTCACCAATGACCTTAAGATACCCTAGGAGAACTCGGCCTCCAACAATAAGTATGTGCAGCCCAAAACAGTCTAAGTAAGAGGGAAAAATCATCAACGAATGCTACAACAACCTGCAACCTGCCCTAACCAGTCAATGTTGTCCCAAATCAGCTCTCCAAATGTCAACGCAGGTTGTCTAGCACTTCGTCTCGCCTAGGAGAGGCTGCCCATGCAAAGCCGCAGTCAAAGAAGGTAAGACGTTGGTAAAAGAAACCCTAAATCACCCCAAACAAGATGGTTGTACCCTCTTGCGTCCTCGCTGCCCTAATCTATGTTCTCATAATGATGCCCTAGAGATCTACGTCCTTCTTCAAAGCTGCCTAAGAGATCTGCATCCTCCTTCCTTTTGTATACCCAAGAGACAAGGAAGAGATGAGAGGATGAGAGTGAGTGAAATGAGACACAATGTCTCCTTCTTTTATATGCAATGTTGAGGTTAGCTGGGGGTGTGCAACACAACTTAACTTGTTGGCCGACCTTGACAAATTGTCAAGAAATACAAATAAATTCATATCTCCATGAATACATGTCGGAATTAGATGATCACTAGATCAATCCTACACCTCTCAGCGAGAGGAATCCAAGAAAAATATCAGCTCCCATAAATAAGATGACCCTCATGGGGTTTGGCCCTAGTTGCCAATTTTAACAATCTCCCCTATTGCCTTATAACTTTAGGAAGGGCACTACTTGGGAAACCCTGATTTTGGTAGGGTGGTTTGGTTTTCCCATTTCACATTTTTCAGTACCCTCCACACATTATGAGCCCTATTTCATCATATTCTCTCTCTGGATCCACATGACCGTTGGATCCACAAGGCATTGGTACCCCCCCCCTTGTCCACATGTTTGGGTCGGGCATAGAAATGTTGCTCAGAGGTCGATGCAGCTAAAAGAACGTTAAAAGCATATAATGGCCACAAGCAAGAAACAAAAGAAAAGAATATTATAAAATGCAAAAGATGGCAGGGACATTATATTAGCATGTGGGCTAAAGCCAAACATGAACTCTACCCCTTCATTATGGCCATCACCCTAGTTCCTAGGGCCCCATGAGTGCCCCACTTCACTAAGGAACCCATGCAACTACTTCATGATTTGTGGATGGAATATATCATATTGTCATTTTGTAAGTGATTTTTTTTTAATATTTTTCTTGAAAAATGTCTAATATATGGAATTGTTGCAACTAGTTATGGTTTTGTGCCCTAATTTGTTGAATATTATTTTGGAAAGTTATTTTCTTAGTAATTGCAAATGTTATTCATTGCATGATAATTGATGAATGTTCCTAGTGGATGAGATTTCATTTTTCCTCCATGAAACTCCATAAAACTTGTGTGGGTAAATGTTAAATTTGGTTTATAGGGCATCAATATTTAGCTCCCTTAAGGACAAATTGACCAATTTAAAATCATATTAGACTCAATAGACCAAGAGACTCGGCACTGGTCCAAGAATTTTGGTGATAAATTCTTCTTCTCTCCATCTTTTCTCTCCTTTAAATTTTTTGCCCCTATTTACTAGGATGGCTAGCTAGGGAATCAAGTGAAATCCTCTAGAGGAGGAATTTTTGGCTTCTGTTTGGACAAAACTCTTCTTTGAGGTCTAGTCTAGAGGATCTCCAATTTTGGTTGATTTCTGGCCGTGATTTATCCACAAATCCTTGTGCCCTAGGTGTGTCCTAGAAGGGAAACCTAGCTTGTGTCTACTTGGATAGGTTCCTTGAGGGTTGTATGAGATTTGTATTCAATGGAATAAATCATAAGAAACCATCTCCTCCCTTTCTTTGACATAGTGAATACCTTGGAAGCATTTCTTCCCACACTAATTCACGAAACTCTAGGTCTAGTGCAAGCCTATCCCAAGTCTTTCAAAAAGAGAAAATAACCTTTAGGAAGTGTTAGAACATCACATATGTAGGGGCCAACCCTATATTATTATTATTTTATAATCATAATAAAAATACAACCAAAAGAGAATATAAGAGACTAACATTGGGAATTAAAATTTATTAAGCAATATTTAACACATCTCTGAATTTCACTTCATTGAACATATCATCTAATTTACATATATTTAACTAAAACCATAAAGAAGTCATAAAAGAATATAATACAACATAGGTATCGTTCACTAGAAGACGAGATTCAAACTTGACTTTCCGCTACTTGTCTTCCTTTGTTGTCGGTCGCCTCTGAGTGTGAATGTTGACATGCTTGATCTGAATGCAATGACCCACCGGTTGACCTCCCAACCTACTCCTTGGGTACTCTCCTTCCCCGCGGACCTCCGAGCTGCAATGGGGTTGTACAATAGAGGAATGTATTAGCTGGTAGAGGAGAGCACTCCTTGGCTCAAGAGTCCCCTCTCTAAAGACCTCTACCTCACCAAACTCACTATAGCTCTTAGTCACTACTCTAACATAGTCTCATCCGTCCAACAATAGGGTAAAGAAAAGGTCCCTTCTCCCATGACCTGCCCCTTATTTTATAGTAGTCCTCATAGCTGACACTTGGCATTTCATGCATAATTAATTATTTTTTATAATTCAATAGTTTTATTATTCACCCACCCATGTGTCACTCTCTCATCAAGGATCTCCAAAATTATTTACTTAAATTTTAATTTAAAACTAATATTTTTCCTTACCTCAACAAGATTCCTAGTTTTTCTCCTAGTTGTCTTTTGATCCCCCTTTTTACTCCTTAATCTGTGTTCATTACTAAAGTCAATTGATAAGTCAAGATTTGATCCCCTATCTACTCTCCAATTTAACTCAAGTTATCCCTTAGATGAATATTCTTATGTTGGTTGTTGCCACATGGAAGTTCTCTAAATTTCTCTAAAATTTAATTTATTAATCTTATTTTAATTCACCATCCTCTTCTCTTAATTAGGTTTAACTATTTTAGGATTAATATTTATCCTTGCATTTATGTCTCTCTTTCCCCTTTTTATCTAATTAAACTACATTATCTACCTAATATTTTCCAACATGGGAAGGGTAGAGTTTTTAACGTAAACTATTTTATTTCTTCTTATGATCCTCTTACCCAAGTTTTATTTTTGATTTAATTACCTTGGTTTCTAACATCATTTACCATTGATGTGAATTTACCTGGTTTTCATATCTTGATTATATTTATTAATTAATTTATTTATTTTTAATGATTCCAAGGGTGCCAAGTTTGGTCGTGCCCTTCAAGAACTTCCCTTGAAGTTCCAAGGGTGCCACGCCTAACCATTTATTTGTGATGCCAAGGGTGCCAAGTTGGTCGTGCCCTTCAAGAAATTCCCTTGAAGTTCCAAGGGTGCCACACCACTTGCCCTTCAAGCATTCAGTGACTACGAGGGGAAAGTATAGGTGCAACGACAGAGACCACTATCATCTCTTATGTTGCCTGCTATAGTGAGACTAATGGTGTCGAGGATCAAGGAATCCACCTTGATGCGTGCCCCCCGGTAAAATCCTCATGAGCGACCCAACTTTGGGACCTGCCCTCATGACATCGTGATCTTCAAGGCGAAGGTGTTTCAACCTTTCCAACCCAAGTCACGACGGGAGTGCTAGTGGGTGAGATCAGGGACACTGTTCCACCCCTCCCATGCAGTTCCATCCAATTGTACAACCCCATCACCCATATGTGAGTCATTTGGCCAAACAACTAATCTGTGTTTGCAACCACTAATATATCATCAAAATATAGATAAACATATAAAGCAGGTTTCAAAATTGACTTAGAATTTCAAAGATAAAATAATATAAATTTTCATCAAACCAGGTGTCGTCAACTTTGTCATATGTGAGTGCCTCTGGTGGTTTCCTGCCATACTCAATAATCATTAGTAACAAGGTTTCTCAGTGTTAGTCATTGTCATAATAGCATCATTAACAACGCCTAGTCATTCACATCATTGTTCATTCTAAGTCAAAACTAATGAAAGTAGGTAACATAGGGGACACATCCATCATGGCTATCATCATCATAACATCAATGGAAACATACATATCCATCAAAGCTATCAACATCGTAACATCAATATAAACATACCTATCCATCAAAGCTATCATCATCATGATATCAATAGAGAGCATACATATCCTTTATCGCCATCATTATCATAAATTCAATAGAGACCAAACATAACCATTTATGCTACAATCACCATAGTATCAATAGAGAACATGCATAACCATTAATGCTACAATCATCATAATACCAATAGATACATACATAACCATTAATGCTATCTTCATCATAATATCAATGGAGAATATACATAAACATCACAACCACTAATAATAGAGTCATATCTTCGGATCCTCAACCTGAGGTCCTGAAAGAATAATGTGTGGGCCTTAAGGCGAAATAAATGTTAGTGTCATATCATTGTCAGTCAACTAGAGCGGGGCACTACATACACCCCCTCTTAATAATAGACTTCATCTCGAAGTCCTTGGAATAGGTAAGGAAAATGGTGACGCATCTCCTCGGTGTCCTCCAAAGTAGCTCAAATGGGACTATAGTTGTCCCACTAGACCTTAACCTGGTCCACTAACAGTCGTCTAAGCTGCAAAGTTCATTTGTCCAATGTGTGAACTGGTTCAGCCATCACTGTT
The DNA here is from genome assembly GCA_031772625.1 of Pinus tabuliformis. Lineage (NCBI taxonomy): Eukaryota > Viridiplantae > Streptophyta > Pinopsida > Pinales > Pinaceae > Pinus > Pinus tabuliformis. Next base: position 681,482,638 of record CM062818.1, on the reverse strand, counting down.
CCCTTGTCCGAAACCTGAAATGACCAAATTCATTAACATGCAAAGGATCTGAAATATAATGACGCAAAACAGAAACATGAAACACATCATGCATACACACTAAAGATGGAGGTAAGGCAAGCCTATATGCCATCGACCCTTTCTTTTCTAAGATTTCAAAAGGTCCCACAAACTGTGGAGACAATTTTTCTCCCTTTCCAAATCTTATAGAGCTTTTTTGGGGCCTTACTCTCAGGAATACCCTATCTCCCACTTCATAACTTCAGTCTACCCGATGAGCATCAACATAGCTCTTTTGTCGATCTTGTGCTTCTTTTAGCCTTCCTCTAATCATAGTCATTTGTTCTTCCATCTCTTGCACCACTTCTGGTCCTATTAATACTCGGTCCTTTAGTCGGTCCCAACTGAGAGGTGTTCTATAAGGTCTTTCATATAAGAACTCAAATGGCACCATCTTGATGAAACTTTGATAACTATTATTGTAAGAAAATTCCACAAGTGGTAAAAACTCCTCCCATCTCTTTTGTTGGTCCATCACATACATCCGAAGCATGTCTTCAAGGATTTGATTAGTCCTCTCTGTCTGCCCATTTGTCTCGGGTGATAAGCAATGCTGAATTTCAACTGGGTTCCCAAAGCTTCTTGGAAACTAGTCCAAAATATTCCTGTAAACACTACTCCTCTATCAGATATGATATTCCTAGGCACTCCATGCAATCTCATAATCTCATTAATAAAAACTCTGGCTATTTTTGGTGCCTTGTATGTAGTCTTAACTGGTATGAAATGGGCGCTCTTGGTCAACGTGTCCACCACTAGAAATATGGAATCATGTCTTCTTGAGGTCATTGGTAGTCCCACAATGAAGTCCATAGATGTAACTTGCCATTTAGATTTTGGTATCTCATGGGGCTACAATAATCCTGCTGGATGTCTGTGTTCAGCTTTTACTCGTTGACACTCTAAGCATCTTGCTACCAAGTTTACGATGTCCTTCTTCATCCCTTTCCAAAAGAAGAGTGGTTTTAGGTCCACACTCATCTTCTTAACACTAGGGTGTGCCATGTATACTGCATGATGTGCTTCATTCAAGATTAACTGGCATATATTTTCATTCGGTGGCACATATATCCTTCCCCGAAATCGTAGTAGCCCATCATTATCAAGGGAGTATTCTTCATATTTTGGGACCCTCATTTCATCCTCCTTCAAACTTTTGCTAACCTCCTGATACCAGGTGCCTTTAAATTGTAAATCAAGCAGTTTCTCCCTCAAATTTGTCTTTAAGGGAATCACTGAAAATATCCGAGGCCTCCTACTTAAAGCATCAACCACCCTATTTACTGTTCCTTTTATGTAAGTGATATCAAAATCATATTCACTAATTATCTCAGACCATCATCTTTGTCTTGCATTTAAGTGGTATTGAGTGAATATGTGCTGTAGCCCACAATGGTCAGTCCTAAGATCAAACTTCCTTCTTAGAAGATAGTGTCTCCAAATCTTTAGTGCATAAACAATTGTTGCCATTTCTAGATCATGGGTTGCGTAGTTTTCTTCGTGGGTTCTAAGTTTCCTTGATGCATAAGATATTAATCTTCCTTCTTGCATCATCACCCAACCCAGCCCTTCATTGGAGGCATCAATGCAAACCAAAAATTCTTGTTCCATATCCGGCACCTTCAAATTTGGTGATGTTGTTAATAACACCTTTAACGTTTGGATTGCCTCTTCACATTTTTCGGTCCAAATGAATTTCTTGTTCTCTCTTTGGAGCTCGGTAATGGGGCTTGCTATCTTCGAAAACCCTTCGACAAATCTACGATAATACCCTACCATGCCCATGAAACTTCATATTTCATGAACATTGGTTGGTGTTGGCCATTCCATGATGGCCTCGATCCTTACCGGGTCTACTGCAATACCATCCCCAGAGATAATGTGCCCAAGATAATGAATCTTGGTTTGGTAAAATGAACACTTTGACAACATCCCGAATAATTGGTTTTCTCTAAGACATTGTAGAACTATCCTCAAGTGTTCATCATGCTCTTCTGGGGTCTTTGAGTAGATAAAAATGTCATCGATAAATACTTGTACAAACTTGTCTAAGTAATCCCAAAATATTCCGTTCATCAAACTCATGAAAACACCCAGGGAATTTGTCAGTCCAAAGGGTAAAACTACAAATTCATAATGCCCAAATCTTGTCTTAAAGGCTGTCTTTGAGATATCTTCTTCCTTGATTCTCAACTGATGATATCCCGACCTCAGATCTATCTTTGAATACACAGTTGCCCCCTCATTTGATCAAACAAGTCATCTATCCTTGGCAGAGGGTATTGGTTTTTTTATCGTCACTTTGTTCAATTGGTGGTAGTCAATGCACAGTTGCCAAGACCCATCCTTCTTCTTAACAAAAATCACAGGGGCTCCCCACGGAGATATGCTAGGTCGTATGAACCCCAAGTCCAATAGTTCCTTTAATTGGATCTGCATTTCCTTTAGCTCTGGAGCTAACATACGATAGGGTGCCTTTGCAATAGGCTCAGTGCCTGGTTTAAGGTCGACGGTGAAATCAATTTCCATTTTTTGGGGTAGCCCGAGTAGTTCTTCGGGAAATACATCCTTAAATTCAACAAGAAATGGATGTTTATCAAGGTTTTCAGAATCACCCTTATTGTTTAGAGCTAACACCGAGAACATTTGACATCCCTTTCACCTATATTTCATTAGTTGCATGGAGCAGATGAACCTCAGGGACACCCCTCGGTTCTTTACCCTTAATGATTTTCTTTGGTCGTCATCATCTGTGAAATGTAGAATCTTGTTTGAGAATATAATGATTCCAATAATGTTAAACTAGCACAACCATGAAGGGTAAATGACTAGAATAGTGCAAGAGTTATTTGAGATGTTATTTACATTCAGGTAAAAAAAAACATATCTACCGAGAGTTTTTGCCCACCATTATTTATGCAAGTTATTTTTGTTTTTATTTTTAAGCATAATTTAACTTAAGAATGTCAATATGTGGATTTACCATGGTTAATGCCCACCAAAATTTATGCAAGTTATTGAGCAAATTTAGGTAAGAAATCTATTAATGTTGTATTTAAAAGAATCCAACTATATGACCAAATTGTACATTAGTGTAAAATATTTTTATAACTTACGGACAATATTACCATATTGTAGCACTATTACCATATTGTAATATCTAAACTCCAATATATTGTAATTTGTAAATGACCATAATGAACAATTTTAGTAAAAATAGCTTCCTTGAAAACCTTAGGCTCAGCTTTATTTTGCAACAACTTTAAACACTAATCACAAGTAAGTTAAAATATGAATATATGATCTACTTTAAACTCAAACAAAAATCAACAAAATATGTCAAAAGAACCGGAAAAATTATTACCATTTAATTATGTTCTAATACAATTTTAAAATACAATACTGTCAAAAATACCCCAAAGGAAAAATATTAAACTTTTACTATATTTTCAAGTAATAATAGAAAAATGTAAAAAGTAAAACATAGTAATTATATAATTTTAAAATAAGAAACAAAATTTCATGGATTTCAAAATAAGAAACAAAATTTCATAAATTAGGAATTCCATGAATACTTGTTAAGGCCAACACAAACAATGTATGATTGCCCTGAAATGTAGAGACTCGTGAATCACTATGAACTAGAAATCCTAATTACCAAATTCGAATTTGAATTTGATAAATAAAAATTTGGATGAAAAATTTCAATTCTGAAAAGTTTGACAGTATACATCTTAAACACACACACACACATATATAACTTCATTGATTTTGAAATTTAAATAAATTTTAATAAATATAAACAATTTTAAAACTACAATTTACTAACAAAATCCACAACTACACTTATATATTTTCTTTAACCTCTCTTTTAAATATGCATGTTTCATTAAGAAACCTTCTCATCCATCTGAGTCGGATCCAAAGCCAAGATATTAGCTATTTTTGGTAGAGATTGTTATTTCAGAAAAGGATTACTATTTTGTTTCTATATGTAACACGAGATTTGATTTAAATCTCCTTTGAGCTCAACTTGTTTTAATAATTCTCTTTTTAGTTGATGTGATTTCATGTTATGAGATCTATTTCTTCCGTGGAAACTGAAAAACTCGTTGAAGATACACTGTGTTGTGTGTATCAGTGCTCAGGGTTGACCATTATATATAGTACCTGCACAAAACCGCCACAAGAATTTCCAGGAATTATGGTTTCAGTGCTATGTTGATTGTAGATTTGGCGTTAGGGTTTACTTTATAAAAAAAAAAATTAAAAATGTTGTGGAGTTTTTTTTTTGTGAGTTCAGCGATTTAATAGCCAGCGGTAGCAGGAGCACTACCCAACATTTATTTATGGATATTTATTTAGGCGAGTATTTGGGGAATTTGGCCAAATTTTTGTGTGAGTAGTTTTTAAACTTGTTTTTCTTTTCTTTTTACAACACCACTGAATAAAATAACTCTGGGCATGATTCATATGGGCTCACAAGTCCCTATTTAATGAATTCATAGTCAAGAATTGCATAGTTGTCCGAGTATACACGAGTTAAATATTGTTTAGCTCATTGCCGAAGTCAACTTAGTCTTGAGTCTGGCTTTATTTTTCAGCAAGGTAAATTAATAAATACCCTCACTAGTAACTGGTAAGCTGCTACTCGGTGTCCGACGGTCAACTTCGAGGAGGAGGATGGGAAAAACCATATAAATGGAAAAAGAAAAAGGATAACTCTATTTTTTTTCCAGTGAATTCTGTTACCTAGATTTTACATAGTCCAAGCCAAACATTACACCTCACACTTTAGTCAAGTCAAACATTACACTTCACACTTTAGGGTTGCAGTGTTTTTATTTTTGTTTATAGAACCAAAATTTGCCACATCGAGTTAATTCAAACTTGATATAGATTCAAAATTAACATTAGCATAGGTTTCATTTCATCATAGTCCTAAAATAGAGTTGTGTTCTTCTCACAAGATGGCCATGTAAACTATGAGAACCAATGCTAGTACTATAAACAATGGATTGTTAAACTCATAGAAGAAACATGGAACCTTTTTGAAGCGAAGTTTATTTCTTTATGGAATGCAAACACAGAACATTGTGGAGATGCTTATCTAGAAGCTACATATAATAATCTCGATGGTAGATTGCTTGTGCAGTAAAAGTATATAAAGGATCTATTTCATGACAGTCCTTGGATTTGGTGCTGCAAAAATGATCACGACAATTGTTGGGTAGCTCATGTAGAAGATATTTTAACAAAACTAGTCATGCATGCATGGGCCCATAGGTCTCAAGGGTTCAACATGGCTCTGATACCAAGTGTAGGGGCCAACCCTATATTATTATTATTTTATAATCATAATAAAAATACAACCAGAAGAGAATATAAGAGAATAGCATTGGGAATTCAAATTTATTAAGCACTATTTAACACATATCTAAATTTCACTTCATTGAACATATCATCTAATTTACATATATTTAACTAAAACCATAAAGAAGTCATAAACTAATATAATACAACATAGGTACCGTTCACCAGAAGATGAGATTCAAACTTGACTTGCCGCTACTTGTCTTCCTTTGTTGTCGGTCACCTCCAAGTGTGAATGTCGACGTGCTAGATCTGAATGCAATGACCCACTGGTTGACCTCCCAGCCTACTCCTTGGGTACTCTCCTTCCTCGCAGACCCCCTTGCTGCAATGGGGTTGTACAATAGAGGAATGTATTAGCTAGTAGAGGAGAGCATTTCTTGGCTCAAGAGTCCCCTCTCTAAAGTCCTCTACCTCACCAAACTCACTATAGCTCGTAGTCACTACTCTGACATAGTCTTATCCGTCCAACAATAGGGTAAAGAAAAAGTCCCTTCTCCCATGGCCTGCCCCTTATTTTATAGTAGTCCTCATAGGTGACACTTGGCATTTCATGCATAATTAATTATTTATTATAATTCAGAAGTTTTATTATTCACCCACCCATGTGTCACTCTCTTATCAAGGATCTCCAAAATTATTTTCTTAAATTTTAATTTAAAACTAATATTTTTCCTCACCTCAACAATATTCTTAGTTCTTCTCCTAGTTGTCTCTAGATCCCCCTTTTTACTCCTTAATCTGTGTTCATTACTAAAGTCAATTGATAAGTCAAGATTTGATCCCCTATCTACTCCCCAATTTAACTCAAGTTATCTCTTAGATGAATATTCTTATGTTGGTTGTTGCCACATGGAAGTTCTCTAAATTTCTCGAAAATTTAATTTATTAATCTTATTTTAATTCACCATCCTCTTCTCTTAATTAGGTTTAACTATTTTAGGATTAATATTTATCCTTACATTTATGTCCCTCTTTCCCCTTTTTACCTAATTAAACTACATTATCTACCTAATATTTTCCAACATGGGAAGGGTAGAGTTTTTAAGGTAAACTATTTTATTTCTCCCTATGATCCTCTTAATCCAAGTTTTATTTTTGATTTAATTACCTCGGTTTCTAACATCATTTACCATTGATGTGAATTTACCTGGTTTTCGTATCTTGATTATATTTATTTATTTTTAATGATTCCAAGGGTGCCAAGTTTGGTCGTGCCCTTCAAGAACTTCCATTGAAGTTCCAAGGGTGCCACGCCTAACCGTTTATTTGTGATGCCAAGGGTGCCAACTTGGTCGTGCCCTTCAAGAAATTCCCTTGAAGTTCCAAGGGTGCCACACCACTTGCCCTTCAAGCATTCAGTGACTACAAAGGGAAAGTATAGGTGCAACGACAGAGACCACTATCATCTCTTATGTTGCCTGATATAGTGAGACTAATAGTGTCGGGGATCAAGGAATCCGCCTTGATGCGCTCCCCCCGGTAAAATCGTCATGAGCGACCCAACTTTGGGACTTGCCCTCATGACATCATGATCTTCAAGGCGAAGGTGTTTCAACCTTTCCAGCCCAAGTCACGGCGAGAGTGCTAGTGGGTGAGATCAGGGACACTGTCCCACCCCTCCCATGCAGTTCCATCCAATTGTACAACCCCATCACCCATATGTGAGTCATTCGGCCAAGCAACTAATCTGTGCCTGCAACCACTAATATATCATCAGAATATAGATAAACATATATAGCAGGTTTCAAAATTGACTTAAAATTTCAAAGATAAAATAATATAAATTTTCATCAAACCAGGTGTCGTCAACTTTGTCATATGCGAGTGCCTCTGGTGGTTTCCTTCCATACTCAATAATCATCAGTAACAAGGTTTCTCAGTGTTAGTCATTGTCATAATAGCATCATTAACAACACCTAGTCATTCACATCATTGTTCATTGTAAGTCAAAACTAATGAAAGTAGGTAACATAGGGGACACATCCATCATGGCTATCATCATCATAACATCAATGGAAACATACATATCCATCAAAGCTATCAACATCGTAACAACAATATAAACATACCTATCCATCAAAGCTATCATCATCATGATATCAATAGAGAGCATACATATCCTTTATCGTCATCATTATCATAAATTCAATAGAGACCAAACATAACCATTTATGCTACAATCACCATAGTATCAATAGAGAACATGCATAACCATTAATGCTACAATCATCATAATACCAATAGAGAACATGCATAACCATTAATGCTACAATCCTCATAATACCAATAGATACATACATAACCATTAATGCTATCTTCATCATAATATCAATGGAGAACATACATAAACATCACAACCACTAATAACGGAGTCATATGTCCGGATCCTCAACCTGAGGTCCTCAAAGAATAATGTGTGGGCCTTAGGGCTAAATAAATGTTAGTGTCATATCACTGTCAGTGAACTAGAGCGGGGCACTACAACATAAGGCTCCCTTTGAGAGGTCCTAACTCATTTGAGAAAATTGACTATAGGAAAACACATTACTATTGCATATCTAAAACCCTAGGTCTCGATCTTCTCATCTAAGGTCTTTCTTTGAGAGTGAATTAGCTTCCTTGAAGAATTGAGACTTTATTGTCTCTCTCCTTGAATGGGGTTTGTGAAATCACTTCAATCCTTGTTATTAGAGTATCCATTTCAAGTGATTTCGCTATTACTGGGACTCCTCGCATTAGTGAAAGTTCATAAAGAGCAGGGAACATCGACTGAGGTAATAATGGGTCTTTGTCTCATTGTTCTTACTTGGTCTAGTAGTTGTCCCGTAGGCTCATCTCGTAGGTCCCTACTAGATTGTCTAGTAACACTATCAACACCAAAATCCACATGCAATTCTAAGTCCTAATCGATTATGTTGTTGAAAAACTCTCATGCCCCTATCATATGTCATGTGGCTCCACTATCTAGTAACAACACACCAATTGCTATATTTCCCAAGGAGACATAGGAAATAAGTATGAATTTAGTTCCAAACTTCATGGAAAACTCTTCTACTTGAGCTTTTGCTAATGAAACTACATTTGTTTTCATACCCTTTCCACCCTTCTTACTCTATGGACATTATAAAGCATAATGTCCCATATTATGATGACAAAACATTTGACCTTGATCAAGTCATACTTCTTCGGTTGCGAGGCTGACTCCTCACTCATGTTGATTGAACCTTTTTCTTTCATCTTTGTTGCTCAACTAACAAGAGGAAGATTCTCATCATCACCCTTGTGTTGGCCTCCTGATAGAGATTCCTCTTGAATCTCTGCTTGATAAAATCATCCCATAGTCTATCCCAGTCAAAATGTTTCTCTCATGCCATGATGCCCTTGATGAAAGGATCCCATGGCTTTGTGAAGCCATTTAGGGTTTTCCTTTCCATCTCTCCATTTGTCATGGATTCCCAAACTACGGCCAAATCATCACAATCTTGTGTGATCTTGGTGATATAATTAGTGACTATATTTAATTTTCTCATCTTGGTATAACTAAGCTTCCCTTTCAACACCATCTTCTTATTGGCATTATCGCTCTAGTATAACTTAGGAGTCTCCTATAACTTCTCAGATAGGTGGGGAATCACATGAGCCTTCACTTTGTTGTCGCAAATTTTCACAGGCCTTGGACGGGGGCACCCTACTAGGATTACACTAGACAAAATGAAAACAATGGACTGATGGCCCACTGTCACCATAGCTCCCCTTGCTCTTTATAGACTTTCACCAACAGGAGGAGTCTCAGTATATGTGAAGGTCACCTAATGGATATTCTAATTTTGGGGTATAAGGTGACTTGGTAAGACCTTCTACAAGAAAGGCACAATTTAGGCCTGATACTCCAATAGGAGGCAATTCGCTTTCTATATAGAGGCCAATTAAGTGTGGCACATCACCTAGGGTTTGTTTATTATGTTGAGTGTTGGGATGGCCCAAGATCAAGGCTAGGAGAAAGGGTTTCCAACAATGATTTTCAATAAGGAAAAGAAGCAAGCAACACCTAGCTAGTATTTACCCTAGGGAAAACAACTAGGGAAAGGGAGTTTGTTATTCCTACCAAGAAGGTCAACTTTGAAGCAACCAATTATTCCCATGGAATTAGACTCTCCAAATCCACAAATATATCTTACCTACTAAGCCCTAGTTTGAGAGCTTGGCCTTCAAGGGGCCGAATTAGGTTTAGAGGAGAGATAAGGTTTATGGATAAGAAGTGAATTTGATAACCAACAAGCAGGGCTAGTTCCTTGCTCCTTGGGAGAATGGAGTCTATGAGTTGATTGGATAGCCAAAAAGTTGCTAAGGAGGAAGGGTAATTAATGCCCTAGCATCAAAAAACCTAGTGATTACCTATGTAATGGATCAAGGGGTATTATGGGAGAGCTATTTAAAGTTCACCACTAGGATATTCATGAATAATGCATCCAATAATGACAATATATTTTCAACAAATTAGGGCACAATAGAAAACTCTAGATTCAATGTATTCCAAACATTAGACATTAAAAAAATAATTATTCAACAATACACTCACTTACAAGATAACATGCCATGGAATTCCATCCATTTATCCGAGACAATAGCTCCAAAGACTAACAATTCTCTCCAAATGTCAAAAAGAATTCATAGATCTGATTTAGTCCACAAGACAAGAAGGTTGAAATACACAAGAGGTCGAAATTCCTAGTGTGTGTGATGATGAATTACAAATGATCTCTCTCCTCTACTTATATAAGGAGTACTAATGTTACTTTTAGTCTAAATCCCCTCAAATAATTAAATAATAGTAGAATGGCAACCTCGGTCACATGTCGACCTACTAACTTTGACAAAACACAAAAATCTGCCCACATATATGAGCTGCAAGGCATCTAATGTTGATGTCATCCATGTTTTGTGCCTTCTAGGGCATGCATTGAGGGCTTTGGTTGCCAAGTGAAGTGTAGAAGCCTTCTAAGTTTACCTCTTAATGGTTGGCCATTATGTCTCTATCAATATCCCTCTGTGGACCCCCTAATTTCATATTGGGGCACAAAAGGTGGTCACATGGGTCTCCAAATGGCCAAATTGCCTATCTTTGCTCCAATGTTGAGGGATTTCAAATCAGTGCTAGTCCTCCCATGTCTCAAGGTGTGAGACCACCCTCATATTGGACTTAGATCAACTGGCATCCCTCTTGAAGTGCTAATCTGGTTTGGGGCTTGCTGGGTCCAAGTGTATCATCCCAAAAAGTCTTAAAATGTAGGGCAAAGTGTCAAGACTCAAAACACTATGGGTGTTGGGGGTGCCTAAGGGTGTGTATGATGCTCAGCTACTGCTTGGAGTCCCATGGCTCTCAACGCCTCACCTGTGGGTTTCAATACACTCATTTAAAGTATGTCACATAGTTTAGGTTCGAGTTTGAGTTCAACAATGATTATGTTCAATTCAAATTCAATTTTTTTGATAACATTCGATTAAGGTTCTCCATTAAAATCAAATATGCATGAAAAGTTATTTTTTAAGCACGCATAAACACACACACACACACAAACATAATAAATTTTCAATAAACATATAAATATTTATAAAATTAAATAATATTTTTCGATAAATATATAAATATAATTAAAAAATAAATAAAAAGAAAAAATTTTATATATATATATATATAAATGAGAGAAAATAATCAACACAGTTTAGTAAGGAGTTGGAAATAATTGCACATATATAAACTTTAAAAAATGATTAGAGCACATTGAGTTCCAAAGGATTCCTTGCTCGATATCAATGTGATGCACCATGAAATAATAAAGAAAATTGTAACAAAAATCCAACCTTGAGTTGAAAGGAATGACAAAGGGTTAATAGATTTGAGTTGAAGAATGAGGTAGCATTCGGTGGCATGGTAGAATGAATCAAAGTTAGTGAGATTCATTCTTTTTTCTCCTGTACCCTAGTATACTTCAAATTCGTTGAAGAATGGGTTAGTTGTTGATGTCATGATAGAATGAATCAGAGTGATGATCTGCTTTATTTGTAGCTAATTGTACTTCGAGCTCATTGAAGAATGGGTGAACTTCCGACACCAAGATGGAAAGAACCAGAGTGAGCGAGGTTTTTGTTTGTTTGTAGCCACCCATACTTTGAGTTTGTTGAGGTTCCACATTTAGATTTGGCATTCAGGTTTAATGCACCTAAATGAACTTGAATTTTTTTTGAGATTCGTCGAATTTCGAACCTCATAGTTCAAATTTTCCGAACCCTGTGACATTGTCTTTGAATACCTTAGCCCCAATTAAGTTGCCTATGCCATGGTTGTGGAACCTCCTGACAATTATACACAATATCCAATGCAAGAAACTAAATTATTATGTATAATAATCATTTTTGCATCTAAGTGGACCAAGCTTGAAAGCCCCCCCTCCAAAATTAAATCTTTGAACTCACAATGGTGATACCTCTCTAGGTAGGAGTTACTAATGGACAACCCTATTTGGTGGTTCCAACCCGCAAGGGGTGATGACATTCCCTAGTCCACCCTCCAATCAAGAGGTGTCAATTAAGAATGATGGAATGAAGGGGAGAAGACTTCATGGCCAAGTGCCATTTTCAAAGGGACCAACATGTTGAGGAATCCTCATCCTGAGTGTATAGATGTGAGGAGGGAGTAATCGTGGATGCTTGAGTTACCAACATGAACTTTGTTTTTCCACCACTCTTGTATGCCTTTTACTTTCTCTTGATTTCTCTTTGTATAACTACTCTCAGCTCAAGGGGTTAGAGCTTTCTTTGTTTGATGTATAACAGTTATTACTGCCTTAGTGATGAGACAACTCATTGTCCATCAAGGGTTGGGACGTGCAAGGATTCCTTTGTGATGTATAGGAGCAACATGTGCTCAAGAACTGGATGATGGCCATAATGGGTGAGCTAGAGCTCATGCTACACTTTTTCCCACATGCTAATGTGTATGTCCTGACCATCTCTTGCATTTTTTTATTTTCCTTATTTTGTTTTGCTTGCAACCACTATATGCTCTTTCTTGTTCTTTAGTTACATCAACCTCCCAGGGAAAAGTTTTGAGCCCTACCCAGGTATAAGGATGTATGGGTTCCAAATCTTAGAGAACCAATGGTTAGTTGAACTTGAAGAAAAAGAGGTTGTAATGTAATATGAAAAATGGCGAGTATGGAATAGGGATATATGGGACTACACTATCTCAATCAAGGCTTCCCAAGTAGTACCCTTCTTATACCCATTAGGAAATGGGGGAGGTCCCATTGGACTAGGATTAAAAATTAACCCCCCATTTAAGATGAGGGAACAAGATCATGTTCAAAACCCCTTATTCTTCTAAGTTACCCCATAATCCATGTCAAATGCCCAACTACAAACAAACATAAGAACCCAATTGCATAATGAATAAAGTATGTGTTGAACAGAAGACCACCTTCCAACATGTGTTCTTTCCAGATGGGCAAGGAACATATGACTAATGCAGGTGGAAGATTTATGAATGGCATATCGTCATCAGCTAGTGGTGGTTGTCAGGGGTTGCTGGCTAGTTAGCTAAAAGATATAATGGGAGAAATAATTCTCATATGGGGTCACCCACTTTTGGTTGGTAACATCTGGCTCCAACTGGGACATGAGATCGTTATAGAGTGCATGCCATGTACTTGAATGGGGAGTTCATGAGAACTCCATCAATACCTAGGACTACAAACCTGTAACTTGCACATCAAAACAATTCTTTTTGGGAGCATGTGCATTGGGCATAGGGTATCACCCATGTTTTTTTATGATATTATAACATCCATACAAACAATAATCTAATCTAAATGCAATCTAATCTATATGAGATCATGAAATGAATGATATTAACATGATAAAAGAATATGCAATACATGTACACTACCATTCATAACATGTGAATGCCAATCTTCAATGACTGAGGTGAGGCGGCTCTTATTTACTATTGAAGGAAAAAGTTCACCATTGAGTTTACCAATGTAAAAGTACCCTTTAGTACCCTTTACCCACCTTTCCATGGATCTTGACAGGAATCGAGTCCTTATCAACCAAGACAAGATGAACAATTTAGAGATCTTTCTTTGGATTTTGGTCCACTGCTTCTTAGGAGTAGTCAACCTTCAATTTAACTTCTTAATATGACAGACATCCTGAGAAGGGGGAGGCTTAATAGGTTTTGAGGACTTGTTAGGAGGGTTTTTATTCACAGTTTTATGATTGCTATGTGTGGGGTAGGAAAATGGATCCATGTCTTCCACATGACTCAGGAGTTGAGGTTTTATATAGAGAACAAATGGGGTCTCGTTAGGCTCTGAGATGGTGGCATATGATAAGTCAATTTGAAATTTCTTTTGAATTGAAGAACACCACTTCCTTGATAATAACATTCCCCAAGCATCAAGTATGTCGATCACAACAATGTCCATTAGTACGGAAATATTTTTATTTGTTGTCAAAGATACCTTCAAGTCCTTGATTAACCCATGAATGGGGATTGACCTTGAATCAAAACGACATACTTTCTTATAAGGCTTAGTAATTTCCAACTCTAATTGGTGCATGAATCTTAAAGGCATAACATTTGCAGCATGAAGAATCGATGTAGGTGAGTAGCAGTGGCAACATGGTGTGATCAAGAGCCTAAATGCTTAATCAAGTCCATAGGACCAACATGCCTATTGGAGGTACATGAGCTCAGGGGGAGCTGCGAATGGCATTAGGGTTTCAAGTTTTGTGCATCATTTTGTTTTCACTCATTTCCTTTATAAATTTTTTATGTGTTTTATCTATTAGTGGAAAAGTTTGTATATCAACCATATGTATGCATTTGCTTATTATTTGACATGATGGTTGAATAGACCTAGTTTTTGTCATGCATAGAAGGATGTCATGCTATGTATTTTCTTATCATTTGGCATGTATTATAGTGAGTCATTTGAATTAGCCATATAAAAAGTTTTGAGTGCAATATCTATCCTGTATCATTGTTGTTTTATTATTGGGTCTATTGTTGAGTAATACCTATACTAGGCAAGTATAGGAGAGAGACATGGTTGGCTTGCATAATAGAAATTTATCTATTTCAACCATGATAAGCCATGTACTTTATGCTCATCATTTGGTCATGGAGTAATTGGTCTAGTTGATGTAGCCCTTGCATGTGGCAAGAAGGCAAAGGCAACAACAAAGGCTTTGTACAATACCTTATAGAATTTATTAACAACCTAACACATGTTCAGGGGGAGAACGTTCACCGAGAGGAAGCTCATGTGTTGGCATAGTTGTCCTTCTTGTTATTGTTGCAAGATTTATCAGAGTTAGAAACATATTTCATTGGTTCTAATGTTAATATTGCAGGAGTGTTGTAGTTGATCATGTTTCCTTAACAAAATAGTTGGTAGCAACAGTGTTCGATTCGTGTCAGCATGATGCCTTTGTAGTGATTTGGTAACCCTTTGCAATTGATGTCAAAGGGGGAGAGTGAACCACGGAGAGTAAGTCAGGTTGGCATTAATGCCAAGCAATCGAAGGAGAGCTTGCATGCTGATCCAATGTTTGATAGATATGATCAGGTGTTCTGGAGGTTTGTAGGTGTCTAACATGTCAATTACAAGAGTGGTGATGCAGGTGGAAGTAGTTTTGGGTTGGAGACTTTTAAGTTCTCCAAGTTTTAACATGTTTATTATAGGTGTGATGATGTAGGTGGAAGTAGTTTTGGATTGAAGATTTTTAAGTTTTCCTAGGTTATAGAGACTATCATGGTCTTGACACTGACACCCAGTGATAATGCAACACTATTGTTGTCTTCCCTTTGTGTGCTCGCGACACTCTACCCAAGCATGTTGTAATACCCCCGTGACACTACCTATAGATGAAGAAAATAAAAATCATGTGCTTGTACCACTACATCTGTCCAAGGAGTTGTTGTGATTGAAGGATCTTAACCTAGCCTATAAAGTTCACTTTGATTTGGTCATAGTTCGTTGTCTTGATGATGTGTGAACACATTAACAAATCAATAATGGTGTTAGTGGAATTGATCTGGTCAGCCAAGTATGGAGTGAGTTTAATGTCTTGATCTAGTCCATAAGAGGTTAATCCATTTTGATTATTGATTCGGTCTTGGTGGTCATATGATTGAGTTACTTGTGCACCGGGCTCACAATTAAATATGCAAGAAATGGAATGTAGAGAGTTTGTACAAGCTCGTATGTGGAGGATCAATGAGTGTGGCTATCCGCATGAACAAGATCAATGTACATTTATAAAGAATAACATAATGAGTGATTTGGTGTAGAAGTGTGTGAATGGAGCATATGTATGAGCATTGAAATTTCGTGTGTAATTTCCAGTCCAGAGGTCGTCATGTGATGGTGTGTGTAAGATGATTCTATGGTGAGAGATCATTGGTCCTATCATGTATGCAGTGTGATTGGTGTGATAATCTCTGGAGCTGATCAATTGCATGGTCTAAAGTGCCTTGGAATGTTGAAGCATGTGGAGTTTAAGTCATGGAACATTTATATGTTGTTGTTGATAGCTTGTTGCAGGGGTTAATGTCTGAGGTTGCAAGTTCTAGTATACGGTGAGAAAGATGCATGTTGAGTTAGGGTCTATTATTGAATTTGCATATGGATGTAGGAGCATAGTATATATCACTTTATTGTTGGGGCTATGTCTTGATGACAAAATATGAGGTTGATGTCCCTATATGAGTCTGTTGTTGCTTAGGAGTTTGAGTTTGATATTGTTCTTATTGTTTAGAGTATGTATGTTAGGGTTTGTAGGTCAAAGTATGGTTGATATAAAGTGTTGGTGAGTCAAAGTGTGTAGTTTATAGTATTGGGTGTTGTTGAGTGTAAGAATATTGTTGATGCTAGTTGGGATGAGTTGATTAAGTTGATAGAGGTGTGTGTATGTTCCTGAGAGAGAGAGAGTGTGAGGCTACTTGAGTTTGCAAAGAGAGTTGTAGTGCATTAAGGTTATGTATTCAGTTGAGTGAATAAGATTAAGTGGGCCAGTGTGAAAATAGTTGAAATGAGGCCTATAGATGTTTGTTTGAATATAGTGTGCCTAGTTTGAAAATGAATGAAAGGTCACGAGAAATTGAAGGTTGGGGCTTTCAGTGTGGAAATTAGTGGCTTGCTAGCAAGTGGTGGCTTCCTTTAGATTGTGGCATGAGAAATTGGAAGTGGTGGCTTCTCATCTCTGGTGGCTAGAGAAACTATTGGAGGTTGGGGCCTATGTATAGTTGGAAGTGGTGGCTTCCATCGGGTAGGCCATCGGGTAGTGGCCTGGAGCGATTGGTTGCTTGCATGTATCGCAAGTCAGGGCTTGCACATTAGTGTTGTCTAGTGATGTCATGTAAGAAGAAGATTTTACTAATAAGAAGAAGAATGAAGCAAATCATATGATGGTTTTTATTCCATAAGGGTTTCCACCTGATATCTATTGTTCTCATTCTTTATTTTTTACTATGCTCATGGTTACTTGTGCATGTTGCTCATATGTTAATGTATATTGTTTTGTTTAATTCATGATTCAGTTATTTTGTTAGAAAAGCCAAAAATTTATAATTAGTGATTCATTAAGCACAATTTGATTCATCCCCCCCACCCCCCAGTATTTTCAAGCTCCCAACAACAAGTTGAGAGCATGGCTTGGAAAACTCATAGTTAATTAATGCTTCTTCCCATTGTCATAGGATTTAGAGCCATACAAGATTTCATACAAAAAATTATCTCAGAATTCTTCGCAACATTTGTGAGCAAACGTGGAATATGAAAAATAGACTAGACTATATGGCAACATAGTAATCAAGGATTCCAAATCTTTTTGATGTCAACAATGATATTGTCCATTGAAATTGTAAAGGTTTGTTATGCAACCAACTCACAAAAAGATAGACCAATGACTTAAAAATTATCCTCTTCGAGGGGGAATCCTCCTTTACATTACATAAATGAACAATTCTTGGATGATATAAAGGATAAGACCTCCTTGGTATACATAGGAGTCTAAGCGGTCACAATATAATCAGAGCCTACATAACAATAATAATGTAAGGGCACAACAATAATAATCGCGGGCTTCTATGGGGCACAATAATAACAACATGGGGGATACATGGGCATAACAATAACAATAAGGGGCTACACTAACAATAACAATAAGGGGAATACACTAGTATTATAGGGACCTAACATGCCCCTCTCCTTCAAAAATGTGTTTTCCTCAACGCTTTAGTAGTTCTGGATGCTTCTGCATAAAATTCTCATTCTCTCATGTGGAATATTTAGCAGGTAAGTTTTCCCACTTAATGAGATACTTTGAAATTAATTGATTCCGTAGCTGTCGGGTTCTTGTTTCCGTGACTGCTTCAGGCTCAAATATGATTTTTCCTTCTTCATCAAGTTCTGGCAACATTGTTTGAACTGGGAGCTTGTCACCGATAACCTTCTTTAAGCATGAAACATGGAAAACTGGGTTTACTCAGGAAGATGTAGGCAACTCCAATTTGTATTCCATAGTACTAATATTTCACAACACCTTGTAAGGACCATAGTACTTGGGTGATAATTTATTATGCTTCTTAGCTTGCTCAAGGGACATTTGTTTGTATGGTTGTAGCCGTAAAAATACCCAGTCACCTACATCAAAACTTCTCTCATTGCGATGTTGATTTGCCCGATGTTTCATTCAATTTTGTGCCAAAGTGAGGTTATCCTTTAAGAGTTGGAGAATTTGTTGTTGATGCTTGATGTGATCTTCCACTGCTTGAACCATAGAATTTTCTCTTAAAGACGATGTGATGGATGGTAGATGATATCCATAAAGTGCCATAAATGGGGTCATTTTTGCTGCAATATGGAAGGAAGTGTTATACCACCATTTAGTTAGAGGAAACCACTTGACCCATTGTGTTTGTTTATCAGATGCAAAGCAACAAAGATATCCTTCCAAACATTTGTTCACTATCTCAGTTTGTTCGTCAAATTGAGGATGATAATACGAGCTATGAGATAATTGAGTACTAAGAAAAGAAAATAATTTCGTCCAAAAATTTCCAGTGAAAATGGGATCTTTTTCACTTACAATAATCTTTAGGTTTCCATGTAGCTTTTGAATTGTTTCCATAAATGCAGTAGCAACTGTACTAGCTTTAAAAGGATGAGATAATGTGAAAAAGTGTGCATACTTGGTAAGTCTATCAACTACCACCATGATGACACTCTTTCCTTCAAAATTGGGTAAACTTGTGATAAAATCTATTGATACCTCCTCCCAACGCTGACTTGGAATGGCTAAAGGTTGTAACAGACATGGGGTCTTAATTATCTCAACTTTATTTTTTTGGCAAGCCAAACATTCTACCACAAACTTATGAATATTAGATTTAAGGTCATCCAAAAAAAAAATTCCTGCCCTTGTGGTAAGTTTTTAAAAGTCCCGAGTTCCCTTCTAAGAGTGAGGTGTGCAATTCCAAAAGAAATTTTTTCTTCAGGTAGGAATTTTTACAAAGATATAAGCGATCTTTGTACCATAATGAATCATTTTTTCCAACTAAATATATCAGATTTACTAGGATCTTGTTGCAATTTTTGAATGAGTGTCCACACCTCTTCGTCATTCTTCCATTCATCCCTTGCTTCAGTTATCAAACCAGGTTGGATAATAGAAATAGCACAAAGCAATGCTTCCACATCCTCATCCTTTCTTGAGAGTGCATCTGCAACAACATTTTGCTTTCCTTTTTTGTAGATGATTACAAAGACATAACCCGACATCTTTATGACCCATTTTGCTACTCTTCTAAAGATAATCTTTGCTCAAAAAAGTATTTAAGGCTACTATGATATGTTTTTACCTTGAAGTGCCTTCCCATTAGGTAAGGTCTCCATTGCTTTAGCGTGTGTAGTATTGCCACCATTTCCTTCTCATAAAAACGTTTGTGTAAATACTTTCCTTTGATTGGATGACTTTCAAAAGCAATGGGTCTTCCTTCTTGCATTAAAACAACATCAATTCCATTTCTTGAGGCATCACATTCCACAATAAAGGTTTTTGTGAAGTCTAGCGTAGCTAACACCAGTGCTTGGCACATTGCCTCTTTAAGATCTTCAAATGCCTTAGTTACTTTTGGAATCCAAGAAAATGCATCTTTCTTTAGTAATGTTGTTCAAGGTGTTTCTATTCTCCCATAATTCTTAACAAACATGTGATAATACCTTGTCAACCTGAGAAATCCTTGAAAATGCTTTATGGTTGTGGGAATTTTCCATTCCTTACTGACTTTCATTTTGTTAGGGTCTACCTTAACACCTTCATGAGATACAATATAACCGAGAAATTCCACCTATTGTACTCCAAAGAAACATTTGGACGTTTTTGCATATAATTGTTTCTCCTCCAATAGTTTGAGCACCCTGTCAACATATTGAACATGATCCTTCCAAGATTGGTTGTAGATTAATATATCATCAAAAAATACTAACACAAATTTTCTAAGGAAGGGTTTGAAAATTGAATTCATCAAGACTTGAAATGTGAAAGGCACATTAGTGAGGCCAAAAGGCATGACCAAAAATTCATAATGACCCTAATGAGTTCTGAATGTTGTTTTCAGAATGTCTTCAGTCTTCATTCTAATTTGATGATATCCTAAACGAAGATCCAACTTGGTGAAGCAAATTGTTCCATGTAATTCATCTAATAATTCATCAATGACAAGAATGAGAAATTTATATTTAATAGTGAGCTTGTTGAGCTCCCTATAATTTGGACACACACAATGATCCATCATTCTTGTGCACCAATACTACTGGAGAAAATAAATAACTTTGACTAGGTTGAATTATACCAACCTCTAGCATTTTTGCAACCATATGTTAAATTTCACTCTTTTGGCTATAAGGATATTTGTAAGGTTTGATGTTTGGAGGAACACTTCCTGGAATCAAATGAATAACATGATCATGATCACGAATAGGTGGGAGGCCCTTGGGAGTCTCAAATAACTTGGAATGATTGTCCAAGACTTTTTGGAGATCTAGAGAATTAGATGATTTTGATGTTTGAAACTCTAGTGAGCATAATTGTGCAATTACGCCCTGTTATTCTTTCTTCAAAATATTGGTCATGCCATTAGAGTTGATTATCTTTCCTAGTTTCCCTGCGATACCCCTTAATTCAACTTCCTTTCCTTCCCAATTTTTTTTAAGAAAAATTCTTGAAAATCAAAAGCTATCGTCCCCAAAGATTCTAACCATTAGACTCCTAGTACAACATCAACACCACCCATTGGAATGGAATTCATTGGACTATTCAATACATATCCAATGGTTAGCTTGATATTATGGCACTTTCCTGAGAAATTTATAGTTCCTCCATTTGCAACCATCACTTGAAATTCTGGTGCTGGATATAGGAAGCAATTCAATTCATTCATTATCTTACAATAAATAAAATTATGGGTACTACCCGAATAAATCGACCTATTACCTTTTTCTTCTTGATATATCCTTCTATCTTGAGATTTTAAAGAGTGGTAATTCTTGGCAATGCATTACAAGATATGGTCAGATTCATTTCTTCTTTCTTCGGGGTTGGTTCCTGGTGTATATCCTTTGCTTTTGATGTTTCTTGTTCCTTTTCTTCCTCCTCTTCACAATATATGTAAAATAATTTCTTCTCAACACACTTATGACCTTTAGTGTATTTTCTATCACAATTGTAACAAATCCCTTTTGCTATTTTTTCCTCCAATTGTTTTGGCATCAACCTTGTAGGTTATGGAAGGTTAGGAGCAACAACATTTTCATCTTTATAGTTGTGAGTGGTAGACTTTTTTGTTGCCATAATATTGCTTTCAACTTTTCTTTCCACCCTGAATGCCTTCTCCAATGAATCTAGTTCCCAAAGGTGAACCTCATATTAGATATTTTCCTTTAAAGTTCATATGAAGACAACAATCCTATGCTCCTATGAAATATCATCTACCTTGATATTCAATCTTTGTAAGTCCTCAGTGTGCTCCATCATTGAACCCTTTTGTTTGAGATTTATCAATCGGCTAAAAAATGTATTTATCTTTGTATCCTCATAATGTGCTACCAATTCTTCCGCAAAAATTGTCCAAGTGACAATTGATTTACGAGAACAAAGCCATCAATACCACACAAATTTATTTTGTTCTAAATATAAAGATGCAATGCGTACCTTTTGTGTGTTCGACACATTATGTAGATCAAAGAATTGCTCCATCTGTAGTATCCATGTCACTAGATCCTTGCCATCAAACTTCCTCATATCAGTGTTTGGAATGTGGCTAGTCTTCAACCCATTATTGGAGTCTCTAAAATCAAAATGTGTATACCTTTTATCCTCATCATGATTTTCATGGAGTACCTTGTCACCACTATGAAGCATTTCTTGTAGCAACTTTGTCAAACCTTCCTTCAAATTTTCTAGGTCCCTTTTTATTTATGTTTTTAAACCATCCTTCAAACCTTCCATCTTAACATTTATGCCACCCTTAAAATATTCCATGTCTGCTTTTAAACCATTCTTCAAGCCATCCATCTTTGCTTCCATTTCATTTTTTGGTTACTTTTTGGGAGAGGAAAATTCCTTACACTTGGTCTCATAATTTTGATATATCATGTTGCATTTCTTCCACTTCTTCATGCGTCATAGTAGAGCTTTCTGATTGCTTACTAGGTGTGTCGATTTTTTTTGCTTTGAGGCATTTTGAAATCAACCAATGATATCTATGATTCATTATTTAAATCACTTCAAACTTATTTTTCAAACAAAAGTTATGCAAATTTTTAAAAAAATACACATTTTTTTTCCTTTTTAGGTGCTGAATATTGAAACTGATGTATCTTTGCAATTTCGACTTTCCAAGGTTTGAAATTTCATCTTGTTGTATATCTCTAAGTCTTCTCTCCAATGCCACAAGTTAGATAAAAATTGGATTCTCTAGGATAACATTATGCCAAATATCCAACGATGACCTGAGTATGGATTGGTTCAGTAGAACAAACTTGTACGGAATGCCACGTGTCACTGTTTCAACTTTCGGCCCTGAAATTGATACAAGAGAAACATCAATCCATGCACTTTCTGTCACATTTTACAAAATTCAAATCCGATGGTTGAAGCGAAAGTTATGATGATTTACCCGTGGTTGCTTGTTTAAGAATGAATTCAGGAGCATACAGAAACCCTAACTTATTCGGCCCATATCTCAGAAAATATAGTGAACTAGGATATGAAATTCCTACATGAAGTTCACCAAGATTTTGTTCCCATGTGGTTGCAATTTTAGCTTCTGAATCTTCATAAAAAATAAGTTATAGCGAAAAATCCAAGATGGCCTATTTGAAGCAGCGAAACTCTAGAATGCAAAACTCTAATACCAAATGTTATGCAACCAACTCACAAAAAGATAGATCAATGACTTAAAAATTATCCTCTTTGAGAGGGAATCCTCCTTTACAGAAAAATTCTTGGATGATACAAATGATAAGACCTCATTGGCATATACAGGAGTCTAAGGGGTCACAATATAATAAAGCCTACATAACAATAATAATGTAAGGGGATAACAATAACAATAGTAGGCTTCTATGGGACACAATAATAACAACATGGGGGGATACATGGGCACAACAATAAAAATAGGGGGCTACACTAACAGTAACAATGAGGGGAATACACTAGTATTATAGGGACCTAACAAGGTTCCAGTTATTGAGAATTCACGTAACAAGAAAACAATCTCTTAAATGTTTTGTTTGTATTTTACAAAGGGTATCTATAGAATTTTTGGGAATAAATATTGGAGAAAATCCCTTGGAAGGGTGAAATCTATCTTGCCATCTACATCCTTGTTTTTACATTGCAAATAGTGTTCATAAAAAAATAATGTTTTGCAACAACAAATTGTGCAATAAAGCATGTTATCTACTGGACACTCCATTACTATAATAAGTATTTTTACACTTGTTATAGAGTGGCTTGATTGGTGGGAAAATCATATCAGCTGGCTTCAGGATTCCAATAATTTGCAATAGTTTGTTTGTTGATAGACATACATTTTTGTTAAATTTATGGTAGATAAAGAATGTAAGAAAAAGAAAAAGAGAAGGGGAAGGATCAAATAATTGGAAAAAAGAATAGAAGAAAGCTTATAAAAAGTTAGAAGGAATTAAAAACTCACCTAGACATTTGTTTTTACAAGAGTTTGTAAATAAGATTTAAGCTTATAAAAAGACAAAATTCAATTGAAAACTTACCTGGACATTTGTTTTTGCGAGAATTTGTAACAAGATTTTTTGATTCATCATTAAGTGGATCAAAGAAACTCGATAAACATGTATGTATGCTATGTGATCTTTTTGGGTCACATCAAACCATGTTTTTAAACAGAAGCATGATTATCTTTCAGCGTGTTATATCTTTATGTAGTTCAGTAATTTTTTGTCTATATTTTTCACCAAAATGCACCTGCTAAAAAGAGTATGAAAATATGATTATTCTAGCAAAAAGTGAAAAAAAAGGAGGGAAAAATAGATAAGAGAAAAGAAAAGGATAACAAGACACAAAGACTATAGAATAATGTGGTACTTTCATTGTTTGTTTCACCTTATCTGACATATATTTCAAACTGACAATTGTTTTATTGGCATCTTGTAACAGGTGTTGCAAAGCTTCCATTTGAATAATCTGTATTTGCTTCTAAAAGAAGAGAAATTGTAGTATATGGAGTAAGATGACATTCATAATAGAGCATTGGTATTGTCTCAACAATAGACGTTGGAGTCAATGAGATGTAGTGAATAGCGTCACCCCTTTTATATTTGTTTTTTTACGATGTTGAATCTCATTATACATACACCACTCCCAATGGAGAAATAGGACAAGAATTGAGAAATTAACTTATCACTTATGTTGACAGTTATTGTAAGTTGTTGATGTACATCAACTACATCAACATGTACAACATGAGACTTTGGTGGTGAGAAAGATGTTGCAATAGAAGCAAGGCCATATAACACTAAGACATCCCCTTCAAAAATCTTTGTTGAGTTTTGCATGCAAATATCAATTATGTACGATATGATTGTCTTTTCTTTTGCTTGGTTGTGAAAATAAAATACATTTCTCTTAGTGGTTTGTATCTTTTTTTTAACACTAAAATAGTAAAATAAAATGCAAAAATTAACTAATGTGCAAATGAAAATATTTTTCTTTATTCTTGATTGTGGGAGTAGAAAGAGTGAATCATTTGTTCATATGGATGATTTGATTGCCAGTTGTTACACTATCTACTTTGCAATCTAACATCTTTCTCATTGTTACACCTGTAGAAACACAACCATGAAGCAAATATATTGTATATGAACTATCGAAAAATATATACAAAGACCTAGATGTTTTAAACATTGATTGTGTAACTTAAACATATCTCAGTAATCTACTTAAGTAATGCATATGCAGTGTTAAAAACATGTTGTAATTCTATTTATATGCATATCAAAGAGGAATCATTGTTCAAATTTACTCATTTTCACTAAAAAAGGTACGCAATGTAAGATTATTGCACTCGATATTAGACCATGACTTCTGTGAATGTTTTCTTTCGAAAATACACATTGGAAGACTAAACTCTGTAGTTCCAATGAATGTAACTCCAACACTTGATTAAAAATTACTTCAAAATTTTATGCAAACATTTTATTTTCTTAACATTTCCTAAATTGAATCAAATTAATTAGAGTCTTCAATTGTTGCAAATGTCAAAGAATACTGAGGCATAGAAACAAACTAGTTGAAGAAGATCACAAATGACTGGCAACAACAGGAGAAAGATTATTAATAATTTTGAAGAGTAAACATTGTTTAATTCAAGATATGTCTTACAATATTCCTATAACAAATATTTGAATTCATGTTACAAATTTTAATGTTGGTACTATTGCATGTGATAAAATATAAAGTCCCAAACAAGAAAAAAAATAATGAGAGAAAAAAAATACCTGGAATAAGGGGAGTGAAGTTCAATTTAGGCAGAAGTTGGCATTAATTAAATCATGATCACTCTAATACAAATCCGATAAATCGAATTGACAACAATTAGGTTCAATACTTGGCCAAGTTTGGTCTATTTGAGATTTTGATTTTGGAGTATAATTGTGTGTCAATTCATGCAACTGAATTGATAATGTATATTCGATTAGTTGATTTGTTCTTTGGTTATTTGAATGCATTTCAACATTGAAATCACTAATAATAATCAAGATATAATTTCCATGAAGAATGTGTAATTTGTCTATTGATATTGTTTCAATGATTGTAAAGGCAAGACTAAAAGGAGCAACATATATGTTCATAATTTGAATTGGTTGTATTACATAGATCTATGACATCATAAGCTCAACTTTGCAAGTAAGAACACCATGAACAAATTATGATGAATTCAAATGGAAGTCGGGAAACTTATGTTTGTTAGATAGGAAATTTTTGTGTCTTTGGCAAGCAAATAACCATATTGTTCACATTGTCTCCATCTTTTTTAATATCATCAAGATGCACAAGCAAGCTACACATGCTCAGGGAGACCAATGTAAGTGCATTGGTATCTGCAAAATAGTTACGAACAAGATCAAAGTTCCATGATGCATTTTCAATCAAGCATTTCATTTCTATGTCTATTTTTTTTCTAACATGGAAATTTTCATGTGTTAATTTTTTAAGCAAAAATAACAAATCCATGGTTTTCACTCGTGAAATAGTTGTTTACACCAAATCATGTGTTATAATGTTACTTGGGTCAAATGAAAGTATTTCTAAAGTTAATCCTTGTGCCTTATGTATTGTACTAGCACAAGCTAGTTGTACTTGAAATCATCTTCATATTCGGTAATGACTTTTGCTTCTAAATGATGGTAATAGTTTTGCAACACAAAACACTGGTGTCCACATTTTTTCCAAATCTATATCATATAATTATTGGAATTAATTTTTTGCGATTTCCTATAGATGAGTGAAAAAATTCTATCCAAATTACATCTTGTCCATTTTCTCCATTTGAACAATAAGTTTTCAATATTCCATCAACACCATTAACAAAGTCATCTTCGATGTCATGGTTTCCAACATATAATTCAATGAGCTAATTTATTTTTACTAGTATTTTTGTTGGCAATATTGTTGTTTTTTAATAAGATGCTGAGTTTTTTTTGAATACTTTCAACTATGTCAAATGCTTGAAGGAGTTTTAACTTTGTATCTAGATGTGATAACATTTTTTCATTGTCTTTTCACATCTTTTATTCTGTAAAATAGATATGGAAGAAGTGGATCAATTGGTGGTTCCTTATAACAATGATGATTGATCAGTTCTATGTCAGTGTTTGACTAGGCATTCAATCTCATTTTTTTCACAATTGAAACAAAAGATAGGTATTTTTTATGCATTGGAATATGAAAAGAATAGCATTTTACTTTGTCTTTCCAAAAACTATATGGCACTCTCAACTTGTTTAACTTCAGGCGTTCAAAAATTAGAGAGCCTTTGATAGGTTGGGCTTGATACAAGTGGCCACAGATTATCAAATAAACATTTCCAAAGTATTTAATAGTGGTATGTTTTATTTCATACGACCATTTATCAAGATAGCATAAAAGCGTACAACAAACAAAAGAAACTTCATCAATAAGCACAATACAAAGATGTTCAAAATGCTTGGACAATGTATCCATCTTGTCATTACTTAAAAGCAAGTATTCGAATTTGTTAAAAGGCATATAAAATGAAGAGTGCAATGTGATACCACTAGAATTAAAAGTTGTTTTCCATGTATAACCTACTATGACTCCCTTTAATGTAAGTGGATTGTATTCAATTCTATTTTTGTACATGCACACAAGAGATTGTAAGATTTGCAATGAATGAATTTCTAGTGCCTGCATCTCTAGTAAAAAAAAGATATATTGGTTTCCAGAGAGCCTATTTCTTCTCAATAAATATATCTTTTACTATTGTTTCTTGTTATTTGTTCAATTTTCTTCTTATGCTAATTCTTTGTCCTATAGTATATGTGGTTGTTTTACAATATGATGAGGTTTATCAATTGATGTTCTTATGTTTTTCACTATATTAAAATAGTGGATGTTAGTATCAATATTATATTATTAATATGATTTAATTTTGTTCAATAAGAGGCCATTGGAAATTAAATTGATTTCTACCATCACATCTCTATTGAAATCTCCACAATCATTTAGTTCAACAATGTTTGATGTGTCATCAAGGTCACCACAGGCTTTAGGAACTGTTTAAGTGAACGATTATTATTTTTTTCTTATGGTTTCTTTTAGGCTTAGATAGGCATTCATCCAACTAGAATACATATGTTTAAAAACAAATTCATCAAGCCTATATGGCACATATAACATCAATTTTTCTTGATAAAATTTGTATGGGTCCTTATGTTCACTATATCTCACGAATCTTATGACAAATGACACATCACCATGTTTTTATTTCTTTCCCTTTTTGTATATATTGATGCAAACTATGCTAATAAAATGTGTTTAATAGCTTAAGATCATTGAAAATAACAATCAACAATTGAAGTGCACAACACATTCTCTGAATAATCTAGTTCTTGATGCAATTTTTTTGGTTGTATGAGGATAAACACTCTTTGATCTTTGGGAGAAGTATTAATTAATATAAATTTTCTTAAACTTGTATGCAAAGGGACAAAAAAATATACACAACTTGGTATAACTTCCTCCTCCCACATTTACCAACTTTCACTGGTTTTCCTGGGGTAAACATGAGTTGAGGGTCACTATGATAAGAATTAACCTCCCATATGACCTTAAGGAAATGGAGTTGACAACTTAAGACCTTATTGACCTCCCTTAGGTGTTAAAGTACCTCCAGAAGCTACCCAACCCCTCGAGGTGTCCAACCTCTGAGCTAACTCTCCTTTTCACTAACTTGGGCTCTCAGTCGCTCCCTTGACAAGGCCTCCATGTTAGAAAATTATATATTACAGAGCAATGGAACACATGAAATATATTTCAGAAATATGAACACAGAAAACACATAAAACAAGAGAGACACAGATATACAGGGTTCACCCAATTTGAGCTATGTCCACGGAGAAACAACCAGTCCTTCCTTTTATATTATCAAGCAAACTGAAGAGATACAACCTACAACAGATCCGTTGTAATTCCCTCTTCGCTCTCACACAATTTCGTCTCTCTTTCTCACTTATAATACAGATCTACATAGACGCAATACAATTTCCTCATATATAGCGAGGGGTTGCCTTCTAGGGAAAAAAAACCCTAACTTAAACATAACCTCTATTGTCAAATCTCCACCTAATGAACGGTCCATATTGACTATGAAATTACAACATTTTACAAGGTGATACCTCTGAATAAAGAAGATAATTAGGCTCCACACCCAACAATCTCCCACTTGGAGACTGATTATAGCAACTCCACCGCTGCTTCATTTGCTAGATAATGAATCCACTTAGGACCTGGTTGTTTCTCATCTTCATCATCATACTTGAAGGCCAATTGAAATTGATTAGAGTCTCAGTTTATCCTTGGTTACAACTTTTGTTATCATATCTGCATGATTCTGGCTAGTGTGTATCTTTTCCAGCTTCAACTGTCCATCTTCCAACATTGACCGTATGAAATGGTACTTGAGCTGTATATGTTTAGTTTTGGAATGAAATGTAGAGTTCTTTGAAAGATGTATGGCACTATGACTGTCACTGTATAACCTACCCAACTCCTGCTTCTTACCCAATTCATCCAGAAACCTTTGTGACCAAATCATTTCTTTATTAGCCTTTGTAGCAGCAACATACTTTGCTTCCATTGTTGACAGTGCAACAACATTTTGCAGTTTTGAAACCCTACTGACAGTTGTTCCACCTACAGTAAACACATACCCTGTTGTGCTCCTCCTACTATCTCTATCACCCGCCATATCTGCATCAACATCTCCCTGTAGAGCAATGTTTGAACCACCAAAGCATAATGCTTGATTTGTGGTGCCTCTCAAATACCTGAGAATCCACTTCATCGCCATCCAATGTTCTTTTCCTGGATTGTTCATGTACCTGCTTACAACTCCCATTGCATGTGAAAATTAGGCCTTGTGCAAACCATTGCATACATTAAGCTTCCAATTGCTGGTGCATATGGAATTTTAGACATATAAGCCATTTCTTCTTAAGTCTTGGGACACACCTCCTTACTTAGTTTGAAATGGATAGCCAAAGGTATACTAACTAGTTTTGCATCCTGCATATTAAATTTTTTCAACACCTTTTCTATGTACTCACTCTGAGACGATGTCAATTTTCGATTCTTCCTGTTTCTAGTTATTCTCATACCAAGGATTTGTTTTGCAGCACCCAAATCCTTCATTGCAAATGAGTTCGCCAATTTTATTTTGAGCACATTTATTTCCTGCATGTTATAACCTGCAACAAGCATGTCATCTACATACAATAACAATACAATATAGCTGCCATCATTTTGCCTTTTGAGATAAACACAATGATCAGAGTGACATCTAGTATAACCTTGTTCAGACATAAACCTGTCAAATTTTAGATACCACTACCTTGGAGCCTGTTTTAAGCCATGCAAGATCTTCTTCAACCTACACACTAGTTTCTAATTCCCTTTTACCTCATATCCTTATGGCTGCTGCATATATATCTCTTCATCCAAATCCCCATGGAGAAAGGTTGTCTTTACATCTAACCACTCAAGATGCAAATCTTCAGCTGCTACTAGACTTAAAATAGTTCTGATTGAAGCCATTTTAACAACAGGATAAAATATCTCATCAAAGTATATACCCTTTTTTTGTGCAAACCCCTTCACCACAAGTCTATCTTTATACCTTTTTCTACCTCCATCTTCTTCCTTCAACCTGTAAACCCATTTATTTTGCGATGTTGTTTTACTTATAGGCAACCTGACTAAGTTCCAAGTCTGGTTATGTGCTAAGGATTCCATCTCTTCTTTCATGGATTTCTCCCACTTCCACCTGGTTTCTACCTGTGCTGCTTCTTCATAACATTCTGGTTCACCAGAATTAGTCAACAATACATAATATAATGAAGGAGAGTATCGTTCAATGGGTCTACTTATCCTAGTAGATCTTCTAACACCACTTTGAGGCGTTTGTTGATGTTGTGGTTGTTGTTGTTGTTCTGGCTGTTGATCATTATGATTTTCAGGCACCTTCACTTTTTCTATGATCTCATTAAGCACTGTGTATTCTCTGTTTTATTTTTCTTGTTTCTTTTCCTGCATCTGATCCTTATACAAAACCTTTTCATTGAATATGACATCTCTACTCCTAATGATTTTTTTTTTTTCATAATCATAAAAGTGATAACCAAAATCATTAACACCATATCCAATAAAGGTACATTTCTTTGGTTTTTCCTCAAGATTTGTTCTATTTTCTTTATTAATGTGGACAAAGGCTTCACAACCAAAAGTCTTTAAAAATGAGTAGTTTACCTTTTTAACTGTCCATGCTTCCTATGGAATACCACCATCCAAGGAACTTGAAGGCCCTCTGTTTATTAGATAAAAAACAGTATCTACAACATCTGGCCAAAATTTTAAAGGTAATCTTGCATGTAATCTCATGCACCTTGCACGCTCCATGATTTTCCTGTTCACCCTTTCTGACACACCATTTTCTTGTGGTGTTACTGGAACTATCTTCTCTCTGTGAATTCCATTCTCTGAACAATACCTATCAAACTCTTTGTTGCAATATTCACCTCCATTGTCTGATCTGAGACACTTCAACCTTTTTCCTGTCTCATTTTCAACCAAAGATTTCCATTTCTTAAAAGTATCAAATACATCACATTTATTTCGAATACAATAAATCTAGGTTTTTCTGGTTGCATCATAAATAAAAGTAACATAATAATGAGAGTCGCTGAGAGATGATACCTGAGAAGGTCCCCATACATTTGTATGCACAAGCTATATTTTTCGCTCTTCTTTTCTTTCCCAACTCTTAGGAATCTAACTCTCTTTTGTTTTCCATAAACATAATTCTCACCGAATTTTAAATCAACATGCTTCAAACCTAGCAACAAATTTCTTGAGTGAAGAATCTGCATCCCCTTCTCACAAATGTGTCCAAGCCTATGATGCCACAATGATGTATCTTCTCCTGTAGAGGTTAAAGCATTAATATAATTAGAAATACCATTGCATAAATACAATGTACCAACCTTTTCTCCTTTTTCTATTACCAGGGATCCTTTAGTGACCTTCCAGGTTTTATTTGTAAAAGTAGTTACATAGCCTTCACCTCCCAATTTCCTTATTGAAATTAGATTTTTCTTCAGATCTAGAACATGCCTTACCTCCTTCAACAACCATTGATTTCTGTTTTGCTGTTTTATGAAAACTGTACCCATTCTAATGATTATACAGGGTTTATCATCACCCAATCGAACCTGTTCAAAATCTCCTTGAACATAATCATGAAAATGTTTCCTGATAGCCGTTGGAGGCTCTGCTCAGACTATTTAACATGTGAAGCTGGATCTGTTTCTTTAAATTTTCCTGACGATGAACCACACTGGTTGGTTCGAAACGTGTTGGCAAAGATCTTTCTACATGTGATTTACGCCGAAGTTCTTCTTACAACTATTATGGATCACAGAAGCCTCAATTCAAAAAAATGTTTCCTATCAGGTGTGGCATGGAATGAGGCCCCTGAATCTACCACCTAGGCATCAATAATATTTTCTAATGAAAGAATCAAAGCATCTTGCAACACATCCCCTGTCACATTCACTTCATGATTGTTTTCTTGTTGCACGTCTCCTTCTTTTCCCTTCCGAGACTTGCAGTCTTTCTTTGGGTGTCCTTTCTTCCCGCATTTCCAGCACACCATCCCCGATCTGGACTTGGATCTACCTTTCCTTGACTTACTGCGATATCCTGGGATCTTTCATCTTTCCATTTTTCTTCCCCTTGTCTCTGCAGTCAAAGCATTACCTAATGTGTCACCAGAGCTTTTCCATCGCATTTCCTCACTAAGGATTGCACCGGCAACATCATCAAACTTTAAAGTACTAGATCCAGAGACAGAGTTACTAATGGCCATAATTAAACAATTCCAACTTTCTAGCAATAAGCATAGAAATAAAAAAGGCCTAACTTCATCATCAAAAGTTACCCCTACAGAACTTAATCCATTGGTAGCTGTATTAAATTCATTTAAATGATCAGCAACAGATCCACCTTCTGACATCTTCATATTAAATAAACACTTCATAAGAAATACCTTATTTGAGGCTGAGGGTTTTTCATATAGTTTGGCCAATGCTGACATTAAATCCTCTGTTGTCGTTTCCTTTGAAATAGGCTACCGAAGCCGCTAGGCATAGCTGTATTGTTCCAAGTGCCTTTCTGTCGAGAATATCCCATTCTATGTCTGTCATACTCGTCGACTTATTTTTCTTTCCACTCAATGATAGGTACAAATATTTCTAATATAGATAATCTTCCATCTGCATCTTCCACAACTGGTAGTTTTGGCCGTTAAATTTTTCGACCCTAAACCTACCATCTTTCGCCATTGCTCCCACTCGAACTAGGAACCCTTCTCTCCTGCGAGTTTATCAACCAAATAGACCTTTGGCTCTGATACCAGTTGTTAGAAAATTATATATTACAGAGCAATGGAACACATAAAATATATTTCAGAAATATGAACACAGAAAACACATAAAACAAGAGAGACATAGATATACGGGTTCACCCAGTTTGGGCTACGTCCACGGAGAAACAACCAGTCCTTCCTTTTATATTATCTAGAAAATTGAAGGGATACAACCTATAACAGATCCGCTGTAATTCCTCTTCGCTCTCACACAATCTCCTCTCTCTTTCTTGCTCAGAATACAAATCTACATAGACGCAATAAAATTCCCTCATATATAGCGAGGGGATTCCTTCTAGGGAAAAAGACCCTAAATTAAACATAACTTCTACCGTCATATCTCTACCTAATGAATGGCCTAGATTGACTACAAAATTACAACATTTTACAAGGCAATTTTACATCTACTTTTAGCTTCGGGGGCACTGCCCCCGATCCCCCGCTAGGGGGGGGGCGTCCAAATAATTGTCGTCGCTCCCCTTGGACCCCCCTGGTGGCGTACATTTTACGGGCGGCATTTCCGCCACATTACGAACTGGGGTCTAATGCGGTGATACCTCTGAATTAAGAATATAATTAGGCTCCACACCCAACACTCCAAGCAATTGTAAGCTTTCAGCCACTCCCATAGGCCTGCTTCCCAACGACTATGGACTCTTCTAATCAGTTTTGTGTCAGTGAACCTGAATTATGGGCCACTTTTTCAGGGCTAGGACTTCGGCCTCTACCCAGAACTCAATGAAACTTCCAAAAATGATTAATAACATAGAAACAAAGCTTTTAAACCAAAAAATTGAACAAGAACTTGACCTAACCCTTCCCAACTAGGACAGGAATTCCGTCAAACACATGGTAAACATGAAACCTACAGGTCATGAATGCATATCGAACATAGGGATCCAAAATTTATTTGAGGTTTAACAAGGACCAATGCATTTTGACAATACTTGTCTACACCAATTAGGTCATGCATTCATTAAGAACACATTCATCAATTAAAATGTGATAAGATCCATACTTAAATCTGTCATATAACCATGCTTATAACCAACATATAACAATATAGATAACAATGATAGAACATCCATTAGTGCCACATAATAACAAGTATAATTACTCATCAAAGACAAGAGAAACTTAGCTCTTATTAACCATATGAAAAACCCAACCAAGTCATGGACTTCCACGTACCACCTGACCATAGATTGGGCTAAACCAAAATTTTCTTTCAGCCAATCACCCTTGTGCCATATTCCAAGCATGAATGTGGGATCTCATGGGATAAACCAATCCATAGAAAACCAAGGGAATCTAGAGGTTAAACCACCTCCACCCTCACCATATCGTGATATCACCTAAACTCGTCTCGAGATAACAAAACCAACAGAGCTTGGATGCCTCAGAATTCCTTCACCATCCCTTAAGGAACTTTCCTATCTCCACCCATCTATTAAGGGTGTTGAGAAATCTAGGGCATTAGGATTAGGTGATTTCTCTTTGATGATAAATGCTTGTGAGCACTTTTTACTTCTTTAGATGAGGTTCATCTTTTACTTATACTATTATAGTGTTCTTCTTCATCAAACAATTACCAAACCATGAAAAATAAAGAGACAAGTGACACAAGATGTAGGTGATCAGCTAGGGCCAAAATATCTCCAACTTGAGAGGAAAACCCAAAATAAATTCTTCTTCTTATAGAGATTTCAATTGATGAATACCAAGATCAAGACCCTTGACCTATTGACCACTCCAAGTCCAAGTCACATGGATTATTTCTTCTTCCTTGAGTCAATGATGATCAAACTGTTTTCTTCACTTTATGACCTGACTTCCATTCAGATTTCAGCTTCTAGATTCAAACTAGTAACCCTTATCTTCTTCAGAAAAACCCTAGTTGTAGCACGTGTGAGGGATAGAAAGTGATTTGATCGCCTCATCTCCTTCACTCTAGTTCGGGGCTTCTTCTTTGTTTACTTGGATTCAAATCCACCTTAACTTTCTCCTCAATTTGACCTTCAAGTGTGACTATGATGTCTTAGCTTCTTCTACAGTAGACAACAACAATTCCTCACATGTGTGGAGTGGATTAACCCAAAACAAATCAGAGAATAGGCTCGGTTATGGTCCTCCTTCCTTCGCTTGGTTATAGGCTTCCTCTCTTATGAATTTCACTCTTCTTTTCTTGTCCTTTATGCTTGACCAGATTGTCTCCAAAGTGAGCCGAGCTACCCTATATATAGGGGTTTGTCCATTAAAATAAGCTGACTTCTCCTTGAACATAGGCCGACATGCTTGTCTAGAAACATCTTCATCTTCTTAGAAGGGCCAACATGAGAAGTAGCTTGTGACAAGGCCTTTGAGGGTTATTGACACAATAAAAGTTACTTCTTACAATATATAACATGTCTTCAATACATGACATTGACTTCCTATACTTTATGACTTGATGACCAACCCTAAAGGCTCCCAATGGGAGCCTTAACAATGAAATAAAATTCCTTGATCGTGAAACCCATGATTCAAGTATTAAAAAAATAATTTTATTTTCTTCTTTACATCAATTGCATAAAATCATAATTACATATGTCATTATGAAGACTGAACATAGTTATACTTTTCAACACTCTCTCTTCACTAGGGAGGTATTCATAGTTTACACAAGGTACTTGAACATTCTCAGTCTGAAGAATTCTTATAAGAAGAGTCGGATTGGTAACCCATCTGTATAGCATCATATCATCTAGCATTGTCACATATCAAGGTCTTGACTAACAACTTTATCTCTCCTCATGATCAGAGCATAATGCTGGCGATATCAATGATTTATAAACACCCTCATCATTGTCTCTCTCGGAACATAACCTACCCAGGTTCTCAGACTGTGATCCACCATGACTATTCTTATCTTGGATTCCCAATCCTCAAAGAATATAGGTCCTCTATGACTACTCTTATCTTGGATGCTCTAACTCATCCTCAAAGAGTATCGGATGCCATATGTTTTCCTAATCCTCCATTAAGTCTTCCCAAGTGAAGACAAGAATGATGTGTTTATCTCTCCTCATGGCCTTCACTAAGACTTACGACTGTTAGTCTTGGTCTAGTGCATGACACATGAAGTAGAGAACCATATTTTTCACTCCCTCTTAACTAGGGATGACTAACCCATTTCATAAAAGGAATGTATCCAAGCTCCCTCTTAATCAAGGACTTGTACAAGCTCCCTCTTGAATAGGGACTTGCTTCTAGTAGCTCTTTTAGGTAGAGATCATGGGATAACCAGCTGCTTGTAGAAATCCTTCCTTTGATGCCATGAATTTCTTCTTTGTCATAGATTCTACATCTTTTGAGACTTCTTTGTAGGGCATAGGCCATCCATCAGTTTCATTCATGAGTCAGTCATGTCATTATTCCTTTCATTGGAAATTGATCCATTAGTCCATATATGGTCTTCCTTCATGCCATGTTGCCTTCTTCATATCATGTTTACTTAAGGATCTTTCATCCTGCCACATGATTTTTAGTTGTAGAAGACTTTCATAGTTCTTCCCTTAGAAGCCTTGCATAAACCCATCCAAATATCATTCAAAAATAACAAATGAACATTAAATGAAAATTACCTTTGTGATGGTCTTTCATCATGACATATTTCTGTTTGCATTAACATCTGACATACATATTGACACATCTCCAAAAGATATATACTATCAAGGGTCTCTTTCTTTTCTAGACTTCATCAGAGTCTTCATATCTTTCATGGAGATATCATAGTCAAATATTTCAGTCCTTGGATGTTGATTACCT
Organism: Pinus tabuliformis; assembly: GCA_031772625.1. Lineage (NCBI taxonomy): Eukaryota > Viridiplantae > Streptophyta > Pinopsida > Pinales > Pinaceae > Pinus > Pinus tabuliformis. The sequence continues at coordinate 681,445,566 of CM062818.1, read as the reverse complement.
CTTCCATAGTTTCATATTTAATGATCTTTTAATGTCTTTATTCACATATTTCTTTTCCGGGAACTTCTAATCAAAGTTCCTCCAATTTTCTTCAACCACCTAATATTTCATATGAGGACATATTATGTTGATTTCATCTAGTCGATGTGTGACCCATGCCTTCTTGCATCCTTTCAAAGGAGGAGATCCTTTCTTTTGATCATGCTCTCGAGATAAAACATTTACCCATGTTACCTGCAACCATATGACATGACTCTACATTATCAAATACAAGCATACATACCTCTTTTTCCTTTAGGTCATCTAGACTTCCTTCAGCAACTTCCTTGATTGAAAGATCTTCAATTCCTTGACCTGCTTCACTTCTTTCGACATCATACCATTCTTCCATGAATTCCTACAAGTTGAAATTCTTGATGAAACACTTGCTTCCTTTTATTGGTGAACCTTTTGATGAAGATTCCAATAGAGGATCTTGAGTATCCTCATCTAGCAGATGTTTCCTCTTAACTGATGTATGATGAGCTTTGTACTAGATTACTTTTTCTTTTCCCATAATTACCACTAATGCTTCTAATGAGGTTACCAAGAGCTATATCCTTCCATAGGTGACTGCCATAGAATTCAACTATCTTTCATGCTTCTCTATGATGATGTCACGAGCTCTTTATTTTAATGCTTCTATGATGCCATGATCCATCCTATCATTCTTTCTTAGTGAATTATGATAGCCATATATTACAACAGAAAAACATGAAACCAAAACCTGAAAGGAACTAGGTGAAGAAGACTATCTCAATCATAGTAAAGATCTTTTACTTCCTTTTTCTTGGATTTCTTCCTTTCAGCTTCTGCCACTTCTTTGGTGATATGGGCTTCTTCTCTTGCCCTTTATTTATTGTCCTTCTTGAGCTTATGACAATATCTCTTGCAATGCCAATATTCTTGGAATCCATAAGGACCAAATTTCCCAAACTTCCCTTTTCTCTTTGCCATAGTAGCATATGCTTGAGTTTTCTCATTTGATCCTACATCAGTTTTTTTCTTCAACCTGGTTTCTTCAATATTGCATAGTGACCATAAATTCTGGAATGGATTAGCTTCTTTCTTCCCATAAATTCTTGAAGTAAAGTTACCCCACTCCTTTGGTAGTGCATTTAGTACTACGGTGGTCATCTCCTTGTCAGACATTATTTCTCCCAGATCTTGAAGTTGATCCCTTATTTCAGATATCCTCATAAAGTATGAGGCTATTCCTTCTTCTTTTGATATCCTTAACTTGTAGAGTTATTTCCTTAATGATATAACTTCTCCTGTAGTGCTTACGGAAAACAACTCTACTAGTTTGTCATATATTTATTTTGAAGTTTCGAGTTTAGATACATATGGGATGAGGGGATCCTTGATGGATTCTATGAGAATCCTTTGAGCCCTTACTTCCCCTTTCATAAACCTTGCAAGTGCTTGAGCATCTTCTTTTGGAGGTTTGACAATTGAGCCTTTGACATATTCCATGACCTCATTTTTAATGAGATTAAGATTTTTCCTCTTCTTCCATGTAAGAAAGTTTGAATCCCCAACCAATTTGTTTCTTTCCTTGCAAAAAGACATTTTGATAGATTCATATGTAGACATAAATATACTTACTTGTGAAGATTCTTCTTCCACTAGTTGTCTCCTTGAATTTGATGATGATATAGATAATATAAAACTTCTCCTTGATGAAGACAGTTCTCTTCAAGAGTGATCCTTGACTCCACAAAGAGGGAGATCACTTTAGATCCTTTGATCGTGATGTCCTTGTTGATAAATGATGACTTCTTGATGATGTCTTGATGCTTCTTGGATGATCTTCTTCAATGGTAAGGACCTTGCTTCAACAAGAGGGAGATTTACTTAGAACCTTTTGAATATGATGACAACGTACTTGATCTTGGATGAATAGTCTTCAAGATACTTTGATTTGAAGGTCCCTTCAACTTGAGTAGTGTCTTTGTGGTCCTTTGAGGATCCTAAGGCTTCTTTAGGTGTAGACTTCTTCTTCGGTCTAGGGTTTTGAGACTTCTTTTTATATCTTAAATTTGCTTTGATGTCCTTCTAGATTTGATCCTTGAGTGCTTGTGTGTCCCTTGATGAGATGCCATTTCCTTGATTTTTTACCTTATCTCTGATTCCATGTTGAGAAATCTAGGGCATTAGGATTAGGTGATTTATCTTTAATGATAAGTTCTTGTGAGTACTTTTTACTTATTTAGATTAGGTTCATATTTTACTTATATTATTATAGTGTTCTTCTTCATCAAACAATTATCAAACTATCAACAATAAAGAGGCAAGTGACACAAGATGCAGGCGATCAACCAGGGCCAAAACCTCTCCAACTTGAGAGGAAAACCCAAAACGAATTCTTCTTCTTATAGAGATTTCAATTGATGAATACCAAGACCAAGACCCTTGACATATTGACCACTCCAAGACAAAGTCACAAAGCTTATTTCTTCTTCCTTTAGTCAATGATAATCAAACTGCTTTCTTCACTTTACGAATCGGCCTCCCTTCAGATTTTGGCTTCTAGATTCAGACTTGCAACCCTTATCTTCTTCAGAAAAACCCTAGTTGTAGCACGTGTGGGGGATATACAGTGATTTGATCCCTTGATCTCCTTCACTCTAGGTGGAGGCTTCTTCTTTGGTTACTCGACTTGAGATCCACCTAACTCTCTCCTCAATTTGACCTTCAAGTGTGATTGTGATGTATCGACTTCTTCTACAGTAGAAAACATTAACTCCTCGCACGTGTGAAGTGAATTACCCCAAAACAGATCAAAGAATAGACTTCCTTCCTTCACTTGGTTATAGGCTTCCTCTCTTATGAATTTCACACTTATTTTCTTTTCCTTGATGCTTAGCCGAATTGTCTCCAAAGTGAGGTCGAGCTACCCTATATATAATGGGTTTTCCATTAAAATAAGTCAACTTCTCCTTGCACATAGGCTGACATGATTGTCTAGAAACATCTTCATCTTCTTAAAAGGGCCGACATGAGAAGTAACTTGTGACAAGGTCTTGGAGGGTTATTGACACAATCAAAATTACTTCTTACAATATATAACATGTCTTTAATACACAACATTGACTTCCTAGACTTTATGACTTGATGACCAACCCTAAAGGTTCACAATGGGAGCCTTAACTATAAAATAAAATTCCTTGATCATGAAACCCATGATTCAAGAATTACAAAACTAATTTTATTTTCTTCTTTACATCAATTGCATAAAATCATAATTACACATGTCGTTATGAATACCAAACCTAGTTACACTTTTCAACAGAGGGCTTTCCAATAAAACCATCTCCACCCCCAACCCTTGTGATTTTCCAGAGTCCACCTCACCCAGATCCAAAACCTTCCGGCAATCTAGAGCTCAACCAAGAAAGAATTCCATCACACCATGGCTATCCAAAAATGGAAAGGCAAGGCTAAAACCACTATCGAAACCTGAAAAAACCCCATGCCAATGACAACAAATGAACCAAATACACACATGCACATACCATGCATGCCAAAACCAGCTAGGAAATCATACATGCAACCTATTACCTGCAAGTATTCCTGTTGAAGCTGCTTGATCCAACCTTTCCTTGCTTTATCCTTGCTTTCCTTTAGTTTCTTGCTTTCCTTATCCTCTTGGTGCTCTTCTCCTCTCTGAGACTAATTCCAAAAAAAACTAACGAAAGGAACGAAACTGATGCTCTGATTTATTTTTATAATTTATGCCTCTAATTTCTTCATTTTTCCTCTATTTTCCTTCAATTTCCTCCTCACATGCAACCTATGACCTTTCACCTCCCTTTTCTCCTATTTTCCTTTATTTTCATAAATAAAATGCCAATTAATGCATTTTTTCCTTTTCAAAGCCTTTTGCCACTGCCTTTGCCAATTTCCCTTAGACATAATAAACAACAAGTGATGTCCACTAGGATATTTTTCCCAACATTCAAAGTAGAATACGTGTCCCATGACTTTGGTCTTATTTTTCCTTTATTAACTTTATTACATGAAATTTTAACCTGGGGCTGTTACACTTGGTGTGCAGACATTTGTTTTCCACATTATCAAGGTTTGTTTTTTGATATTCTTATCGAATATGTTTAAAAGTTGTTGTCATGGTTTTATCAGTTTTTTTCGTGTAAGGGCTACAATATTTGGCCATTGCATAAGAATCAAGCACAAACTAAGCATCTATGTTTGCATTCCAAATTTTTGAATATGATGATAAAAAATATGTCAGTTGGTCTTCTTTTCAGTAAAATCATTGTTCATTTTAAACTACAATTTATCGAATCAATGTATTCATGCTTGGATAAACCCAAATCCTCTCAAAACACTATCAAACATATATGTTCCATTGTATGTGGCATGTTCTAGAGTTCTGAAAATTGGACCTACAATGAACACTTTTTTCCTACAAGACTTTGTATGATAATAACGTTGAATTGTTTTAAGATCATTTGCAAGAATCCATGAATCCCGAGATGAATATCTATCTACAAAGTGCTCTATCTCAACATTTATATTTATGCCATAGGCCGGTGCCTTCTTTGTCCATAGGAACACATGGTCATGTTTGTTTCCTCTATTTTTCAATTCTGTTACAAAAAGGTAGTCTTGTAATTCACCAAGATACTTCTTATCATGGGAAACCAGTTGTCATGGGCACCTATCCTATATTGTAGTAACATAAAAATGTTATTGGATCATTTATAAATAAGGTTTCAATCGTGTTTTATGTTATCTCATTGTCAGTAGAAGGGCTGCTTTTATCATTGATAACTTGTATCACATTGACCAATGGTTTCCAACAATGGTAACCACAGTTGAAGGAAACAAAAAAAGTCAGTGGACCGAAGTGCCATATCATTGCATAAACATTCCTACATAAACCAAGAAAGTTATTTGGGGATTTGAAAATTGTTCTTTGATCCATGTAACCAACTTATAATTTAAGAATATGATTTAGATTTGGCTTTGATTTAACATCTTTTGCTAATAATTTTCTTCCCTTTAGTTGTATGTTTCTTATTCTTACCCAAAAAAAATTGAGAACTTGTCTAAGTGTAATGCATACTTCCATGTAAAAAAAGTTTGTGATATGGTATGAAAAATCATGTTCCCTGTGCAATATTTTCCATTATGTAATTTTTTTATATGTAAATTTTCTTGTAATATCATCTACATGTTTTTCTTCATAGAAAAGTGCATGGAAGCTCATTTCCTCAAAATATTTGTCTTGGAAAATCCCTAATGGCTTATAGCCTTCATTAAGCCAACTTTTTGAAATCATTAATGTACTAATCATAAATAGATTGCCTCCATGTTCTAATGGTTCAAAATAACACTGTGATAGATATTTTTGATATTGAATAGAATTATACATGATCGGCTTGGACCTGTCTAAGTTGAATTGAGTCAAAATATCTCCTTTGTCTGTAGACCACACACAAATGTTTAAAAGAAAAACATAAGCTATCTAGGGAAAAACAAAAAAACCACCTTCTATGTCTCCTTTTTGATATGGTAGCGCCAAAAGAAAAATATAACTCTTGTAATCCAATTTTTTTTTTTTTTTTTTTTTTTTCTTGTATGTTAACTTTGACATAGTGGTATATGCATTTTAATGCAAAAGGATGACCTTGTAAAATTGTGTTTGATAAATGTTGGGCCATAATTCAATGCAAGCAACCCACATCGTATTCATGTTGCATTAGATGACAAATGCATTTAAATGAGCTTTCACCCCAAGCACCCTTGAAATTTTGCATTCATTGAAGTCCTTGTGATAGCATCTTGGCTTCTATTTGTGCCTACTGTTGTTTGATGAATGCATGCCACCACGCATCTACATTGCCTCTAGAATCATTGACATTTACATTTTCTCTTTTTCATAAGAGTGGCTCAAAATATCCAATGAGGGGATTGTCATCATGAAATAATATGCCATATGTGTGCATGCCTACAGATGAATTGAAATGCAAGTATGGTCACTTTTGTCTTTGATGAAATTCTTATTGGTATGTTGAGCCACTTTAACAACCAATATATGCGAAAAAAAGTCTCCCCAAATCCCCCTCTCATTCAGTGGCCACTCAAGTGAAGCAGATTGTGACATACGTTGAAGGTAAACCTCAGGATCATCGACATTATGCATTTTCATCAATGAATATGTATCTAACTCATTTCTATAAGACAATAATGTTTCATTACATTATTTTGCAAACAAAGTCTGAAATGTTGTATTGTCCCATGTCTCAATTCTATAGAAGAATATATATTATGCAAAATCATTCCCAAAGAATAAAATAAGAAATCACCAATAGTAAAACTAAAGTTGTTTATACGAGTCAAATGGTGCTTTGCCAAAAACAACATAAATATAAAGTTCTTCATGCTCACCAAATTTTTTTAGTTCAATCATATGCTTGTCTCCATCTTCTTGTTTGTTTTTTGCCTCAAGGGAATCCATTTTTTGTGTTTTTCTTTTTGCTATATATGGACTATAGTTTTGTAAAACATACACAAAAAAGGAACAAGAATGATTTTGATTCTTTCTTTTCTTTCTAAATATCAACAAAAACAGTCTCTATTAATTCCATTTACATGTTTCTAAAATGTTCATGCCTTATATAAAATGGAAATAGTATAGTTTTGCAATGACCCCAAGAAAGCTGGACAAGTTCCGCCTTAGATTGAGATGATTTGTTCCCTAGAAAATCAACAAAGAATCCAATCAAAAGAAGAAAATATCTCAATGTTTCAACATTCTGAGATTGAATATTATCTTCCTTTGCAGAATGCAAAAATCATTACTACAAAAAATAAAAAATTGGTTCATATCAACATATAAAAAAATAGTACCCCGATAGGTGTGGCGGCACAAAGTGATGACGGGATTGAGGGGGCTCCACCCCACCATCCTAGCTGATGAGTGAATCCCAAGTGTGGAAATTCTTGCATGCAAGCATGTAGTGAAGGATCTAGGAGGAGGAGATGGAGAAGTTTTTAAGTTCGAGTTTCTACTATGAGTTAGGTTATTCGAGTTTTGGAATGAGAGGTAGGGTGTTGTGTAATCCTTGTGCAGGTTGGAGCACCATTGGAGACAATTTGGGAATGGAATTAGCATGAGGAGGTCATGAAAGTATTTGTTGAGAGATGACGAGTTGGTGAACTCTGTGAGACCAACTAGGGAGAGAAAACTTGGGACCCTGGCATAGACGAGCTTGGTCACAATGCGAATTGGAGTTTTTTGGATACTTCGGTGCTTGGGGAACTCTACATGGTTAATTGCAATAAGGAATTGGATGGTAGATACTCGCCCTACTCTTGGTAAGATTTATTCAAGTCAATGATCGATTTTGTTTTCATTTCTATAGTGTTTGTAATATGGTTTTCTAGTTGGGCGAAGCCTAATTCTTTTTGGTGTACATTTTTGTGTTCTGGATTAGTTGGAGGACCACTGGTGGGCTGAGAAGCCTAGTTGAAGGTGGCTAGTGGTTTTACCAAAGGTGAGGTTGGAAAAGCAGTGGTGTTGCTCTTGTCTGGGTCGGTTGTGTTCAGTGCACACCAATGTTGCAGAGGACTTTCCAATGCATATTTTGCAAATCTAAGGTTTTTCATAATTAGGGTGCATTGGATGGGGTGGTGTGCCAGAGTGTACAGGTCTATCAGTTTCTATTTGACGACCACCTCTATCATCTCTTCACAGAGGGTTTAAGGCATAGGCTAGGGGAGTGGCTTTGTTAGTGGGTGTTGCTAAATGAGGTGGAATAGTGGTCAACCTGTGTGTATCTAACAAGGGTTATATTATTACATATCTTGGGATACCTATAGCATCGTGGTGGTGTCAGTGGTCTGAGTGGTCCGTGAGAGGGGTTTTACTATGGAGTTGAGCAACAGATAGCTGGAGGAAGGAGTTGGGTGGATCCTAGAAAGGAGAATATGCACCAACAACATGGCAAGGGTAAAGGGGGTATCAACCCAAGAGGTCAACAAGAGGAGCACATGATGGAAGACCACCACTTGGGGGAAGCAGTGGACCAAAATCTTTCATAGTCACTGGAAAAATTAAGTACCTCCCCTCCCATTGGAAATTTTCAATAGCCATCTCAAACATGTAACCCTTCTCTTGGAGAAACTTAGTAGGGAATGCCACGGTGATTGTAATGTGGTCATTGGCTTTATGAATTACCTGCAATACAACTAATGGAAAATGCAAGATTGTCTAGCCACATTACAAAGGGGACAAAGATGGATATACGAGATGTTGTAGAGATTGGAAGGGAGACTAGTGCATATGGAAAATGACATTCATTATGACTTACAGTCTCCATCATACCCTCAAACTGGTCTAGAGAACCCAACTCCAGTAAATTTGTCAAATCCCTGATTATTGTGGGTTGTCTCTTGATTCTAGATGTTTTTTGGTCTTACTGGTCATCTTGGTTGTGTATAATGGGTATGTATTATTTACTAGTTATTTGTTTTGGTGGTTTTCTCCTGGCCAATAAATATGGTAGGAGTGAGGTCGAAAGAATTTTGAAAAATTGTTTGCAACAATGTAATATCCTTTTGAATTACTAGAATCTCCTCGACGTACAAAAAAAAACATATAAACCAAAGTGACACTATAAAATTGCATATTGTTGAAAGGACACTCGTCTTTAAACTCAAATTTAGTGGTTCATTATAGAAAGAGGATCAATGAAATAAACAAGTATATGTATTTCTAATATTACATAACAAGACAACATGCATTTTCTCAATTTTAACACTTAAATATGTTTTTCATATAACAAAACAAAATTCAAACTGAATACCTATTCCAAAATGACTTAGACTGAACCCTTTAAAAGAAAATAAAAATCATTTCTTGATCTAGGTGGCTCCAGACACATGCAGCATAGTCCAGGAGGACTCAGGAAGGGTCAAAAATCAAAGTGTTTGGATTATGCTTGAACTAGGTTCATGTGAAATATCTTGTCGTTGTGATCGCGGTGGTGCTAATAGTTCATCAATCCGAGTCCGGATGAGGAAGATAGAGGCAGACAAAGTTTTGGTTGACTTTTGCTAACTGGGCAGGCTTAATGGAGACAAAATTTAGAATTTTTCCTGTGGACAGAATTTGGCCAACCCCAGCGGGATTCTAGGCAAAATTGTTGCCTTGTTAAAAAGACTCCTTCGGTCCAAATTCTAAATTTTCAAAACGGCCCTATTGTTTTACAAAACAAAAATTAATTAAAAAAATGGGGTGGCAGGCCATCAACCCCGCCACCCCAATCCTTATCACATTATCATATGCCTTAAATATTAATGCGGGGCCAGTGGGGATTGAACCTGCTCGGCCCACGTGGGCCGACCCCCACTGGGCGTCCCCATGAACGAACCAACAAACAACAAACCACCCAACACTTAAACCTTAAATGCGCCAACAGATTGGAGTTTAATTACGTGTGTAGAGGGTATGGGGTAGGCCACCCAATGCAGACTCAACCCCCCCAAAAAAATGCATGTGGTTTTAAGAAAACTGTAATGTATTAAAACGAGAGGGGCGAGGATTGACCACCAGACCCCTCCTCAACTAATTTCGCCTTCATACCAATCTGCCAAACCGATTCTTTGGGATATTCGCTCGAAAACTCATATAAACCCTCATTTTCATCAATGCGCCCAGGCATGGAGGAACCAGGAGCGGGCATGGAAATCGAGGAAAATTTTTAATTAATTTATTTATAGGTGGGACCATGACTGTGCAAAATTTCCAGGAGAGTGAAATTTTTGCAGTGTCCAAATTGGACAAACTTTATGTTGATCTTACACCTCTAGGTGACACGAACCCGATGGCGCAATCAGTTTCCTAATCTGAGCAGCCGATTTTCAACGGACCCGGAGGAGGGAATCTTTGAGGAATCTAGGGGGAATCTAAAAGATTCCTTGAGCCCCAGATTTCCACTTTCTCAAAATTCGGAAATTTGACAGTCGATTTTGCACTATTTGACGCCACAAATTTGATGGTGCATTCAGATTTTTCATTTTCTCATTTCACTTTTCAACCACTTTTCTAAGTGGAGTGTAGGTGTCAGCATTCATGTGTGAGTATCCATTTCCACGAGATTCGACGCCGTGAGATTGATGGTATGAACAACTTCAACAGTTTGACATCCTCTTCTTCAGATGGCCCCAGGATGTGACGTATATGCAGTATGTTCATGTACTTCTTTTCCCTATGCATTATGCTACACAAATCCCTGTTTGATATTTGGTTTGGGATCTTGTCCCTTACCTGTTTTCATGGTTCCTGCTTGATGTGATAGGAATCATTTGTGAGATGTACTTTTTGTCATGATTCGTCATGCTTTTTCTAAGATCCCTTTGTTGAAATGTGGCAACAAGAATATTCCAATTTTAATTTGTCCTTGAATTAAAATTGTGAATTAAAATCGAATTTAGTCTCACTAGCTGCTTGGAAATAATTAATTAATTCATTATGGTTTAATTAGTTGGAGAAATTCAAGTTAGAAGTCTTTCTGAGGTCATGCAACAGTTATCCCTTAAATTAAGGAGATTATCCCTTAATTAAGGAGATAAGATTGAGTTATATTTGAGTTGTAATTAGTTAGCTCAGTTTACTGAGTTAAGTCCAGTTAAATTAGTTCCAAACTGTTTGAGGAACTATTTGTGAGTTATCAGTCAGTTGATGCATGCATGCACTCAACTAGTGTACTCCATATAATTGAAGATTTTCTCATCAGAAACTCATGCATGTCCGTTCTGAGAAAGACCCAGTTGAGCTAAATGTCAAGGATAGTGTACTATCAGTTGCATGTGTTTTCCTATAAAGGAAACTCATGCATGCATTCAAGGTAAGGTTCCTTGAGGATTGCGTAGTTCTGACAGGGTGTGAGATCAGTGTGAGATATTAGTGTTCCACTTGGTAACAAGACGATCACCCAGGAGAAACAACACAATGAAATAGGAGCTTGGAGGTCAGAGAGGAAGGCTTGTGAGAAGCTTTGATTTCTTGTGAGCATTCAGGAGGATTGTACTGAGAGCTGGCTAGCTATGAGAGTTAAGGCTTTGTATAATTCTGATGTATTTCCACCTTGTATGATAATACAGATAGTGGGGTTTTTAGCTAAGGCTTTCCCCTGAGTATTTTGTGTGTTTCATGTGCATTGATTCTTCTTCTTCTGGTTATATGTGTTTAGCTCTGATTCAACTTGATCTTTAAGCTTCCGCAAATTGATAGTAGAAGTAGATTATAGTATTTTTCTTTGGTTATATTGCATTATCGGGTTAATCTACAGTCAGATTTTCTACAAAGGTCTTAGAGCGAGATTTGTAGAGAATTTATAGAATTTCTACATGGTATCGAAGCCTAGTTTAACGGAGTTGTGAACAGTATATGGAGAAGAGAATTCGAAGTTTGAAGTTCAGGGTTGCAGGTGCAAATCGAATTCATATCATGCTTAAATTGAGATGGGACATTATGTGACAAATTGCTCATCGAAGAAGTCCAAGAAGGGATCCTCAGAAGGATTAGAAGCTGAGGCATTAGCCTCTCAGTTCGAAATAGACTTTACCCTCATCACATGCATGGTGTCATTGATGATGGGTTGTGTCTGGTAAATTGACAGTGGAGCCTCACTCCACATGACCGGTGATAAAGTTTATGTAGTACCTTGGAGGAGAAAGGCCTCAAGATGCACATAGAGATGGGTGACGACGGAAAATATAGTGTTTCAGGAGTGGGCATAGTTGCTTTTCAGAGGGAGCATGGAGCTCCTATCACCTTGATAGATGTGAAGTATGTGCCAGGACTAAAGAAGAACTTGGTATTGGTCGCGATGTTGGAGGACAAAGGCTACGATGTTGTCTTCAATAAAGGAAAGGTGTTCCTAAGACACATAGCCATGGGTCAGACCAAGAGGATAGGGATTCGGGTGAAGAATCTCTATAAAATAGAGGTAGATGATTGTGTAGCATTGAGTACAAAAGAAAAATTGGTGCAAATCCAAGACATTGGCGAGTTGTGGCACAGGTGGTTGGGCCATTTGCATCATGGGGCTTTGAAGATAATGCATCAGATATCTACATGACTTACCAAAGGTAAACTTGAGCAAGTTGACATATGCAAAGGTTGTACCTTGGGAAAGTACACCAAGTCTTCCTTTCATGATCGATATAGTCGAGTAAAGGTGATCTTAGAACGAGTTCATACTAATGTTTGTGGACCATTCTCGACAGCATCCACTGTGAAGCAAAGGTATTATGTGATTTTCATTGATGATTTTTCTCATAAATGCTAGATTTATTTCATACAGAAGAAGGACCAAACCTTCTCAAAGTTTTGTGAGTTCAAAGCTTTGGTCGAGAAAGAGTCAGGGAAGAAGATCAAGGCCTTGAGAAGTGACAACGGTGGATAATATGTCTCTCAAGAGTTTAAGAACTTCTGTGTAGCGAAAGGAATTAAACAGAAGTTGATGCCACCTCATAACCCACAGCAGAATGGGGTGGCTGAGAGGAAGAACAAAACTATTGTAGGGGCACCACGGGCGATGCTACATGACAAAGGCCCACCACTTCACTTGTGGGATGAGGCATGCAACACAACAATATATTTACAGAATAGAAGCCTGCATCGCATACTTGGGATGAAGAAACCAGAGGAAGCTTTCTCCAGTAAGAGACCAGATGTGGGTCACTTCAGGATCTTTGGTTCCTCGGTATATTGCCATGTGACAAAGGATGCACGGAAGAAGCTTGAGCCGACAGCAGAGTTGGGGATTCTTGTGGGGTACATTGATACACCTCATAACTATCGGGTGTACTTGCCTACCAGTCGGAGGACAGTGGTTCGCAGAGATCTCAAGTTTGATGAGTAGAAGGCCATGCGAGTTTCCCTTGAGAGGGAGCTCCAACTATAGGTTGTGGAGAAACTATTGGTTCCTAAGGAGGAGGAGCCTCAGATTGGTGCGGAGCAGCCACATGTAGAGGATCCAAGAGTGGAGACATCCACTCAAGCAGAGTCTTCTAGAGATGGACGAAAGTGCACAAGAGAAGCTGACAGATTGTTGCAGGATGCAAAGAGAGGATGTGGGAGCACCATTTTCTCAGCGCAAACAGAGGAGGTCACCTGAGAGGTACACTGGATAAATGTCCCTTGCTGGGGAATGTGTTGAGACCGAGCCATATTCCTTTGAGGACGCAGTGTAGCAGCCAATTTGGGTCGATGCTATGGTGGAGGAGTATGACTCCATAGTTCGTAACAATGTTTGGGATGTAGTTCCAAGGCCGGAGAGCAAGTTAGTTGTGAGTTCCTGTTGCATTTACAAGGTAAATCAAGCTACTGATGGTAGTGTGGAGAAGCATAAGGCAAGATTTCTTGCCCGTGGCTTTTCACAGGTTGAGGGAATTGACTATGATGAGACTTTTTCACCTGTTGCAAGGTACTCATCTATCAGATCTATGTTGGCACTATCAGCACAGATGGGTTGGAAGATCCATCAGATGGATGTGAAGACTGCATTCCTCAATGGCGAGATTGAGGAAGAGGTGTACATAAAGCATCCGGAAGGTTTTGAGACCTTTGATCATGAGTCACATGTGTGTCGACTCAAGAGAGCATTGTACGGGCTGAAGCAAGCACCTCGTATTTGGTACACCAGGATAGATAACTACTTCACCGGGTTGGGCTTCACAAAGAGAAGTTAATGCGAACTTGTACAACATCGTGGTGGAAGGTAAGCTTTTAATCATCGTTCTTTATGTTGATGATATCGTATTGACGGGTGATGATCAGTTGATCATGTCTTGCAAGGAAGACCTTGCAAGAGAATTCGAGATGAAAGACATGGGTCTCATGCATTACTTCCTTGGCATGGAAGTGTGGCAGAAGGATGGGGAGTTGTTTGTGTCTCAAGGAAAGTATGCCAACAAGATACTTAGGAGATTCCACATGGATAAGTGCAAGCTCATGTAGACTCCTCTAGTAGGTAACTGGAGGAAGAGGATGCTACTTTAGGAGAAGTAGTGGAGGCTACTATGTACAGACAACTTGTGGGTTCACTGATGTACTTAGTGAACAGATGACCAAATTTGTGCTATGCGGTGAACCAGCTGAGTCAAGCGATGGTTCAACCAACCAAGATGTTTTCGAAGGTGGCAAAGCATGTATTAAGATACCTTAGAGACACATCTCAATATGGATTATGGTATAGACGAATAGAGGGAGTGAAGCTATAGGGCTTCACTGATGCAGATTGGGCAGGGAGTCCATCAGATCGGAAGAGCACATCAGGAGGGTTTTTCAACCTTGGGTTAGCAGTAGTTTCTTGGTATGGTAGGAAACAAAGGTCAGTTGCACTCAACTCGGCAGAGGCTGAATACATGGCTGCAAGTCAGGTAGCATGTGAGGCCATCTGGATGCGGAAAATCCTAGTTTGTTTGTTTGATCAGAGGATGGATCCAACTGTGATCTATCGTGATAATCAGAGTTGTATCAAACTCTTTGAGAATCCAGTATTTCATGATAGGTACTAGCACATCAAAATTCGGTATCATCATCTCAGAGACTGTGTAGTGAGGAGGATCATGTTGCTGCAGTATATTTCAATAGAGGAGCAAGATGCTGACATTTTGACAAAGGAATTGTCAAAGTGTAAATTTGAGTTCCATGGAGACAGTATCGGGGTGGAAAATAATCCCTTTCTTGTTGAGAGGGAGTGTTGAAATGTGGCAACAAGAATATTCCAATTTTCATTTTTCCTTGAATTAAAATTGAATTTAGCCTCACTAGTTGCTTGGAAATAATTAATTAATTGATTATAGATTAATTAGTTGGAGAAATTCAAATTCTAAGTCTTTATGAAGTCATGCAACAATTATCCTTTAAATTAAGGAGATTATCCCTTAATTAAGGAGATAAGATTGAGTTATATTTAAGTTGTAATTAGTTAGCTCAGTTTACTGAGTTAAGTCCAGTTAAATTAGTTCCAAACTGTTTGAGGAACTAATTGTGAGTTATCAGTTAGTTCATGCATGCACGCACTCAACTAATGTACTCCAGATAACTGAAGATTCTCTCATCAGAAACTCATGCATGTCTGTTATGAGAAATAACCAGTTGAGCTAAATGTCAAGGACAGTGTACTATCAGTTGCAAGTGTTTTCCTATAAAGGAAACTCATGCATGCAGTCAAGGTAAGGTTCCTTGAGGATTGCACAGTTCTAATAGGGTGTGAGATCAGTGTGAGATATTAGTGTTCCACTTGGTTGAAAGTTTTCCACTTGGTAACAGGAAGATCACCCAGGAGAAATAGTGCAAGGAAATAGGAGCTTGGAGGGCAGAGAGGAAGGCTTGTGAGAAGCTTTGATTGCCTGTGAGCATCCAGGAGGATTGTACTAAGAGCTGGCTAGCTGTGAGAGCTAAGGCTTTGTATAATTATGATGTATTTCCACCTTGTATGATAATACATATAGTGGGGTTTTTAGTTGAGGCTTTCCCCTGAGTATTTTATGTGTTTCATTTGCATTGATTCTTCTTCTTTTGGTTATATGTGTTCAGCTCTGATTCAAATCGATCTTTAAGCTTCCGCAAATTGATAGTAGAAGTAGATTATAGTATTTTGCTTTGGTTATATTGAATTATCGGGTTAATCTATAGTCATACTTTCTACAGAGGTCTCAGAGCGAGATTTGTAGAGAATTTGCAGAATTTCTACATCCTTTGTCATTATGTTGATGGGATACTCATGTGTCGCCATGTATGTTTGCATTGAGATCCCTTTTATGCCATGTTGGTGGGATGCTCATTATCATCATGCATGAGTTTATGTCATACTGATAGGAGTCCTTTTTGACTGAGAGTTCCTGTAGCAGAACATCTCTTGGAGCCACTCCTGCATGAGGGCATTTTCCTTGTATGATAGCGATGTCACCTCTTATGTACATCATCACTATTGACAACACTTAATGCAACGGCCTACACCATCTTGACACTGGGGCCCAGAGATGTAGTCCCTCCTGGACGAACTCCGTTATCAACGTCTTGAGTTTTATGTTGCTGATGATTGTCATGTTCCTCTTATTTACAACATGTGGATGTATTCATTTATGTTCTTTTAAAAATGCAATTTAACACATCATGAAAGTAAAAGAGCTTGGAAGGGTCCTTTGTCACACCCGGACCCGGATCAAGTGGTATCGGAGTGGTCTTTGTGTGGATGTGAATTGCAAGCGTGAACAATGGAACGTGTAGGTGTTTACTCACTATCTGTCCACCTAAATACCTAGACCTTCTAGCCCTAGACCATTAATGCTTAGGTGCTACTGCACTATACCTTATCGGGACGACGGACGGCATGCCACAACTTACCCTTCCCTTTCAGTGCTTACTAGTATACCTATATCACTTCTTGAATGACTCGCTTAGTGGGGACAGCTATTCATTTCTTATCAGCAGGACCGGGGGGATCACACTACCTTACCCTTCCCTTCAGTGTTGACAACTACACCACAGAAGAACTAGACCTGCCCCATACCACTTCTTGAATGAATTGCTTAGTGGGGACAGCGATAGAGAGATCTTATCAGGACAGGATCAAACTACCCCCTTACTTTTGTGTAGTATTACCCCACACATATCACCCCGTGTACACCCTATACAACGCCTTATATTAGTCATACAATTTATAGAACACTGCCATGAATTAGTCTCCTGGGTACCACCGTATGAAACTCTACAGAAAGAGATAAAGGAAAAAGAGTGATTGCAGCTTCAGATGCGAGCCATGGAAGAGGCCCTGGAAGAACTAAATCACAACAAACATAATCTTCAAACAGAGAACGTTAAATTGAAGATGTGTCTACAAGAAGAGAAAGAGGAGAAACATAGTTTGCTACGACAGCTGCAAGCAAGGGACGAGGCCTTGGAAAAGCTGCAGCGTGACCCATGTGAGGTAAAAAGTAATTCTCTGAATTCATGTATGTGTCCTGATGATGATTTCACTATTTTTGAAAATCATACCATAGGAATTGGCTCCAAATTGTTGAGGAAAATGGGGTATGAAGGAAAAGGCTTGGGCATTAATGGCCAAGGCATTGTTAACCCCATCAAAGTAGAAGAATTACCCCGTCAGGAAGGACTTGGGTATATGAGAAAAGAAGTTGGGGAATGCACCGAGACATCAAGCGAACCACCAACAATAGATGATGAGAAGCCCTCATCAGTTCTTTCCAAATCGACAGAGGAGGTAAAAGATGTTGATTTCCTTTTAGTTTCATCTTCACATAGTATGATTTCTGTTGGAGATTTGGAGATCCCAATTACAGGGACAAACATGAGGCTCCTCACCAGGACGAACACAAGGAGGAAAAGAACTTGGTGTTAATAACCAAGGCATCGCTCAACCATTGGAGGTTGTGAAGAGACCTCAATTTGTAGGCTCGAGATACACAGAAGGAGAATGCTCGAAGGTGTCAGATTCTTCTGAGACATCGTCGAAATCGTCGAGGAAAAAGAATGATGGGAACACATCCCCACCATCCCATGGTAGTGCCCATGGTAGGGAAAGAGCTGAGGCAAGCTCTCATCGCCATACTTACACCAGAGACGACAAGGAAAAGTATAACCAATTTCGACATTCGAATGTTCATTTCGATTATAATCATGTTCTTAAAGATGAACGTAAATCATGGAATTGAAAAACATGTACCTTTTGTGGATTACATAACCATACATTTTCTAAGTGTTGGAAAAGAATAGCAGCACACAAAAGGATGAGGTGTGAAATACCCTCTCAACAGCAGGCAGAGAAACATGTTAAGTAGATCTGGAGGAAGAAGACATATTGCAGTCACTGCGACAGAAATGGCCATCAAAGGGCCACATGTTGGAGGCTCCATCCAGAGCAACGCCTTAAAGACAAAGTGTTGATGCATGAACCAGGTGAAACAATTGTTTGACAAGAAAAACCACCACTGGGAGATGAGCCATTCACAGTGATAAGTGAAAAATGGTTTCTAGATATGTTAGCTTGTCATGGTTGTGCTTTTGTAAATCATTTGTTTCATTTTTAAATGTAAAAGTGATGATGTGTTTTCCATCGCTTGTTCAGCAACAATGTTGTCTGGTCTTATTTTGAGTTGCATGATAAACTCTGAAAATGATGTTGTGTTTCCATCACTTGTCAAGGAAACAATAGTGTTTGGCCTTACTTTTGTGAATCATGTGTTGTAGTGATGATGATTTTTCCATCACTTGTTGAAGCAACAATGATATGTTGGCCTTGTTTTCATAGTTGGGGTATTGTGTCCATGTTGATGTAAACTTGACTGCCAAGTATGTGTTATAAACTCATGGCAAGTATGGGATGCTTGGGTCATTAGTTGGTCATGAAATTCAAGCATGTAATTTGTAAAAACAATGTACTATAGGTTGCAAAGGTTGCAAGTGTCGGCTCATCGCTTAAGGCTCCAAAGAACAAAGGTGAAGGAGATGGAAGCGAGGCCTTTCAAGATTCTTATGATGCAGACAAGGTACAAAGAAGTTGCAGGTTCTTTGTCATGCTTTTGGAGGACCAAAAGCTCCTCAGTGGGGAGGATTGATCCAGGTGGCTCTAGACACATGCAGAAGTCCAGGAGGACTCAGGAATGGTTAAAAATCAAAGTGTTTGGACTATGCTTGAACCATGTTCATGTTAAATATCTCGTCGTCATGTTTGCGGTGGTGTGAGCGGTTCATCAATCCGAGTTCGGATGAGGAAGATAGAGGCAATCAAAGTTTTGGTTGACTTTTGCTGACTAGGCAGGCTTAATGGAGACGCAATTTAGAATTTTTTCGGTGGACGAAATCCGGCCAACTCTGGTTGGATTCCGGGTGAAATTGTTGCCTTGTTAAAACTAATCCTTCGGTCCAAATTCCGAATTTTCAAAATGGCCCTATTGTTTTACAAAACAAAAATTAATTTAAAAAAAGGGGGTGGTTAAACCCCGCCACCCAAATCCTTATCACATTATCGTATGCCTTAAATATTAATGCGGGGTCGATAGGGATTGAACCCGCCCAGCCCATGTGGGCTGGTCCCCACCGGGCGGACCCATGAACGAACCAACAAACAATAAACCACCCAACACTTAAACCTTAAACGCGCCAACAAATTGGAGTTTAATTACATTTGCCGAGGGTATGGGGCAGGCCGCCCAATGCGGACTTGACCCCCCAAAAACATTCAAGTGGTTTTAAGAAAACTGTAATGTATTAAAACAAGAGGGGCGGGGATTGACCACCTGACCCCTCCTCAACTAATTTCACCTTCATACCAATCTGTCAAACCGATTCTTTGGGATATCCGCCTGAAAACTCATATAAACCATCATTTTCATCAGTGCGCTTAGGCATGGAGGAACCAGGAGCGGGCACAGAAATCGAGGTGAATTTTTAATTAATTTATTTGCAGGTGGAACCATGATTGAGCGAAATTTCCAGGAGGGTGAATTTTTTTGCAGTGTCCAAATTGGACAAACGTTATGTTGATTTTACACCTCTCAGCGACACGAACTCAATGGCATAGTCGGTTTCCTGATCTGAGCAGCCGATTTGCAGAGGACCCGGAGGAGGGAATCTTTGAGGAATCTAGGGGGAATCTAAAAGATTCCTTGAGCCCCTGATTTCCACTTTCTTAGAATTCGGAAATTTGACAGTCGATTTTGCACTATTTGATGCCACAAATTTGATGGTGCGTTCAAATTTTTCATTTGCTAATTTCATTTTTCAATCACTTTTCTAAGTGGAGTGCAGGTGTCAGCATTCATGTGTGAGTAGCCATTTCCATGAGATTCAACGCCATGAGATCGATGGTACGAACAACTTCAATAGTTTGACATCCTATTCTTCAGATGGCCCTAGGATGTGAGGTATATGCAATATATTCATGTACTTCTTTTCACTATGCATTGTGCTGCATAGATCCCTATTTGATTTTTGATGTGAGATCTTGTATCTTACTTGTTTTCATGATTCCTACTTGATGTGATGCGGAATCATTTGTGAGGGACTTGTTGTCATGATTTGTCAAGTTTTGTCTGAGATCCCTTTTTCGTTATGTTGATGAGATACTCATGTGTTGCCATGTATGTTTGCATTGAGATCCCTTTTATGCCATGTTGTCGAGATGCTCATTATCATCATGCATGAGTTTATGTCATACTAATAAGAGTCCTTTTTGACTGAGAGTTCTTGTAGCGGAACATCTCTTGGAGCCACTCCTGCGTGATGAAATTTTCCTTGTATGATAGTGACGTCCTTCTTATGTACATCATCACTATTGATAGCACTTAGTGCAACTACCTACACCATCTTGACAATGGGACCTGGAGACGTAGTCCTTCCTGGACGAACTCCGTTATCAACGTCTGGAGTTTTATGTTGCTAATGATTGTCATGTTCCTCTTCTTTACAGCATGCAGATGTGTTCATTTATGTTCTTTTAAAAATGAAATTTAACACATCATGAAAGTAAAAGCTTGGAAGGGTCCTTTGTCACACTCGGACCTGGATCATTTCTCCTACAAATTTGCCAATGAAAGAATCTATATATTCTAAGTTGAATTCCATGGGTGCAAAAGAAATTTTTGTTTTGTGTGTTGCACACACATTTGCTTTGCACACCTGTTCTCCTGCGTAGGAGCCGTGAGATGGGGATTTATATATCATTTAATAGATATCTTCACATCCCATCGCAAGATTTCATGTAAGCATTGTAACACCCTCCTCCCACATCTACCCAAGTAATCAGCCAATCGGGGTAAACATGCGATGAGATGCCACTATGATATGATTCGGCCTCCTAAGCATAGAGACCTTAAACATCAACATTAGGATCCTGAGGAACCATCCCAACCTTTCTTCCAACTAGCCCCTAGACCCCACTGATATTTTGGACCACTTAACCCTTGGACGGTCCCATGCTATAGGCCTCCCAGCATCTAAAAGGCCCTGGACGCTCTCATGACAAGGCATGCCAGTGTCCAAGCACTATTTTTCTTAGTGTTATGCCAACGTCCCTGGGATTTGTCAGGCCCAGACCCTAGAATTGAATGACACCTTCAGAACAACAAGATAACAGGGAAATGACAATACAAATAAAATTACTTGAACAAGACCTTGATTGGACCCCAACTAGCCATGACAGAAATTTTGTTAAACATATCACGAATATGTAATATATAGGAGTAAATAAAATATCTAAGCATAGGGGTCTCATACTTAGCTGAGAATCGCTAAGAAGCATTGATGCCTCAACACATTAACTACCATTATCCATTAGGTCATAGACACATTGTTCATTCATTTACAAGTAGAAACATGATGAGAGACATACATAGCTACTGTCATAAAACATATACATAACCAACATGATAGCAACATAAATACCAAGGAAATCACAACCATATAATTCACACATAAACCAATATAACACTCATATAAATACAAGGAGAAATAACCTCATATTGATGATGCAAAATCCAAACTCGAGATGGGATTTCTACATTCCACTCGACCATAGAATGGCTGAGCCAAATCTCTCTTCAACCATTCACCCCATTCCATATTCCAAGAATGAATGTGGGATCTCATAGAACACATCAATCCAAAACCATCAAGGGCTTCCAGAGGCCATCCACCTCAACACATCAAACAATAATTCCACCTCACAGTCGAACATCACAAAACCATCATCAGATTGGTCTCTATCCAAGCCTTCTAGGGCTCTAGAGTGTTTTTCCAACCAAGGCTTCCAGGACTAGTAACTCAACCCACAACTTATGCCAGGCTTCCAAATCATTTTTCCAACCGGGGCTTCCAAGACTAGTAACTCAATTGACCAAGGGCTTCCAGAGTGTTTGTCCAACCAAGGCTTCCAAGACTAGTAACTCAACCCAAGCTGTTACAGGGCTTCCAAAGCGTTTGTCCAGCCAGGGCTTCTAGGCATAGTGACTCAACGCAAGCTAAGGAAACATGAGAACCAACCAAAAAAAAACAAGGAAATAAATCCACAATCAGCATGGCTATCCAGGAAATGGCAAGGCTAGGAATATCCACTATCAATCCCTTCCATCCTCCATGCTAATGATAGATCATGACCAATAAACCACATGCATATGCCATGCATGCCAAAACTAGTGAGGAAAACATACATGCAACTTGGTACCTACAAGCCAAATCCGTTGTAGTTGCTGATCCTGATGTCCTCTTGTGCTTTTTTTCTCTTCCTTTGCCTTCTTGCTCCAAAACTCCAAGTATGCCACACTCTCCAAGAGTGCTCCAAGAAAACTCCAAGTATCCAAGAGTATGAGAGAGAGAGAATAATGAGAGAGCTCCAAAACTGAACTAAAAAAAGTTTGTGTACTGATCCTCAGAAGCCTTTTTATGAATGAGGCCTCTATTTTCTTCATTTTCCATTATTTGCCTTTATTTTTCTCCTCACATGCAACCTGTGACCTTTCACCTCCCTTTTCTCCTAATTTCCATTATTTTCATAAATAAATATGCCAAAAAATCTAATTTTCCTTTCCAAATCCTTAGCCATTGCCTTTTTCAATTTTCTTAGCCATTCATAACCAAATGAACACCCACACTAAGATGTCTTGCCCAACATTAAGCTTGGAATAAGTGTCCCATCAACTATGGTTATTATTTTTCCTTTATTAACTTTTATTACATGAAATTTTCACTAGGTTTGTTACACAACCCTCCCCCTTGGGGAACACCATCCTCGGTGTTCAACAACACCTATAGCCACAAAATTGTTGTAAGAAAAACATATTGTTGATGGACCTTTATAACTTAGCTCATTATGGTATTTAAAATGATCAACCTGGTGAGAAGCAAACCAACATGAAAACATAACAAACATAACATCATAATGACATGACACCCATACCGCTTATTGAAACTTTATAACATAGCTCACGGCGGCATTTACATCCATATACATATGTACATATACCAAACATCACCAAAACATTTACCAAAAACATACACCAAAGACATATACCAAAAAATCTTCTCAACCAGTGAATAAGGAAGGATACATAGCCCGCATTTGATCCACCATCTCCCATGTAGCTTCATTAGGCCCAAAATGCTTCTATTTCACTTTAACCTACTCGATTTCTTGCTTCCAGAGCATAACACCTTTTCTGCAATATACACTGAGGCTCCGGCTAGAATTATCAATCTAGCTCCACTTGCAATACAAACCAATCAATCACATTATCAACATCTTTAACATACTGCTTCAACAATTATATATGGAAAACATCATTGAATTTCATTATCGAAGGTAGTGCAAATCGATAGGCTACTAGCCCAATCCTCCCAATAATACTTAAGAGTCCACAAAACCGGGGTGCTAGCTTGGAACATGATCCAATACATAAGGATATCTTCTTCGGTTTGATGCACAAGTACACCTATTCCCCAATCTAGAACTCCTTGAACAACTTGTTCTGATCCGCATAGCTCTTCTGCCTATCTTGTGTTGCCTTTAGATTTTTCTTGATTACCTGCATTTCTTATTCCATGTTCACCAACACGTTTGGTCCAATCAACACCCTGTTAACTGGATCACTCCAACTGATAGGAGTATTGAAACACCTCCCATACAATGCCTCAAATTGACTCATCCTCAAATATTCTTGATACTCATTGTTGTAAGAGAACTCTACCAGTGGAAGATACTTTTCCCACTTACATTGTTGATGCATCACATACATCCTCAACATGTCCTTCGATAACCTATTGACCCTCTCATTACGGGAATTTTGAGGTCTAAAATGGGCCTCCTAATACAAATGTACAACCAAAATAAAATTTATAAGAACCAATAAGATTCAAGATGATGATGTCAACCATGGGGGTGATTCACCACTTTTGGAGTAAAAAAGCAAAAAGATTAAAAAATAATAAAATAATAAAAATACTTTTTCAACTCATATTTTCAACTTATCTCCTTATGATTTTACTCACATTTCAAGCAGGAGTACTCATTGGATGCAAAATTTAGTTCTTCATCCAAGGAGTTCCCATGTTGCATACTTTCGATGGACCCTGCTACACGAAAAATGAGAAATACATGAAAACATGTGATTGCAATCATGTTTTTCATTTCTTTCTCATTTTTCATGTAGCAGGGTCCATAAAAAATATGCAACATGGGTACTCCTTGGATGAGGAATCAAAATTTTCATCCAACGAGTGTTTCCACTCGAAATTTGAGTAAACCCATAAGGATATAAGTTGAAGATACGAGTTGATTTTTTCTTTTCTTTTCTTTTTTCCCTCTAAAATTTAATGATGTGATCTAATATTATTTTATTATTTCCACTATTATTTAATAATTTCCTTAGGAGGCCCATTTTATACCTCAAAACTCCCCTAATGTTGTGTATCGGACCATCTGTTTGCGGATGATAAGCTGTACTAAAGGCCAAATATGTGCCCAAGCCTAAAAACAACTCCTTCCAAAACATGGAAGTGAACTTTGCATCCCTGTCTGACACAATCTTCTTCGGAACACCACAGTTTGACCATATCTTTGATGAATACATATGCTATATCGCTAGCTGAGAATGTAGACTTCATTGGAATGAAGTGTGCAACCTTTGTCAACCTATCCACAATAACCATGATGTAATCATGTTATCTGACTATCCTCGGCAAACCTGTGATGAAATCCATGGAAATGAATTCCCATTTCCATTCTAGAATCCTAATCGTCTGTAAACCTGGGTGACCTTAATATGGCTTCGCATGAAACTCTCTCAAGATCACCTTCTTGAGCTCACTTTTATTTGGAACATATATCCTATCTCTGAATCTAACCAATCCATCTGTTGTAAGGCCATAGTCCACATCCTGTGCACTTGCACCTGTGCCTGTACCACTGCCTGTACTACTACATGTACATGTACCTACACTACTACCTGTACGACCACATGTACCTGTGCTCTGCTGCAACCTATGCATAATCTCCATATACCCGACATCCTCTTGACTTGCCTACAAGATCCTATCCTATAATTATGTCCTATAGGGGCTCATAGCTGCTAAGTGATTTACCTGTATCTTCCTGCTAAGAGCGTCTGCCACCCTATTCTCTTTACCTTTGATATATTTGTTCTCGAAATCGAAATTTCTAATCGTGGCCAACCACCGAGCCTGCTTACCATTCAGGTTCAGTTGGTCAAATAGATACCGTAACCCACTGTGATCACTCATCAACACAAATCTCCAGCCCAGAAGGTAGTGTCTCCACATCTTCAATGCATGTATGATCACTGCCAACCCAAGATCATGTTTGGGGCAGTTCTACTCGTGTTCATTCAATTTTCACGACACATAGCATACCACCTGTCCATCCTGCATAAGGACTCCACCAAGTCCTTTCTTGCAAGCATCTGTGCATACCACAAACATTTTTTCAGGATCTGCAATCTTTAACAAGGGTGCATGTGTCAACAACTTCTTAAGCTGCTCAAAGCTAGCCTCACACTCCTCTGTCCATTCGAACTTCTTACTTTCTTTTGCAATGATGTAGTAGAGTAAGCGATATGTGATCAGTTCTTGGTGAACTTCCTGTAATAACCTGCCAACCCCATGAAATACCTCACCTCATCTATATTCCTGGGAGCTACCCACTCCATGATGGCTCTTATCTTTTCTAGATCTACTGTAATTCCCTCCTTGGAGACAACATCTCCCAAGTAATGTACCTCAATCTGAAATAAACTACACTTGTTGAGCTTAATATACAACTGATGCTCTCTCAACAACTTCAACATTGTTGTTAAATGCTCGACATGTCCTTCCTCATTTTTAGAATATACCAATATGTCATCAATGAACACAATAACAAAATTATCCATGTATGGATGCAACACACTATTCATCAAGCACATAAAGGTAGTTGGAGCATTAGTCAAACAAAATGGAACTACAACAAACTCATAATGCCCATACCTGGCCCAGAAAGTTATCATGTAAATGTTATCCTCTTTGATGTATACCTGTTGATATCCAGATATCAAATCAATCTTCAAGAACATTGTTTCTCCCTTCAACTGATCGAACAAGTCATCAATCCTCGGCAACGGATACCTGTTCTTGATGTGCCCCATGGTGATACACTTGGCCTAATGTATCCCTTGTCCAACATTTCCTTCAACTACAACTTCAACTCTACCAACTTAGGTGTGCTCATCCTGTAATGTGTCTTTGATGTTGGAGCTGCCCCTGGCACCAACTCAATAGAAAATTCTACCTCCCTGTGAGGTGGAAACTCTGAAATGTCCTCGGGAAATACATCCTGGAACTGTTGTAGAACTGGGTACCTGCTCAAATCATTTGCATCCTCAACTTCCTTACCTTTTTTGCTAGAAATCTACACTACAAATAACATAAACCCTTTCCTGCGACTGTGCTTTGCCTGCATAGCTATTACCATCCTAACTAATGTGGCTTTTTTCTTTCCCTGTAAGACTCTTAGTTCTCCATTTTCATCCAAGCACTCAATGGCCTTGTCATAACATTCCACCTTGGTTCTATGAAGGTACAACCAATGCATGCCCAACAACACATTGTATGATCCCAACGGTAATACATTCAAATGTGCTATGGTAGGCATACCATTTAAATCAAATGCACAAGCTCTTACCCAATGGTGAACTCGCTTCTTTGTACCTATAGCCAACTGCACTAACCAAGGTTTTGCATGCAATTCCTTACTCAAACCACACTTATCCACCAATTCAGGACTAACATAGATATAATTAGATCCAGGGTCAATCAAAATAGAAATAACTTGATCACAAAGCTTACCATCCATCTCAATGATAGATTCCTGATGGTCTGCCTGTTTGTTATCCAATGCTGCATAAATACAAGGAATGCTCTGACCAACATCCCCAACATTTTGTGCCTCCTGTGCACTATATATCTAAGGCCTACCACCTTGATTCTGCGGAAAATCTCTCCTGCGATGACCTTTTCCACAAGTCCAACACTCTATAGGATTCTAGCCTGCATCCTTATTATGTTCTTCCAATCGAAATCCTTGTCTTTTGTTAGATGCATTGAACTTCTTTGATGGACCTACATTCTCTTTATTACCTATTCCTTGAGGTCTTACTCGCTTCTTGTCCCATTTTCCTTTGATCTTTCAATTTCCTTTCCAGTTTGGTTTAGTCTCGGATCTGCGCTTCGATTGTTCATATCAATGCTTTATCTTTCGGATGGCCTGCTCCAATGATCTAGGCTCATCAAACTCAATTTTGTCTTTGAATGCCATCGGTAACCCACTAGTGAATCTTTGAATCTTGGCCTTCTCCTCCTTGAGGTAAGGCACATACTGCAATAGCTCCAAGAACTTTCTAGTGTACTCATCATCAATCATAGATCCCATATTTAGCTGATAGAATTATTTTTCAATGTCATCAAAGTATCTCTCTAATAGATACTTCTTCTTGAATAGCTGCTCAAACTCAGTCCAAGTCAATTCTTCCTCATGTATACCTCTAGCATTCTTCACATCTTCCCACCAAATGTCTACTTTACTTTTGAGGCTGAATGTAGCTACTCTGACTTTCATGTTCTCTTAATAGTCATGCAACCTAATGAACTTCCTCATACCAAGAAACCATGCCTCTACATCCCACGATTTATTCACCTCTCCATCAAATGTAGGTGGCTTTTATTTCTTAAACTCATCCGAAAAATACCTCTTATCACTCCTCTTGTAAGGATGATAACAATATCAATAATCATGCATGTTAGAACTAGAACTAGAATAATACTTGTGTCTATCCCCTCTCCTATCCAGAGTGTCCAACAATCTGTTATCTTTGACCGTGTCATCTCTATTTTACCTATGACCACCATGAGACCTACTACCATATGCCCCATTAGTTCTGTCCTCCTGCTCATGGTTGATCCACAATGGTCCCTGCCATTGCAAATCTGACCAACTCTAAAATATCATTGCATTTACCTCTTCTAGCTTCTCCCATGCCCTGTATGATTCTGTCATTATCTGCCTTACAAATCCTTATTTCTTCCTTTAAGCTTCTCAATGTATCTGTTGAATTGGAAGAATTCCCAACACCATACTACTCATCTAATCCATAGGGAGAGTCTTTGTAGTCTACCATCTTGCAAGCCATTTGATATTTCTTCCTGCAAGGTATATCATGTTAGCTAAACCAAATCACAATAAAACAACGTACCTTAGTATAGTTCAGGGAGGATACCTCGTTTGCAAGATCAACACATCATGATGATACATGTATAACACAATCATGACAACATATAGAAACATAACACATAATAATATAACCATGCAACTGTCATTCTAGCTAAAGTCCAGTCACCGATGCATGACCATGTCAACCACACATACTATGACCTCATGCATGACGACATCAATCGTACCAATGTACGTGGACAATGCACAACCATAAATGTAGACGATACACCAACATACATGCGGACAACACACAAGCATAACCATGGTCCACACACACGCATAAACACATATAATCAAGCATAAACGAACAATACTTGTAACAATAGGTAACAACATGTAACCAAGCATACAAGCACAATACATGTAAGTGACATATAACATGTAACCAGTCATACACTCATAACGATGCATTCTACAACAACACCATCAACTTCCACATGGCGACATCACTACAACCATGATCAACACCATGCAAATGCAACAAGAACATGGAATACAAGCATAAGAGGAACACATGCAACTGACATGAATGCATGAAAAAAACACCCAGTCCATCTAGTTTCAGGGGTGGACCATGCTCTAATACCACTCTGTAACACCCTCCTTCCACATCTAACCAAGTAACCGGCCAACCAGGGTAAACATGCGACGATAGGCCACTATGATATGATTCAACCTCCTAAGTTACATTAAGGATGTGGAACCGATGGAAACACACCATAGAGACCTTCAACATTAGCATTAGGACCCTTAGGAACCATCCCAACCTTTCTGCCAACCATCCCCTGGGTCCCACTGAGATTTTGGACCACTTGACCCCCGAACACTCCCATGCTATAGGCCTGCCAGCATCCAAGAGGCTCTAGACACTCTCATGACAAGGCATGCCAATGTCCAAGGACTATTTTTCTCAGTGATGTGCCAGCGTCCCCGGGATTTGAGCCACTTTTTCAAGCCCAGAGTCTAAGTCACTGCCTAGAATTGAATGACACCTTCATAATAGTAAGATAACAGGGAAATGATATTACACATACAATTACTTGAACAAGACCTTGACTGGACCGATACTAGCCATGACAAACATTTCGTCAAACATATCATGAAAATGTAATATACAAGAGTAAATAATAGACCTAAGAATAGGGGTCTCATACTTAGCTGAGAATCACTAAGAATCATTGATGCCTCAACACATTAACTGCCATTTCATCCATTAGTTCATAGATACATTTTTCATTCATTTACAAGTAGAAACATGATGAGAGCCATACATAGCTATTGTCATAAAACATATACATAACCAACATGATAGCAACATAAATACCAACATTAGAGGAAATTTCAACCTGAAAGTGGCCTCCTAAGGAAAAATAATAAAATAATAGTTAAAGTAATAAAATAAGAGCTATAAATTTTGGAGGGAAAAGAATTTCTAATTGTATTTTTGGCTTATATCCTTATAGGTTTACTCAAAATTCAAGTGTATACACTTGTTGGATGAATGATTAAATTCCACATCCAACAAGTACCCATTATGCATACTTTTGAGAAGACCCACATTGATAAAAATTGAAGATACACTAAAAAATGTATTGAACACACATTTTTAATGTATCTTCGATTTTTATCAATGTGGGTCTTCTCAAAATTATGCATAATGGGTACTTGATGGATGTGGAATTTAATTTCACATCCAATGAGCGTCTACACTTGAAATTTGAGTAAACTTATAAGGAGATAAGCCAAAAATACAATAAAAAAGTAGTTTTTTCTTCTTTTCCCTCAAAAATATTTACATGTACCTCTTTTTAAATTTAAAAGATTTTGATTGCCTTACATATTATGACATGAAAATTTTATGGGTACTTTTAGCCTGAAATTTCCTCTAATGGAAAATCAGAACCATATAATCCACACATAAACCAGTATAATACTCATAGAAATACAAGGAGAAATAACCTCATATTAATGATGCAAAATCCAAACCCGGGATGGGACTTCCACATTCTACCCGACCATAGAATGGTTGAGCCAAATCTCTCTTAAACCATTCACCCCTACATCATATTCCAAGCATGAATGTGGGATCTCCTAGAACACATCAATCCAAAACCATCCAGGCTTCCATAGGCCATACACCTCAACCCATAAAATAGTTATTCCACCTCACGGTTGGACATCACAAAACCATCATCAGATTGGTCTCTATCCAAGCCTTCCAGGGCTCTAAAGCATTTTTCCAACCAAGGCTTCCAAGACTAATAACTCAACCCACATCTTATTCCGAGCTTCTATAGTGTTTTTCCGACCAGGGCTTCTAGGACTAGTAACTCAACCCACCAAGGGCTTCCACAGTGTTTTTCCAACCAAGGCTTCTAGGGCTAGTAACTCAACCCAAGCTGTTACAGGGCTTCCAAGGCGTTTTTCCAACCAGGGCTTCCAGGACTAGTAACTCAAGCCAAGCTAAGGAAACATGAGAACCAACCAAAAAAAAACAAGGAAATAAATCCACAATCACAATGGCTATCTAGGAAATGGCAAGGCTAGGAAAATCCACTGTCAATCCTAGCCATCCTCCATGCCAATGATAGATCATGACCAATAAACCGCATGCATATGCCATGCATGCCACAAATAGTGAGGAAAACATACATAAACTCGGTACCTGAAAGAAAAATCCATTGTAGATGTTGATCCCGATGTCCTCTTGTGCTTTCCTGCTCTTCCTTTGCCTTCTTGCTCCAAAACTCAAAGTATGCCACACTCTCCAAGAGTAATCCAAGAAAACTCTAAGTATCCAAGAGTAAGAGCGAGAGAGAATAATGGGAGAGCTCCAAAACTGAACTGACAAAAGTCTATGTAGTAATCATCATAAGCCATTTTATGAATGAGGCCTCTATTTTTGTCATTTTCCATTATTTTCCTTCATTTTCCTCCTCACATGCAACATGTGACCTTTCACCTCCATTTTCTCCTAATTTCCATTATTTTCATAAATAGATGAGCCAAAAATGTCATTTTTCCTTTCCAAAGCCTTATCCACTGCCTTTGCCAATTTCCTTAGCCATTAATAACCAAATGAACACCGACACTAGGATGTGTTGCCCAACATTCAGCTTGGAATAAGTGCCCCATCAATCGTGGTTATTATTTTTCCTTTATTAACTTTTATTACATGGAATTTTCACCACGACTATTACAAGCACTTATGTCTTAACAATAAGATAGCGGGGTATAGTTAACAGGAAGTGAGAGATAGGAAACTCTTATGATAAATGAAAAATTTGACGTCACATTGCAGGAGTTCTATATTTTGTTCCTCAGACATACAAGATTACACTCATCACTGTAGCTAAACATTGTGTGGAGTTGAAGCCTATACAGAACGAAGACTTGTGTGGAACAAAGATGTGTGGAACTAAAGTATGTGTAGATTATAGAGATAAAAGGGCAAGTTCTAATGTTTTGCACAAGGTGAGACCAAAAGAAAATATTGAATCAATCTTAAAAGAAAAGTGGCATAGAAATCTAGACTTGGGTGTCATGATTTCCTTAGTCATAGAATTCCTTTTTGTGTTACGTACAAATAAATGAATATGACCTTAACCTGGTAAATTGGAGAGTTAAAACGCTTGTAAAAGTGGTAAATAAAAGTGATGAATTTGGGAATTAGAGGATGGTTTATGAATTATCGATTAGTAGCCTTGGTACCTGGTAATTTCAATACTGAAAGGAAAACCAAGGGTTTTAACACTTAAAAAAATATTACCATGTCTAATGAGTATAAGACATATGTTAATGATGCAATTATGAAAAAAAAAGTTAATAATTTCATATATTAGTTTCAATTTGTTGTCATTCATGCATTTCAAATTTATTTCTAATTGTAAATAAATAAAAAGTAAACTGGTACTAATAGACAAATGCATAGCTCGTTCTTTAAAAAATTGTAAATTTAATTTTCTCTACTTCACTTTTTAGACATTTTTCTTAGCTTTAATACAATTTAAATTTATCTCACCTTAAAATTGAATAAATAAAAAAAATATTAAAACAAACAAAAAATATGATAATTATTACTTGAAATTACCTTAAAATGGACGATTAGATAATGGAATATGAGGGTTAGTCAATGCGAAATCTTGCATGAGGCCCACATGCCCTCCCTCCTTAGCCCCAAATGAAGGACTTGGACAAAAGCCCCTTGCCACTAACCAATGTGGTTAATTTCTCATTTTTTCATTTGAGTTTCGTAGTTCACTCTGCACAGAGAAAATGAAACACAAGGTTGGTTGTGGCTTCACATGCTCTTTTTTTTGTAGGTCTTCGTCAGAAAAACACTTGGATAATGGGCTTTTGTCTCCTATAGTGATTTCTTTAAAAAACCCTGCTAACAAAGAATCCACATAGTGTATTCAACCTCCTGAAATTGAATGATACATTACTGAGCCTTTGGTGAATCTTTGTATTTGCTTCTGATTTGGTTAAAGGGTAAGTTGGTGCCTTCCACTAGTGATAGTCAATAAATCACTTGGCTTGACCACTTGACTCATACAATGAATGCAGTTCAGGGGTGATCAGTTGGAGAAAATGTGCAGTGTACCTAGCCTAAAAATGGTCTTTCCAACCATTTTTAGATACACATATTACTATAATTATTTGTGCATATTTCGATTACAACCTATGACATGCTTTGTTGTGTCTTTGACTGATGCATGGCCATGTATATTTATGAACCAATAGCATCAATGGATATAGAACTATCCGGAATCAGTAATAGTGAGCATTTATAGCGAGCAAACACATTTCTTTTTGCATATGCAATACATCCACCCATGCCTTACTCCTGTCTTAGACCTTGGAATATTGTAGAAAGACTTATGAATTTAGCTAAAGTTTGTGCGGAACAAAGGCATGTGCGGGAGTACACAAATATAAGGGTAAGTTCCACTGCTCCACACAAGGTGAGCCCAAAAGGATATCTTTAATTTATAATGATGTTGGGGAAGCAACTCAGATATTTAGACTTGAATATAATGATTTCTCTAGTCATAGAATTTCTTTTTCCATTACATGCAGAGAAATAAATTTATTTCAATGCATTGAAGAGAAATATAAACCCAAAAGTAGCTACAATTGTTGTAAATTATAAATAATAAAGGTGTCGTAAACAAATCAACAACAACTCATAAATGATTATTTATCTTTTTTGTAAGTAATAATATAATGCAATTATGGCAAAAAAAGGTATTGGTTTCATACAATAGGGATCCATATTGGATAATTATATTTTTCTTCATCGATCTCGATGCATTAGGGGTAGAAAAGGTAGAGGAATTAGTTTACAGGACCGTTTTTACTAACGAGACCTAGTTTGGAAAAACAAGGTCTGAAACCTTCTGGGAGCATTTTGAGGCATCAAAAGATGTTTTTAGGGGTAAAACTTTTCTGCTCTAGTGCCACACATTTTTATGCTATTCTACACATAGATACCTTTCCAACTACGCAATAAGCACATCAATCAGAGTTCGTACGGAGAGTTATGTCACTCAAAAGTTGACCTTCCTGTTTTCACACCCATAATTCAAGAGGATGTCGTGTAAACCCCCATTATTCATGGAAAAGAGGCTATCCATTTAATTATGATGTAAAAGACTGTAGAAGAGTTTATAATATAATTCTGGTTAAGAGTTGAGGTAGTCAAACCTAACCACTAGTAGGCTACTGGGTTGTGTTATAACTTAGCCACTAGAAGGAAAAGGGATTTCATTCTTTTGAGTTCATTTGTTCCATATTTGAGAAAAAATAACCAAGAGGGATAGGAGGTAGAGCACACTGAGAGGATTTGTGCACTGTAGTAGGCCACAGGCCACAGGCCATACTTCTTTGTACTCGCAGCCATATTTCCAGACAGAGAAAGAGAGTGGAGTGGCCTCACCTTCTAGCTAGTTTTTTCTCCCGAAAGGGTTTCCTAGAGAAAATCTTATGTCTAATGTGTGTGTGAGATTTTATTTTTCCATTCTCTATTTTATGCATAACTTTCATTTGCATACATGCACTATTTACAGTAAAATATACAGATCTAGAAATCTGAGAAAACTGTATTACTGTAAAATTTCAGATTTTAAATATAAAGTTATCATATATGTTGTAATGAATTGCCCAGTGGAATATACAAGGCACTTTTCAAATAATGTTGGTATAAGAGCATGTTTCTTTGTGTATTTTGTGTATATTTGCAGGGCATCTAGATTGGTGGGGCCAAAAATCGTAAAACCCTAATCATGGCCAATGAATCTGTGAATGACCCTTGTGATCCTACAGAGGTGAGATTTTCATGGCTGGAACAACAAGTCGCAAATATAAGTTGCAATGTAAACCTCCTCACAGTGGCCCTAAGTAATAATCTTGTGATATTTGGAAAAGATGGGGGTTCAAATGCAAAGGAAAAATCAGAAGGGGGATCAGGAGATCGGGAAGAAACGAAGAACCAACTGAAGAAAGAACCTAGAAAATATCAACCGAGTTCAAGTGTCATGAATCAATCACAATCCCTATTTAAAATGGAAGAAAAAGTCAATATCAAGTTATACCATGCTGAGAGCGATGCTCTAAAGCTAAATCACTTATTGCAGCAACTAAAAGTTTATTTCGGTGTCCATCAAATTGAGGAAGGACAAAATATTATATTTGCATGGATGAAATTAGAGGGCCATGCACTGACTTGGTGGTAGAGCCACATGGAGACCTTGAGGTTAGAGGGAGAGTCTCCAGTGATTAAGTGGGAGGACTTCAAAACCCTCATTAAGTCACAATTTTACCCTATTAGGTACGTAGATGACCAGTGGATCCGGTGGCACTACTTTAGGAAAAAGTTAGTCCAAAGTGTGCAGGAGTACACTAAAGAGTTTAGAAACATGGCCATAATGTTGGGTATGATCTCCCCAAAAAACCCAGTTGTACTCCTTAAGTATTTGGGGGGTCTACACCGCCATGTGTGGGAGCAAGTGATGTTGTTCAAGCCCAAATTAGTCAAAAAGGCATTAGAGAAATTTTGAGGTCGAAAATGGGCCTCCTAAGGAATATTATAAAATAATAGTGGAAATAATAAAATAAGATTACATTACATCATCAAATTTTAGAGGGAAAAAGGAAAAAACTACTTTTTTCAACTAGTATTTTCACCTTATCTCCCTACAATTTTGTTCAAATTTCAAGCGAGAGAACTTGTTGGATGAAAAATTAAATTCCTCATCAATGGAGTACCCATGTTGCATACTTTCGATGGACCTTGCTACACAAAAAAAGAGAGATGCATGAAAAAACGTGTTTGCAATCACGTTTTTCATGTATTTCTCATTTTTCGTGTAGTAGGGTCCATCAAAAGTATGCGACATTGGTACTCTTTGGATGAGGAATTAAATGTTGTATCCAAAAAGTGCTTCTACTCAAAATTTGAGCAAAATCGTAGGGATATAAGTTTAAAATACGAGTTGAAAAAAGTAGTTTTTTTTTCAAATCTTTTTACTTTTTTACTCTAAAAATGGTGAATCATCCCCCATGGTTGACATCATCATCTTGAATCCTATTGGTTCTTATAGATTTGATTTTGGTTGTACATTTTTGTTTTGAGGGCCATTTTAGACCTCAAAACTTCTCTAATGCTTGTGTATAAGCACAATACTTGGAGAACATAGGCCTAAAGAGAGCACAATCAAGTGGATCGAAGCAGAAGAAGAAAAAAGATTCTTCTAAAGAGGGGAAGAAGAAGCAAAAAGGGGGAAAAGATAAAAATATGATAACCACAACACATCAGTGTAAAGATCCCAACAATTGTTTCAACCACTGCAACATCAACGACCATATAGAGGAGAATTGTCAGAAGTTGCATACAAAGCTAACCCCAAAGAACAAAAAGAAAGATAATAGGAAGAAGAATTCCACGGCCACTAATTCAAGCAACAAATTTTAAAGAAGCTTGGATGAGTATGAAAATATCATTTTTACATTAGTGCAGAAGGAGGTGCATCTGAGTAGCCTTTAATAATAGGAAGAGAAAGAAATGACCAAACTCTTTCATATAAAGATACAGGGCAAGAAAAAAAAGATGCATTCCCTCTTTGACTCAAGATCACAGGAAAATCTCATTACAATAAAGCTGGTCAAGTAGTTGGGGCTGGAATTTCATGATCATCCAACCCATATCCATTGGGATGGGTAAATAAGGATGTAGAGCTAAAGGTAACAAAAGAGTGCAAAAATATATTTGTTATTAGTGCTAATTTTATTCATGAAGTAGAACTAGATGTGGTCCCCCTTAATGTATTTGGAGTTGTGTTTGGGAGTCCTTACATGTACATGCAATATGTAATATTCATATAGAGAGCCAACCAATGCCAGCTCGTCAAGGATGGAAAATTGTTCATCATCAACACACACAAAGGCAAGTCAAAAATCTCACTGTTAAGTTCCAACCAAGCCAAGAAATTGATCAGTTCCAACACAAAGTATGTTTTATTGTTTTTAAGAGAGAGTCATTCTGTAGAGGAGTTAGTAAGAGGCAAGGAATCCCTGCATGGGTGTACCAATAAACATAAACAACAACTGGAGGATTTATTGGAAGCACACAAGGATGTGTTTCGAGAAAATAAATGGTTACCACCTAGGAGGGAAGTGGAGCACATGATCTAACTATTGTCAGACTCCCCCTGCCAAACATTGGGTTGTACATGTAGTTTGTTATATAAGCAAGTGAGGTGAAGAAACAATTACAATGACTACTAGAATAGGGTGTCACTAAACCAAGTACATCACCATGTGGGTCACCCATCATTACTTTTCCAAAGAAGGATGGGACTTGGTGTATGTGTATGGAATACAAGGCGTTGAACAAAATCATCCTCAATAACAAATACCCCCTGCTCAGAATAGATGATCTACTGGATCAATTGTAGCAACAAAAATATTTTACCAAGCTAGACTTAAAGTCTAGATATCACCAGGTTCAATTCAAAGAAGAAGATACTTGGAATACTACCTTCAAAACTAGACAAGGCTTGTATGAGTGGTTAGTCATGCCATTTGCCTATTTAATGCACCAACTACGTTTATGAGATTAATGAATGATGTACTACACCATTTTATAGATTCATTTATTATTGTCTATTTGGATGGTATATTGATAAATAGTGCTACTTGGGAGGATCACATCTCTCATTTGATGTAGGTGTTGGATACATTAAAGAATCACCGACTATTAGCAAATCTCAAAAGTGCGAGTTTGCACTATAGTGTTTGGTGTATCTGGGGTATGTGATAGGTGGAGGTGAGTTGAATATAGATCCTACCAAGATGGAGGCCATCATAAAATGGTTGGTTCCTACTAATTTTTCTGAGGTTAGGATTTTCATTGGAGCAACACAGTACCTAATTAAATTAATAGCCTCATTTTCAACGGTGACAACACCACTCCATGCAATAACAACAAGTGGAAAGAATTTTTAGTGGGGAAAGGGTTACTAGAGAAATTTCGAGGAGCTAAAGAAGAAAATCATTAAAGAAATAGTTCTAGCATTACCAAACGTGAAAAAATCCTTTTAAGTGGAGACATATGCAAAAAGGTATGTTATGGAAGCAATCTTGATGTAGGGAGGAAGGCCTATATGCTACTATTCTGAATTATTTCATGGGGAAATTCTTAACTACCCCACCTACGACAAGGAGCTCTATCCCCTGGTGAAAGCTTTGAAGAAGTTGAAGCACTGTCTGATGGTAAAGGAGACAATAATCCAGACATATCACCAATCATTACAATATTTGCAGGCCAAGTGTAAGTTACAACAAACTAGGCATTACAAGTGGATGGGGTTTTCACAACAATTTCATTTGGTGATCAAGTACAAGAAGGGAAACACAAACAAGTTGGTTGACATGCTTTCAAGGCAACCCACACCAAAGATCACAGCTTTGGGGACTCTTATGCATGTGAATCCATTCACCCAAGATGCAAACATAGAGGCATATTCAGAGGATGAGGACTTTAAGGAGGTGTATCAGCAGTTATAGAATTAGATTCATGTGCATGATGGCGACAACATCATTAACTACCATATCTAGTATGGGTTACTCTACAGACTTGATAAGATATTTTTTCTTAAAGGTGAGCGATTTCAACTATTTAAAGACACTCATACCTGCAAGGTCGCAGGGCACTTTGGTGTAGGGAAGACTATGGGCAACTTGCAGAGGTATGTGTATTGACCCAAGATGAAAGAACAAGTAGCTAGATTCATAAGAGGAGGCATGCTTTGTTATACAAGAAAGTTTAGCAATAGGAAATAGGGTCTATATCATCCCTTACATGTACCCACTCGTCCTTGGGAAAGTATTTCCATGGACTTTGTACGAGGTGATGAGCCCCAAAAATGTACAATTGCTTGGGCTCATTCAACCTCCTAATTTGGCTTAGTCCACCATTCTCATTTGTTTATTGCATGTTTTTGATTATTTTTATGTTAATAGAGTGAATTTGGTTAGTCATTATGCCAACAAGTCTAATGTGTGCTTTGTGTAGCCTTTTTGGTCAACTTGGAGACAAAATTGAAGGTCTTAATGAGCACTTGGCAGCCAAATTCGTGGGAGAACAAGCTAGAGGATTTGTAGGAAGGTGTCCCCCTCATTTATGGGCCCTTACCTCGAATTCTCCACCATCAGCTCGGAGTTCAAAGGCCACCAAATCAATGAGCACAAGGGCAGCCAAGCAAGTCAAGTAGGACTGTTGTTAACTACAAGTCTTGGGCAGCCAAGTCCCTAACTTTTAGGAGGACTGTTGGGTCCTCAAATTGTATAAATAAGAAGGCTTGGGGCCTCATTTTGGTTAGCTAGTGGGTAGTCATTTTGTAGCTAGTGGTTAGTCACTTGTCTCAATCAGTAGTTAGTCATTTTGTAATTCGATTTTTAGGCCATGGATTAGCTTTGCTTTCAGCTCATTCTCAAGCTCTCCTTGTGGACAGTTTTGATGTAACTCTTCGTTCTTGTTTAATAAAGATGAATCCAGCTTTGCACCAGCTCTAAATCTCTCTTGGGAGGCTGTAGCTCTTGGGGTTGGGCCCATCTCAAGCGCTCAGTACCTCCCTTGTTTATCTTTATGTGTTTGATGCGTTCTTAAAATAAAATCTGCTCTTTAGACTCACATCTTGCTTTATTATTTAGATTTCTTTTGATGGTTAAAGTAGCTGTTTATGTTAGCATATATTGATAGGATATTGACAAGGAAAAGCTCTACAAAAAGGCCATCAAGTACCTTGGATCTCACCTCTCCTTCAGTGGGATAATGAGCTGGGACCAATGTAACCTTGCTGCCAACAAAAACACTTTCTTTGCTTCACCATGCAATCATTAGTGTTTGAATCTCATTTGCAGAACTCGATATCAGTTTGGATGCATGTTTAGGTTTATAATCACTTAGTTTCATAATTGTTTCACATGGTTTCACTGCAAATAAACTTCTGTTCATTTCCTTTGCTGTTAGGTCAGATTAGAGTGAAGTAACTAGGTCATAGGTTTCATAACTAGATCTTTGTTTTCTTGCATGTCCTTGTTGGTTCAGTTGTAAACACTATGCAGGGCACCTTCATCACCTCCTCGTTCATCTAAGCCTCGTCCAGATCAGCTCCTCCATCACCAAGTCTGTTTCCTCATCTCCCATCTACTCTTTTGCCACGTAACCCTACCTTCTTGCTTTTCCATTGCCTACACCTTCGTTGATGCAAGTCAGCCTTCCACATCATCTCACCACTCCATCCATCAGGTCCTGGGTCACTTCAGACCCCCATCCTACCTCCATAACCATCCATGCATCTTCCATCAACCATCCATCCTCAAAAATCCAATTCGTAAACATCCTGTAGAAGAATTACATAACATCCTGTAGAAGACTTACAGAACTTCCTGTAGAAACCCCTGCAGACTTCCTGTAGAAGTTCATAAACACGGTTGCATGGCCTCCAGACTTTGTGAAACTCTCAGAAAGAATGCTAGGGATCCCTTAGACCCTCTCTGTACCATCCCAACCTTTCCCAAAGCATTTCATCCCTTGATCCATCCCTGCACAGTGGAAAACTAGTTAGAAGCACATGCATGATAATTCCAACAACTTAATCAAAAATACAAAAAGATGTTTTCTTCAGATAGTGACAACTTAGACACATGCATTTTACCTTCCTAGAAGTAATGGCATCTCTTCTCACAGTTTGCATTCTCATTTTTGCATCAGTAGGACTAGTTGGTAGAATTAGGGTTTGCTAGGGTTTGCATTTCTTTTTGGCTTTCAGTTTCTTTCCGCAAGTAGATTAGCTTCCTTTGAGTTAGCTTTCGTCCATCAGTTAAAAAGCTTCTTCTAAGAGCTCATAGAAGTTGGCTTGAGCCCCTAGCGGACTTGTGCCAGCTGACCAAGTGATAGCTGTGGCAAGAGCTAGTACTTGTGCATACAGCACCGTCGCTTCCAAGTTTGTTACGAACTACCGGGTTGATAAAATTAAAGAAGGGAGCTCCAGGAGTTGTAGCATTATTGCTACAATACTGGAGCCCACCATCTTTTTGGCGCCGTTGCCGGGGAAGCGACAGAGTATTGGTGATTGTTGCTATTCTTCTATTTTCTACTACAACCTTCTGCTAAGTAGTTTATTTCATTTCCATTATACAATTTCATTTATGCAAAAGTAGATTAGCATTTCTTGCTTTCATAGATTAGCATTTCAATTCCGCAATTTCATTTCTGCAAGCATAGATTAGCATTTCAATTTCGCAAGCGTAGCCTAGCATTTCATTCCTACAATTTCATTTTAGCAAAATAGATTAGTCCTTTCCTGCTTTCATTTCAATTCCGCATTTTCATTTTCGCAAGATAGTTAGTTGCAGTTCAATCTATTTCAGTTTTGCAAGTAGAAGTAGGAAAAAGCAAAAATCAAGCAAAAAGATTTCGTTTCATGCCTTGTAGGAGTAGAGATAAGTTAGAAAAATGATTGCAAAACACCCCCACTGCTTCACACAGCCTTCTCTCTTCTTCGATGGCTGTGATTGAAGAACCCCTGGGAAAACATCAAGACATATTTGAAGAACCTCTAGGGGAGAAGAAGAAGAAAACATTCCTCTGAAGCAAATGGCTACAAGCAGAAATGTTGGGAGCAGTCCCTTATCCAAAGATGAATTTGCAAATCAGATCGAAGATTTCAAGAGTGACATGAGGCAGTTTCTTGCCATGCAACTGGATGCCTTGCGGATCCAAAAGAAGCAAGAAGAAGCCAAGAGGGCTTTGGGCATTTTTTGTCCTAGGTGCCTTAAAAAGCATCCTAGGAACGAATGTCCAATGCACTCCCTATAAGTGTGTTTTGTATGTGAAGAATACCATCCTACAGATCAGTGCCCTTCCTTGCCCAGAATCAAAGCTGCATATCAAAGAGCCAAGGGAGCCACTGAATCACTCTATTATATGAACCAAAGGAGGCCACATGGACCTAGATCTTACCAGCAGGAACTGCAAGGGATACCCGAGACCTATTATGACCCTTATCAAGCCACTTTCATGCCTTCTTGGGATCCCCCTGCTCATCCTTCCTGGTCTACACCTCCTCCTTGGTCATATTCTCCTTGTTCCTTCACAGATCCATATTATGCCCAACCAGTTGCTCATTCATTTCACTCTTATGCTCAGCCACAGCCTCAGTGGAATGCACCTTATCAGGAGTGGAGGCCCCAGTACAACTCTCATCCCACTCATTTTCCTCCACCACCTGCTCATCCACAACCATCGCCTCCTCCTCCACCGAGGCAACCCCAAATGCCTACCCAACCACAATGCCATCCATCTCCATCTCAATCATACATCCCCACTCAGCTACCCGTACCATTTCCAAAGCCATGCAATGGAGTAGCTCAACCCAATTTCAAAGATGAGGCACAACATGTGCAAATGACTCCTTTTGAGCTCAATGATGTTCACCAAAGCTCAAGAAGAGTGTTGCAAAAGAGAGAATCCATTGACAACATTGAAGGACCAAAAGCAAAAGAAGAGTCCAAAGAGGAGATCAAAGAACCATGGGCTGCACTTGATGAAGAAAAGAGATCAGAGTCAGAGATCGAGAGAGTTCCCTCATGGTTACCATTAAATCTTCCATGTATTCAAGAGAAAGATCAACAAAAAGAGGAAGATCAGAAGGTCATGATAGAAGGTGACATGAAGAATGATCCAAATCAGCAAAAGGACCAAGGATATCAAAGCTATATTGAGACATGGTTCCAGATAGTCACTAAGTTGCAGCAGTACTCTCTTCCTCAGCTATGTTTGACCCCTTCAAGATCAGATCATTTGGTCTCTGAGATCTGGATACCTATCAAAGCATGCATTTCAAGCCTTCACATCATTTTTTCTCTAATCTCGATGTGCACATGGCTCCATTGGAAGTATTCTTATACTTGAGAATGATTTTGTTTTTCAAGTAGGGTAGGGTAAAAAAAAAAAAAAAAAAAAAAAAAAAAAAAAAAGAGAAAAAAGAAAAAGAAAAAAATGAAAAAAGAGGAAAATAGAAATCTAAGGTGAAAACCTCCTCGGAGGCGCCTTAGATTGGCTCATTGATTGAAAACCTCCATGAGGCGGTCAATGGGTTGGGAAAAAAGAGAAAAGAGAATAAGATCTTTGGGTGAAAACCTCCCTTGGAGGCGCCCAAGGCAGGCAATTAGGGTGAAAACCTCCATGAGGCGCCCTAGTTGTTTTTTTCAAAAAAAAAGAGAAAAAAGAAAAAGAAAAATAAAGCTAATCTCCATTGAATAATTTCATGTTGCATCAATGACATTGCAGGTTGCAAGAAGGACGTTTCATGACAGGAGGAGCACTCAAATCAAGGTCAAAGGAATTTCTTGTGCCTTCTACAGGAAGCTCTGTATTTCTACAGGAAACATCCTGTAGAACCTTTGGACGAGCCAAATCCAATTTCAAAAGTGAATCTAATGGTGGGAATCTGTTGATTAGGCCTACAAGCACTTGTGTGTCCATCCCTTGCCTTCATCCATCATTTTTTCCACCTCCTTGTGCTTCTCATTGTGCTTCTACAGGAACTTCCTGTAGAAATTGTGGGAAACTAGGCATGCATTTCAAAAAGTGGTTTGGCAAGCATGGTAGCTTCCTCAAAGGTTCAGAAGTCCTCCTGCAATTCTCCAACTCCTCCTCCATCATCTCCATACCTGCATCACAGCCAAAATTCATTTTGTCATACCATGCAACCATTTGCAAAGTGCCTTGAAGCAAAAATCCATAGAACGAAATTTGTTTTTGCCATAACTTGAAAACCATGCACCCATTTGACAAACCGTTTTGTGGGGAATTGTACAAGGTTGATGACAACATGCCTGAGCAGTTTCATGCAATTCCGGTGCACGGTTTCCAAGAAATCAGCCTCCATCACCATCAGCCATTTTTGCATTTTCTCCATAACCGTGCATCCGTTTCAAAACCTGTTTCATGGGGATATGCATGAGAGTGATGGTAACCTACCCAAGCAGTTTCAGCTGATTCCGATGCACGGTTTCCGAGAAATCAAGCTCTGAAATCTTCAGCCATTTTCCATTTTCCTCGAAATTCGTGCATCCATTGATCACGAATTTGCTATGGGAGATGCATAATGATGGTAGGAACATGCTCACCAAGTTTCAGATCAAACCGATCTACCGTTTGGGAGAAATGGCAAAAAGAAGTTCTGGTTTTGTGACCATGCAGCAGCAGCAGCTTGAACGGGCAGAGTTGAACGTGGAAATGAACTCCTGCAGCTTAGATCCTTCCAGAGGACACCTGCACAAGAAAAAACAGCCATAAATCATCAATCAAGCCACCATACATGCAGCAAATGAAGATCAACACATGCATGCAGCAAAAAGCTTCACAGCAGCCAGTCGACTTGCAGGT
Organism: Pinus tabuliformis; assembly: GCA_031772625.1. Taxonomy (NCBI): domain Eukaryota; kingdom Viridiplantae; phylum Streptophyta; class Pinopsida; order Pinales; family Pinaceae; genus Pinus; species Pinus tabuliformis. Next base: position 681,401,250 of record CM062818.1, on the reverse strand, counting down.
ACGTGACTAAACTAATTCCTCTGTTTCATGAATGTAATTCGAGAACTGCGTGAACAATGAGATGGTTGGATTTAGACAAATTGGTGGCCAGCTAACTGGCCACCCTCATCCAGTTCAACAGCACTTGGTGGGTGAATGAGACACGTGCGCTCAGCCATCTCAGGAAGAAAATTGAAAACAGGTAGTGATGGACAGTTAAACTTCAGCATGCTTGATGGATGAGATTAACGGCAGAAAACAAATAGTTAAACACTGCAGTGGAGACAACAGTCGCATAAGCCAGCACACGTATGTGCCACCTCACTCCAAAAATCACGCAGACATCACTGAGCGCTCGGCTTAAGTTCAAAGACCGTTAGTCAACTTGCACTTGCAACATGATTCACTCGAAGTGTATTCAAATTCAGGTATTGCTTCCCTTTTTGTGAAGTTACATACTCTGAAATGCGAGCTCATGCTGTGGAACTATTGTTTGTCTTGTCTCAAGATGGAGATAAACGAAAATTAGCAGAACATCTTGAAGAAAAATATATGAAATGGTTAGCAAAACTTATTTCAACATCTTCAAATATGGTCTTGGCAGTTCTTCCATGGCTCTGTTTGGCAGCGTAGGTGGTGGTATTTACACCAAAGCAGCAGATGTAGGTGCTGATCTTGTTGGCAAGGTTGAGAGGAACATTCCTGAAGACGATCCACGCAACCCAGCTGTCATTGTTGATAATGTTGGTGACAATGTTGGAGATATCGCTGGTATGGGATCAGATCTATTTGGGTCCTATGTTGAATCTTCCTGTGCAGCTCTGGTTGTTGCATCCATATCATCATTTGGAAACTCTCATGATCTTACTGCCATGTGTTATCCCTTGCTTATTAGTTCAATGGGTATCATTGCTTGCTTAATCACAACTCTGTTTGCAACTAACATATTTGAGATCAAGGCTGTGAAGGAAATTGAGCCTGCATTGAAAAAGCAACTTATTATCTCCACAGTAGTGATGACTATTGGCATTGCTGCTGTAAGCCTAGTTGCATTGCCTTCATCCTTCACTATCTTCAATTTTGGTGCCCAGAAGGTTGTAAAGAACTGGGAGCTTTTCTTCTGTGGTGCTATTGGTTTGTGGTCTGGCCTTGTTATTGGTTTTGTCACTGAATACTGCACTAGTAATGCTTACAGCCCTGTCCAAGATGTTGCCGATTCATGCAGGACTGGAAGCAGCAACTAATGTTATATTTGGGTTGGCTTTGGGATACAAATCTGTTATTATTCCCATATTTGCTATTGCAGTAAGCATTTTATGAAGAAAAGAAAGCTGCCGCAGTCGGAAAGTATTGTCATGTCAGGAACAGAAACGTGAATCAAGGTTAACCAATGGAAAAACAGTGATTTAAAGGCCTGGAAACACTTTTTCCCATCCAGCTTCGGCATGCAATATCTATTCTCGGGCAGTTCATTGTACGTGTGTGCTTTTATAATACATTAGACTTGCCATTTGTGTTGGATTCGTCAGCTTTCAGGCAGCGCAGTTCAAGGAGAAGGCACCCCCAGCCAAGCAAGTAAAATCAGTGAAATTGGGTCTACAGGAAGCTAGCAGACTGTTTCTACAGGAAGACAGAGACTGTTTCTACAGGAAGCCAGCGAACAGTTTCTACAGGAAAGTTTGAAAAGTGGGAAGCCAAAGGAGAAATCGGCCGAGATGCTAACCAAGGAAGTCACCAGGGCCATCAAGGACAAGGGGAGAGATTTGGTTGCTCAGAGGATGAGCAACACTTTCAGTAGGGGGGTGATGATGAGCCCCAAAAATGTACAATTGTTTGGGCTCATTCAACCTCCTAATTTGGCTTAGTCCACCATTCTCATTTGTTTATTGCATGTTTTTGATTATTTTTATGTTAATAGAGTGAATTTGGTTAGTCATTATGCCAACAAGTCTAATGGGTGCTTTGTGTAGCCTTTTTGGTCAACTTGGAGACAAAATTGAAGGTCTTAATGAGCACTTGGCAGCCAAATTCGTGGGAGATCAAGCTAGAGGATTTGTAGGAAGGTGTCCCCCTCATTTATGGGCCCTTACCTCGAATTCTCCACCATCAGCTCGGAGTTCAAAGGCCACCAAATCAATGAGCACAAGGGCAGCCAAGCAAGTCAAGTAGGACTGCTGTTAACTACAAGTCTTGGGCAGCCAAGTCCCTAACTTTTAGGAGGACTGTTGGGTCCTCAAATTGTATAAATAAGAAGGCTTGGGGCCTCAATTTGGTTAGCTAGTGGGTAGTCATTTTGTAGCTAGTGGTTAGTCACTTGTCTCAATCAGTAGTTAGTCATTTTGTAGTTCGATTTTTAGGCCATGGATTAGCTTTGTTTTCAGCTCATTCTCAAGCTCTCCTTGTGGACAGTTTTGATGTAACTCTTCGTTCTTGTTTAATAAAGATGAATCCAGCTTTGCACCAGCTCTAAATCTCTCTTGGGAGGCTGTAGCTCTTGGGGTTGGGCCCATCTCAAGCGCTCAGTACCTCCCTTGTTTATCTTTATGTGTTTGCTGCGTTCTTAAAATAAAATCTGCTCTTTAGACTCACATCTTGCTTTATTATTTAGATTTCTTTTGATGGTTAAAGTAGATGTTTATGTTAGCATATATTGATAGGATATTGACAAGGAAAAGCTCTACAAAAAGGCCATCAAGTACCTTGGATCTCACCTCTCCTTCAGTGGGATAATGAGCTGGGACCAATGTAACCTTGCTGCCAACAAAAACACTTTCTTTGCTTCACCATGCAATCATTAGTGTTTGAATCTCATTTGCAGAACTCGATATCAGTTTGGATGCATGTTTAGGTTTATAATCACTTAGTTTCATAATTGTTTCACATGGTTTCACTGCAAATAAACTTATGTTCATTTCCTTTGCTGTTAGGTCAGATTAGAGTGAAGTAACTAGGTCATAGGTTTCATAACTAGATCTTTGTTTTCTTGCATGTCCTTGTTGGTTCAGTTGTAAACACTATGCAGGGCACCTTCATCACCTCCTCGTTCATCTAAGCCTCGTGCAGATCAGCTCCTCCATCACCAAGTCTGTTTCCTCATCTCCCATCTACTCTTTTGCCACGTAACCCTACCTTCTTGCTTTTCCATTGCCTACACCTTCGTTGATGCAAGTCAGCCTTCCACATCATCTCACCACTCCATCCATCAGGTCCTGGGTCACTTCAGACCCCCATCCTACCTCCATAACCATCCATGCATCTTCCATCAACCATCCATCCTCAAAAATCCAATTCGTAAACATCCTGTAGAAGAATTACAGAACATCCTGTAGAAGACTTACAGAACTTCCTGTAGAAACCCCTGCAGACTTCCTGTAGAAGTTCATAAACACAGTTGCATGGCCTCCAGACTTTGTGAAACTCTCAGAAAGAATGCTAGGGATCCCTTAGACCCTCTCTGTACCATCCCAACCTTTCCCAAAGCATTTCATCCCTTGATCCATCCCTGCACAGTGGAAAACTAGTTAGAAGCACATGCATGATAATTCCAACAACTTAATAAAAAATACAAAAAGATGTTTTCTTCAGATAGTGACAACTTAGACACATGCATTTTACCTTCCTAGAAGTAATGGCATCTCTTCTCACAGTTTGCATTCTCATTTTTGCATCAGTAGGACTAGTTGGTAGAATTAGGGTTTGCTAGGGTTTGCATTTCTTTTTGGCTTTCAGTTTCTTTGCGCAAGTAGATTAGCTTCCTTTGAGTTAGCTTTCGTCCATCAGTTAAAAAGCTTCTTCTAAGAGCTCATAGAAGTTGGCTTGAGCCCCTAGCGGACTTGTGCCAGCTGACCAAGTGACAGCTGCGGCAAGAGCTAGTACTTGTGCATACAGCACCGTCGCTTCCAAGTTTGTTACGAACTACCGGGTTGATAAAATTAAAGAAGGGAGCTCCAGGAGTTGTAGCATTATTGCTACAATACTGGAGCCCACCAGGAGGTTTACCAACAACCAGGAAGGGACATGACTACCTATTCGTGGTAGTTGACAGGTTTAAAAATATGTGTGTTTTGATGCACTGTAAAAATACCATTAGTGTACAAGAAGTAGAAAACTTGTTATTTGGATAGGCCTGGGTGCACTTTGGGATGCCAAGGAGCATCATTTGAGATGGGGATACAAGATTTCTCAGTGCATTTTGGACTACATTGTGGTAGGAAATGGACATGGAGTTGAAGAGATATACAACATTTCATCCCTAGATAGATGGATAGATAGAAGTAGTCAATAGGACTTTGGTGCAGCTTCTGAGGGGATACAACCAAAAGCATCTGAAGACCTGGGATGAAAATCCAGTATACATACAACATTCTTACAACAAAGCAGCTCAAACTTCTATAGGAAAGTCCCCATTCGAAACCTATTTTGGATATTTGTCGCCTTCACCATTGGACATTGCATATGGGCTGTAAGGAGAGGTGAAGGATGTTCTTACAGGAGATGTCTTGAGGGCTGAAAAATTTGTAGAAAATATCAAGAATATCCATATATAGGTACAAGAGACACTATAGAAGTCACAGGAGAAATATAAGGCTAGGTATGATCAACGTAGAACAAATAAATCATTCAAGGTGGGAGGCAAAGTATGGCTACCATTGAACAAGGAGAGGTTGTAGGGGCCTGGTAAGAAATCAAGGCTCTGAGGTATGGTCCCTTTGAGATACTGGAAAAGGTAGGTGATAATTCCTATCGACTATGTTTACCACCATATATGTGCATTTACCCAGTTGTGAATGTAGAGAATTTGAAACTCTATAGGCCTTCCATGCTAGATTAGGAAGAGGAACAAATCCTACCTTCTATGGAGGATTTGGCACCCGATGCTCAAGAAGAGTTGATAGAAGATACATTTTTGCAGAAGAGGTATAGAACTACAAGACATGGGCAGCATGACCTTTGGCAGATTGGGTTGAAAGGACAAATTCCAGGTAAAGCTAAATGGTACACCAGAGTGAAGGTGAAGGAAAAATTTCCTCACCTCATTAAGTCGAATATTTTGGGGGCCAAAAGCCTCCCAAAATGGGGATATGTGATTCAGATTGAATCATTATATTTTCTTTCATCCATCTCGATGAATTCAAAGTGGAAAAAGTGGAGGAAACATCTCATGGGACCGGTTTTAACAGTGGGACCTAGTTTGGCCAAATAGGGTCTGAAACCTTCTGGGAGCATTTGAGGCACCAAATGATGTTTTTTTTTGGGGGTAAATTTTTATTTATTTATTTTATCACCTTTACATGCTATTCTACATGCAAATTCCTTTCCAACGGTGAAATAAGCATGTAAATCAAAGTTCGCATGTGAAAGTTATGCCACTTAGAAGTTGACCTTCATGTTTTCACGCCCATAATTTGGGAGGATGTCACGTTAGCCCCCATTATTCATGGAAAAGGGCTAGCCACATGATTTTGATATAAAATACTCTACAAGAGTCTATATTGTAACTCTGGGTAAGAGTTTAGGTAGTCAAACCTAACCACTAATAGGCTATCATGTTGTGTTATAACTGGGCCACTAGGAGGAAAAGGGATTCCATTATTTTGAGTGCATTTATTCCATAGATAAGTAAAAATAACCAAGAGGGATAGGAGGTAGAGCACACCGAGAGGATTTGTGCAATGTAGTAGCCCGTGAGCCATAGGTAATACTTCTTTGTACTCACAACCATAATTCCATATAGAGAAAGAGAGTTAATCAACCTCACTTTCCAACTGGGTTCTTCTCCCAAAAGGATTTCCCAGAGAAAATATTGTGTCTAATGTGTGTGTGAGATTTTACTTTTTCATTATTGATTTTTTTCATAATTTTCATTTGCATGCATGCACTATTTACAGTAAAATCTACAGATCTAGAAATCTAAGAAAACTGTAATAACATAGAATTTCAAATTTTAAGTATAATATTATTAGATCTATTGTGATGAACTATTTAGCAGAATATCCATGGTAGTTTACAGATCAAACAGTTTCAAGGTACTGTCATTTTTCATTTGAATGATTTTTTCCAATCATTTGTGGAGCCAAACTAAATGCCGTGGAACCTATAATTCTTATGTATGATTAAGGCATATTTAAATAATCATGGAAAAACATTTGATGTCATAGTATTATTTTTTTTCATACTTTCAAGTTGATGGGCAACCAAATAGTCAATAACCATTCTATTTTTTCCATATTCTCTTTGACTACTAACAACATAGTTTCATGTAAGTAATTTTATGCATTTCAAATTTATTTATTTTCTTCACTTATCTGCATTCTACTAGGTCTATGACATAAATCGCTAAATTGATGCTTCATACTTCACACAAATATATTGTTAAGCCAACCAAATTTGTGTAACTTGAAACACATAAAAAATAAATGAAAACCATATTTTTTTATTAATAACAACCCTTATAATCCACCTTTTGGCCTCACCTTGTGCGAAGACCTCCGTACATGCTTCCACTAGTTTTAAACCTAGAAAGATTGTTGATCCAAGGGGACTTAATCACTATAGGTGAACTCTGTGCGCACCTAAAGTATGTGCAGAAGAAACGAAATAAAAGGCCAAGTTCCACTACTCTACAAAAGGTGGCCCTAAAAGAAAATATTTATTTTATAATTATCTTGGAAAAGAGGCCCTAATATTTAGACTTTCATGTAATGATTTCTCTAGTTGCATAATTCGTTTTCATGTTACCTAGAGAGAAATGAAGCTACTTTGATCCATGGAAGACAAATATAAAGCCCAAAGTTGCTACACTTGGCTATAAATAATAAAATATACAATTTTCATGACTAAGTTAATAACAACTACTTGATAATTATTTATAGTCTTTGAAATAATAAAATAATGCAATGATGGGAAAAAAGTTAATAATTTCAGGGAATAGCTTTAAGTTATTACCATTTTGCATTTGAATAATCATTCACATACATTTGACGTTGTAGTATTATTGTTTTTTTATATACTTTCAACTTGAGGGCAACCAAATAATGAAGACCTAATCTAATTTTTCTTCCTTTTGGTTGCGCCTTATGCGAAGCGCTCCACACATGCTTCCACCAGTTTTAGACCTAGTAATATTACAATTATCACTCTAATTAAACTATATGTGAAACTAAAGTCTGTATGGAACAAAGACATGCACAGAATAAATTCATGCGGAACTAAAGTTTGTGCTCAAGTGCGAATATTAAACAGTATGCTACACTACTTCGTAGAAGGTGAGCCAAAAAGGAATATTGAATATATAATTGTATTGTAAAAATGGCCCAGATATATAATTTCTCTAGTAATAGAATTCCTTTTCTATGTTACGTGGAAAGAAATAATGCTAGTTTGATACATGGAAGACAATATAGTTCCCAAAGTAGACACACTTGGTTGTAATTGAAAAATAGAAAAGTCATCGTGAATAAATTAACAAAATCTATTATTGTGGCATATTAGTGACAAATTCCAACCATGGGACGGGATTCCTCTTTTCGAGAGGATCAATTTTGACTATTAAAGCACTCAATTGGGACAATGGAAAGTGTATTTTTGAATTAAATCCCACATGTGCATATTTGATCAAGTCGCACCTAAAGCAAATTGGACACCCTTGGAAGACTATAAATACAAGTGACCTCAACCTCATTTGGACATCATATTGAATCATTTTTCCATTCTCCTTGTTTCTTTTGGATCACAGAGGTTTGAGACAAGTTTGTGGAGATTGACTCACACAGGTTCAAAATTGCAGGGTATAAAGCTCGCACTTGCATTCTAGGTTTTTATTTCTCAGCCGCAGGCATTCAACAGGGAAATCTCAGCTGCAATCACAAGCAGGTTGACTCATCCTTATGGTTGAAGCCTCTTAGCAGCATGCACATCACATCATATGTGTGGTTGGGACCTAGGGTTTAGTTTTTCAGTTGACCGAAGTTTTCACTCATTGACTGCAGGGTTTCAAAGTTGATTGCAGATAATTATAGTTGATTATAGGATTCTGAAGCAAGGTTTTAAGTATTATCATTGTTGGGTTCATCTCATGGATATTATTTAGTTGATTTTTCTGGATAGGTTTATGGTTGTTGATATGTATCATTGTAATCTCTTTTGTTGAATCATTCGATGGCAATCTAATAAGAAGAAGAATTTGAAATGGTTTCCCCCAAAGTGGGTTTTTTCATGGTCTTCGACCAATCCAGGTGTCTCTATGCTATTGTTCCTCTATGTTTCCATTGCATTGATGATGATATTATTCTTTCTACATAGTTGCATATATTGTTGAATAATGATGTAAATCTAAATTATATATATATATATATATATATATATATATTATTTTTTCTTTTTATTTTATTTTTTCGGAGAAAAAATTGAACTTTTTATTAACACGTATAAAAAGTTACATAGTATATGTGTTGAGCATTCATTTTACTATATGATTTTCTAAACATAGAGTTTCCAGGATGATGTAAAGAGCTGTCATCCTTCAAACCTGAAGATTTCACTGATCAGCTGTTAATCAAGCCTCCTCTTTAAGAGGAAAATAGCCCCCTTGATAAGCTTTTACAAAAAAATCAAAATATGTCCAAAAGTTTCAGCATCATATCTATTTGTTGAGTCACCCTCGGACCTCCTCAATGAGGAAAACAACCCAAATAGGAGTGTCATCAATTATAAGTCTAAAAAGTAAAAGCAAAATAATAGTAATGTTTTGAGCATACATATATGAAAGTAAAACAAAATCGTTGTCTAATATAAAGACAGTGTGATAGCAACAAAAGACTATGCATATGGTGGTTCGTCCAACACACAGATCTCACCCTGGTCCTCATCTTCTATCCTCCAACTGCCCAAATCTTGTTGTAAACCCGTTTTAGAAAGCTGGTTTGCTGCAATATTGCATTGCCTGTAGATATGGCATAAAGAAAACACATTAAAAAAATGCTTTAAGTGTTTTGTTTCTTCTAGTAAGGGTGATAAAAATGTAATTCTGACATCTAATCTCTCCATTGAACCATTTAATGATATTCAGAGAGTCCCCGAAGATCTGAACCGTGAGAATATCTAAATGGGTAAGCCAACAGAGAAGTAGTTTGAGCGCTAATAATTCTGCAAAATTGTTTGTTCCATTCCCCAGTCCCACTGAGGCTTTAAGACATTTGTTCTGATTTATGTAGATTAATAGGCCCGCTCCACTGCTATTATTTTGGGATGCCCAATCGAAATATGCCCAGGGGATTCCTTCCTTAATATACTCCTCTCTTATTGGTCGTGGGATGTTCTCTCTATTTGATTCAGGAATACTTGTGTAGACTGATGCACATCGAACTGCAATAATCTCACAAGGAGAAGTCTGATAGATAAATATACAGTTATTCCTTGCTATCCAAATGCCCCAAGTGATAATAAGAGGAAGGTTTCGCATGTTTCCTTTAGGATATAGTTGCCACCATCTTTGCCAAGCTTCCGGAACCGATCTCCCTTCCCATGTTACTGACTTCTGAATCAATCTTCCTACCTCCATCCACACCTTCTTAGAGAAAGGGCATTCAATAAATAGGTGTTGGATTGTTTCTAAATCATTTTTGCATAAAGCGCATCTCCCTGGGCCCGACTTATATCTAGCCTGTAAGATGTCCTAGGTTGGCACCTTCCTCTTGAGTATGCACCAGAAGAAAAGTCTAGTTTTTGCTGGGCATTGTAACTTCCATAATAGTTTGGCCCACCAGTCCAGATTCCCCCATCCTTTCTTAGACATGAGGAACTTGTATCCATGTTTTGGGGAGTAGGATCCTGAATTGGCGTGTGCCCAAACTAGCTGATCTGGTCTCTCTCTCAGCCGCACATTGGATCTGGATAGTTCCTTGGTAAAGACATTCCATTCTTCCCACCATTGTGGCATTAACTCTAGGTCCATCCCTGATAGCCAGGCTTGTCCCCAAATGGTGGAGTGGCCTTGTTTCCCAATCTGGTTGAGAAATAGGATGCCTTTGGATTCAAGCTGATTGATGAGAGTCGGGGATAGGGCAAAGTTTTCGTTGCATCCTACCCACGGGTCCTTCCCTATCCTGATTTGCTCCCCGTTCCCTACTTGCCAGGACAACCCCTATTCTATGATCTTGAAAGCATCAATGGTGGCCTTCCACACTACTGAGGCATTCCCTTTCTTTTTGTTGGGGCTTCTTATCCAATCTTCCAAAGGAATAGGGTCGATGTTGCTATTGATGATGTTAGAGAAAAAATAAGATAAAGAGTCTTTTCTAGCAGAGGGACCCCATATTTCACCCGATCCAATAGAGAAGTTTAGGTCTCCTCCTATCACTAGGTTTGGATTGTTCATTAATGATTTGGAAAACAGGGATTTCTAGAACAATGCTCTCCCCTGGCAAGGCCCATATATGTTTACAATCAGTAAATTGGAACATAATTCTAAGGAATAGACTTCCATTCCCATTACTTGATCCATCCCCCATGAGTTATGGACTTTAAACTTTCCTTCTCTGAACCCCATAGCTAAGCCCCCAGAGTGACCTTTTGCGTCCATAGCCTGAAAGCTCCACCCCGACAAAAGGATTGACAGGGAATTTGTGACTTCAACTCCCCCGCCCAGGGTTTCTTGAAAAAGGAGGATATCCGGGTTGTATCGCCGAATTACCTCTTTTAGAGCCAGTTTTTTAGGTTTACTAGCTAAACCCCTACAGTTCCAGGATAGAATTATCATTTTTCAACCGCAGGGGAGGGCTTCACTGCTCTAAGCGCCCCAGAAATTGACATTTGTTTCCCATCTGCAATATCTAATTTTGCTCATAACTGAGCCTTTGATAGATTAGTTTTCCTTCCTCTCGCCTTCTGATCACTAATTTGTGATAGGTGCATTTCAAGTCCCCCCACCGCCACCCAAGGAGGTGGTTTTTTCTCTCGTGGTCTGAGGTTATAATGGTTTGAAACAGAAGGAGTGTCTTCCTTCATACAATCCCCTTCACCCCTAGCCAACTCACAGTTCAGATCCAGGTTTGGGATAGATGTAATAATACTTTCCATTTGTGTGTTATCAGTGCAAGAAATAGGAATTACAATATTCTGAGCTCTGGAAGGACTAGGCAAAAAACCAACAGATTTTAAAGAAAAAGCAGGAGAAAGAGAAGGTATGGTTGAGTCCAGACCCGTACCCTCAATGACGACTGTGCGGAGTTCAACAGTGTTCTCTGAAGTAGCCGGGACCTGTGCTTCCTTTTCTTGCGACTGAACTGGCAAATTATCAGGCATAGGTTCTTCCTGCATCTCCTTGCCTTCATTCGTGACCTCCTGAAGCTGGTCAATATCCATCTGGTCTATCCCCTTGTCCTTCTTCAACTGTTGTTCCTTTGTTACCTCCATCCCAGCAATTCCAGGTTCAGCCTTCCTTTGCTTCCTTCGTCTTCTATACCCCAGTGGGCACTCTTTTGCCAAGTGTCCATATACGTGACACCTGTGGCAGCGAAAAGGCAGGTGTTCGTAGTCTAACTGTTGAACATATGAGTACTCCTTATACTGGAGCTGGATCTCTTCCGCCAGTCCAGCCCGCGGAGTTAAACTTACCAGTATTCGTGCCATCCCCATCTCCTTCGACTGCACAAAATACATGTCTGTCTCCAGATATTTGCCCAGATGATTCCACCCAAAGGAATGGTGGAAGCCCTGGCATACGAACCCAGACTGGGATCTCGTCCACCCTCTCTCTCTGCGCGTCAAACAGTGGGTTCCATCTTTTGAGCAGTATTGGATGTTTTCCGAAGGCCCAATTCCTTTCTAGAACCCAGTCCGCTGCTTCTTTCTTTGCAAACTTCACCATGAACCAGCCTTTTGCCATTGATGTTACTTGGAATTCCTTATTTGGTGCCACTTGCCAATGTTGAGAGGCCCAGTCCTGTATGAAATGAGCTGAATATTTTTTGCCCCTTGCCCTTCCAACCAAAGTTAAATCAGCCACTTCAATGGCTTCATCAATTTTTACATCCATACCCAGAACCAGATTTGCAACTACCTCCTTCTTTTTAATTATTTTATGTTTTTTCCTCTTCTTCCCCGCCTGCCTCTTGCTTGGCCCTTCCTCCCTATACTGTGTGGTTGCTTCAACATTTGTTGGATCTTCCTGGAGTGTGTTGGCACTCCTCCTTGCTGCAATGAGTCGTCTTCCTCCTTCTTCCTCCCTTCCTTCTGCTGCCCCTCTGTCATTCCCTTCCTCTAATCCTGTCGGGTTTACTGCTATTCCTTCCTTTCCCCCGCGTCTAGGTCTTCTTCCAGACTCCGCGGCATCCTCCAAATTACCAAAACCCCCTGCAAAGCCCGAACCACAGACCAGGGATTGGTGGTTTTGCTCGCTGGGTTTCCCTAGGCCCTGAGATTCCTTCTCCTGTCCTGGTACCAGGAACTGCTCCGCCTCAGCAAACCCTAGATCTGCCACTGGCCCAAACCCTAGGCTCCGCTTCTCAGGATTCCTCAACCCACAACTTATTACTATGTCCTCAAGCCCTCCAGAGTAAAAATGACTAAGGGGGTGAGGAGGATCTGTACTTACTTGAGAGATTCTCGCTGCCTCCGCTTCCGGTGCCGCAGCCGTTTGAGGTGACTTCCCCTGGTTTTGAAAAAGAACTGGATCTTTCTGGCTGCTCAGAAACGATAGCCCTAGACTCTCCTCCAGCAACCCTAGGGTTTTCCTATGCTTCCAGGCCAACTCCGAGCCTCCTTTCTCCTTCCCTGAACATCCAGCTAGACGAATATACTTCTCTATGTTCTGATCTGTAACCTCCAGGCCCCAAACCGACAGAATGTCACCAGGTTCGGGATCTAAATCGACGGCATCGTTTGGTTTGACCATTTTTTTATCTAGTTAGAGCTTGGTAACTGCTGAATCTGCCTTGGTAACTGCTGCCCATTCCCTTCTCCTTCCACCGTGCTATTAGCTATCGCATGTTGCATAGTAGAAGTGGCAACGCATCTGAGCAAACAACCAAACCCCGTAACCGCTCCAGCTTCCATTATCTGTAGGCATGCATGGGACAACTGCCTTGTTCCCAGAAGCCCCCGTCGCCGGTCACCTCCAGCTGTCCCCTTCCGTCCGCCTGCGCATGCCACCTCCTACCCTACCTCAACCATGGTCCCTACTCCCGTACGCCTCCTTGTCCTGTTCATGGTCCCTGCGCCCTCCACCTGTAGAGCCCTAGGCCCCTGGGCCTATTCCCCGTGCAGCTCTAAACCCTAGCTCCAACGCCATCCTGAGTTCATCTCCGTGTAAGGTCTTCACTTCCAGGAAACTTCTATTGCAATTTTTCACACTTGAATTACACTTGACATGACCTAAATCTAAATAATGTTATGATGTTATGGCTTGAATTTAATGTGTAAATGAAGGAATGGAATAATCAAATAAAAGAACAATATATCCCTAAGAAAAATTAACATGGTATCAGATATGGCCTGAAGAAAATTCATGGAGATCACCCCTATGAAGACACCTTTGATGGATGCAATATAATATGGAGGATACCTAAAAGAATACTAGGGTTTCAAAGAAACTCTAGGCAATAAGCACACAAATTGGAGTTCATATGTGAAATTTATGCCAATTATAAGTTGATCTTTCTATTTTCACACCCATAATTTGGGAGGATGTCACGTTAGCCCCCATTATTCAAGGAAAGGGGGCTAGCCACATGATTGTGATGTAAAATACTCTAGAAAAGTCTATATTGTAACTCAGGTTAAGATTTGAGGTAGTCAAACCTAGCCACTAGTAGGCTATCAGGTTGATTATAACCAAGCCACTAGGAGGAAAAGTGATTCCATTCTTTCAAGTGCATATATTCCATAGCTAAGTGAAAATAACAAAGTGGGATAGGAGGTAGAGCACACATAGAGGATTTGTGCATTGTAGCAGCCCATGAGCCATAAGCCATACTTCTTTGTACTCGCAACCATATGTCCATACGGAGAAAGAGAGTGAATCAGCCTCACCTTCCAGCTGGGTTTTTCTTCCAAAATGGTTTCCTAGAGAACATATTGTGTTTAATGTGTGTGTGAGCTTTCATTTTTTCATTATTGATTTTCTGCATAATTTTCATTTGCATGCATGCACTATTTAGAGTAAAATCTACATATCTAGAAATTATTAAAACTATGATAGTGTAGAATTTAAATATTTAAGTATAATATTAATAGATCTATTGTGATGAATTGTTCAACGAAATATCCACGGTAGTTTACGGATCAAATAGTTTCAAGGTCTTATCATTTTGCATTTGAATAATTTTTTCCAAACATTTGTGGAGCCAAACTAAATGTCATGAAATCTGTAATTCTTATGTAAAATTCATGCATATTTAAATAATCATGGACAAACATTTGATATCATAGTATTATTATTTTTTTCATACTTTCAAGTTGATGGGGAACTAAATAATCAATAACTATTCTATTGTTTTCCATATTCTCTTCAACTACTAATAACACAGTTTCATGTAAGTAATTGTATGCATTTCAAATTTATTTATTTTCTTCACTTGTATGCATTCTACTAGGTCTATGACATAAATCACTAAATTGATGCTTCATACTTCACTCAAATAGATTGTTAAGCCAACCAAATTTTTGTAACTTGAAACACATAAACAAAGAAATGCAAACCATATTTTTTTATTAATAACAACCTATATAATCCGCCTTTTGGCCTCACCTTAGGCGAAGACCTTCATACATGCTTCCACTAATTTTAGACCTAGCAATATTGTTGAACCAAGGAAACTTAATCAGTCCAGGTAAACTTTGTGCGCACCTAAAGCATGTGTGGAAGAAACAAAATAAAAGGGCAAGTTCCACTACTCTATAAGAGGTGGCCCAAAAAGAAAATATTTATTTTATAATTGTCATGGAAAAGCGACCCTAATATTTAGACTTGCATGTAATGATTTCTCAAGTTGTATAATTCGTTTTCGCGTTACCTGGAGAAAATGAAGCTACTTCAATGCATTAGAGACAAATATAAAGCCCAAAGTTTCTACACTTGGCTGTAAATAATAAAATATACAATTTTCATGAATAAATTAACAACAACTACTTGATAATTATTTATAGTCTTTGAAATAATAAAATAATGTAATGATGGGAAAAAAGTTAATAATTTCAGGTAATAGCTTTAAGTTATTACCATTTTGCATTTGAATAATCATGCACATACATTTGACGTTGTAGTATTATTGTTTTTTTATATACTTTCAACTTGAGGGAAACCAAATAATGAAGACCTAATCTATTTTTTCTTCCTTTTGATTGTACCTTATTCGAAGCCCTCCACACATGCTTCCACCAATTTTAGACCTAGCAAGACTACAATTATCACTCTAGCTAAATTGTATGTGCAACTAAAGTATGGATGGAATGAAGACGTGCAAAATAAATGCATTCAACACTAAAGTTTGTGCTCAAGTGTGAAGATTAAACAGTAAGCTACATTGCTTCGTAGAAGGTGAACCAAAAAAGAAATATTGAATATATAATAGTATTGCAAAAATGGCCCAAATATATAGACTTAGCTCTAATAATTTCTCTAGTAATGGAATTCCTTTTTTATGTTACGTGGAAAGAAATAATGCTACTTTGGTACATGGAAGACAATATAGGGCCCAAAGTAGAGACACTTGGTTGTAATTGAAAAATAATAAAGTCATAATGAATAAATTAACAACAACTATAAATTTTGCAGCTTAGTGACAAATTCCAACCATGGGATGTGATTCCTCTTTTCGAGAGGACTAATTTTGACTATTGAAGCACTCAATTCGGACAATAGAAAGTGTATTTTTTAATTAAAGCCCACATGTGCATATTTGATAAAGTCGCCCCTAAAGAAAATTGGACACCCATGGAAGACTATAAATGCAAGTGACCTCAACCTCATTGGGACAACATCTTGGATCATTCTTCCATTCTCCTTCTTGGTTTTGGCTCGCACAGGTCTGAGGCAGGTTTGTGGAGATTAACTCTCACAGGTACGAAATTGTGGGGTTTGAAGCTCACACGTGCGTTCTAGGGTTTTGGTTCTCAGCCACATGCATGCAACAAGGAAATATCTGCTACAACTGCACAAAGGTTAACTCATCCTTGACATTGATGCCTCTCAAACACACTCACATCACATCATCCGTGTGGTTGGGACCTAGGGTTTATTTTTTTAGTTGACCAAAGTTTTCGCTCATTGACCGTAGGGTTCGACAGTTGATTGCAGAGAGTGATAGTTTATTATAGGCTTCTGAAGCAAGGTTTTAAGTATTAGCATTGTTGGGTTCATCTCATGGATATTGTTTAGATGATTTTTCTCGATACTTTTATGGTTATTGATATGGATCATTGTACTCTTTGTTGAATCATTCAATGACAACCTAATAAGAAGAAGAATTTCAAAGGGTTTCCCCCATAGTGGGTTTTTCCCTCGTCTTCAACCAATCCTAGTGTCTCTATGTGTGAATGTTTTTCTTCTATTGTTCCTTTATGTTTCCGCTGCATTGATGATATTGTTCCTTTTACATCGTTGCATATATTGTTGAACAATGATGTAAATCTGAATAATGTTATGGGGTGATTTTAATGTGTAAATGAAGAAATGCAATTATCAAAGAAAAAAACAATATATCTTGAGAAAAATTAACATGGTATCAGAGTTGGGCTAAAGAAAAGTCATGGAGATCACCCCTATGAAGACACCTTTGATGGATGCACGAGAGGAGACCTAAAAGAATACTAGGGTTTGAAGGAAACTCTAGGAAATCTGGTTATTAGGGTTTGATGGATACTATGAAGTTAGGGTTTGGAAGAAACCCTAGTTTATGGCTAAGATTTGAGATATGCTATCTAGAAACCCTAGCATGATCAATATGAATATGTTCAAAGCACTTGTGACAAATTTGATGAAACCTTAGATGGGATAGTATATATTAGGCTTGGTTGATGATGAAGTTGTTTGAAATATTGAAGGCAACATTGTCATATGGATAAGAGATGGTAATGACTCTTGAAGGTTTGTTCAAGAGGGAGTTGATCTCCTCATTAAAAGATAAGTACTTTTTGGATTTATGTAACTTCTTTGTGATTATATACCTATTTGGGTCTATTGTTTTGATTATTACCTTTACTTGTTGCATGTATATGTGAGCATTTGGACACTTCTAACCTCTTGATGAGATGTGATATGTGGATCCTTCTTGAGGATCATCTGAGATGCAAGAAAAGATGGCTAGTGTAGGAAGATAAGAGCTACAATTTCCCATGACAAGAAAGTTGATAAGTTCTCTCGTTGTCAATGTCAAATAAGAAGATACTTAGGTATCTGAATACTTCAAGGTATGTATGGTGTATTGTTTCACTATTATATTTCAGCTGCAATATTGATGGAAAGGTAATCCCTAAGGTATCATGGGAATGTCACCTTCACAAATGACTCATGCATGCATATGAAAATAAGTTTTATTCGTGATATTTATGATGAAAATATGCACTTGGTATTGGACAAGTATATTACATTCTATTAAGTCATGGTAAAGCTACATAGAAACATTGATTTCTGATATATTGGTATACTTGATATTTGGCAAAGCATCTTACATTTTATACTTGATGGATTTCTAGATTTTATGAAGCAAGCTAGACACATTGTTTTTTATATGGTGACTTAATACCATTGATAATGCTTGTAACAAGCATGGTAACCATGATGATAGAAATAATATTGATATTCAAGATATTGTTATTGACCTTGTTTAGCTTAGTAATTATGGAATATGATAAAATTGGATGCCCTAATTTGATGGAAGTGATGTAGTCATTATAATCTATGAATTATGTTAGTGCACTTGTCAGCTTCCCTATTCCTATGACTCTAACCCTTGATGAAAGTTTGATGCCATGCTCATATGTGATGATAAACTAGTTGATGATAATGATGTATATATGTCTAAGGATATAATATAGCTTTATGATCTATCAGTAATGTTGATGCATGATAGTATTATAATAGACAGGTTTATGTTTTGAATGGTGATGACAGAAGTGGCTTCCTTTCAGAGGGAGAATCTCTTTATAAGATCCATTATCCTATTGTCATTTGCATTAGATGTATAAAAAATTCTTTACTATTGAAGTATGTTTTTTGGACTCAAATAAACAAATATATGATATTTTGGTCTGCAGCAAGTTCTAGTATGAGAAGAGATGGTTTTCCTTACTCTAAGCCTCAATCGCATGGAAGCAAGGTTGAGGGTGCAATTGTAGCCTCTTAACCGCACATAAAAAATCCTATGGGTGTAGTTATTCCTATACATCACAAAACTTATGCATAAAATCATGAATGCACCAAGAGTATGACAGCCCTATAGATATGGAGCAGACATTAGAATGTACTATGAGTAGGGAACTTTGAATGTTTGACTTACTATAGAGAATGTGAATGTGTTGACTAAACTTGTGTTTGCAGGGGACCATAATATGCATATCAGCATGTTATTTTTAATTTGATCATTGAAGTTAGTATATGGAAATATTTGATAACTATTGCAAGGGTTTGACATGATTTGGCTTGTTGGTTTTACTTAGTGAGCATATTGGCTTGGACAATTAATGATGCATTAGAAATTTGACATGATGATTGATGGTTCATAGATATGTTATGGCTTATGGATTGTTTGAATTCAAAATAATAACAAGTTAGAATTTTGATATGATGGTTTTCCTTGATGACATACTATGTGGGTATAATGAATTTCAATGATTAATGTTGGCATTGATCCTATATTGACTTCATTAGATTGGGCACATTAGTTGTAGTATAAAAGGTTGTGATTCAATATGCAGTAATATCACAATGGATGAATGGAACTTATATAACTTGTCCCTAATGTATGAATTCATATCTAGTGGCAGAAATGATTCATGCTATGATCATAAAGATGGCTTGATAAAGTTTGATTAGATAGTATTTGTTTGTTGTAACTTGTTATTTGGATGAGAGATCTACCTGACACTTGGTCTGAAGATTTTGTCACAATGATATTGGGAAAATATTTTATGACTTTGATATTAGCTTTGATTTGTTATATATGAGGTGACTTGGTTGATTTGATTACACATTATTGATTCATGTAAGGCTAAGCATATTGGTTTGGTTAAGTGTTATGTTTGAAAGCATTGTATAAAGCAAGACCCCTGAGCCTGGTGTGTCTGCATTGAAAGTTACCTTGTGAAGTGATGCAGGAGCATTCAACCCAAGGAAAATCATTGTATTTTAGTAGACATAGGGGGTCATGTGTTTTAGGGAAGTTGGTTTCCTAAGTGTTAAGTTAATGTAATATTTAGGCTTTTGAGTGAGTAGGATAGGAATTAATTAGATGTTGTGAGGATGTTTGTAAATGCTCTCGAATAAAGGAGAACATGAGTGGTTAATAATGATGAGAGAGTTAGAAGTCAATTACAACTCTTAAGGTAGTTTCATGATTCGAGGAACTAGAGAGGACATTTAGGATTCAATTCAGTAGATTAAGGATCTAAACTAGAATTAGTTCAACAGAACCTTTCTGGTATAAATGTAAGCCTAAAAGGCATAAACGAGAGTTAGATGGTTAGACAGTATATAGGTTTGACTGTAAGCCTACGGGCAAGAGAAGAGAGGCCACTGATATTGAAGATCACGCCAGAGAGACAGAGAATCTCGATATGTAATCAGTTGTTTGTATTTATATAATACACAGGTTTATCCCAAAACTATATAAATGTTTGTATTTCGAGTATTGAATGATGTTTTATGAGTGATTCGGAATTTTGTATAATATATGTGTGTAGGCAGAGTTCTGTAGAATACGCAGAGGAGAAGAATGATTTGGAGGAATCATAATGGACCATCGAATCCAATTGAAGGATCAGAGTGAAGCTCTGGAGAAACAGCAAAGTGAGAATTCGCGGAGTTAAGCTCAGAGAGAGTGTGCAACATAATAGCGGAAGGACATGAACCATTGAAGAAACTAGAAACCATAGAGCAAACACTGAGGAAACAAAGTAAAGTCAAAGCAAAGGGACGAATGAGGAAGCAATTCGTCGATGGATAGGAACCATTGGATCTTGGAGATCAATGAACGAGATCAAAGGAACTGAGCAGCCAAGATTAAATTCCGTAGATTGGAATCAAGAAATGAATGGTGGAGATTAACTGGAAGCGTTGGCGGAAGAAGAATCTAGAAGAGTCGTCGCATCCATCGATGGTAGAAGATCTATGGTCATCAAGCATGAACAAGTCTGGACGTTAACCAAGAGAAAGGTGGGTTTATAAGCGGAAGTGGCATTTCGGGCAAGGTAGAAGCCATAAGTGGTAAAAAGGAGAGTCACCTGATTCCATTAAATGATTGACACATAGCAGCTGAGGAGAGAGGAAAACAACTTTTTGGGTGGTTAGTCCCTGTGTTATTTGTCCACCCGAAATCGCTATGAACCGTTGGATCCACTAAGAGCAGTTCTATAGTGGAGGATTGACGTGTAAGTTTGGTTGATCGGAAAAGCCATGAACTGTCAAATTTGATGGAGAGAGATCTACGGTAGAGAATGAGCTTGATAAAGGTAAGCATTGATAAATGTGCCAAGGCTATGGAAAAGCGGAAAATGTAAGCTTATGTGTGTTTTTGTATATTCCCATTATACGAGGGTTATAAGAGACTTAAAGGGGATAAAGGTTTATGGGTTAAGTTACGCATAACCAAAGTTAAGAGTGGGTATGGTTAATATGCGTCACTAAAGTTTAAACTAAGGTTTATGAGGGTGAATGAGTCCCGATAGAAAGGAAAGGATGGATTAAGGGTTAGACTTGGTTGGTCTATAAATTATTCTGCAGAGATTAAGGAAGGGTCCTTAACCATATTCTACATGAAGATTTGACTCCTTAGAGAGTTAAAATTCCTGGGACAAATGTGCTTATGCATTTTATATAAATACTGTGGGTGTAAGCAGGGGTAACCCTACATCATTTGGTATCAGAGCAGAATTGTAATTGAAACAATTGGTGTTAAAATAGAACAAAGAAATTCTATGTGAAAGAATTAAGAACAAAGTTATGTGTAAAGATGTTTATGCAGGCAAGGAAGGATCAGATTCTAATATGACAGAAAGTAGGCACACAGAGGTGATATGTAGCAGAACTTGCAGATGCAAGAAACAGAGGACAATCCATTCAAGGTACAGGTGGAATGGTGGAACAAGATCATGCAGAGATCATGAAGGTGAGGTGATATGTTCTGTTTTGATTTGATTGGAGAATGTGTGTTTGTACATTGATGCATAGATAACAACAAAATAAGGTGAGAAGGTTGCAACATCTAGAGCAAGGAGTGTCTGAATTGGTTCCAGAGGAAAGAACCAGAGAAATGCTAAGAGACTGAGCTCAGAAGAGAAGAGAAGCTTAGTAAAGCATATGTAGCAAGAATGAGACTTGTTACTGCAGAGGTATTGTTGCAGCTCACAAAGGCAGTTCCATAGAGGATGTAGGTAGAATTGCTAAGGGATGAAAGAAGCTGGTAAGACTTTCTAAGTGAAAGAAGAGGTGGTCAAAACCAAGTATTTCATGGTGATTGAAATACAAGAGGACAATTATGTTCCTAGGAGATGCAGAAGAGTTGAAGCTTAGAGGGAGCAGAGAGAAGCGCTCAAAGGAGGTTCCAAAGATAGAGAACCAAGTGCTTGCCAAAAGACCAAGTACAGAGGAAAGCTTGGTGAGGTAAGAGGCAATAGGGAGGACTTGTTGTTGTAGAGGCTTTAATGCAGCTCATAGTAAGTGACTAAGGAGCTCATGAAAATAGAGAAGAAGAAGATGGCTACTGATAGTCGTAGCAGAGGTTATGAGGAAGACCACAACAAAAGAAAGATGAAGAAAGATAATGCCAAGGCAAATGGCAAGAGAATGAGTCAAGATGAGCTTGACAAGGAAATTGCAGAGTTAAAAGAACAACTCGATGTATTGATGATGATACTTGAGGAAATCCAGAGACAAGGTTGGGTCTTGAGGAAGAAGCCAGTGAAATTTCATAAGTTGCAGAGAAGGCTACAACAGAGGCAAGTAAGGTGGTTGATGGAAAAACTCAGAGAAGCTAAGTTGGAAATGAAAATGGAAGTGTCCATTTGTGAACTAGAGTAGGGTGAAGTTCTGGGTGAACATGAAGACTTGAAGATTGAAACTTCAAGTGAGGCCAAAGGGTCACATGGTTTTAAATTTGACAATTTGTGTGTTTGTAGGTGAAACATGTAAAGAAGGAAAATTTGCTGATATTGTCATAAAGGAGGAAGAAGACAAGCAGAATCTAAATTCTGTTTTGGAAGAAGATGAGATAGATAGGTCTCATATACAGTTGGGGAAAGATATCAAGCAACCAAGTGAAGGGCTTGAGGAGATTGAAGAGGAGACCATCGAAGAATTTTTGAGTCATAAAGAGAACTTGGAACAACAAGGAGATATGATGGTTGAAACATCAAGTGGGACCACAGGGTCTTATGTTTTTAAAACTGATAGTTTGTCTGTGGATGTAGAACAAATGCAAGAGAATATTAATGCAGATGGTGAGACAAGGATAGCTCTTGAAGAAGGTAAACAACAAGATATTAAAGGTAAACTTGAAAAAGTGACTATGTTATTTGAAAACATAGTAAAGGATCATCAGTTCACCATGATGATAGGCACAGTGGAAATAACCATGGAAGCTGTTGAGACAGTCAGTAAAAAAGAAGGACATCTACTGAAAGATGTTAAGAAGGAAGAAACCTATGCAAAGGATTTAACCTTAGGAGAAGTACATCTGATGATTGGTCACTAACAAAGGAGGGTTTTGCAGAGGGTGAGCAATATTTTGAAGCTGTCAAAAGTATGGAAAAGTATCTTTCAGAAGATGATTACTCTGAAGTAAAGGATAAGAGAGAATATCTCTTGAATGAGGAAGGCAGTGACTTATTGCAGCAGAAAGAATTTAGTAATGAAACTATTACAACACAGGGACAATTTCTTGTGGGAAAAAGAGATGAGGTTTAGTTTGAAGAACTGATATGTGAAACAACAGTTGAAACTGTTGAGCCTTCTAATTTTCAAACTGAGAATTCATTTATAAATGCAAGGATTATAAGTGATGATGAAGTACTTGTGAAGTGTCATAGAGAAATTGCATTGCAGGAGTGTTTGCTGGGAAATTCAGATTATGACAATGTGATTTCAAAGGAAGGAGTTCACTATAGTGGACAAGAATAGAAAGACATCATTAGAGCAGATGATGTGGAAGAGAGACTAGCTGACATTCTTAAGAGTTCTTTAGAGAATTGTTTAAAGAGGTTGAATCAACATACTGATGTGCTGACAGAGGAGAAAGAAATAGAGCAACAAACTGAATTGTTGCCAAAGGAAGATAAGGCACAAAAGCCTTATGTTTTTTATTTTAACAAGTGTTTTGTGAGTGCAGGTTTAGTTGCAGATGCTGGAGGAAATTTGGCACAAATGAGCAGCCAAATAAAGATGAAAGAAGAAGATTTTGTGGAAGAATTTAATCCATGGAACAGAGATGCTCAATTGCTAGAGAGAATGCTGGAAAGTCATGATTCAGTGTAGACAGAAATAATCATGAAAGAGGGTAAGGATGAAAGGGAGGCAGTAAGCGTAGGAGTCAAAGCAAAAGTTGGAGCAAGAGCAAAAGTAGAAGAAAAAGTAAACCAACAACTACAAAGTGGAAGTAACCAATAGCAGTTTGAAGAGTTAATGGACAGCAGCAACAACTTGAAGCAAAGAGAAATAGGAAGAAGTGGCAGAATATGGACCAGTCCAAGGATGAACTGGAAACAGAGATTGAAGAATTATGGCAGTTGATGATGAAATAGTCCATGTGGAGGAAATTGATAGCAACAGGAAGGATGATCAATCAGAACTTGAACCTGATTGACAAGGAGAGGAAGATGAAACAAAATACAACAGACATATAACAACAACAAAGGTGCAAGGCATTTGGGCAGCTACAAACTAAAGTTTGGGACCCTGGAGGTTTTCTATCAACTTATGAAGACACATGATCAGGAGATCATGAATATTTTCTACTTTGGGAGTCTAATGCAAGAGCATTCAACCCAAGGAAAATCATTGTATTTTAGTAGACATAGGGGGTCATGTGTTTTAGGGAAGTTGGTTTCCTAAGTGTTAAGTTAATGTAATATTTAGGATTTTGAGTGAGTAGGATAGGAATTAATTAGATGTTGTAAGGATGTCTGTAAATGCTCTCGAATAAAGGAGAACATGAGTGGTTAATAATGATGAGAGAGTTAGAAGTCAATTACAACTCTTAAGGTAGTTTCATGATTTGAGGAACTAGAGAGGACATTTAGGAGTCAATTCAGTAGATTAAGGATTTGAACCGGAATTAGTTCAACAGAACCTTTCTAGTATAAATGTAAGCCTAAAAGACATAAACGAGAGTTAGATGGTTAGACAGTAGATAGGTTCGACTGTAAGCCTACAGGAAAGAGAAGAGAGGCCACTGATATTGAAGATCATGCCAGAGAGATAGGGAGTCTCGATATGTAATTAGTTGTTTGTATTTATATAATACAGAGGTTTATCCTGAAACTGTATAAATGTGTGTGTTTCGAGTATTAAATGATGTTTTATGAGTGAATCAGAATTCTGTATAATATATGTGTGCAGGCAGAGTTCTGTAGAATACGTAGAGGAGAAGAATGATTTGGAGGAATCATAATGGATCATTGAATCCAATTGAAGGATCAGAGTGAAGCTCTGGAGAAACAGTGAAGTGAGAATTCACGGAGTTAAGCTCAGAGAGAGTGTTTAGCAGAATAGCGGAAGGACAGGAACCATTGAAGAAACCCGAAACCACAGAGCAAACATTGAAGAAACAAAGTAAAGTCAAAGCAAAGGGACGAACGAGAAAGCAAGTCGTCGATGGATAGGAACTGTTGGATCTTGGAGATCAACAGACGAGGTTGAAGGAATTGAGCGACCAAGATTAAATTGCATAGATTGGAATCAAGAAATGAACAGTGGAGATTAACTGGAAGCGTTGGCGGAAGAAGAATCTAGAAGAGTCGTCGCAACCGTCGATGGTAGAATATCTATAGTCATCGGACGTGAACAATTCTGGATTTTAACCAAGAGAAAGGCGAGTTTATAAGTGGAAGTGGTATTTCAGGCAAGGTAGAAACCATAAATGGTAAAAAGGAGAGTCACCCGATTCCATTAAACGATTGACATGTAGCATCCAAGGAGAGAGGAAAACAACTTTTCGGGCGGTTAGTCCTCGTGTTATTTGTCCACCTGAAATCGCTGTGAACCGTTGGATCTGCTAAGAGCAGATCTACGGTGGGGGATTGACATGTAAGTTTGCTTGTTTGGAAAAGCCATGAAATGTTAGATCTGATGGAGGGAGATCTACGGCAAAGAATGAGCCTGATAAATGTAAGCATTGATAAACATGCCAAGGCTATGGAAAAGCAAAAAATGTAAGTTTCCCTGTGTTTGTGTATATTCCCATTATACGAGGGTTATAAGAGAATTAAAGGGGATAAAGGTTTATGGGTTAAGTTACACATAACCAAAGTTAAGAGTGGGTATGGTTAATATGCGTCACTAAATTTTAAACTAAGGTTTATGAGGGTGAATGAGTCCCAATAGAAAGGAAAGGATGGATTAAGGGTTAGATTTGGTTAGTCTATATGCAGAGATTAAGGAAGGGTCCTTAACCATATTCTACATTAAGATTTGACTCCTTAGAGAGTTAAAATTCCTGGGACAAATGTGCTTATGCATTTTATATAAATACTGTGTGTGTAAGCGGGGGTAACCTTACATCATGAAGCTAAGAAAACGTGCAAGTCCAAACCTCTACTTCAAATAAGGTCCAAGGCATGACTTTGATTTTGATATTGAAGGTTTATCCTTGATAGGTTATGAGCCTCTAACAATCAAAGTAAGAGGGAGTTGGCCTCTGAAGTTCGAAATGACGAATCATGACATGATGAACTACTTTCTAAAATTTGGAAAATGAAATATATTAAAGAGTTTTTGGAAAGTGGAAATGCAAATCCTTGGACACTCCAATTAAATTTCAAGAATTTATGCAGAGATATTATTGAACCTGCCTTGGTAACTGATAGTTGATTCAAGCATTGATGTTTCGTGTAAACACCCGTAGATATATCTGTGTGTGTGTGTGTGTGTGTGTGCATTTTTCATAGAAACTAAGTGAATTCGTGATTGAGCCTCTTCATTCACATTAAGTTGTTGCCAAGCACACTTCGAGATATTTGCATGGGATGATCGATTTTTGGTCTGAGACATACTTCTTGTGATATGTGATTGCATATATAAACTAATGTTGTTTGGGATCGTTATTGATGAGATGAACACATCTGGGTGTTGCCTTAGCATGAGATATGCCATGATATTTTTGGATGAAAAGTCAGTAGCTTTAAGCACAATCGAGGTTGAATATGATGTTGTTGGCATAGGTAACTGTGAGGCAAGTTTAAGAAGATCTTTGGAGAGCCGTTTGAATAGGTTCTGGATATTATAGGGATACACTGCGACAATATTAAGTGGGATCTGATTGGAAAAGAAGTTGTATATAGTTGGGACTGATATCTCTTCATATATTGAGACAGTGTTGCCATATGAGACAAGCTTAGGCTTATGGTTTCCACCTCCAAGAGAGGGAGGATGAATGAAGTATCATTTTTATGATATATAGTTTTTGATATAATATTTGATTTGATTGTGACATGATGATTAAGAATGTACCAAATATGAGCAGGATGATATGTTTCTGATCTACAAAGAGCGGGACTAATCAAGAACACTATGCCAACTCTTCCCCCCATGTCTAAGCTCCTAGGGTGAGGAATTGAGATGAAGGGCTCATGGGGTTGATGGATCTATGGATAATAGGGTCATAAGTGTTGCTACCCTATCTATCACCCATAGGGTGTGTGTGATCCTTGTATGTTTTGGAAAGTTTGGTATCCCTCCCTATCTTGGTTTATGCATAGTATACCCCAGTTGGCATCAAACCCACAAGTTGGGCTTGTTGGGATTGTCCCTCCTCATATGGCCAATGGGTTGAGGAAGCTTGAGAGTGTGTGATCCTTACCTTTGGTAAGTTTGGTATCTCACCCAAGCTCGGATTATGATGCAGGTGTTTTTACCACATGAATATCGAGTGTCATTGTTGGGAAGATCAGTGGGGCAATAGGATGGGTTGAGATGTGATTTTCTCCTCCATGAGATTCCAGGTTAACACTAAGCTCCCCGATGTGGTTTTAGGTTGATATGTGCTCCTTGATGTTGTTTTGGATTGAGGTTGGCTCTTCAATGTTGATGTGGGTCATAGAATTGGCTCCCTGTTGATGTTTCCCAGGTAGTAGCATTGAGCTCCCCACTGGCAGTGATTCCATACGGTAGCAGTGACTCCTTGGTGGATACAGGGTGGTAGCTTAGGCTCTCCTCTGATATAAAATTCTTCTTCTTTTAGATTCAAGAATGCTCAACATATGAGCAGGAAAAATCAAGAGATAAGAAGGAATGAGCAAAGATGAGTCGTGATGACATTTGATGACAAGATTCTTGAAATATGATATGATTTGATGACAGGATACTTGTAATGATTATACATGATGTAGTTGGAATTTATACCTAGCTGAGAGGGAGTGCTAATTTGGAAAATCAGTGAAAAATTCCAATCATGGGACAAGAATCCTCTTTTTGAGAGGACCAATTTTGACTATTAAAGCGCTCAACTTGGACAAGGGAAAGTGAATTTTTGAATTAAAGCCCACATGTGCAAATTTGATCAGGTTGGTCCTAAAGCAAATTGGACACACTTGGAAGGCTATAAATACAAGCAACCTCAGCCTCATTTGGACATCATATTGGATCTTTCTTCCATTCTCCTTATTGGTTTTGGCTCACACAATTCTGAGGTAGGTTCATGGAGATTGGCTCGCACAGTCTGAAATTGCAAGGTATGAAGGTTGCACATGCATTCTAGGGTTTTAGTTCTCAATTGTAGGCATGCAACAGGGAAATATCAACTGCAACCTGATCTGTACTTATGCAGGAATGCAACAAAATACAGATATAAACATAAACACAGAGATGTAGTAGAAATAAAACTTCATTTCATTATTATCAAAGACCTTAAATATGCTTACATACAGAATGGAAGTAAACTAGTTTGGGCGATGGTAGCTTATCTCTGAGAAGAGATTTGGAGGCTACATGCCTATAAACTGTGTTACAATAAGGCTCAAGGAAATTTTTATTATTTAACAGCAAAGGAAAGCCCTAAACAACCAAAACCATAACCCCAGGAGATGAAATGCCAAGATTTTGTGGGCCCCGTTAGGGTTAGTTGGGCATCCAACTTCCCGGGGTCGTAACTTGGTCATATGATCTATGTTTGGCACATATGATACCTCATTGGAAATATCTCTCCGAGTACTATAGGATTTTCTTCAAACATGGCTATGGGCCTGCTACAGACCTCAAAAAAAGGTCATTTAAGGGGGTCAAAACAGCTCTAGAAGTTTAGGACCCAAGAAACTACTAAAAATAGTAAATTCTATTATTATTAAGCAAACATACAAAACCGACTGGACGTCGAGGTGGAATAGGTGGGTGGCCACCAATATCCACCTGCATCAGTCCTCCCCCCTTAAAAAAAGGGCCTGATGCAAAATTACCATTTTTTTTTGCGTTTTAGAATGGTAGTGATTTTCATGCTGATTTTAAAAAGTGGTAATTCTGCATCAGGCCCTTTTTTTAAAAGACCTATTTTTTTACTTTAAATTTTCTAATGTATGAAATGTAAATAATTATTTTCTAAATTTAATAATTTTTGAAGTGGTCTTCTTCTTCATATTTTCTTGTTTTTTTTTTTTTTTTTGTAGTGAGGTTTTTATTGTTTTGCATATTTAAAGAAGAAGGTCGATATTTTGAATTTTTGATATTCTACATATTTATACATAGTTAATTAATTTTTCAATCCACATGAAATAATTGTCTCTAAAAAACAATAATTTTTAACAATTGACATAAAAATAACCATTTTTAACATAAATATAACTAAAAAACTACACGTTTTGATAATTTTTTGTAATTTTTTGCTAGAAATGACATGTCAAAATCACAATTTTTATAGGAAAATTTTAACTAAAAATGGTTAAATAATAGTTTTTTTATGAATTTCATGTCAAAAAAATAATAATAATCACTTTTTTTTCAAAAAATAATGATTAACATAAAAATTAATGCGAAAATCACATTCTACAAACATTGAATGCATAACAACCTTAATTGAGTGCTTATTCTTCTCATAAAATGTCAAAGTCAAAATATTACAAGTATAACTAATTAATAGTTACAAAAAATAAGCTTGATTTCCAAGCATAACTTAAATTTAATCAACAATGTCACGTAATCCAAACTCTTCGTCCTCTAGAGTTTCATCATTGTCTTCTTCCACAATATTTTCTGCTTCATTTTGCTCATTTTCCTCTTCTAATGGATCTTTGATGTCTGCGAATCTCCCAATGTATGCCTTTCCAATCATTCCGTGTAATGGTGGTTGGGGTTCCTTTGCCTTTTTTGCCACACATGATTCACTAAAGTCCCCTTTCTTCAACCCAATTTCTTGCATTGCATCTGGAAGAAATTGAAGAGCATTAATTCTTTGCTGAATAAAATTGCACTGTATTGGATCTTTTTCAATGGCAATGCAATTTCTTCCTTTTTGAAGGAAACATGCTAATGTTGTACCTAATTATCAAGCACAAAAGAAATAATGAAGTAAATTAGTATAATGACATATAAATTAATAAATAGCATATTGAAATTCAATTCCATATAATAAAACTTACCTGAGCCAGAAAATAAATCCAGAACCCAATCTCCTTCATTTGAACATATGTCTATAAGATAGCTAATCAATAATTGTCCTTTTTTATCAATGTTAACTATCTCTCCTTTTGCTTCTTTGTCTTCATATGTTAGTTTTCTCACAATAGCATCATAAGTCACTATTTGGCTATGACTTTTTCCATCTAACCGATTAAAAATCATAGACATATAGCTATCATCTTTTGCCAAACTATCAATATAAATGAACTCACAATCATTTATAAATAGTTGATCTTCACGGTTAAGAAGATTTGACTTTTGCCTGTAACATGAAATAGTAACAGTTCAATTAACTTGTACATAAATGAATTTTTTAACATTAATCAAATATACATTTTGAATGTCTTACCATGTAAGCTGCATCCTTGAATTTGTTTTCCCATTGAAGCCTGACAATAACAATAACCCCGACGGCCCAACGACCCGCGGGGGTGGCAGGGCAATTTTCGGAATCGTCCTGCCACCCCCGTGGGCCGTTGCATCGCCAGGGTGGGGCGGGGGCTGTCCACAACCCTCCACCCCACCTAGGCAACACAACGACCCGCAGGGGTGGCGAGGTGATTCCCGGAATCACCCCACCACCCCTGTGGGCTGTTGGGCCACCGGGGTGGGGCGATGGCTATCCGCAGCCCTCCACCCACCTTGATGGCCCAACCAACCGCGGGGGTTGCGAGGTGATTCCCGGAATCGCCCCACCACCCCCACCGGCTGTTGGGCACCCGGGGCGGGGCAGAGGTTGTCCACAGCCCTCCACCCCACCCCAGCATCCCAAAAGCCCACAAGGGTGATTCCCGGAATTGCCATGCCACCCTCGCAGGCCGTTGGGCCATCGGGGTGGGGTGGAGTTTGTGGGGTGGGGCAGAGGCTGTCCACAGCCCTCCTCCACACCCCGGTGGCCCAACGGCCCGCGTGGGTGGCGGGGTGATTCCCGGAATCGCCCTGCCACACTCGCGCGCTGTTGGGCTGCAGGGGTGGGGCAGAGGTTGTCCGTAGCCTTATGCCCCACCTCGACAGCCCAACGGCCCACAGGGGTGGTGGGGCGATTCCCGAAATCACCGCGCCACCCCGCGAGCCATTGGGCCGCCGGGGTGGGGTGGAGGTTGTCCGCACTATTGATTCAAGGAATTTCCCTGCCACCCCCACAGGCCGTTGGGTCGTTGGGGTTGGGCGAAGGGATGCAGACAGCCCCCGCCCCACCCTAGTGGCCCAATGGCCTGGAGGGAGGGTGAGGCGATTCCGGGAATCATTCCGGCACCCACACGGGCCGTTGGGCCACCGCGGTGGGGCGAAGGGCTACGGATAGCCTCCGCCCCACCTCGGCGGCCCAATGGCCCACGAGGTTATTCCGGGAATCACACCGCCACCCTTGCGAATCACCCCGCCACCCCCACGAGCCATTGGTCTACCGAGGTGGGGCGGAGGGCTGAAGACAACCTCTACCCCACCGCACCGACCCAACGACCTGCAGGGTGGTGGGGTGATTCCGGGAATCACCCCGCCAACCCTGTGGGCTATTGGGCCGCTAGGGTGGGGCAGAGGGCTGCAGACAGCCTCCACCCCACCCCAACAACCTAATGACCCGCACGGTGGAATCACCCCGCCCTCCGCCCCACCCCAACAACCCAATTGCCCACGAGGGTGGTGAAGTGATTCCCAGAATCACCCCGCCACCCCCGCGGGCTGTTGGGTTGCCGGAGTGGGGTGGAGGTTGTCCACAGCTCTCTGCCCCTCCCCTGTGGCCCAATGGCTCGTGGGAGTGATGGGTTATTCTCGGAATCCCCCCGCCACCCCCACGGGCCGTTGCACCACAAGGGTGGGGCGGAGGCTGTCCGCAGCCCTCTGCCCCACCCCGGCGGCCTAACGACCTGCGGGGGTGGTGGG
The DNA here is from genome assembly GCA_031772625.1 of Pinus tabuliformis. Lineage (NCBI taxonomy): Eukaryota > Viridiplantae > Streptophyta > Pinopsida > Pinales > Pinaceae > Pinus > Pinus tabuliformis. Next base: position 681,369,359 of record CM062818.1, on the reverse strand, counting down.
GTGATTCCCAGAATCACGACAGACTCTGCCCAATGGCTTGTGGGGGTGGCCCAACATCCCGCAGAGGTGGCAAGGCGGAGGGTTGCGGAAAGCCTTCGCCCCACCCCAGCAACCCAATGGCTTGCGGAGGTGGCGGGGTGATTCCCAGAATCACCCTACCACCCTCGCTGGTCGTTGGGCTGCCAGGGTGGGGCGGAGAGCTGCCCTAACGGCCCGCGGGGGTGGCGAGGCGATTTCGGGGATCGCCTTGCCACCCCCGCGGGCAGTTGGATTGTCAGGGTGGGGCAGAGGCTGTCCGCAACCTCTGCCCCACCCCGGCAGCCCAACGACCCACGGGGGTGGCAAGGCGATTCCAAGAATCACCCCGCCACCCTCACGAACTGTCGGGCCACAGGGGTGGGGCAGAGGGCTACGGATAGCCTCCACCCAACCTGGCGGCCCAATGACTCGTGGGGGTGGGGGGTTGATTCCCCAGAATCACCCCGCCACCCTCGTGGGCCATTGGGCCGCTGGGGTGGGGTGGAGGCTATCCACAGCCCTCCGCCCCACCCCGGCAACACAACAACTCGCAGGGGTGGCGGGGTGATTCTCGGAATCACCGTGCCACCCCCGCGGGCCATTGGGCCGCCTGGGTGGGCCGGAGGATGTCCGCAGCGGTGATTCCAGGAATCGCCCTACCACCCCCGTAGGCCGTTGGGTTGCCAGGGTTGGGCAGAGGGCTGCGGATGGCCCTCCGCCCAACCCTGGCAATCGAACAGCCCTTGGGGTTGGCAGGGCAATTTCGGGAATCGCCCCACCACCCCCGTAGGCCGTTGGGCCACCGAGGTGGGGCATAGGGCTACGGACAACCTCTGCCCCACCCTTGTGGCCCGATGGTTTGCGGGGGTGGCGGAGGTTATCCAGGGTGGGGTGGAGGCTATCTGCAGCGATGATTCTGGGAATCACCCCGCCACCCCCACAGGCCGTTGGGCCACCAGGGTTTGGCAGAGGGTTGTCCGCAGCCCTCTGCCCAACCCCAGTAGCCCAATAGCCCACGGGGGTGGCAGGGAAATTCTGGGAATCACCCTGCCACCTCTGCAGGCCGTTGGGCCACCGGGGTGGGGTGGAGGGCTGCGGATAGCCTCTACCCCACCCTTGCAGCCCAACGGTTCGTGGGGGTGGAGGGATGATTCCTGGAATTACCTTTCCACCCTTGCGGGCCTTTGGGTTGGCGGGGTGAGGCGGAGGCTATTCGCAGCCCTTCGCCCCACCTGAGCGGCCCAATGGCTCACGGGGGTGGTGGGGTGATTTCGGGAATCACCCTGCCACCCTCGCGAGCCATTGGGCCACTGGGGTGGGACGGAGAGCCTCCGCCCCACCCTGGCGGCCCAACGGCCCGCGGGGGTGGCAAGGCAATTCCGGACAGCCCTCCGCCCCAACCTGGCGGCCCGCGTGGGTGGTGGGGTGATTCCAAGGTTTTAGAATTTTAATGTATTTTAGATCCCATTATTTTATCTTTATGGTCATTACTAAAACATGTTGAATTTATACTTAGGAAAGAAAAATGTTATTCTACCAAAAACATTAGTGTGTTTTTTTCCTCATAAACAACTATTTTTTTGCACATAAAAATTCGATTTTACTAGCATTTTTTAAAAATGTTGAAAATTGACCCTAAAAAAAACCATTGTTCCAGTATCAACACTTTTCGTTTTCAGGGTGTTTTTTGCACGAAAATTTTGTTTTCACTGCCATTTTTAAAACATGTTCAAAATTGACCCTAAAAAAAAAACCATCGTTCCAGTATACACACTTTTCGTTTTTAGCACTGTTTTTGATGTTTTTTCGAGGTTTTTTGGCCAGAGTTCCCATTTTGAGTTTATAGTTCCTGTTTCAAAGTTTACATTGTTGAACACAGAGGTGTCCTAGGTGGCATAACCATACGCTCTGGAGGTGAAAATATGGAAATTTCTTTCCTTCCAGGAGCATATGGTATGTATTGTCGAATTCTTGATCGCTCTTGTAATGATCCAGCCAACCCGAAATATCGTATCCACAAGAGTCAAGCACAGTGGTCAGCACCATAATCGGTGGTCGGATGAGACAATCTATAGCATTATTGTTGTTGTCCTTCTTGTACTTGATGTTCAAATGGAATTGTTGCAGATATGTGGACCATTTTTTATGGTGATCGTTATGCAACTTCCCTTGTGTATGTATGAATTGTAGGGGTCAGTGGTTTGTGTCGATGATTGTTTCCTTCCCCATAATGTAATGCTTCCATTGTCGGTAGGATTGCACAATAGAATGCATCTCGTAAATCACATGAAATTTCATTTGTCGACGTGTTTCGAACCAGCAAGTGTGGTTCATCGTCAGGACAAGTTGAAGAATCAGATCCAGCCTTGCATATTAAATAGTAAGAGCAGAACATCCAACGGCTATATTTCCTAACGACTATTTTGACTAATGGCTAAATTTGACCGGGAAACGGTTAGTTGAACAGGATTAAGGGCACGACCTTTATTTTAATAATTAAGTCAATTCTAATGAATATTAAATTGATAGTTAGTCATATATTTATTAAAATAAAGGTTAAAGGGACTTAAAATAGATAAATTATAAAATAAAATAATTTAAATTAATAGTTAGTTTAAAAATTATTAAATATATAAATAATTAGTTATATTTTTATTAAAAAAAAATTAAAGGGTTTTTTTTTGAAATATATATTAAAATAAATTCAATTTAAATTATAAAAATTTTAGGGGTTAGAAAGAATATTATTATTTATTTATTTTATTTATTATTATTTTAAGCATGTTATCCTAGATTGATATCAATATATAGAATTATTAATAGAGTTTTGAAATGAATAATTGTATTGTAACTATTAATAGAATTATCATAATAATATTCAATTAATTTTATTAATAAAGTCGAGAACCTATAACCTAAGTAAATAAAATAACCCTGAAGAGCGACTAAGAGGCGAGGGCAGGGAACCAACAACTAAAGATTATCCATAACTAATACAATAATTCAAAACAACTCATCAAAGACTAAAGGCCAAAGAGAGAAGGATACGGGAAAACAAGGGGAAGATTAGACCAAGAACCAGCTAAAAAGGAGGGAGGGGAGGAAGGGAAGAAACCGACTAGGAAGAGAGGGCTCCGTTGCAATATAACCGTTGGGATCTCTGCACACTCTATTTAATCAAGCTTAGCCAGATCAGTCCTTCAACTTGTCCTGACGATGAACCACACTGGTTGGTTCGAAACGCGTCGACAAAAGATTGATTATGTGATTTTGCCGAAGATTTTCTAAACAATGTTATGGATCACAGAAGTCTAAATTCCTTAACTACTAATCTTCCATCCATCCTCTCTATTGAGATTGTTCGGTCTTTTCTCAATCTCAAGGGCTTCCCTAAAATAAAATAAAATAACCCTTTATAAAATAAAATAACCCTTTAACTTTTTAATAAGAATATAACTAATTATTTATATATTTAATTTTTAAACTAACTATTAATTTAAAATAATTTATTTTATAATTTATCTATTTTAAGTCCCTTTAACCTTTATTTTAATAAATATATAACTAACTATCAATTTAATATTCATTGGAATTGACTTATTTATTAACTTCTATAATTTAAATTGAATTTATTTTATAATTTATTTATTTTAATATATATTTCGAATTATAAGTTCAAAAAAAAAAACCTTTAAATTTTTTTTTTTAATAAAAATATAACTAATTATTTATATGTTTAATAATTTTTAAACTAACTAAATATTTAAATTATTTTATTTTATAATTTATCTATTTTAAGTCCTTTTAACCTTTATTTTAATAAATATATGACTAACTATCAATTTAATATTCATTAGCCCCAGATGCGGGTGACACAGGTGTCATAAATGGTTCTCATGCCAACTGTTAATGGTGAGTACCGCATGCTACAGAGCAGCGGGGCTCCCCAGAACCTCACCTTATGTAAAGCGGATAGACAACATTTCGATGGATATGGCGGTATCTGGGCATTTATGGTTTGCTCTGTTCGAAGCATGGCAAGGAATGTTATATTCAAGACATCCCGGCTCTTCCCTCTCATGGTGCGTATTCATTCTTCTTGCTCTGAGTTCTGGTCTACGAAGGTTTCGGGTGGCGAGAGGGTATCCGTTTACAGAGGCGCACTTCGCAGGTTTCAGGCTCGTTTCAGGGGTAAGCGGTTCTCACCTCCTTCTCAAACCCTCTCAGTGTGTATTTCCTGTTCTCTGGCTCAAGCATTCCGTCTCTCAATTGCCCTCTTTGCTTGTTCTGTTGATTCTGTGGCCATCCATACGCTCCTCAATATGGTCCGCCAAGGTGGCAGGAAGCGACCCAAAGGGTGCCATGGTAATGGCTCTCGGCCTACAGCTAGCAGCTCTGAGAACCCTGAACATTCACTCATCAATCTCCCTCCCTCTCAGGCAAATGTGCAATCCCCTAGCCCTGCTCGTAGGCCAATCCCGAATAGTGCTTTTCAAACCACCCATTTTAAATTCCAAAGCAACCTCAACAGACCTCTGATTTCTGCCCATATCACCATCATTCTCTCGGAAGAAGAAAACCAGATCCATCCTCTGGCCTGTATCACTTCGGAGCCCTCTCAGAGCAGCGAGCAGCAGTTGACAGTGGGAAGCCAGGAGAAAGATCTGGTTGATCAACCAGGCCAAATTGACAGCCCTAGAATCATTCTGCCCCATGTAGAAAATCTCCCTGCTGTTGGGGATGGAATTCTGAATGATACTAATCACCCCATGTTAATCCCAGAGGACGATAAGGCCGGCAATGACGCTCTGTGTTTGGTTAGTGACTGTCCAGCAGAAGAGAAGACTCCTGGCGGGGATAAGGAAGCCTAAGGCCACGCGGCTCAGTTTTGTCTCGTTTTGCTTTTTGGTTGTCAAGCAGATGATCGCTTCCAGGTTTCATTGAAGATAGACATGACTCAATTCCGTCGGCTTGACGATTTTGGTCATTTCTAGGGCAGTGGCAACGTTTTTACAGTCAGACTCGCTATGGATATTCGCTTTCGTGTACTCATGCACAGTCTTCTAATCTACTGGTCCTTCTCTGATATGTACTTCTGTCATGTAGTTTTTTGTAGCACATATGCCCAGAATCCTTCCATTCTGGGGCGAACTTGCTGTGTAGAGAGCCCTCATGAATCTTCTTCTGAGGCCTCGATTACTTGTAAAATTATTTTTAGTTTAAGTTAATAGATCTTAGTCTTTGCCGAGAAAAAAAAAATTAATATTCATTAGAATTGACTTAATTATTAAAATAAAGGTCATGCCCTTAATCTTGTTCAACTAAACATTTCCCGATCAAATTTAGCCGTTAGGAAATATAGCCATTGGATGTTCTGCTCTTACTATTTAATATGCAAGGTTGGATCTGATTCTTCAACTTGTCCTGACAATGAACCACACTTGCTGGTTCGAAACGCATCGACAAATGAAATTTCATGTGATTTACGCCAAAAAATTTCTCATTAAATTGATATGGATCACAGAAGCCTCAATTCAACAGAATGCATCTCTTTGTCTTAAGTAGGATACTTTCAGACTGTATCTGAAAGTGTCTCAATGTGATATGCCACCGAATGCCCCTGCTGGGTGAGAACTGCACCAATAGCATAGTCGGAGGCATTTGTCTCAATTTCAAATGGTTGCTACAGGTCTGGTAATGTGAGCACTAGTGCAGAGTAGAGGCGATGCTTCAACTTGATAAATCTCTTCTATTGATATTCAGACCAAAATAACTTTTCTTTCGCTCCGCCCTTGGTGACTTGACTCAAAGGCTAAGTGATATGAGAGAATCCCAACATGAAGCTACAATAGAAATTTGCAAGACCTAGAAATTTGTGGAGCTCTGTTAGAGTGGTTGGGGCTGGCCAACTCGAATAACTTGTATCTGGCTAAGTCCACATGCACACCCCACTCATTAATGATGTACCCCATATATTGAACTTGGGTCATACCAAAAGTGAATTTCTCCAAATTGGCACACAATCTGTGTTATCGTAGGGTTTGGAGGACCTGTCAAATATGGTGGATGTGATCTTCCAAAATTTAGCTGAAGATCAAGATGTCGTCTAAGTAAAATACCACAAACAAGTTGGTAAAGGGCCATAATATTTCGTCCATCAGCCACATGAAGGTTCTGGGGGTAATCGTCAACCCAAAAGGCATGACCAACCATTCAAAAAGGCCCATCTTGGATTTGAAGGCAGTGTTCCACACATTGGAGGGTTCAATTGGTACCTGGTGATAATCGGACTTCAAGTCAATCTTGCTGAAATATTTGGCCCCCTTTAGTTGGTCCAGAAAGTCATCAATCTATGGGATTGGATACCTATTATGAACAATGATCTTATTCAACACCCGATAGTCAATACATAGTCTCCAAGTGCCATATTTCTTCTTTCCCAACACGATTGAGCTCCCACAGGGTGATAAACTTCACCTGATGTGCCTTTTCTGCAGTAGCTCCTAAATCTACCTCTTATTTTCATTGTTCTCTAGAATAGAGCGTCGGTAGATCGGTCTGGGTACTAGCGCCCTCAAGTTCAAATCGATGGAGTGCCTGACCTGATAGTGTAGGGGCACCCCTGTGGGTGAGGTGAAGAGGTCCTTATACTCTTCCACGACCTTGTCCATATGTTGTTGTCATGCGAAGGAACCTTGTCTAGAGGCTGTGAATGTGGCCACAGTCTTCTTCTTTCCCAGAGGGTGAATCATAAGGAAGACAAATTTCACGGTCTGGGAAATTATCTTACTGTATTGCTTCGCAGAGACCAAAGAGATGGCAATAGGCGGTGCTACCTTTGGCATCTTGTATAACTTATTTCCCAAAGAAATAATGACAGTGCAAGGCATAGAATCATACACAGCATGACACTTCCACAAGTATGTTTGGCCTAATAATACATCACAAAATTCAAGAGGAGCAACATCACATAGTACCTTATCTGTGAAAGGCTTGATGTTGTAGGGAAGGTGACACTATTGGCTGACGCAAAGATCTTGCCCTTGGTGAAGCCACCCAATGGTGTACGGTTGTGGGTGTGGTGTGTTAGGTAGGCTCAACCGCTTCATGACCTCTACTAAAATGAGTTTATTTTGGCTTCCGTCGTCGAAAATGAACTACAACGTAGATCCCTTCACCCACATAGGTGAGTGGAAGAGCTTCTCCCCCTCCTCTGGATATTTGGGATCAATCTTTTAGATCTTGGTGGCGATAATGGTGGCACTAGGCTACAAATCAGTAATCTACTTCCCTTTTTCATTCCCCTTATCTGTTTCTAACTCAGAGTCGGAACATGCATCTGATTCAAAAGCCTTCATCTTGGCCACTAGTGACTGATTAGCTGGACACTCACTTGTGTTGTGAGTGCAACTCTTATGGAACTCAAACCATGTCCGTGTGTCCTTCTTTGTCTTCGTGGTGTTTTTCTTTGCTTGCAGCTTTGGCAAGTTGTCCTGGGTCATAGTTCCTTAGATTTGTCCTCTGTTCTGTGGTTTGGAGGCACCTTTCCCTTGCTTCGAATTTGCAGATCCAAGGTCTCACTTCTTCTGTTTAAATTTCTTCTCGATCTTGACAGCATATCAATAAGCAGCACCAAGCGAGGCGATGTCTAGGAACTCCATCTCATCCTGGATGTACTTGTGTAGACGGCTAAGGTACTTCAGTACCAAATGTCACTCATAATCCAACTCCATCTCATCCTGGATGTACTTGTGTAGACGGCTAAGGTACTTCAGTACCAAATGTCACTCATAATCCTTGATGCCTAGCTTCGTGTGAAGGTTATGAAAAATATTTGTGAACTCCGACACATTTTGGTCCCTTCCCTACCATAGCGTGGTCCACTTTATGTATTTATCTTCATAGCTCCCGATAGGGTAATTTTGTTCCTTGATGGTGTCTTGGAAATAATTCCAAGTGGGTGTGGCTAAAAACAGTAAGGATTCCCTCTCGACCTTTTGTTCATCGTAGGTTTCCCACCAGTCCTTGACATGGGGGGTAGCTTTGAGGAGTGAAAAATTAATTTTTTCAACTGAAAAATATCCTTCCAATAGATTTAACCATCTATCTATGGCGTCTGCATCTATCTGGCCTTCAAGTATGGGAATGTCAAAGTTAACTTGTAACTTAAAAGGAGTGGCACCTCCAGAGTGGCTGCTAGATGAATATGTGTCACCTATGGGTAGCCGCCGAAGGATCTAGGCAAAATTATCCATCATTGTGTTCCCTTGTCACTCGAGGGCTTCCTCGAGAAATGTTTTGAAAGGATATCTTGCTCCCTCATGTTTCTTTTCTTCCCCCATGGGAGGTCATCGAGGTTTTTGAGGTTGGTCTTGCAAAGGTTCAACCAGTTTGATCCCTAACTCCTTATACCCTGACCTCATTAAGGACATGCAAATAAAAATAGAGAAAGAGCAGACTGCTCTGATACCATTGATCCAGATTTATGCAGGAACACAACAAAATACAGATATAAACATAAGCACAAAGATGCAACAGAAATAAAACTTCATTTCATTACTATCAAAGAACTGAAATATGCTTACATACAGAATGGAAATAAACTAGCTCGAGTTATGGCATCTTACCTTTGAGAAGAGATGTGGTGGCTATATGCCTATGAATTGTGTTACAATGAGGCTCAAAGGACTTTTTATTATTGAACAAAAAAGGAAAACCCTAACCCCAGGAGATGAAACGCCAAGAGTTTATGAGCCCTGTTGGGGCTAGTTTGGCAGCCAAGTTCCTAGGGTTGTAACTTGGTCATATGATCTTCATTTTGCACATCGATACCTCATTGGAAATATCTCTCCGAGTACTACAAGATTTTCTGGAAGCTACTAGATATGGCTATGGGCCTGCTACAGACCTCAAAAAACGTTGTTTAGGGGGTCAAAACAACTCTGGAAGTTCAAGACCCAAAAAATTTCTAAAAATAGTAAATGCTGCTATAATCAAGGAAACAAATGAAATCGACTAAAGTTCTAGGAGGAATAGGTAGGTTGCCACCAATATCCACCTGTATCACAACCGCACGCAGAGTGGCTCATCCGTGTGGTTGAAGCCTCTTAGTCTCACGCAGATCACATCATCTATGAGTTGGGACCTAGGGTTTAGTTTTTCAGTTGACCAAAATTTTCACTCATTGACTGCACGGTTTGACAGTTGACCGCCAACAGTGACATTTGATTACAGGCTTCTGAAGTAGGGTTTTAAGTATTAACATTGTTGGGTTCATCTAATGGATATTGTTTAGTTGATTTTGTTGGATAGGTTTATGGTTGTTGATATGGATTGATGTACTCTCTTTTACTGAATCTTTTTATGACAATCTAACAAGAAGAAGAATTTGAAAGGGTTTTCCCCATACTGGGTTTTTCCTTGGTCTCTAATCAATCCTGGTGTTTGTATGTGTGAATGTTTTCCTTCTATTGTTCCTTTATGTTTCCACTGCATTGATGATGATATTGTTCTTTCTACATAATTACATATATTATTGAAAAATGATGTAAATCTGAATAATGTTATGATGTTGTGGGGTGAATTTAATGTGTAAATGAAGAAATGTAATTATCAAAGAAAATAAAAGTATATCCCTAGGAAAAATTAACAACAACCAATACATTGTTATTTATCTTCTTTGTAATAAAAAATAATTCACAATTTTCAAATGCATAATCTTCATGGTTACATTCTTTATTGAAACACTTTATATTCATCCATTTACTTTTCTTCACTTTTTTTTGTGTAAAGTCCACCTTTTTATTATAGAAATAGAGATTGATATGAAATAGTTCCTCGTGTTGTTGATCTACTTGCTAGGAAACCATCCCAATAACACAGATTAAGAGTCTTGAGATTATATAAACTCCTTTTCAACAGTTTAATGGACAAAAAGAAACAATTTCCACTGTAAACATGGAGTTGCAAGAGAGAAAAACCATAGGATCTATGTTCTGCAAAGTCATTTTGGCTAAACCATAGCAAAATTGAACTTCTCATTGACTACTAAAACATGAAGTAAGACTACATGGTAACCTGGAGGAGCCATGAGGAAAGCCACAAAAGATGATTCATGCACATAAGTTCCACCCATGGATCGCAAACTAATTATAAACCTATACAACCATGACGAACCACCACAGAACTTCCACAACAAGCCACATTAGAGCAACCCCAGTGAACCATGATATAACATTCCTAGTGAACCATGATGAAACCTCCCCAACGAGAATAGGAACTAGGTGGGTTCAACATAACATAAACTGATAGAATACACAAAGTGGAGCCAAGTAAGGTATGAAGCTTCAATGGGATGCCCTCAAGCCTTGCAAAATACACTACCAAGCATGTAAAGTCAAGTCCTGAATTGTAAACAAGAGGCCACTGAAAGTCATAAGGAGAGAAACTATAGAACTAAGTTGTTATTAAAACGGCTCACTTACCAAGAGGAAGCAGAGCACCATTCTTAAGAGGCACACCATTACAAAGAGCCTTAAATTCCAGTTGAAGCCCCAAATCCACCATGTCCACGTGAGAGGATGAACGTTTCCAAACCAGAAGAGGATGACAATACTAACACTCTAATTTTGTGAATACCAGTGTAGAGCAATATAAGGGCCAACCAATGAGTGCATGTATATGATCAAGAAGGAGGGCATGGCGACTATGAACTAGCAGAGGGGAGACACAAAACATAGCTAGTAGGAATAACGAAATTGTAAAGTGGTGCACCAGGCCTAAAGATGGGCTTAAAGAAGTATTCGTGTTGGCCATGAATCCACCCACATACATCCCCAATTGAAGCCTCTCCAAATAATAACGATGCCTCATGATGAAACTGTGTGCCAAGGGAGAGATATCGTATGATAACCAGAAGTAGGAGAGTACATCCATCACACCAGAATTAATCCGAGTGTGCCGACCTGCAGGAGAATTTATGCAATGGGCCAGAAGGCCACCTGATCTACATGCCTTCAACATTGTTGTGATAGATGGTTGGATTTCCCACTCATCAAGGGGGGTGCATTTCTTAACATTATTATCATGACTATATTACTAAACGTGGTTGATATACAAAAATATGTGTCATTTGACATTTGGAAGTGCCCTAAGGTGCTCCCTAGTACCAATGCGGAGTTTGAGATCATGTCACTGTGGGACTCATTCCTCACCACAAACTCATAGTGCATCATTTAAAATTGTTGAGGGCCATAGTGTAACAAGAGCCATGAGCTACGGATTTCTATGTCATTTAACAAAAATATTCACGTCCCACAGCATGATTGCATGTAATTAGCACTTACACCTTTACAATAAGACAACAGGCCATGATTAATTGGAAGCAAGAGATGGAAAAGTATTATGATACATAATGAAAATTTTGGCATCATGCCATAGAAGTTTTATAAAGTGTGTTCCTCATACTCATGGCACAAGTCTCCCACTTCAAAAAAATCTTACTAAGTCTAACACAATTACTAAAGAATGCATGAATCTCTAGCATACAAGATTGCACTTGATCACTCTAGCTAAACTTTATGTGTAGTTAAAATATGTACAAAACAAAGACATGTGGAACTGAAATATGTGCAGAACAAATACATGTGGAGAACTAAAGCATGTGCAGAAGTGTGGACATAAAAGATTAAGGTCCACTGCTCAACACAAGGTGAGCCAAAAATAAAATATTGAATATATTATCATATTGGAAAAGGCATCCCAAATATCTAGGCTTGGGTGTAATGATTTATCTAGTCATAGAATTCCTTTTTTTGTTACGTGGAGAGAAATGTAGATGGCATTCACCTAGTAAAGTGGAGAGTTAAGAATAAAGATGTGTGGAACTAAAATCTGTGCATAAAAATCATATGTGGAACTAAAGTGTATGCATAGTGTGGAGATAAAATGAGAAGCTCCACTACTCCGCACAAAGTGAGGCCAAAAGGAACTATTGTGTATATAATCATATTACAAAAATGGCCCAGATATCTAGACTTAGGTCTAATGATTTTTCTAGTCATAGAATTCCTTTTCTGTGTTACATGGAGAGAAATAAAGTTACTTCCATACATGGAAGATAAATTTAGAGCCCAAAGTAACTACACTTGGTTGTGATTGAAAAACAATTTAAAGTCATCGTGAATAAATTAATAACTAATAAATGATCATCTTCTTTGTAATAACAAAATAATTCACAATTTTCACATACCTAATGTTCATCCTTACATTTTTTATTGGAACACTTTATAATTCATCCATTTTTGTCTTTATTAACATTATTATCATGACTATATTTCTAAATTTGGTTGATATACACCAATAAGTGTCAATTGACACATGGAAAAGCCCTATGATGTCCCCTGGTTCCAACATGGACTTTGAGACTACATCACTACGAGACTCATTTCCCACCATGAACTCATGGTGCATCATTTAAAAATTCTGAGGGCCACAAATTAACAAGAGTCATAAGCTACATATTGTTATGTCATTTAACAAAAAATTCACATCCCACCGCATAACTACACATGTACGAACTTATGCCTTTATAATAAGACATTGTAGGAAGTAAGAGACGAGAAATTATTACGATACCCAATAGAAAAGTTGACATCGCACCATGTAAGTTTTATGAGTTGGTTCCTTACACTCGCAACCTAAGTATCCCGCTTCAATAAATCTTACCAAGTATAACACGGTTACCTAAGAATGCATGAATCTTTAGCATACAATATTGCACTATCACGTTAGCTAAACTTTATGTGCAGTCAAAGTATCTATGGAACAAAGACATGCAAACTCAAATATGTGTGAAACAAAACATGTGTGGAACTAAGTATGTGCAAAAGTGGAGACATAAAAGGGTAAGTTTCACTGCTCCACACAAAGTGAGCTTGAAAGAAAATATTCAATCTTAATCATATTGGAAATGGCAACCCGAATATCTAGACTTGGGTGTAATAATTTCTCTGGTCATATAATTTGTTTTTGCATTACATGGAGAGAAATAAAGATGACCTTCACCTGGTAAAATGGATAGATAAAACACTTGTAAAAATGGTAAATAAAAGATAATCGAGAGTTAGAGTGTGACATATCAATTATCAATTAGTAGCCTTGGTACTTGCTAATTTTAGTACTAAAAGGGGGACCAAGGATTGAAACGCTTCAAAAATAATTACCAAGTATAACACAATTACCTAAGAAAGCATGAATTTTTAACGTACAATTGTAAGATACACATATTAGGGTAAAGCATAAGACATACAACAATAATGCAATTATGATTTTTTTTTAATAATTTCATAAATTAGTTTCAAGTTATTGTCATTCATGCATTTCAAATTTATTTATTGTTCACCTGTATGAAATAATTTAATGATTGTATCATCATATTATTTGAACATCATATGATTTCTATATTTATATATGTACATACAATACACAACACAATGATTTGTCTTAGTCCATTCCATTAGCCTTGACAAGGTTACTTAAAGGTGACTAGGTCATTATCACCTGCTCGACAACCATGTCCACAACAACAAACAAAAATAGAAAACATAAAATTGAAAGAGATGAAAGGATTTTAGTTCTTGAATCCACACATCACTTCCACTCAATTTGGGTGCGACTAACTGAAAGCGAAATATGGGAAAGTCTTATGATACATAATAAATATTTCACATCGCACTGCAAGATTTTTATACAATGTGCCCTGCTTTGAAATTTTTTACCTACCCTAATGCAACTACCTAAGAAAATATGAATTTCTAAGATACAACAATCATAAGATGCACATATCAAAACAAAGAATAATACCTACTACTAAGGTCACTTATACTATAAATATGTTGTATTAATGCATGCAAACAATACATAAAGTGTGTCGTGATTTGGAAAATCTCACCAACCCTAACGTAATTATCTAAGAAGACGTGAATTTCTAACATATAGTAATCACAAGACACAAATATTAGAAAAAAGAATAAGACATGTTAGTAAAGTCACTTAGACTGTGACTATATCGAATTAATGTCAAATAATTCATATTTCATATTTTATGATATTGTATCATTGTTAACTTGTTGCTTCATATTTCACGGAAGTAGACTGTTATTCCCACCAAATGCATATAAATTGAAACAAAAACAAACAAATCCATATTGTTAAGCCAACCAAATACATGTAATTTGGAACTCATAAACTAATAAACACATGTAAATAAAGGAAAAATAAAGCAGAAAAAAACTAGCAAAATATGATTCAACTTCAAACAATTTGAAAATAAATTCTTTGCAAACAAAAAATGATGTACTTACCAGTTTTGCTCTATATTTTTCTTTTTTTGATGATGATTTCATAGAATTTAATCTTTGTATTTTTCTTCTTGACACTTTTCTACAACTATACCTCATAACAAGTTTCACAACTCTTTGCAAAATGCTACATGACTAATGGACTTTGCAAATGCACCTCCACTTCTCAACGATGAGTTTTATAGCATGAATGCCAAAATGTCCCCTCTACAGTTGTGGAGATTTATTGAAGGTTCAAGGCGTGTTAATACTACTACAAATCAACAATAGGATTTGATCATCAATGTTCTCAATAAAAATTTCTTAAATTAAATTTCAATGTTCACTCCCAAACCTCAAGTGAAACACCGCTTAGTTTTCTTATAATTCAATTTTGGTTTTAAATAACTCTAGAAAAGAGATTTTATCATCAATGTTTTTCTTGAAACAATACTTTTTATTAACAAGAACATGTACTAGTCTCGAATATACATGTCATTGTGCCACAATTCCATTTATAAGTCTTGCAAAACACAAGACACATGTTTTTCTCTTTATTATTACTTTTGAATATGTCTTTTCACATAAATTCCCATTCACTTGTCACATACCACTTGGATTTTATTTTTTACTTTTGAAATAACAATATTTATTTATTTATTTTCCCCATCACATCCAACCATACGTAATTAGTACTTTCAAGTTTTTCAGCCAATCCAAAAACTGGAATTTCATTTCTGATAATATATATATATATATAGAGAGAGAGAGAGAGAGAGAGATATATATATATATATATATATATATATATATATATATATATATATATCTATATATATATATATATATATATATATATATATATATATATATATATATATATATATATATATATATATATAGATATATATTGCAGTTTACAGAACTTATAATAAACTATAGCAAATTGGACAATTTTTTCAAAGTCAACTACATTTATTGCAATTGTTGACTGAAAATCAATTTTTATACTTCCTGTTAGGGTCCATTAGTCTTGATTTGAATTGTAAGGTCCCTAATAGGTCATCATAGAGGTGTCATGAGTGTCTTGTCATGAGTGAGGTGTCATGAGTTAGTTGTCAATAACCCTTTCCATTGCTAAAGGATGAAATGTCTCTAAGTTATTTTTAATAATTTTTATTTTAAATGAGATTTAATTTTATAAAATATATATAATGATATTTTTTATAAAATTATTTATTTAGAATATTAAACTTAATTTTAAAATAACAAATAAACCCAATCTCTAAACTATAGGAACCACATTTATTATCATGCTAAATATGTCAGCCAATAATAAATTCACAAGTCAAAATCGAAAAGTCAAATTAAATTTATGACCCCACCCCGCACTTCATACATTAAACTTCCCTAATTTAAATTCCTCGAGATGTGTGAATAATTAAATCAATGGTTATCGATAGATTTTGGGGAAGGGGTTGCTTATTCGACTTTTAACCTACTCCCCCCCTCTGAAAAAAGTTGTTTCACTTTACCGCTTTTTACATATGTCATCTTCTCGTTCATTTCAGACCCCCCACCCCTCCCCCTCCAAAACCATTTACTTCCTATCCACCCCCCTGAAAACCATTATTTATATTGATTTAAATCTTATGAATATATGGCAGGAAGGTCTATGAAGTATGTAAGCAATCTCATATATTTTAAAGTTTGTACAAAAGAAGATAAAGGAAATGATATTTTTGTTGAGAATGCAACAGGATGATGGAGTTTAGTGGAAAGAAGTCGCCTTCACTAAGTGGGCCCGCAGGGTATTTTTGGCGCAAAGTCTAGTTTTAGACTATGTCTATTTTTAGACATATGGATCATGGTCTATGAGTTGCAGGATGTTGTTTATGGATGATTGGTCATGTTGGGAAAAATAGATGGACTTCTATTTCTGGTTCACAGTGGAGTGATCAGAGTCTATTTTTAGATTGCTAGGCTAAAAATAGAAAAGTCAAATATTGTTGTCTCATAATAATATTTAGACTATAAACATTATCTTATCCTCTTGGAGCACTTCAGTTTGAGCTACAGATGTGGCACATGCAGCTGTCAGAAGGAAATACGCTTTTCTTGTGGGTTAGTTGAGCTATTGCATGCAAGACTTTAGTTAGAACTCATGTGGTTGAGTTTGGTGGAGGTGATTGTGGAGTTGATGGAGTTGTGTTCAGTTTGACTTGGTTAAACTAGTTGTAATTAGTCTAATTGCAAGTAGACTAGTGATGAGTGATGTGAATTAATTGATTAAATTAATTCACTAATTATTAACTCATAATGCAACTGAAGAATACATCAGTTAACTCAGTGCATGTACAGTTTAGTGTAGACAGGTGTTAGAGGTTGAGATTGCTATCAGTTGTGACTATAGTTGTGCATGAGATCTTGCACAATCAATGGATTGAGTATGCCCATGAGGATTGCGCAGTAATGCCTAGTGAAATAGCCTGTGCTCACGTGATTTTCACTTGGTATTGTGCAATAGAGGCAGGCAAAGCAACGGAGGAGATTTGAACCTGTGACTTGTTCGGATCTGAGCTAGTTTTGTGTGTAACAGGTGGAGATAGTACTGAGTACTTGTGAGTATTGTACTATGTATTGTTACATGTTCTCAATCATTAATATACAGATAGTGTGGGGTTTTCAGCTGTAAGCTTTGCCTGGGTTACATACTGTGTTAATGTGCGCATGCAATTGATGTTTCAATGTTTTTTTGATGCTGCTAAATTGATGATCAATGTAGAGGAGGTTATGTATTCTGCATGTATTCTGCAATAGTGTATAATCGGGATAATCTATGTGAATAAGTGTCATATTATTCAAAATTTCTACATGGTATTCGAATTTGCAACAGTGTTTTCTTGGTATCAACGTGGCAATGTCTTTCAACGGATTGCGATTGGAGTATGCTCTTGAGGGCAGCTCAAACTATATTGCATGGAAGGACAGGATGGAGGCAGTGTTGGATGATAATGGGATGAAGGATTTCATAGAGGCTGATGTCCCAAAGCCTACTGATGCTACTCAAGTTGATGCTTGGCAAAAGAAGACAGCAAAGTGTCGAAGGATTCTGTTGGAGGGCGTGAAGGATCACATTGTGTCTAGTCTGCATGGAAAGGATTCTCCATATTTGATGTGGAAAGCGTTGACAGATCTATTCCAAAGCAAGAGCGATCAGAGGAAGTTGGCGCTCAAGGATAAACTCAGAAACATCAAATGTGAGAAGGGAGACAGTATGCCCAAGTATCTCACGAAGTTCACTCAGTGCAGGGATGAGCTAGGAAGTGTGGGAGTGACTGTTGATGATGAGGACTTGGTGAGCTTGGCTCTCCTTGGTCTTCCGAAGAGTTGGCATTCCTATCAGGACTCTGTCAATGGTCAGGAGAAATTGCCAGGATGGCAGAGACTTTGATTAGATCTTGTGCAGGAGGAGACCAGGCGGAATACCAGGGATGGATCTTCATCAAAGGGAACTGATGAAGAAAATTGTGCTTTAGCTGCCAAAGAAAAGAAGGGGAAGAACAAGAAGGCTTCTCAGTCCGGTGCGAAAGGCAAGAAGCAGGACATGTCCAAGGTGAAGTGCTTTCACTATCACCAGCACAGACACTATGCCACTAATTGTCTGCAGAAGAAGAAGAATAAGTAAGCTACTGGATCTGCAGCAGGAGAGGCTCTAGCCTCGCAGTTTGAGCTTTATTTTTCATTGATTGCATGATTGGCTTCAAGTGTGATGGGATCGGTGCAGTTCTTGGACAGTGGTGCGTCTTTTCACATGACAGGAGATCGAGATTTGTTTTCTGATCTGGAGGACAAAGATCTTGGAGTGCACATCGAGATGGGCAATGATGGTAGATACAGTGCGACCGGTATCGGTACCATTTCCTTTGAGAGGGAGTCTAAACCCTTTGTATTGAAGGAAGGATGCATGTTCCAGGATTGAAGAAGAATCTTATCTCTGTAGCGATGTTATAAGACAAGGGATATGATGTTGTTTTCAGCGAGGGAAAGGCTTCCCTGCGCAGCAAGACAACTGGAGAAACTCGGAAGATAGGGGTTCGAGTGAGGAACCTTTATCAGTTGCATGTAGATGGCTGCGCAACAATGGCATACAAGGCAGAAGGATTGGTGAGCTGGGATGATGGTGAGCTGTGGCACAGGAGATTGGATCACCTTCACCATGGAGCCTTGAAGATACTGCAGCAGATCAATACAGGGCTTCCTAAAGGCACTCTTGCGCAGTCAGATTAGTGCAAGGGGTGTACTTTGGGAAAGTTTGTGAAAGCCACCTTTCACGAGAAGGATAGTCATGCCACAACGATCCTTGAGAGAATTCACACAGACGTGTGTGGACCTTTCTCAGTAGCTTCGACAGCAAAACACAAGTATTATGTGATCTTTGTTGATGATTTCTCTCGTAAGTGCTGGATCTTCTTCATGCAGAAGAAGAGCGAGACATACTCAAAGTTCTGTGAGTTCAAAGCACTGGTCGAGAAGGAGTCGGGGAAGAAGGTGAAGGCTCTTAGGAGCGACAATGGTGGTGAATACATCTCTGACGAGTTCAAGGATTTCTGCAAAGTAGAAGGGATTCGAAGAGAGCTCATTGCTCCCCATAACCCACAGCAGAACGGGGTTGCTGAGCGGAAGAACAGAACGATCGTGGGTGCTGCACGGGCGATGTTGCATGATCAGGGCCTACCCCTTCACTTGTGGGCGGAAGCATGCAATACAACAGTTTATGTGCAGAACCATTGTCCTCACAGGATACTTGGCATGAGTACACCCGAGGAGGCTTATTCTGGTAAGAAGCCTGATCTTTCTCATTTGAGGATTTTTGGTGCTAACGTCTACATGCATGTGACGAAGGACGCCAGGAAGAAGTTGGAGCCGACCGCAGAGGTTGGGATATTTTTGGGGTACACTGATATGCCCCACAACTATCGTGTGTATTTTCCAGACAGTGGCAAGATTGTTGTGCGACGGGATATAAAATTTCAGGAGGAGAAATCCATGAAGTGTTCGCTTGAGAGGGAGCTACACTTGCATGCAAATAAGGAGCTATTAGTTCCTAAGGATGAGCTTCAGGATGTGGATCAGCCACAGGACGAGGTTCATGGAGTGGAAGAGACATCAGAGGGCGAAAGCACTTGACAGAAGCTAAGCGACTGGCTCAAGATGCAGAGAAAGTTGTAGGACCACCTACAACCCAACGCAGGCAGAGACAGTCACCTGATCGGTACACTGGATACATGGCTCTTATGAGCAAATGTGTTGTGACTGAGCCATCCTCTTTCAAGGAAGCTATGGAGGATCCCACATGGGTAGACGCCATGGTGGAAGAGTGTGATTCGATTTTCAGAAACAGTGCATGGGAGATTGTCCCAAGACCGAAAGGGAAATCAGTGGTGGGTTCGAGATGGATCTACAAAGTTAAGCAGGCAGCTGACGGGAGTGTGGAGAAGTACAAGGCAAGATTTGTTGCCCGAGGCTTTTCACAGATAGAGGGGATCGATTATGAGGAGACCTTTGCACCTGTCGCAAGGTATTCTTCCTTACAGACGATTCTTGCTCTCTCAGCACAGATGGGATGGCACATTCATTAAATGGATGTGAAGACTGCATTCCTCAATGGAGTAATTGAGGAGGAGGTGTACATATAACAGCCCGAAGGTTTCGAGATCTTCAGCAGTGAGTCGCATGTGTGCAGGCTCAAGAGAGCACTGTATGGGTTGGAACAAGCATCAAGTGCTTGGTACACATGAATAGACAGTTATTTCACTGGACTTGGATTCTCCAAGAGTGAGGCGGATCCTAACCTATACCAGATTGTGGTGGAGGGTAAGTTGCTTATCATTGTAATTTATGTAGATGATTTGATTCTAACAGGTGATGAGTTGTTGATACTTTCATGCAAGGATGATCTTGCTAAGGAATCTGAGATGAAGGATTTGGGCCTCCTTCATTATTTCCTGGGATTGGAAATTTGGCAGCGCAATGATGGACTATTTGTTTCTCAGGGTAAGTGTGCTCAGGAGATACTGGAGAAGTTCAACATGCATGGCTGCAAGCCTGTTGATACTCCTCTTCCTGGAGGTTGGAGGAAGGAGGATGCCACTTCAGCAGAAGAAGTGGATGCCACTGTTTATCGACAGTTGGTGGGGTCGCTTATGTATCTGGTCAATACACGACCCGATATATGCTATGCTGTTAACCAACTTTCGCAAGCTATGGTTAAGCCAACCAAGCTCTTCTGGAAGGCAGGCAAGCATGTATTGCGTTATCTTAGAGGCACATCGGGATATGGATTGTGGTACAGACAGGAGGATGAGGTGAAGCTATGTGGCTTCACGGATGCAGATTGGGCAGGGAGCCCAACGGACAGAAAGAGCACATCAGGAGGGGTCTTCAGTATTGGGTCGACAGTAGTTTCTCGGTACAACAGGAAGCAGAGATCCGTGGCAATCAGTTCAGCAGAGGCTGAGTATATGGTAGCAAGTTTGGCTGCATGCGAGGCTATATAGATGAGGAAGATCCTGGTCGGTTTGTTCGGTTCTCACTTGGAGCCTACTGTGATAACCAAAGTTGCATTAAACTCTCAGCTAATCCTGTATTTCATGATAGATCTAAGCACATTGACATCAGGTACCATCATATCAGAGATTGTGTGCAGTGAAGAATCATGTTACTTTCATACATTCCAACGGAGGACCAGGATGCTGATATCTTGACGAAGGTGCTCACCAGGAGTAAATTCGAATACCACTGAGGCAGGATAGGGGTTTCTGATAATCCATATCTTGTTGAGAGGGAGTGTTGAGAATGCAACAAGATGATGGAGCTTAGTGGAAAGAAGTCTTCTTCACTAAGTGGGCCCGCAGGGTATTTTTGGCGCAAAGTCTATTTTTAGACTATGTCTATTTTTAGACATATGGATCATGGTCTATGAGTTGCAGGATGTTGTTTATGGATGATTTTTCATGTTGGGAAAAATAGATGGACTTCTATTTCTGGTTCATAGCGGAGTGATCAGAGTCTATTTTTAGACTGCCAGACTAAAAATAGAAAAGTCAAATATTATTGTCTCATAATAATATTTAGACTGTAAACATTATCTTATCCTCTTGGAGCACTTTAGTTTGAGCTACAGATGTGGCACATGCAGCTGTCAGAAGGAAATACGCTTTTCTTGTGGATCAGTTGAGCTATTTCATGCAGGACTTTAGTTAGAACTCATGTGGTTGAGTTTGGTGGAGTTGATTGTGGAGTTGATGGAGTTGTGTTCAATTTGACTTGGTTAAACTAGTTGTAATTAGTCTAACTGCAAATAGACTAGTGATGAGTGATGTGAATTAATTGATTAAATTAATTCACTAATTATTAACTCATAATGCAACTGAAGAATACATCAGTTAACTTAGTGCATGTACAGTTCAGTGGAGACAGGTGTTAGAGGTTGAGATTGCTATCAGTTGTGACTATAGTTGTGCATGAGATGTTGCACAATCAATGGATTGAGTATGCCCATGAGGATTGCGCAGTAATGCCCAGTGAAATAGCCTGTGCTCATGTGATTTTCACTTGGTATTGTGCAATAGAGGCAGGCAAAGCAGCGGAGGAGATTTGAACTTGTGACTTGTTCGGATCTGAGCTAGTTTTGTGTGTAACAGGTGGAGATAGTACTGAGTACTCGTGAGGAGTATTGTACTATGTATTGTTATATGTTCTCAATCATTAATATACAGATAGTGTGGGGTTTTCAGCTGTAAGCTTTCCCCGGGTTACATATTGTGTGTTAATGTGTGCATGCGATTGATGTTTCATTGTTTTTTGATGCTGCTAAATTGATGATCAACGTAGAGGAGGTTATGTATTGTGCATGTATTCCGCAATAGTGTATAATCGGGATAATCTCTGTGAATAAGTGTCATATTATTCAAAATTTCTACAATTTTTACAATCATATGTTTATCAAATGAGTTTATGGGTGAAAGACTAAGGTAAAATGAAATTTTACAGAGAAGAGAAATATTGCTTTCGCTATGGTATAAAGAGGAGAAATGCACGAGACATAAAATTTGGGTAAATACTTATCCAAATATTTTACGGGAGTAAAAGGGGAAAGTAAAAGATACTTTACCAACCATGGCAAAACAAGACATGGTTTTTAAAAAACCATGGGAAGGAAATCAATCGATGGTTTTTATAAAATATGTTTATGAATCTCATTTATTCATCAATATATAAATTTAGGGAAACAAGACATGGATTTAAAAACAAGATATGGCTTTCAAAATAGAGGATGGTTTAGAGAATCATTTAAAGAAATATTTTGAGATTTTATTTATGAAATTCATTTACATGTTTAAGCAAAATATTTGGAAATATTTATCAAAATATTTTCTTCCTAAATATTTTGTGAAAATGATGACGTATCTAAAAGCTAATGAAGGCAAAGACTATGGGAAAAAAGGTCAACACATAAGTTTGGTTTAACTCCAAAATACAAATAATTCATTGATCAACTAGGTGGAAAACATAAACAGACATGCAATTATTTTCATATTTTTGACTCAGAAATAGCAGTCAAAGGGACAACTAGTTGATACAAGTGGCAGAGTTAATCAAGTTTGAAAGGAAAGCTAACAGGTTTTATGAAAACAACTTCAACCACTCTAGATTCGAAGGCAGGGATTAGCATTAATGAAACAATTTCCAGATTTGAACGATGAACATTTTCCAACAGTTCCAAATTTCCTACAGTTTCTAGTGATTGTTTTTATCTGTAGTTTATTGTTCAGATTTTTTCCAAAAATATAGCCACAGTTAGCAACAACTTTGCTCTAAATATTCAATAGAACAATTGAATTTGTCCACAATTCCTGTTTTTTAGTTATGTTTTCAGAAATATCTATATCTTTGTTAGATCTTATTTCATAATCAATTCCTTTTTGGAATCCGAAGTTAGTTCAATAGAAATCCTATAATTATTTTGTAAAAAGACTCATTAAGGGTTGGATTATGCAAGAAGAAAAGAATTTTCTGTAATTGTAAGCAATGAAATACATTTGAAGTAATCAATTCAGTAATACATAGGCAGTTTGGTTTCACGATTCTTGTGTCAACAAAATGGTGATGTTTCCCTCTTTGTAAATATGTTTTCTTTCAAGTTTAACACGGATGTTTTCCTTCCTAAATTGTTTACAAGAAGATTGAGGACCGAATTTACTCTGCTTTGGTTTGTTAAACAATATTAATTTTTTCTTTCCGATATGAAGTATAGAATTCATCTGTGTATGCTCTATATTTAATTAAAATTAATTCTCATTCATCTCATTTACACCACAACAACTCTACGAGATCCTGGAGTTTGCCTACCTCACCTTGTTTTCTACTCCTCTGTTTTTTTTAATTGATTACTAAGGACCTTATGACTCCATGCCCAATGGACTTCTCTTCCATTTTTACAACCAAAAATTTAAAAATATACATTTTCCTTTCATACATAGCCTAAATCTAAAAAATAAACTAAATCATATAGAGAGAGCCCACTCTGAAGCTGGAAGGGCTAGATCCCAGCTTTAAAAGTGGTTTGTGGTTACATTTGTAGTTTTCTTCCTTAGCCTAGGAAAAGTACGAAGTGTTAACATTTTGGTGACGATGCTAGGGAATTGAAAGGTTTCATCTTCCCCAAGAAAGATTATTAAGTCTCAGACTTGACCATTGATGGTGCATAACAGTCAGATAGATATGAAGGCTGAATCATTCACCTGACGACTCCATTATCAAAGAATCCAAATTGTAGAAGGCTCATGGCGACTCCACTAGCTGAAACATTGAGAGCTTAAACTGCTCATCCGGTTGCTTTTCAAACAAAATGATAGGGTTTGTGGTAGACCCTATTTCTATTGAAGGTTTCAAAGAATACTGGGATGATTGTGATGATGATCAAATGGAGGAATATTTCTCCAATTTACTGCTTATTTATTTGAGGGCATGCAAATGTAGCTCTGAAGCTAAAGCCAACTTTTTAGAAATGTTTGCTGACAAAATTGACAAGGACATTCGGATCTTAAATATTCGAGTTCAGTCTTACAATTTTCAAGATCAAAATCAAAATTTTGAGGACCTTTTATAGTTGAAACCAGGGTCTGATTTAAACAACACATATGAGCAGTCTCATTTTGACAAACAAATTACAGAACTTCTTGATCATCAACAAATGAAATATGTTTTCTTTGATCCTATAGCTATCTATATGGGGGATTTTCTCACTACAGAGTTCCGATTATGTTTCTGCTATGAAAGAAAAGTCTACAATCAGCTGCCATTGCACTTACATTTTCCAGTTTCCATTTTGTTGAAACGTAGTCCGAGAATCACATCAAGTATGCAACTACTGGATTGGTTGTTTTAGCATTTTATATTACTTGAGTTTTTAGGGGTATAAGCAGCCTAAAATAGGTAGGAGTGTGAATAAGATCAACATTTTGAGCATATTTTTCAGTTGTATTTTTCAAACTTCAATTTGCAGCAGTGTTTTCAGCTTTCAATGTACATTTCAAATTCCATTTTGAAGAATGGATTTGGTTCAATTTGAAGATTGGAAAAGATTATCAGTTGGGTTTCAGTTGTAGTGGTTTCAAGGTAGAGCATGTTGTGGGTTTGGGATTCACCCAATGGATCAAGCTACTAGTCTACGGTGTTCTTGGCACCTCACAGGGAAACTTCCATCCCCATTGGAGCCATTGTTACGATCCTATAATATAGGTAATCAAAGTTTTTTTGTCTCAGTTCTTTATTTTAGGAATCTGTTGGTAAATTTTAGCCTATAAATTCACCAGGTATTATAGTCTAAATTGTGTTTGTACAAAGGTCTCCAATTGGTCAAGTCATTGATAATATGTGTGTCAAAAGAGGTCCATTAGTCTTGATTTGAATTGTAACGTCCATAAGGGGTCATCATTGAGGTGTCATGAGTGTCTTGTCATGAGTGACGTGTCATGAGTCAGTGGTCAATAACCCTTTCCATTGCTAAAGAATGAAATGTCTCTAAGTTATTTTTAATTGCTTTTATTTTAAATGAGATTTAATTTTATAAAATATATATAATTATATTTTTTTTATAAAGTTATTGATTTAAAATATTAATCTTAATTCAAAAATAACAAATCAACCCAATCTCTAAACTATAGGAACCACATTTATTATCATGCTAAATACGTTAGCCAATAATAAATTCACAAGTCAAACGCAAAAAGTAAAATTAAATTTATGACCCCACCCCGCACTTCATAATTAAACTTCCCTAATCTAAATGCCTCGAGATGTGTGAATAATTAAATCAATGGATTTCGGGGGAGGGGTTTCCTATTCGACTTACCTACCCCTCCGAAAAAAAAGTTATTTTACTTTACCGCTTTTTACAGTTGTCATCATCTCGTTCATTTCGAACTCCCTCGAAAACCATTATATTCATATGTTTATAAAAGGAAAGGAGACTTTTATAGTCATACGTTTATGAGATGAGTTTACAGGTGAAAGAATGAGGTAAATGAAATTTTACAGAGAAGAGAAATATTGTTTTTTCTATGGTATAAAGAGGGGAAATGGGTAAATAATTATCCAAAGATTTTACAAGAGTAAAAGGGTAAATTAAAAGATACTTTACCAACCATGGCAAAATAAGATATGGTTTTTAAAAAACCATGGGAAAGCAATCAGTCGACGGTTTTTATAAAATAAGTTTATGATTCCCATTTATTCATCAATATGTAAATTCAGGGAAATAAGACATGGATTTAAAAAGAAGACATGGATTTCAAAACAAGAGGATGGTTTTTAAAATCACTTAAAGAAATATTTTGAGATTTCATTTATGAAATTCATTTACAGGTGTAAGCAAAATATTTGGAAATATTTATCAAAATATTTTCTTCCCAAATATTTTGCGACAATGATGAAGTATTTAAAATATGATGAAGGCAAAGACTATGGGAAAAAAGGTCAACACATAAATTTGGTTTAACTCCAAAATACAAATAATTCATTGATCAACTAGGTGGAAAACATAAACAGGCATGCAATTATTTTCAGATTTTTGACTTAGAAATAACATTCAAAGGGATATCTAGTTGATATAGGTGGCAGAGTTAAGCAAGTTTGAATGGGAAACTAATAGGTTTTATGAAAATAACTTCAACCACTCCATATTCCAAGGCAAAGGATCAACATTAATAAACCAATTTCCAAATTTGAACGCTGAATATTTTCCAGTAGTTCCAAATTTCCTGCAGTTTTCCAGTGATTGTTTTTATCTTTAGTTTATTGTTTAGATTTTTTCCGGAAATATAGCTATAGTTAGTAACAACTTTCCTCTAAAGTTCAATAGAATAGCCGAATTTGTCTAGAATTCCTGTTTGTTAGTTTTGTTTTAGAAATATCTATATCTTTGTTAGATATTATTTTGTAATCAATTCCTTTTTGGAAACCGAAGTTAGTTCAATAGAAAGTCTATAAATATTTTGTAAAAAGACTTAGTAAGGATTGGGTTATGCAAGAAGAAAAGACTTTTTTGTAATCGTAAGCAGTGAAATACATTTAAAGTAATCAATCTAGTAATACAGAGGTAGTTTGGTTTCAGGATTTTTGTGTCAAGCAAATGGTGATGTTTCCCTCTTTGTAAATCTATATTCTTTCAAGTTTCACATGGATGTTTTCCTTCCTAAATTGTTTACAAGAAGATTAAGGTCGAATTTACTTTCAGTACTCTGTTCTAGCTTGTTAAACGATATTAATGTTTTATTTCTCATATTAAGTATAGAATTCATCTGTGTATGCTCTATATTTAATTGAACTTAATTCTCATTCATCTCATTCACACCACAACATCTCTACGAGATCCAAGAGTTTCCTTACCTCGCCTGTTTTCTGCTCCTCTGTTTATTTTAATTTATTACTGAAGACCTTATGAATCCATGCCCAATGTACTTCTCTTCCATTTTACAACCAAAAGTTTAAAAATCTACATTGTCTTTTCGTCCCTAGCCTAAAATCTAAAGCATAAATTAAATCATATGTCAGAGAGAGCCCTCTCTGAAGCTGGAAGGGCTAGATCCCAGCTTTAAAAGTTTTTTTTGGTTACCTTTGTAGTTTTCTTCCTCAGCTTAGGAAAACTATGAAGTGATAAAATTCCCTACTATGGTAGGGACTAATAAAGGTGCATTTAAACCAATATGTGGTGTTTGTCTATATTATCATTTTTTGACTGTGTTATTTAAGTGTTTCTTTTTTCAATTAGGTTATACCTATTTGTTCCACTTAACTTACATATATAGTATAACATATTTAGTGTTATTTTTTAATTATACCTATAACTTAACTTATATATATAGTATAACTTACATATTTAGTTATACCTATTTGTTTCCTAAATCAAACTTTTATAATAACTCATTTCATCATGATTGCTTATCTTAACATCCAACTCAGTTATAATGTAGAACATGATATGAGATATAGCTCATCCTTTTTTTTTGAAGACTCATTTACCTACTAGGAATATTTGATTGTAAATGTAAGCATGGAAAATTTTAGGGGTTAATATTCACAGGTGGGCTAATTTTCCATGATTTTTCCAAAAAAACTATTTGTCAATTTCCATTTTTTCTAAACATGATTCACCTAAATTTTACACTATAAAATTATTTTACCTTAAAATTCTCCAACATTATATAGAGACTATATATAAAATCATTATAAATTTGAATAATTTTACAAATATATCAATAAACATTTTGTAGTTTACATATTAGGGACTACTAAGATTTGCCAATGTTTTGAAACTTCAAGATAAATTTCCATCCTTAAAATTTTCCCTGAATGTAAGATGAAAAGAAATTCAATAATCACCTCTCTATTATAAAGTTTGATTGTACATGAAAGAAGAAAAACAATTCAAGGGTTGTTTCTTAGCTCACTAGTGATATAAGATAAAAAAGAATTCAAATTCATTGCTTAACTCACGAATGGCACAATGAATGGTATCAATGAAACAAATTGCATTACTTCTGAATTGAACAATGCCACAGGAAGAAAAATAATTCAAAAGTTGTATCTTATTTCATAAACACTAAAATAAAGAAAATTAATTTTGAACTCACCAATGCTACAATTAATGTTTTGATTAAAAAAACCACATCACATAAAGACATCACCTCAGCAAAGCAAATTTTATTTAAGGAAAAGCATAAAAAACACATAGAATCTTATTAACCTTAAAAAAATTAAGCAATCCAAGCCCAATATGTATAGGACATACTTATCAATTATGAAGCACAATATACTAGAGCCATAAGAGTGATTACATTGTTCCACTTTAGCTAAGATATATTTTCTTAAATCTTGATCACTATTTTAAACAAAATGGTAATACGCACAAATATTATAAAATGTTCCATATACAAGAATGGATTATATATCATTGTACCAAACTAAAAATTAACGATTGTTTAAATACACAAAAGCACGCCAATAAAATTGATAATATAAAGTCCCCAGGAGGCAGCTCAATTGGTAATCTGAGATATGTGAAATCGTTGAAACTTGAGAGACCCAGGTTCAAACATCCTTGTTTGCGACCCGGTTTACGAAGAGTAGGACAAACCGTAGACCCCCAAAGGTTTACTAGTAGTTACGTGTTAGGCGGGCTATTAAGTTCCTTTGGGTCACAAAAAAATGATAATATAAAAAATATCACTTTGAGAAGTAGAAAAAAATGTTTTTCCTTTGTATAATATTTGAATTGAAAAAAATATTTAAAAACTAAGAACAAACTTCATTAAAAAAAAGACATCCTTTAACTTGGATGAAAAATAAGTGTTGCTAAATTTGTTTACACAAGACATGAATTTGAAAAAAAAAATCATGCTACATAAGATTTGACATGTCAAGTTGATAGTCATTGAGACTAACTAGACATCTCAAGTGGATAATTGAAATACATCAAATTCATGGAATCTGTGCATGTATTTCCTAAAAGATGAAAGAATTCAAAGATTGAAGAAAAATCAAGAGGAGAATGAAAATGATAATACTCATTCCTCAAGTAACTATAATATATTATTTAAGAAACATTTATGAAATGGTAAAATTTAATGGATCTAAAGAATACTAACTAAGAATTGGAAGATCATAGTCAACTCACTAACAAATAGGTGATTGGATTGCATGTCTCGATAGTATTTTGATGGTTAGTGATTGATATTTTCCATATCTTTTCCCATTTTCTCTTCACTTGCAACAATTGCATTTGAGGTACTATGATCAAATGACTAAGTTGACAAGATAGAGTAATTGGCATGCAATCCCTATAAATAGCATGATGCTTAGGTTTGTCCACTTATTAAAAGAAATGGCCCATTATAACCATGTCCCTAGTTTGATATTCAAAATCTTTATCTATGTATAGTTCCAACAATTATAACACCCTCCTCCCACATCTACACAGGTTACTGACCAACCGGGGTAAACATGTGACGAGAAGTTACTATGATATGATTTGACTCCCTATGTGTCAGTTAAGGAAATGGAACCAATGGAACACATCGTACAAACCTTCCACATCAACAACATAACTCTCAGGAGCCGTCCCAACCATTTAGGTAACCAGCCCCTGAGACCAATTGAAGTTTTAGTGCATCAAACCCCTAGACGATCCCTTGATATGGACCAAGGTGCATCTAGGACGCTCCAAAATATCCCACAGCAAGGGCAAGAGAGCTTTTGGGGACTCTTTTCCCCAATGTTGTTCCTACGACTCTAGGATTTGTGCCCCTTTTTAAGGCCCAGAGCCCGTGTCAATGCCCAGAACTCAATGACACCTTCAGAAATGAAATTTCACAGTGGAAAAGAGATACATTTGCAAAAACATCAACAAGGACTAGATTGTATCCCTACTAGCCATGACAGGCATTTCATCAAGCATGTCACAAAAATGAAAGCTACAGGTCTTAACAACATAACTAATCATATGGGTCTCATACTTATCTGAAAATCGCTAAGAAGCATTAATGCATCAACACATTAGCTGCAATTTCATCTATTAGGCCATAGATACATTGTTCATTCATTTACAAATAAAAAAATGATGAGAGCCATACATAGCCACTGTCATAATACATGTTCATAACCAACATCATAACAACATAAATACCAAGGAAACAACAACCATATAATCCACATATAAACCAGTATATTACTCATGAATTAACAAGTAGAAATAACCTCATATTAATGATGCAAAGGCCAACCAGGTTCGGGACTTCCACGGACAACCCAACCATAGACATGGCTGAGCCAAGTCTCTCTTCATCCAGTCACCGTTGTGCCATATTCCAAGCATGAATGTGGGATCTCATGGAACAATCCATCAAAACTGAATCAAGGCTTCCAGGACTAGTAACTCAACCCAAGTTGCTACAAGGCTTCCGGGAACTAGTAACTCAACCCAAGCTAAAGGAAACATGGGAACCAAACAGAAAACAAAGAAAATAACCCCACAACACCATGGTTGTCCCAGAAATGGCAAGGCTAGGAAAATTCACTGTCAATCTAGGAAATCCTCCATTCCAATGACATATCATGACCAATAAACCACATGCATATGACATGCATGCCAAAACTAGTGAGGAAAACATATATGAAACTCATTCCTTGCAAGAAAATCCCATTGTAGTTGTTGATCCTGATGTTCTCTTGCGCTTTCCTTCTCTTATTTTGTCGTCCTATGATGAAGTAAAATTATAAGTGTAGACACAAACAAATTTCTCTAGCCCGATGATGGGTCTAGCCACAACAGATACATTCTATGGAAGTTTTACTTAGGTTAGAACCAATTAGGAGGGCCTACCTCTTAGTACGCTTATTTCATTTGATGATGTCCTTGCTTGCTCGCTCCAGCTATCTCTCGCTTCCTTCTTCAAGCACCTGAAACAAGTAAACAACAGCAAACAACAACCGTGATAATAGACAAATTGTAATTCAACCTACTTAACAAATCAAGAAACATTAAACCATGAATATGTAAGATGACAAAACATGTAGGAAATCAATCGATAGTTGCATATATATTGAATCAAAGAGAGATTACAACTATTTTCTTGGCGTTTCCATTCTCCTTTGACAAGACCAGGTTCCCAGACACTTCTGCTAGCATTCCATGATGGCCTCAATCAATGATAGTTTTAAGGATCTTCCCTTTAGGCTTCACTCCAAACCAAATCACACTTCTCCCTCACACAACTAGAT
Organism: Pinus tabuliformis; assembly: GCA_031772625.1. Taxonomy (NCBI): domain Eukaryota; kingdom Viridiplantae; phylum Streptophyta; class Pinopsida; order Pinales; family Pinaceae; genus Pinus; species Pinus tabuliformis. The sequence goes on along the minus strand of CM062818.1, from coordinate 681,337,659 downwards.
AGCTACAACTATGAATAACTTATATAGGATGAATGGATGGGAGATGGATCCTCTTCTCATGGGAGAAGATCTTATCCCTTGAGGTAGTTCCATCATTATAGGGGAAAGGAGCCCAAACTGACATACTTGACCCCATCCGGCCAAACCATTTACCAGACTTATGTTACAAAGCTTCTAGATCTGGAAGCTTTGGCTCTTAATTTAAAAAACTTTCCATAACAGGACCGACGCAACTAAAACAAAGCTCAGTCACTCTAATTGGCGCTAGGGATAGTGCTAATCTCTGCACAGTGGTGTGGGGAAGACAAGGGTCATTAGCGCTGGTCTTGTAAACTAAGAAAAATAGAAGTTTCAATGGAAATGGTGCAAAAGGGAATTGATTTGCTCATGAAGAGGGACACAATGAGGGTTTCTTCATGAAGGGGAAGTATGTAGGGATCACTGTAGAGGTCCTCGAGGATCAAGGAATGGGGAGTACAAGGACAGTGACAAAATTTTGTTTAACAGATGCCCCCTAAAGCATGAAGGCTGAACTAGAGTGAGGGATGAAATGCTTTATGAATGAGTGCGGGGAACCATAGTCTGCTATCGGAAAACTTGCAAGCAAGTACAGATACACATACATAACTGAGAACTCTATCAAATGATACATGAACCATGGCATGGACACAACCATCCATAGAATGATAAATGGATCTAGGTATGGGTGCAGCCATCCATTAAAGAGGATCATAATGAATCCAAGGTATGGTTGCAACCATCCAATAATGAGAAGAATCACATATGATAAATCATGGTGATCGCAGCCATCCATTTGAAAGAGACATGCATATCAACATAACCATGTCACATCACTTCGCAACCTAGACTTTTGTGATCTGAGTCCAGGGTCTTGCGCTCCAACATGACCCGATAAAAGTAAAAATTCTAATATGCAAATAGATGTGTTGACATCGAACATGCTAGAAAGTTGCTTTATTACCAGTCAAAGATGTAAACTATTAACAAGCGCAAGAGAAAGCACCAATAATGACAATGGTACTCAAGGTACTATAAGCACAATCCATGGAATGTGAATGGAGGAACTGAAGTCGAACACCCGTGAAATCACTCAATCGAAAGCCAATGATGTGAACTTGTCGTCGAGTACGAAGAACTTGCCATTAGGGCATGCAAGCTCTAAGGTACTGGAAGGGATTCACTCGGTCAACTTCCCAGCTAATGAGCTGAATTCAACGAAAAATGACCATCTCGAAGGAGGTCCATAATGTTTCCCACATCATTGACACGAGATGAAAGGATGCAAAATGATTTTGGGTGATACAAAGAATCAGAGTTAAGTGTAACTACAGAAGGACAACTGTTGAACATATCGACGAGACGATTGGAAGTTTGGTAGCTTTTGGATCCATATGATCAGTGGTCATGATGGCGTGGCAAAGATTAGATGGAAGGAAAAAATGAACGACCCAACCCAGGAAGGTCAATGATACAGAGGAGGATATCCCAACCCGACACGAAGCAGAAAGTGTCATGTTCAAGAGTGAGCTGCCGACACAACTGATAGATTTCCAAATTTTCCCCCACCATTTCTGGCAGGTACCCTAATTATTTTTTAATCGCAAGCTTGAAGGGGATAACATATGCTTGCACTGTAAGTTCATCCTTCGGACGAATCTGACCTAGTAAGTTTAACGAGCCCTAGGAAGGAGAAGCTCATGTTCATCATGATGACGAATCCGATGTCGTTTAATAGTTTAACGAGTTCGACAAAGGTGTAACTCGGTATCTTTTTCATGTTTAGAGAGTTTGAAAAAGACACGGAAAAGAAAACTCCACATGGTCCCTTTTCGTACATTTGTGTCTCTTGAGCCAGAAAAGGTAGAAAAAATACTTGAGAGAAACTCTTGACCATTTCAGTCAAGGAGTACCTTTTTTCGTAAATAGTGCCTCCCAACCCGAAAAAGGGGTAAACTTATACTAGGCGCACAACATTTTGCATCCGTTAACAAGCTCGAAACAACAAGGACTCAACCATATTTTCACTTTTAAAGGGTCAAAAAAGAGCTTGAAAGCGAACCCCCCATTTTATTCCCTTTTACGAGTCAAAAGGGAAAAATACTCGGCAATATTTTCATATGAGCTTAACGAGTTGAGAAAAGAGTTGAAACGTGACTCATCATCATTGGAAAACATCCATCACCTGTCACTGCACAAAAAGGTAAAGTGTATTATCTAGTTTTTGAGGAAAAATAGGTTAAAATATTTACAAAAACCTGATATTTTCATGAAAAAAAGAATAAAAAGGAGAAAAGTAAATATATTTTTACCATTTTACCTTGCTATTAAAACTTTTTACTCACTTTTTCCCTAATTGTTCTAGAGTAGATTGCGGGAGATCCGGGAGGTCATTCACCAAGTCGTCAGTTACAGGTAAGAGCCAAAGCCCTGAGCTCCATTTTCATGTCCTTTTTCCCTGTTTTTAACCATTTTTTTGGATTTTTGAGGGGGTTTTGGAAAAAGAATTTCGCCCTCGCTCAGCACGACTTCCAAGCACGAAATCACACCAACCGAGGATGATTAACAAAGCTAGTCGTGCCGTCGGTGAAACTGTTTTTAAAACAGGAGTGTCGACACCGTGAATGGGGAAAAACCCTATTTCCTCAAAAAATGACTGTTAAAACTCAAAATTTATGGGCCAAGCATGATTGTTGACTCAAATTAATGGCTTTTCCAGGAAAGAATCACCGAAAATGGTGGACTGGAAAGAACGGGAACATGAGGATGTTGACACCCAGGCAATGAATGATCCAAATTTCCTAGAATCTTTGAGGGCTTGTGGGCTCTTCAAATTCTTTCTTACGCCAGGGATGCGGGCCCAGCCCGAGTTGCTTTGATACCTGATTAGTATTTGGGACATTAATCGGGAAATATTTGTCATTGGTGACTAGGAGCTGGAGTTGGAAACTTCAGATATATACTTCATCACTGGACTGTCCCGAAGAGGGGAACTAGTGAACCTGTATGGGTCACGACCGATTGGGGCAAGCATATCTTCATTGCTTGCTGAACACTGCCCTAAGGCCCTGAAATCCAAGAGTGGGAAGATAGAGATTTCTAGTGTTCGGGATTTGACACTGAGAGTGCTTCTGTTGACCATCAATAGAGTGGTGGGGTCCCAGGCAGAACATGAGACCAACAAGTCGAAGTTCCTGTATGCTATCGACTGTACAGCTCCTACAATCTTCAACTAGGCCGAGGCCATGAAGACCAACATAAAGCGCCAGTTGTCCAAAGCTAAGGCGGGGAATTTGAAGCAATTTTGCTTTAGATCTGTGCTCATGACCTTTTACTTGGAACAAGTGCCATTGTTCTAGTATGAGCTAACTAAGGTGGATCCTCTTATGCCATGTGATCCACGGATGGCCCACTAGAGTCATTTGGTGCCCAAGATCACTGGGGGTCAGCACATGTCATACCGACTTGCATTATTTTCATGGCTATGATGACAGAAGATTGTCGTGGAGGATTGGCCATACAGTGGCACCGACTTTCGTGGAGATCCGGATATGCCCTTACCAGATGGGGAGGATTTTGACGATGAAGGTAAAAAAATCAACTTTTTAATTTTGAGATTTTTTAATTGTTTTTGGTATATATTTGCTTATAACATTTCTCTTGTTTATGTAGACATTGGACCAGAGTGGCCTACTGGGATGTCCCCAATAGCCAGGCGCATCCCCCGCCGGATTGATGTTGTCACTCCTTATCAAGAGGGGAGTGGCAACGAGGAGGAGATCGCGAGGAATGTTGAGGGGTTGACTCGTGGTATCTTGGAGTATGCTCGGGTAGGAGACATTACACATCAGTACCAGACACACACTGTGGGAGTCTCAAATCGGATCCGTCGATTATTGACTCATGTTGCACGAGCCGTATCATGTTACCATGATCACCATGCTGATTAGTTCCTAGGTCTAGCACATATATTTTTTTAGGCCTGCGTGCCACGGATATATGAGGCTTGCGAGCTGCTAATGTTATTTCGGACACACATATTAAGGCTTGCGAGAGGCTTGCGAGCTGCTAGTGATGATGAGTATCAATCCAAGGTGGTTCCTCGAGAGACATGACTTCCATGAAACCTTCATCAGCAAGGAAAGTCTCGGCTAAGGGATCAGGCGATTCCAAAGCGCCAAGCCACGAGGATTGAGACTATGTATCAAGAGAGGTCTTCAAAATAGAAGAATCAGAGGATGTGGAAATAACTTCGGCAGGACTAAGCGGCATAACCTCGCCCCAGGTATCAACAAGATCTGGTGAAGGTATGACCCAAGGATCAGATTTAACCGAGACCATGTTGAAGGAGGAAACATGAGGAGGTGGGAGCGGAAAAATTCACATTGAGGTAGAAAATTTAAAAAGACCTGCCCCCACACTCTCATAGGGAGAACTAGTGTGCTTAACGTACAGAAAATTTCCATCCAAGGAGGAAGAGGTAAAGAAAGGCAGTTGGTCGATAGTGACAATCTTCCCTTGATGGGGAAAACGTATCACGCAAAATAAAGAGGAGGCTACGACATGCATAGCATGGGTCCAACTTCGGCTGAGTAGAAGATTATAATTGAGATTGGCGTCAACAATCTCTACTTCGACTTGCACTGTCTTGCCTTCCAGAGTGATGGCAAGGTTAGGTAAGACATCGAAGGGTCACGAATCATGCCCATCGAAAGCTTCCAAAGTGTTCGGAGATTGTTTCAAAGCAGGAGAACCAATAGCCTTCCAACATGTAGTTGACATGATGTAGGTGGAAGCACCTTCATCTATGACAGTCCGGTGGATGGTCTTCTCATTGATGATTACCTAAATGAGAAAGGCAATCTGATGAGGGAGGCGCGGAACATGGTTCTCTAGATCAAAACATATCAAATTGGAATTGGTGGGATCGATGCCCCCAATAGCTGACAACAAAGATTTCCGTTGCGATGGGTAGCTTTGGAGCACCTCGAGAGCTGACATAGTTGATGGTGCCTGAGCCAAATCCTCAATAATATTATAGTGCTGAGTGGCTCGGGTGTTAGGATTGTACAAGGATTTCCGCAGCACACCTCGAGAGGGTGGTCGTATAGCGGAATCAAGGTTAGGGTGTTCAATATGAAGAGGGCCATATTTTGGGGTATAAGAAGAAGGTGGAACTTCTTTCTCTTTCCTAGTTGCCACAGCAGGAGTTTGATAATAGTTCGATCTAGTAGCCACATTAATAGGCATACTCATCATAAACACTTGAGATCCTGAGGAAGCAGATGATTGGGGTTGATCTACCATTTGGGTATGCTGAGATGGAAATGGCTCTTTGAGGACAGTGGGGGTCCCTTTGAGCAAGTGACTGACTTCAGACCGTCGGGGATAATCCTTAGTATAGTGATCTTCCTCGCAAATGAGGCAAGGATACTTAGGTTTCCTTTGTGAATATTCGCTAGCAGACGATTTGGGAGGACCCCGTTTTGGGGCGTCGACTTTACCCTTGCCTTTGCCTTTCTTATTATCTTTCGAGGATTTGTCCACTACGGTAGACTGGACAATGTGGACCTCTGAGGTTTTACCAAAGCCAGGTGGATTCTGGGAAGAACTATTAGGAACAACACTTGAGACCAACTTCTATTTGGAAGAATATTTAGCAGGGGTCTGGGAAATTGAACCAATAACTCCATCTACATGAGGTACAACTTGTGACTTTGACATTGCGGGATCGGATGATGGCCATGGCGCATTGGGTAATAACTCATACAAAGTGCTAGATTGAGAGTAAACTAAATCCAAGTACTAGGCACGAGCGATGTCTTGCTCTTCAGTGATGCATCCACCCATAACTATATCGCGAGCAATTTGGGCCAAAAATGATTTGGTGAACCATTCAGTGAGCAACTGATCAACAATCTCAAACTTGATCAGGTGACGTCTACGTCTCCATTCATGGATATGATCGGAGATGTGTGTTGCAGTATCTTGCTTAAGTGATGTGAGCAAATAGGTGCCAATTTCATAGCGAACTGGCAGCTGAAAATAGGTGAAGAAAGCCATGGCTAAAGAGTTAAAGTCATGGTAAGTACTTCGAGGCAACTCAATGTACCACTTGGATGCAGCGCTTGTGAGAGTTCGTTGGAAAAGACATAGATGAATGGAATCGTCAATGTATGAGTTCGACGAGCACCAGAGGTGATGTTGGGTCTTGAAATTGTCATTCACTTCCATTACACTTTCACTATCATGTCCATTATATCACCTCCATTTCACCTTCATTTCACTACCATGTCACTACATTCATCTCACTTTCATTATTATTGGGTCACATTTATGTTTTTCCAAACTTTATTAATTCTTAGCATTTTTAAGTGAATTTGTGGTTAAAAATTAGAAAATAATGTGCATATGCTTATACCTAACAAGTGGGATGAGATTGTTGACATGTGTAGGTCAAAAGGAAGCTTCTAAAAGACCTTTATGTGGCATCCTAAGGCCAAATTCGAATTTGAGTGGAGAAGATCATGGGATCATGAGGATATGTGTCACATTTCCTATTTGTATTGAAACTCTAAGAAGACATGTGTCTTATCATTTCCTATTTTGATTATAACTCTAGAGATATAGGGAGAGATTCATGGACTCTCATTAATGAGATAACTTCTCATATTTTTGTATAAATAGGAGATCTCTCTCCTTTATTTGGAAGCTTTTTTAACTTTGTTAGCTCAACTTGTCATTACTTTGTACTTTGTAATTTTGAAGAATTTGAATAAAGCTTTGAGGTTCCCAACATGGAAGGAGATGTGAAGTAGGAGATGTCATGGAGCATATTAGAATGTAAGGTAGAGTAGATTTTATTTTGTAATTTTGCTTTGATTTCATTCAAGTATGTCATTTTATTTTTATGATTGTTTTCAAGTTTAATAGTTTAGATTTTCCATTCATGCAAGTTTAATTCATGCAAGTGTGTTCAACCGGTTGATTGTAGATTTATCTAACTATGTAATCTATGCTTAACAAAATAGTCCAAGAAAGGAGTCCTCCTATTTTCCAATTGGTGCTTGGAGCATTAGAGCACACAGTAGATTAGTTTTCCTTTACATGTTTTGTATTTGCTTTCCATTTCAAATTAGCATAACTGACTGTGTTTCCTATGCTCACTAAATCGTCTCAAGAAGGTGGCTCTACCATTTTCCAAATTGGATTGAATTTGGGTGTTTGTTCACGCAGTAGTGATAGATTCATTTCCCATACTTTCTTAAGATCACATCTATTGTATACTCAATTGCTTAAGTCATTTCAAGAAGATGATTTCGACATCTTCCTATATTGAATGTTCCTAATGGTATTTGAGCCTACAGTAGATTATAGTTGTTTTTGTATTGTTTTAAAATAGCATTGTCATTTTTGCTTTCATTTCATAGAAATTTTTCCGGCCTAGATTAATCTAACTATTCAAAGTTTTGATTTGTTTTTATGTAATGTTCGTTTCCTTTTCTCCCTTCTTTAGAAATTAGATTTTAACATTAAAAGTCATTAGATTTAGTTGTCCATTAACATTTAGAGATTTCATCTAGAAGCATAACTTTTCTTTCTTAGATTAATTTCCTTAAGCATAAGAAAAAAAACCCCCAAAAACAACATAAACTATAAAACAATGAAGTAAGAAAAAGGTTAACTAAGCATATATAGTGCACTACACTTCATCAGTTTACGATACCCGGATTGATAATTTATGTAGAGAAATTTAAGACATTAAATTGACTCGACAGGTGATATGTCATCACATGGGCCTAAGGATCTTCTTTAGCTTTCTCATCGAACTTGGGACAATCGCTTGGTATGTTGGACGGCACTGGAGGCTAGTATTTCAAATGAAGGATTGGATCATTCGTAATGCGAGATACATCTAGAAACTCAATTGTGGCCAAGAATGGCAATTGGGTGTTAACATGCATAAGAGGTCGATAAGTAGGTCCAAACAGAGGAGCCCATCCCTGCTGGTAAGGATTTTGGCCCCACAATGGGGCATTTTGGCCATATGGAATCTGAGGCTACCCCCAATGTGGATTACCTTGACTATAGGGAGGATTTTGATCTTGAATACCTTGGAACTGTCCGATCATAGGTTGTTGATAAGCAACGTACCAGTTAAAAGGCTATTGAGCCCATTGAGCTTGGAAATATGGATATTGGACCTATTGTCCTTGAACATACGGGTGATGAACCTGTTGTCCCTGAACAAGAGGATTTTGGACCTGATGTCCTTGGGCATAAGGTTAATACACTTGTTGCCCTTAGACATAGGGATTTTGTACCTGCTTCCCTTGACCAAAAGGATTTTGAACCTATTGACCTAGGGCGTTAGGGTTTTATACTTGATGCCCCTGGCCAAAAGGATTCTGGACCTGTTGACCTAGGACATTAGGATTTTGGGCCTATTGTTGTAAGACTTGACCTTGGCCCTGCCCTTGCAAAGGATGCCCCTGCTGATATGTATACAAGGGTTATTGCTACCCTGGTTGGTTTTGCTATTGCAGGGGTTGACCTTGCGGTTTCAAAATTTTTCCCTGGGGTTGCAGAGGTTGGCCTTGCGAGGACATGGGCTGGGAGGTGTGCGGAGCATATTGCATCTGCTGCTGCACCGTTTGTTGCAACTGTTGCAAGGGTTGACCTTGCAGTTGTTGCAGTTGACCTTGCTGTGGGATCATTTTCCCTTGTGGTTGCAGGATAGACCATGCTACAACAAAGGTTTCCCTTGTTGTTATAGAGGTTGTCCTTGCTGTTGCAAGGGTACTTGAACAGTGCCCAAGAAATTACCGAACTGAATCTGGCCATAACCACCCTAGAAGGTGGATGAGCCAGGCTGAATGTACTACCCAGACTGAAGGGTGTAAGGTTGATTAACCATTCCTTGAGAACCATATGGAACGTAAGGAGTTTGGTATTGGACCTAAGCCCCATAGGGTTGCTGATATTGAACATTGCTTGATCCAGACGAACCAAAGGGATTCTGAACCTATTGGTACTGGACATTGCTCGATCCAGTCAGATGAGCAGGGTTATGAATGACACCGGAAGAAGGCTAGATCATACCAACCATGTGAGTTTGTGAGCCACTCACATTGGTGTCACCTGACACCATAGAAACATTCAGTTTTTTCCCCCCAGGTGGTGACACAACTTGGCCACTGACTAGAGGGATGGAGGAACTGATAGAGACATTCTTTGAAACTGCTGGTTGTGCCTGACGTGTAACTGGGATTGATGATACAATGGTATTTGGAACAGTGGGTTGCACTGGGACTGAGGTAACAGCCTGTTGGGAATTTGTGTTTGCAACGAACGGACCTGAAGTAGGCATAGCATCTGATGCCCATAACAGGGTTATGGTAAAGTGATGAGGCACTAGGGGTACCTGAAACCAACTTTGCCAAAGACACATAGTTGGGTGGAAAACTAGTGGGAATAGCCCCATATAGGGGAAACCCTTAGGAGTAAAAGGCAGCTCTTCCTCCTCGACAGTGTGTGGAGTGGACACTTCGGACTCTTCCGGAGAGGTGACTGGAGCATCACCTTCAAGTTCCATATCTGGGAATAAACGACGAGGAATGGTCGGAGAAGTACGAGGAGATATTTCCAAAGGAACACCCAGCTGGTCGTATAGACTGTAAGGACACTGCGGTGATATCACAACAGGGTCAAACAGAGGATTCAGAGGGTAGATAACCAGTCCAAGCTGACCGTCATTGTTCGGCGAGTCCTCAGGAGTTTGAACGGGATTGTACGGAGATTCCAAGCCAATATCAGCATATGGTCCAGTATGGAAAGTAGGCGGAGGACGAGATGACAAAGGTTGAATGCTCAAAACAATTTCGAGTTCAACACCTTAGTCCTCAAGTGACTCTGGTAACTCAGGAAACCACTCCTCAGACAATCTTTTAGGCGGAGGAGAGGAAGAGGAACTTGGTGAACCAGTGGTTCAGCCACGATGACCTTGTCTTAGTCGACAGAAAAATTAACTTCAAGGCTTTAAAATGTTCTTTAAGGGAAACTCATGATTTGGTCTCATAAATGACTAACAGGGTGTTATCGGATCGTGGGCAATCAATTATTAAGTTGCATGAAAGACTAGTGCTCTTTTATTTTTTAAGAGTCGAAAAAGAAACAAAGATGAGTCTATCGCTTTCGATTTGAAACGAGCTCGAATGATCTTTTAGGTTTAATGAGTCAAAAATATCAAATGACTTCTACGGATGATCTAGGTAAACAGGATTATCAGGCAACCGTGAATTGCATAATATCTCCCGGCGAACCGAGAAGTACGAGCAGGTAATCTCCTCGAATGCTGTTTTTGGTGTATCACGTTCACAAGGTAGCCGACTCGTCTTCCTAAGGATAAAGGATTGCAGCCTATAGGGGTCTCCCGTTATATACTCGACAGTATGGGGAGCACAAATCCATACTAGGCTGTCTAATGTTGAAGCTAATGACAGCTGCTAGGTTTAAAGACATCGGAACACGTCTCTAGCCTATACCTTCTAGATATGATCGTTAAGTGTCAAATGTGGCTTAGTTTAATTGAATTCATTTTAAATTTGACCTTGAGTTATGTTTCAGTTTTCAAGTCTTAGCGATGCGACTCAAAAAACCTAAAATGCAACTAAATGGGACAAGACCCTTTCAATTCGATGAAATGCCTACACTAGAGAGGGTAGAAACTACACAATCAAATGCAAACAACCAAGCAACTGAAAGTGAAATGATCTTTCACTACCTTATTTTTTGGAAAAATAAACTAATGAAAAATGCATTCCAATTCCTAATTTCCTAACAAGCACATATCTAATAGTCCTTTCGAAAGTAAAAGAGTTCTTTTCCTTTTTCAAATTCCAATGCAATTCTAGTCTTTTAATGATGCAATCTATTGTAGCACAATAATGCAACAAACTAGAATTTCATAATTTTTTTTATGAAACAACGAACTAAAATTTTCGCATACAACACTTCACTGAAAAAGTTTTTTGAGACAATCAACTCTTCAAGCAAATGAAAACATGAAAAGAGAGGCTCATTCATACTAATGAAGTACCAACTTTACCAACAACAAGACAAGCAATGTAATCCATGCCGGAAAAACAATGTTTAGACAAGAAAAAAAAAACTTTTCAAACTTGTGCAATAGAGGTCAAAGTTGTAAAATGATCGCAAACAAAATGCAAGGAGTAAACACACCTACAACTTGACTTTCTGAGTTCACAAACAGCTGAATGGACGACAATTTAGATGCCCAAGTGTCACTAACCACCCAGTGACTCAAGAAATCAAGAAGAAAGATGATAAGCCAACAAGCAAACAAAACCAAATGAAGAGCAACTTTCTAGTCAGGCAGAAAACGGTCTAAAAGGCTTACGGGATAAAAATCATAAGAGAAAAACACACGGGCCAAGATTGGGGACAAACCCTAATCTTCACTTACACATATCGGCACAATTGCCTAACTGAAAAAAAACACCAGAGACTGGTCGACGCGACTATTTCTCAGCAACTCGTGCTGATCAGCGCAACTGTCAGCGGATTAAGCGCACTGATCGAGGGAGACAAGAAAAAAATAAAAAAAAATAAAATTGAAATAGGGACCAAATCTACTACTATGAATTTCAGACTCAATCCAATAAGCAGGAGAAAAGACACAGAACCAAAGGGAAAAAGTGGAACTAGGAAAGTTCACACGAAATCATGAAATCCAAGACAAACAAAAGGATTGGTTCCCGAGTATGGTTGCCAATTGTGGTGAAGTAAAATTATCAATGCGGACACAAACAAATTCCTCTAGCCCGATGATGGGTTTAGTCACAACAAATAAATTCTATGGAATATTTCCTTAGGTTAGAACCAATTAAGATGGCCTACCTCTTAGTACACTTATCCCGTTTGATGATGTCCTTTCTTGCTCGCTCTAGCTATCTCTTGCTTCCTTCTTCAAGCACCTAAAACAAGTAAACAACAACAAACAAAAATCGTGATAATAGACAAATTGTAATTCAACCTACTTAAAAAGTCAAGAAACATTAAGCCATGAATATGTAAGATGACAAAACATGTAGGAAATCAATCAATAGTTGCATAAATATTGAATCAAAGAGAGATTACAACCATTGTCTTGATGTTGTCGTTCTCCTTTGACAAGAACAGGTTCCCACACACTTCTACTAGCATTCCATGATAGCCTCAATCAATGATAGTTTTAAGGATCTTCCCTTTAGGCTTCACTCCAAACCAAATCACACTTCTCCCTCACACAACTAGATAGCTACAACTATGAATAGCTTTTTGTTTTACTCCAAACCAAAATAGCACTAGCACACCAACATTAGCACTAGCTTGTGCTTGGGAAGAAGGGAGGTTTATATAGGATGAATGGATGGGAGATGGATCTTCTTCTCATGGGAGAAGGTATTATCCCTTGAGGTACTTCCATCATTATAGGGGAAAGGAGCCCAAACTGACATCCTTGACCCCATCTGGCCAAACCATTTACCAGACTTCTGTTACGAAGCTTCTAGAGCTAGAAGCTTCGGCTCTTAATTTAAAAAAATTTCCATAATAGGACCGACGTGAATGGAACACAACTTAGTCGCTCTGGTCGGTGTTAGGAGCAATGCTAATCTCTGCACAGCGGCACGGGGAACACAAGGGTCATTAGCACCGGTATTGTAAACTGGGCATAACAGAAGTTTCAGGGGAAATGGTAAAGGGAATTGATTTTCTCATGAAGAGGGACACAATGAGGGTTTCTTCATGAAGGGGAAGCATGTAGGGTTCACTGTAGAGGTCCTCCAGGATGAAGGGATGGGGAGTACAGGGATAGTGATAAAATGTTGTGTAACACTCCTTGCTCCAAGCATCAAAGTATGCCACACTCTCCAAGAGTGCTCCAAGAAAACTCTAAGTTTCCAAGAGTAGGAGAGAGAGAATAGAATGAGAGCTCCAAAACTGAATTGAAAAAAAACTACACTAACCAAGCCTGCCCATTGATCCTTAGAATCATTTTTATTAATGAGGCCTCTATTTTCTCCATTTTCCATTATTTTCCTTCATTTTCCTCCTCACATGCAATCTGTGACCTTTCACCTTCCTTTTCTCCTAAGTTCCATTATTTTCATAAATAAATGTGCCAAAAATGTCATTTTTCCTTTCCAAAGCCTTTTTCATTGCCTTTGTCAAATTCCTTTTGCCATAATAATCAAAATGGACACCGATTAGGATGTTTTTCCCAACATCCATCTTGGAATACATGTCCCATGACCTTGGTCTTATTTTTTCCTTTATTAACTCTTACATGGAATTTTGACCAGGGTTGTTACAGAACCCTCCCCCTTGGGGGAACACCATCCTCGGTGTTCAATGACACTTATAAACCAACAAACTGCTAAAAACAAAACATACTTCCCATGGAGCTTTATAACATAACTCATTGCAGTATTTACAATGATCATTGATGAAGATATAACATTCATATCGTTTACTGGAGCTTTATAACAAAGCTCATTACAGAATTTACAATAATAACCACATATACACACATACACATTTGCTTCACCAGAAAAATAATCATACTGTCTATGGAGGTTTATAAATCTAGCTCGATACATTATTTTCAATAATATACACATATGCACATTTTCTTCACCCAACAAATAATCATACTGTCTATGGAGCTTTATAAATCTAACTCGATACAATATTTACAAGAATATACACATATACACATATGAAAATTTTCTCGACCAACAAATAAAAGGATACGATGCCTGCATCCACAACAAGGGAATCCAAAGGCTCACACCTCCACCCTCAAGGTAATACCAAGATTCACTTTCTTCCCAGGAAGTCCAAAATCCATTGCAATGTCAAAGATGCATGTAATGTCTAGCGCTACAATCCAGTGCCGCTTATCCTCTCAGTGAACAGTTACTTGCTCATTTTTCTAGGGCACACTCCCAATGTGCATTTAAATCCATCTGGTAAGTCTAATGACCAAAACAAATCCATCACTGACCTTCCCTTCTCTGCTACACAGTCCCTCAGGAAATCTGGTCACCCCCTTCCATGCAGTCACACACCTTCCAAGTTTTGTTAGCACCCCCATCCCGGGTAGTCCATCAATCGGAAAGCTTTCCTCACATTGGAAGGTTTAGAAACAAAGGCATATCCCTGCCTCAAACCATCATACCGGCCATAGCATGCTCATGGCAATAAATAGACACTATTGGGTACAAGTGTCCAACAATGACCCTGCTCCTGAATGATTTACCAGCATATTTTTGCTTGTTCCAATTCCTTTTGTTGTTTCTTCTAATGCTTTCTATCAGTTTCAACCACCCAACCAAGCATTTCATGATTTCCTATACCAAGAACATAATTTACATTAGATTTAAAATAAATTCAAATCATACCTCATTGGTGACCCGTCAACAAGGTACACTTGCAATTCTGTTCGCTTCCTGTCACAACAAGTCAAACTAGCATCTTTGACCAAATCATCATGTATAAACATATCACATCAGGTTAGCTTAAAACATAACCATCATAGATCAAGATCATAAATCACATGTAACCATCATAAACCAAAATCATAGATCACATGTAATCATCATAGACCATAATCATAAATCACATGCATAATAAAACTGAAATAAAATACGGATACTTATCCTTTAATCAATCCTTAGCTTCTACCTTTGTCCTTATTCTATACACACACCAGATCAGTTTCCAAACCTGAAAAGAAACCCATAGCCTTCTCCTCAACCATGTGCACATACACATAGTGTGCATCCAACACATACAACCACACACGACATACAACACCATGCAATACATGCACCTACACCTGACATACCACACATACACCTATACCCAGTGTACAACACAACACAATACATACTCCTACATCCCGTGTGCACCACAAAAAAATACATACACCTACACCTGATGCACAACACAACACATATACATACATAAACTACAACAAAACAAATGCACATGTCACGATACCACAACTACACAATGCACATACATAGTACCTCATGCTCACAACATAGCATTTATGACATACGTACAATACCACATGTACAACAGGTACACAAGACCACTTGTACACAACACCACCTACACAGAGTGTGAACATCATCGAATGTACACGTGTAACGACCAAAAGTTGTATACGCAAAAGAAATATTTAAAATACTTCGTAGACAAAGACATCCATTGTAGGACAGTAATTGTAAATTGTATATTGTATAAAGAATTGATGTAGGATGATTACAAGTGAGAATGAGGGTCTTGTATATATAGCCAGGTAAGTACCCTTTCACGAACAAGCATGTCTCTAAGACATGCCTTTTCATTATTAACTAACTAACCATT
This sequence comes from Pinus tabuliformis, assembly GCA_031772625.1. Lineage (NCBI taxonomy): Eukaryota > Viridiplantae > Streptophyta > Pinopsida > Pinales > Pinaceae > Pinus > Pinus tabuliformis. The sequence continues at coordinate 681,322,203 of CM062818.1, read as the reverse complement.
AGTTAATTTACTTATTATTTATTATTATATTTATATTACTATGATTATTATCTATTATCTATTTTTACATCATTTATATTCATAACATTGCCTTCTACTTCAAAAAAATTGTCCTCAAAGCTTACTGATGAAGGATCGCGTCTATTTTGTTGTTCGGAATATCTTCTTGTTTTTGAACTTTCATCTTTGTTGATATAAGACGATATGATGTTCTGAGTAATAGATAGAATTTTCGTACCGCAAACGGATCAGACCATCCTAGATTAATATTCTAGGGACTATTATGATGCATGGATGTGTGTGGTGAATAGTTATCATATGACCGGATTGAGCTCACTTCAATATTATTTGAAACATAAGTTTGTTTATGTTCTGCATGATATAGATTTGTAGATTGATTAAGGTGTCTACTATTGTGATTCAGATGTACATAAGGAATTTTTCTTGTTTGAACTTCCTTAAATGTTTTTATGGTAGTTTCCTGATTTCCATAAGGAATTATTGTTGTTGAATTAACTATTGAATCCTCATTTGTGGTGTCCGTCGTTTGAATGGAAACCTCTGAGTATGTTCTTACTTTAGTAGGATTTATATTTTCCTGAACTGTGAGATTAGTGGGGTTGATGTTTATTTCTTCTTCCCCAAATTGCACTACCATATCTAGCGATTTTGATTCTTCTTTTGAGACAATTTTTTCGAACCTATTTGTCAATGATTTCTTATCATCCTTAAGTTTTTTAATCTATTTGAGAAGATTTTGGTTATGATTTTTGAGACGTAAGCATTCCTAATTTTCTGAGTCAGCATTATTTTGACCTTCAAGCTTCTTGTCTTGAGTTGTGATATTCATTGGATCAGTATTAGTTCCCTTATCTTGAACCTGGACTATTACGTCTAGAGACTTTGATACTTCTTGAGTAAGTTTCTCTAACTTGTCTTTTAATGACTTCTTGTCATTCTTAAGATTTTTAATTTGTGTTAGTAATTTTTCTCTATTATCCTTAAGTCGCAAGACTTCTTCATTACTATCAGCAGTGATTTTTGTTATAGACATTTTTGGGCCCTACAACCCCAAGCATGAAATGTCCATAAACCAAGGGCTCCTAAGTCCCTAAAAGTGTTGTTCTAACCCCTAAAGGAACAAGGTCAACAGATTACAGCTTCTCCCAGAAGTTCTCCATGAAAAACTGCTCAGAATTGGTCAAAACAGGATCATTTCAGCTGCTCAACTGGATAAGTGCGTTGCATCTCACCTAAATACACTGTGTGGGTGCATTTCATTTCAAAAATCCCTTCTGTGGGGTGCGATGGGCGAGAAATGACAAATGGCAGTGTCATTCCGCGAGGTGGAGAGGCAATGGAAGCTTCCAGAATCTTCTCCTGTGACACTTGCCTCACTGAATTCGACCAAGGATGAGTAAGAGACCATCAATCTCCAAGTGGAAGCAAGAACTATCAGAGGGAAGACACTAATCAAATCATGAGCTAACTCATCTCCATTACAAACATCTATATATGGATCCCTCATCCCAGAGATCCAGGGGCTGGAATTTTGCATATTGTAAGGAATTGCTGTTGGTTTCTTGAGACAAACATCAAATTGTTGGGTGATCTAAGCTTTGTTTGAGGTGAAGAGGGGCTTCTTTGCTGGGAGGTTGATGCTGGGTCAGAACAACTCGTTGTAACTCCTCTTGGCTCTTTCTTGTTTTATCAATAAAAGCTATTCAAGTTTTCCTCCATGCTTTTGTGTCATTGATGCTTGCTACATTTGTATGGTCAATTTACATTTGATCCTAGATTTTTTATGATTATAGATCCATGTCTTTGTATAGTGCTATGCTTCTGTGATCTTACAGGTACTTTGTGAAGCTGGGCATGCAAGGGAGCAGGTAGCTGAAGACTATCAAAGAAGAGGGGAATCAAATCGGGAGATTAGCACAAGACAGAGGTTGGTCTTTCTGTTCCTCTCTATCTATAATTCATAAAGGAAAAACGAAAGTAGCTTTTCTCTGTTTGTTTCTAAGGTAGCTATCACACCTTAGTGGGATAGAGCAGTTCTATATAGACACTTTTCCCTGTAACAAAATGGCGACTCCGCTGGGGATTAATTAGTTTGTTTGTTTATCATTCTTTGTTGTCTATTTCATAAACTTACAGGTAGCATTCGAACTGCATTTGCCATAGCAAATGCAAAGTAGATAACTGCTACTTCAATCCATCTACTGGATCTGTTTATGATTTAAACAACTGATTCACAAACTATCTGATTGCCCTTGTGATAGCTCTTAGATCCTCCTTAGATCTACCCCTAATTGTTGCATTACTGATTGCTTTTTTCTCGGCCAAAACCCGAGAACTGAACTGCAAACTGTGACCCGGAACCCGAACAGAGTCTCGTTTCTGACCCAGCGCAGCTACTGTTCAGAGAATCTGAATTTCAGCGCACTTCCCGAGTGGACAAGGTGCGCTGCATTTCAAATTCTCTGTGCTACAGGTGCGCTAATCAGACTAGGGTCTGTGCAGTTTTGGTTTTTGTGATTCATTCTTTCCAGTTCTATTCCTGAATTTTGCTGCCTGTGATCAGTATATGTCTGTTTGAAACCCCTTTTCCTTGCTGTTATTCCGCCTCCTTTGTACAAAAGAACTGTAGATGTTTTTGTGTGTTTGTTGAGTTGTTTACAGTTCTCCTTTGCAAAAGTAGCATAATCGTACTATCGTCCTTTGATTTGAAACTGTCGCAAGTGTCAATTTCAATCGTAGGAAAGAGTTTGATTGCTGTTGATGGTCGATTATCCTGTTACTATTTTTTTTGGTCTGAATTTGTAATTTTCTAGTGTCGAGAACAAGTGTTCAGTTCAAAATCGTAAAGCGTTGTGATCGTCTCCATTTTTTGATTTCGAAAAGAAACTTGTTGATATTTGTCGCTTGAAAAGAAATTCAGATTTGTGCATCAACTTTCTTTTTAGCATTCATATACTAAGAAAGTCTAAAACAAATACATGCATGTGCATTTGCATATAGACAGTCTGATTGGCTTGATTTAGGAAAGTGCATTTAGAGTGTGCTCTTTGCTCTTTGTGAAAATATTCTGTCTTTCTTTTCCTTAGTAGCTAGGATTTTCATTGCACAAAGAAGATAAAAAGTTTGTTTATCATCTTAGATTTCATTTTAGGGATTACATCTACATCTCGTGGTGAACCTGAAAGGCAAACTTCATAAACAAGATCAACTTAAAATAAATTCAATGAATCTAACAACACTTTGGAACTTAACGCACAACATTTAGAAGTCTAGGCTAGAGACGTATTCCGGCGTCGTAAAGCCTGGTAACTGTTGCTCTCACTGATGGTTGGGTGATTCCTCCACTTTGAGACGATAAGTGCCAGTACAGACTTGTGCTCCCACGTACCGTCGAGTATATTTTGGGAGACCCCAATAGGCTTAATCCTTTATCCATAGGAAGCCGTGTCTGCCGCCCTATCGATCGCAATGCACTAAACACAGCATTCGGGAAGATTGACTGCCGTACCGTAAAAAGTATTCTGCAGTTTTGCGATTGGTTTGGTAATCCCTCTACCTAGATTTCCAGAGCAGACCCTTTTGTTCCTTTTCAGACTCCTTAACAGAAAAGGTCCATCTGAGCACTTGTCACTTCAGGCTCATTAAAAATCGAAGGAGACTAGAGTCATCTTTTGTTTTTTCTCGACTCTTAAAAACTGAAAAAACAAGTTGTGTCAAAGCGTCTAAAATTTATTTTAAACGGAAAATTCATTACCCCCTTTCCTACATTGATCTTGGGTTGAGAAAATGGAATCCACCAACCAAGGAATTCCCCTTGGAGGAAATCCTAGTCCCTTCTCCTCTTGGGGAGATGTTGGTGCACCCCATATGGCCATATTGTCGCTTCCGGGACTGACAATTGGTTTGCCTGTATGGCTTTTCTCAACCTCTGTCATTCAGAACACCACAATTCTTGAACAGTCGAACCAGAAACTAGACGAATCCAGAGTTACCCACCAACCTTCTACTTCCTCTAATTCTTCCTCTCCTCCTTCCTCTCCACTTGATGGGGCTGGTAAAGCCAAAAGTCAAGTACCTAAAGAGAAGAAGGAAAAGAAGAAGAAAGAGAAGAAGAAGAAGGAGCCAAAAGTGAATGGGGGCAAACGAGCGTCGTCTAGCGAAAATCCACACACTGCACTGACAAGGCCTAAATCGCCATGTGTCATTTGCAAAGGAGACCACTATCACAGAGATTGTCCTTGCATCCCTCGGATCTTAAGGGACTAGTCTCCTCGTTTGCACAACCCAGTGTCGTCAACCTCTGGTGATCATGTTGAAAATGCACCGTCAACTAGTGAAAGTGAAGCCCCTGAATAAAAAGGAAAATATAGATTTCCTTGTAAACTGTGCGAAGGCGATCATGTCGTCCACCGTTGTCCCTTCTTGGACGAGGCTAAAAGAGTTTTGGACGATCGTCTGGTTTCGCCGTTACAACTTCCTCCTGGATATAAAAAACCCTTGCCAAGTCCGTCACTAGTTGAAAATCCGGCTGGCCCGCTCAGGTGGTCGGCTGAAGCATCTATCATTGAAGACAAACCATCTAAACCCATACCAGACGAAAGTCAAAAGGTCGAGGCGGCAGTTGACCCGGTCTTTCCTTCAGAGGTTCCATCTTCAGATGATACAGTCACTGAAGAGAACAAGGATGACACCGTCCAAATTCTTTTCATAAGCACAGACTCCAACGAACATGGGGGCAATTTACCCGTTCCTTTACCGCAGGAAGGAAGTTCGTCAGAGTCGTACCCGGCCGTCTATTCGGTCCCACCTCCAAGAAACCTAGTTGTCTCCTTCGACTGGAATCAACTAGGCAGACCCCGTTTACCAGCTAGTGTACCATTCCGAATCATTGTTCAAATATATAGAATGGTTATGGCTGGTACCATCATAGATGAGGGGGCTTCTGTGAGTATCCTTTCCTCAACTTCTTGGAAAGCGCTTGGTTTGCCATCGCTTTTGCCTGAGATGAGAAATCTAACAGGTTTTGATAAAGGAACCAGTCGACCATTAGGGATCCTTCCCGATGTGCCCACAACATTGAGAGGGAAAACCGTTCACATGAACGTAATGGTAGTCTAAGGACCCCTGGATTACAATCTACTCCTTGGACGAGACTATATTTATTGCATGGGAGCAATTGTCTCCTCACTCTTTAGTGTAATGTGTTTTCCGCATGAAGGAAGAGTGGTCAAGCTCGTAGACCAGCTTTCATTTCTCGGATCATACAGAGCAAATAGTCATATACCATCCCTGAATGGTCTTTTCACACAAGAAATGTCTCAATCTCCAGTCCATCCACCCGATGAGCGCGAGTGATTCGGGGGAACATGACTGAAACCCAGGGGGCATGCACCCTGGTCTGCTTCGGCAAGAAAACTTCGGGTATAGGGTAGGTTTCCGCGAGAGAATATGACTAGTCTGTACTCCCGTCCATGATTGGAAGAGGGGGTTATTCTAGAACAAGATTCTCTTGTCAAAGTTATGTGAGTGGAGTAGCCTCCTTCACTCACCTTTGTCTATTTCGGTAGACATCACCGAAGAAGTGTTTTGTTTGCGCTGTGAATAGAACGATCTTTGGGTAACCTGTAAGAGGTAGGCCTCTCTCGGTAAAACAAATGTTTTAACGGACTAAAGAAGGGGTAACCTTGAAACTCTGTTTTATGCCTGGGGGCATGCAAAAATTTTGGCTTGCAAGCGAAGAGCGACTATTTATTTTTTAAATTTGTAGGTCCTCTAACCCTTTAAACTCGTAGGATTGGTCGTTTCCTAACTTGCATAAAGAAAGGATGTAGGTCAAAACTCTAAAAATTGTCGTTTTATATGAGACATTCTTATCACACGACTGGATTAATCGAGCAGTTTTAGCACATAATTCAAGCTCGTTAAAAAATAAACATAAGCCATGAGCAAATGTTTCCTCCCGCATTTAAGCTCGTTAAAAAATGAACTATTCCGCGGTAAATAACCATCGTGAATGTAGTACTTCAGCCATTAAAGCCTTGGTCTTGTTTGCACCGTCACCTCCACTTTTGCATTGGCCGATCATTCACCCCCATTTGATTGTTTACCCATTTTGACGAACAGCTGCGAAGAGTGATTTCACTAGCCATCCTTGTAACACTGCCATGATTGGAAAATTCCAAACCTTACCTGGAATCAGCCGCTACCCATTTTATCACTCGTTCCTCAAAAGACGAGTTTCCTTTAAGCTCTTTTCAACTGACTCGTAAAATATGAAAAGATTGCCGAGCCATTGGCCTCTCCAACTCGTTAAAGGGACAGGAAGTGCTATCCCTCCTCTAGATTTTAATCTTTTTGGACCTGAGGGATTATTACACAAAAAGATCGAGCACTTGTTTTGTTCGGCTCGTTAAAAGTATCGAAAATTCATCCCTTCTATATTGTTTTATACTTTTTCGGACTTAAGGGATTAGATGACGAAAAAGGAATTTTGGAGTTACCTTTACGTTCCTTTTCAGACTCTCTAAAATTGAAAAGGACCGAGTTATCTTTGTTGTTAAACTCGTTAAAAGTGTAATAGCGACAAGCTTGTCTATAGACGAGAACGAGTTTCACTATCGCTAGGCTCGTTAAAACATAGCGATGGGTTTGCCCGAAGGGAAAATTATAGAACAAGCATATGTTATCCTCCTCAAGATTGACAAAAATAAAGAGGTACTGGTCAGCAATGACTGGGGAAAATTAGGAAGAAAACTTGAAGAAACTTTGTTGGTAGCAAGTCACTCTTGAACATGACACTTCCACTCCGTGTCCGAGTCGGGTTGGGTTGTTTCATTCACTGGTCACATCACCATGGTCCCATCATACCATCCACATTTTGGGTTAATGCTACCAATCCATCACATCAGTGTCGCCGATATGTTCAAGAGAAGTCATTCAGAGAATTCACCTGTGTCTCACCCACTACCATACATTTATGCTCCATTCTTTCATGACCGCCACCCTGAACCTTATATCACCAGATCGTTTTCACCTCCATTAAAATCATTTGCTCCGTTCCGTGTCATTGATGTGGGATTCATTAAGGCCCTCCTGTGACGGATCACTTCTTGTCGACATCAGCTCATTATCCAAGAAGTTGATCTAGGAACACCCCATTCAGTACTTTGAAGCTTGCATGCCTCAATGGAAAGTTTCTCACTTCCGACGACAGGTTTACATCAATGGCCTTCGACCGAAAGATTTTGTGTGGTGTTCGACGCCAAGTCCTTTATTCACACCACGTGAATTGTACTGCAGTACCTTGAGGGTCATTATCATTATCGATGACTCCTCTCGCGCCTGTTAACGGCTTACATCATTGGCTGGTAATCAGGCGATGTCTTTCCATGTTCGACTCTAGAACAGCTTTCACATGGATCGACTTGTACTTCGAGTGAAGATCGAACGACATTGAAGACCCCGGATCTAGTTTCATCCATCCGGGCTGCGATATATATTCAGGGAAATAAAGACATTAAATGTACATCATTGCTGCACAGATAATCATCCAATCAAAAGGATGATGGCTCTATCAGAATCATCAGTCTACACTCAGACGATTGTCTGTCCTATGTACATGAAAATGAATTTATAAAGCTGAGCATGGGAATGCCTGCCTCAGCTAAATCATGAAAATATTATGAAGATAATGTATTGTATTGTATCTTATTACAGGTCTCCTCCTAGCATTGAAAGAACTTCGGATCCTCATAATAAAGCATTTCACCCGACATCAAAAGATTAACGACCTCATGCTTTAGGGGGCAACTGTTATAGACATTTTTGAGCCCTACAACCCCAAGCATGAAATGTCCATAAACCAAGGGCTCCTAAGTCCCTAAAAGTGTTGTTCTAACCCCTAAAGGAACAAGGTCAACAGATTACAGCTTCTCCCAGAAGTTCTCCATGAAAAACTGCTCAGAATTGGTCAAAACAGGATCATTTCAGCTGCTCCACTGGCTAAGTGCGTTGCATCTCACCTAAATACACTGTGTGGGTGTGTTGCATTTCAAAAATCCCTTCTATGGGGTGCGATGGGCGAGAAATGACAAATGGTAGTGTCATTCCGCGAGGTGGAGAGGCAATGGAAGCTTCCAGAATCTTCTCCTGTGACACTTGCCTCACTGAATTCGACCAAGGATGAGTAAGAGACCATCAATCTCCAAGTGGAAGCAAGAACTATCAGAGGGAAGACACTAATCAAATCATGAGCTGACTCATCTCCATTACAAACATCTATATATGGATCCCTCATCCCAGAGATCCAAGGGCTGGAATTTTGCATATTGTAAGGAATTGCTATTGGTTTCTTGAGACAAACATCAGATTGTTGGGTGATCTAAGCTTTGTTTGAGGTGAAGAGGGGCTTCTTTGCTGGGAGGTTGATGTTGGGTCAGAACAACTCGTTGTAACTCCTCTTGGCTCTTTCTTGTTTTATCAATAAAAGCTATTCAAGTTTTCCTCCATGCTTTTGTGTCATTGATGCTTGCTACATTTGTTAGGTCAATTTACATCTGATCCTAGATTGTTTATGATTATAGATCCATGTCTTTGTATAGTGCTATGCTTCTGTGATCTTACAGGTACTTTGTGAAGCTGGGCATGCAAGGGAGCAGGTAGCTGAAGACTATCAAAGAAGAGGGGAATCAAATCAGGAGATTAGCGCAAGACAGAGGTTGGTCTTTCTGTTCCTCTCTATCTATAATTCATAAAGGAAAAACGAAAGTAGCTTTTCTCTGTTTGTTTCTAAGGTAGCTGTCACACCTTAGTGGGATAGAGCAGTTCTATATAGACACTTTTCCCTGTAACAATTTTGTCAATTTCTTTTTTAATATTTTGTAATACTTTTTTATCTTCCTGAAATATTACTTTTGAAATATCTTGGATGTCTTCTGATGTTACTAAATTTGGCTTCACAGTAACATTTTGTAGTGTTATTTTTTTTCTTTTTGTAAGAAAATGTCAAAAACTTATTTTCCATATTCGGGATGAAGGGACCTAGGGTTTCCATCCAGGGTGAACCTAAAATAATGTCACCTTGATCGCTCCATAGGGTTTGAACTGAGAATTGAAATATAAATGTATAATCCTCAATGTTTAACTGTAAATTAGTTATGTCATATTTTTTGTTGCCAAAACAGTGTAATTTTTCGATTATATTTGACTCTAGAATCCCTAATTAGTTTGAGATTTTATGAGTTATATAATTTTTATCTTCGGCATGGGAGATAGCAACAGTGACATATTTTCCCACAATAGACCCTATAATTCTACATAGCACTAAAGCATAATTATGTGAAGTTTCTAAAAATCTTCCATTGCCCATTTTACTTTTTTTTTAATATGAGCTTAGGGTTTTTAAAGATAACCCTTTGTTTATTTTTTTTGTTTTAATCACTTTTTTTATTAATTAAATAATAATAAATTTTTTCAATTAATTATAATACTTTTTTAATTAAATAATTAAATTAATAATATAATTTATTATGACTATATTGTAACTTTTATACGTTATAATTCACCAGATCCAAATTACATAAAACTACTTGCGCCATATGACCTTACCTGCTGATTGGTCAGGTAATGATTATTCATTGGTTGGCCCACTCCCATTTACTGAGTGTCCTAACCTTTGGTGGACGAAGCAAGTGCAGAATACCATGGATCGACCATGACTCAGATGGCAGAAGCACAACGGACGTGTTGCGGTGCTGGTGTGGTGGTGGACAGGGTTTGTTTCAACAACGTTGTTACATATCCTTTTGGGCACATCACTCCCAACATTCAGATCAATAATATTAAGTCTCATCAAACCCTAATCCAGTTGCTACATGCCCTAGACAAGTCATCACTTTGAATTCCTCCTTCCCTGAAAGTTTCCTAGCATGAGGCCCTCCAGAAATGCCTGTGGTGAAGTAAAAATATAGGTGCAGACATGAACAAATTCCTCTAACCCAATAATGGGTCTAGCCATAGCAGTTACATTCTATGGAAGATTTCCTTAGATTAGAATCAATCAAGAGGGCCTACCTCTTGGTCACTTATCCTGCTCGATGATGTCCTCACTTGCTCGCTCCAGCAATATCTCGCTTCCTTCTTCAAGTTCCTAAAACAAGTAAACAACAACAACACACAAACATAATAATAGACAAATTGCAATTCAACCTACTTAATGAGTCAAGAAGCATTAAGACACGGATATGTAATATTACAAAACATGTAGGAAATCAATCGATAGTTTCATATATTAATATCAAAGAGAGATTACAACCATTCGTCTTGACGTTGCAATCTTCCTCTGACAAGACCAGCTTCCCACACACTTCTTCTAGCACCTCATGATGGCTTCAAACAACAATAGTTTAAAGAAAATTCCCTTTCGGCTTAACTACAAACCAACACACTTCTCCCTCACACAACTAGTAATAGCTTGCTTGTCTAGTATATTTGCACTTAGCCAAAACTCTAACTCTAATTTTCACACTAGTCACTAGTTTGTGCTTGGGAAGGAGGGAGGTTTATATAGGAAAAATGGATGGGAGATGGATCCTCTTCTCATGGGAGAAGGACTTATCCCTTGAGGTAGTTCCACCATTATAGGGGAAAGGAGCCCAAACTGTCATCCTCAACCCCATCTAGCCAAACCATTTACCAGACTTCCCTTACGGAGCTTCTAGAGACGGAAGCTTCAGCTCTAATATAAAAAAATTTCCATAACAAGACCGGCGGGATTGGAACATAGCTCAGTCGCACCAATCGGCACGTGGAATATTTCCAATCTTTGCACATCAGAGTGGGGGAGACAAAGGTCATTAGCTCCGGTCTTGTAAATTGGGAAAAATTGAAGTTTCAGGGGAAATGGTGCAAAAGGGAAATGATCTGCTCATGAAGAGGGACATAATGGGAGTTTCTCCATGAAGGCAAAGCATGCAGGGTTCACTTTAGAGGTCCTCTAGGATCAAGGAATGGGGAGTACAGGGACAGTGACAAAATGATGTGTAACAGATGCCCCCTAAAGCATGAAGGCTGAACTAGAGTTGAGGGATGAAATGCTTTATAAATCAGTGTGGGGAACCGGTCTGTCGTTGGAAAGCCTACAAGCAAGTACAGACACATATACATAAACTGAGATCTTTGTCAAATGATACATGAATCATGGCATCAGTGCAACCATCCAAAGAATGATCATGTAAATGGATCCAGGTATGGGCACAACTATTCGTCAAAGAGGATCATAATGAAACCAAGGTATGGTCGCAGCCATCCAATAATGAGAAGGATCACATATGATAACTCATGGTCTGGTTGCAGCCAGCCACCTGAAAGAGACATGCATATCCTCATAAACCATGTCACACCACTTCGCAACCTGGACTTTCGTGATTTGAGTCTAGGGTCTTGCGCTCCAACACGACCCGATCAAAGTACAGATTCTAGCATGTGAATAGATGTGTTGACGTCGAACATGCTAGAAAGTCGCTTGATTACCAGTCAATGATGTAAAATGTTAACAAGCACGAGAGAAACCACCAATAATGACAATGGCTCTCAAGGTACTATTAGCACAATTCATGAAATGTGAATACAAGAACTGAAGTCAAACACCCATGAAATCACTTAGTCGAAAGCCAATGATGTGAACTTGTCGTCAAGTGCGAAGAACTTGCCATTAAGGCATGCAAGCTCTAGGATACTGGAAGGGAATCTCTCGATCAACTTCCCAAATAATGAGTTGATGTCAATGGAAAGTGACCGTGTCGAAGGAGGGCCATAATGAATCCCACATCATCGATGCGAGACAAGAGCATGCAAAATGATTTTGGATGATACATATAAATAGAGATAAGTGTAACTGCAGAAGGACAACTCTTGAACATATCAGCGACACAACTGGAAGTTTGGCAGCTTTTGGATCCATAGGATCAATGGTCATGATGATGTGGAAGAGATCAAATGGAAGGCAAAAGTGAAAGGCCCAAACCCAGGAAGGTCAATGATATAAAGGAGGATGTCCCAAACCGACATGAAGCAATGAGTGTCATGTTTAAGAGTAAGCTGTCGACACGACTCGATAGATTTCCAATTTTTTTGTCCCACCATTTCTGGTGAGTACCCCAATTATTTTTTAATCACAAGGTTGAAGGGGGTAGCATATGCTTGCACTGTAAATTCATCCTTCGGACGAATATAACCTAGTAAGTTTAACGAGCCCTAGGAAGGAGAAGCTCGTGTTCGTCATGGTGATGAATCTGATGTCGTTTAATAGTTTAACGAGTCCGACAAAGGTGTAACTCGATATCCTTTTCATGTTTAGCGAGTTTGAAAAAGACACGTTAAAGAAAACACCACATGGTCCCTTTTCATACATTTATGTCTCTCGAGCTCGAAAAGGTAGAAAACAATACTTGAGAGAACCGCTTTACCATTATAGTCAAGGAGTACATTTTTCGTAAATAGTGCCTCCCAGCCCAAAAAAGGGGCAAACTTATACTAGGTGCATGACGTTTCGCATCTGTTAACGAGTTCGAAACGACAAGGGCTCGGCCATCTTTTCGTTTTTTAAGGGTCGGAAAAGAGCTGAAAGCAGACCCCACATTTTTATTCTCTTTAACGAGTCAAAAAGGGAAAAATACTCAGTGATCGTTTCATATGGTTTTAACAAGTCGAGAAAAGAGCTGAAACATGACTCATCGTCATCGTCGAACATCCATCACCTGTTGCTGCACAAGTAAGGCAAAGTGTATTATCGAGTCCTTGAGGCAAAATAGGTCAAAAATATTTACAAAACCTGATATTTTCATGAAAAAAATGAATAAAAAGGGGAAAATTAAACATATTTTTACCATTTACCATTTTACCTTTGTAGTGAAGACTTTTTACCCACTTTTGCCCAAGTTTTTCCAGAGCGGATTGTGGGAGATCCAGGAGGTCAATCGATGAGTCGTCAGTTCTAGGTAACAGCCGAAGCCCTGAGCTCCATTTTCATGCTATTTATTTATGCTTTTAACCATTTTTTTGAATTTTTAGGGATGTTTTTGAGAAAAAAAATTTCCCTCAGTCAACACAATTTCTGGGCATGGGATTGCGTCGGTCGAGGGTTATTTGCACGACCATCTATGTCGACCGGTGCAACTGTTTCTAAAATAGGCGCACTGGCGCTGTGGATAGGGAAAAAACAAATTTTCTCAAGAACTGAACGTTAAAATTTGATTTTTATGTGTCAAAATTGATGATTGACTCAAATAAATGGCTTTTACAGGAGAGAAATTGTTGAAAATTGTGGATTGGAAGGAAAGAGAACACGAAGATGTGGAAACCTAGGAAATGAATGATCCAAATTTCCTGGAGACTTTGAGTGCTTGCGGGCTCCTCAAATTTTTCCTTACACCAGGGATGCGGGCCCAGCCCGAACTACTTCAGTATTTGATAAGACTTTGGGACATCAATCATGAAATTTTTGTCATTGGGGACCAGGAGCTAGAGTTGACAACTTCAGACATCTACTTCATCACTGGGCTATCTTGCAGAGGTGGACCAGTGAATTAGTATGGGTCACGTCTGGTCGAGGCAAGCATATCTTCCCTACTTGTCACGCATTGTCTTGAGGCCTTGAAATCCAAAAGTGGGAAGATCAAGATTTCTAGTGTGCAGGATTTGAAACTAAGGATGCTCTTGTTGACCATCAACAGAGTGGTGGGGTCCCAAGTGGAACATGAGACTAATAAGTCGAAGTTCCTTTACGTTATTGACTGCACAACTCCTACGATCTTCAACTGGGTAGAGACCATGAAGATGAACATCAAGCGCCAGTTGTCCAAGGCCAAGGCGGGAAATCTGAAGAAATTTGGCTTCAGATCAGTACTTGTGACCTTTTTCCTGGAATGAATGCCATTGTTCCAATATCAGTTGACTGACGTTGATCCTCCTATTCCACGTGATCCGCAGATGGCCACGCTGGAGTCGTTTGATGCCTAGGATCACTGAGGGTCAGCAGATGTCCTACTAACCAGCATTCTTTTCATGGCTATGACAACAGAAAATCGTCATGTAGGACTGGCCATACAACAGCACTAATTTCCATGGAGACCCAGATATGCCCTTTCCAGATGGGGAGGACTTTGATGATGAAGGTAAAAACCAAACCAAAGTTTTGATTTTGATGTTTTTAATTTATTTTTAGTATATGAATGCTTATAACATTTCTCTTGTGTATGCAGATGTTGGACTAGAGCAGCCAGCCAAGATGTCCCCGATAGCCAGGCGTTATCCCTGTCTTATTGATTTTGTCACCCCTTATCAGGAAGGGAGCGATAACGAGGAGGAGATTGCGAGGAACCTCGAGGGGTTGACTCATGGTATCCTTAAGTATGCTCGGATAGGAGACATGCCTCGGCAGTACCAGAGGCACACAGTGGGAGTCTCAGATCGGATCCGTCGATTGCTAAGTCATGTTGTACGAGTTGTCTCATGCTATCATGACCACCATGCTAAGTAGTTCCTAGGTCCAGCACTTACATATTTTTTAGGCCTGCGTGCCACAGATGTACGAGGCCTGCGAGTCGCCGATGTTATTATGGACATACATATTATTTTTTGGGGTTTTTATGTATAAAACATTCTCACATATGTATATATGTTGTATTTTCCTGTCTATTATGGTACAAATGGTTTGCTTTATCTTTTACATTTTTCACAAGTGTCTATCCTACACGTAATTAGCTAATGCATTTGTTAATGTATTCATGCGTCTAGGAATATGATGATATGTAATATAATCAAAATGTCTTTCCAACAGACGGATACAGAGATACATTCGTAATATTTGAGGGTTCCTGATAGAATATTGCCCGTTGAGTTGAAGGACGACAAGCTGTGAATCCAGGTTGACAACCAATTCTCTGATGCCTAGAGCGATGGCTTCTGATAACAGTTCAATGACCACACTGTATTCAGCAATGTTGTTGGTTGTACAACCTAGGCAGATACCTTGAAGGTCAATCAACTCACCGTTAGGGTTGTAGATAGCCCATGCCGCGAATGATAGGTTCCAGGTACTTCGACAAGCACCATCGGGGAAACCAACTTGAGGAACTGCAAACATCTACAAAGAAAGAAAAGCATAGTAAATAGGAGGGCTGCTTGAAAACTTTCACACAAAACCGTGCTATACAAAAATGAATCACACACTAATGTACATAAGTAACCATGCAATATGACCTAAGCATAGTACTTTTTGAGGTAGGAGTCCATGCTGGGACTCAGGTAATCAATCAAATCAGATGAACATCGAAGTTTTTCCATTGTCATGACGAGTAAGCATCAACTCAGCCAAATAATAGAGTAGAACTCATATAAGGCTTTGTCCCCATGCCCCCTGGGCGAGGGAGGATTACGAGTCAGAGGACAATCAGTGAAAACTCGGGGAGGGTGAAAAATCCTGAATCCATGAAGGGATAAAGGTGCCCTCAGTTGAAAGATCTTGATCATGTCAGGGTAAACTGACACATCAATAAGCAATGGGGAAGAGCATTCTTAGAAAAAGGTCGACATGACCACCAGTCGAGGTAGGAACGAGGAGCAATGATGAGTAGTGATCCAAGGCAGTTCCACGAGAGACATGATTTCCATGATACCTTCATTGGTGAGGAAGGTCTAGGCTAAGGGATTGGATGATTCCAAAGTGCCAAGCTAGGGGGATTGAGAATACATATCGAGAGAGGTCTTCGAGATATGAGAATCAAAGGATGCAGAGTTCGCAGTCGAAACAATTTCCACATAATTCATTTTGGCGGGACTAAGTGGCATGACGTCACCCCAAGCATCAACTAGATATGGCACAGGTATGACCCAAGGATCAAATTTGACCGAGATCATGTTGACGAAGGCAACATGAGGAGGTGGGAGTGGAAAAATCCCCATTAAGGCAGAATCTTTGAAGAGACCTGCCCCCACACTCTCAAAAGGAGCACCAGAGTGCTTGACATACAGAATGTTGCCATCAGACGAGGAAGAGACAAAGAAAGACAGTTGATCAATGGTGAAAATCTTCCCTTGATGGGGAAAACGGATCACACGAAACAAAGAGGAGGCCACACATGCATGGCATGGGTCCAACTTCGGCCGAATAGAGGGTTATAATTAAGATTGGTGTCAGCAATCTCTACTTCGACTTGCACTGTCTTGCCTTCCAAGGTGATGGCAAGGTTGGGTAAGATAGCAAAGGGTCGTGAATCGCGCCCATCGAAAGCTTCCAATGTGTTTGGAGGTTGGTTCTGTGTAAGGGAACCAATAGCCTTCCAACACACAATTGACATGATGCAGGTAGAAACACCTTCATCGATGACAGTGTGGTGGATGCTCTTTCCATTAATGATTACCTGAATAAGAAAGGTAATCTGATGGGGGAGTCTCAGAACATGGTTCTCTAGATCAAAATAGACCAAATTAGAATCGGTGGGATCGATGCCCCTGATAGCTGACAACAAATATTTCCACTGCGATGGGAAGCTTTGGAGTACCTCGAGAGCCGACATAGCTGACAGTGCCTGAGCCAAATCTTCAATAATATTGTAATGTTGAGCAACTCGGGCATTGGGATTGTACGAGGATTTCCATATCACACCACGAGAGGGTGGCTGTGGAGCGGAATCAGGGTTAGGGTGCTCAATTTGCAGAGGGCCAGAACTCGGGGTAGAAGAAGAAGGTGGAACTTATTTTTCTTTCCCTGCTGTGGGAGCTGGAGTTTGATAATCCTTCGATCGGGTAGCCACATTAATGGGCGTGCTCATCATGAACACTTGAGATCTAGAGGAAGAAGATCAGGGTTGGTCTACCATCTGAGTCTGTTGAGATGGAAAAGGCTCTTTGAGGACAGCAGGGGTCCCCTTGAGCAATCAACTAACTTTGGATCGTCATGGACAATCCTTAGTATAGTGATCCTCCTCGCAAATGAGGCAAGGATACTTAGGTTTTCATTGTGATGATTCACCGGCAGACAATTTGGGAGGACCCTGTTTCAGGGCATCGGCTTTAGCTTTGCCTTTGCCTTTCTTTTTTCCTTTTGAGGATTTGTCTGCTGCGGTAGACTGGATAGCGTGGACCTCTGAGATTTTACTAGGGCCTGGAGGGTTTTGAGATGAACTATTGGGAGCAGTATTCGAGACCGACTTCTGTTGGGAAGAAGTTTTGGCAGGGGCATGCGATATTGAACCAATGACTCCATCAACAGGAGGAACAATGGGTGATTTCGATGTCACGGGATCGGATGATGGTCGCAGAGCATTGGGTAATAATTCGTATAAGGTACCAGACTGAGAATAGACCAGGTCCAAGTAGTGGGCACGAGCGATGGCTTTCTCTTCAGTGACGTATCCACCCATGGTTATATCGCGAGCAATTAGGGCTATGAACGATATGGTAAACTATTCAGTGAGCAACTGGTCAGCTATCTTGAACTTGATCAGTTGACGTCTACATATCCATTCATGGATATGATCAGAGATGTGTGTCGCAGTGTCTTGCTTAAGTGATGTGAGTAGATAGGTGCCTATTTCGTAATGAATCGACAGTTGAAAATGCATGAGAAAGGCCATGGCTAACAAATTGAAGTCATAAAAAGTACTTCTAGGTAACTTGATGTACCATTTTGCTGTGACACCTGTGAGGTTTCGTTGGAAAAGTCGAAGACGAATGGAATCGTCCACGTATGAGGTCGACGATCACCAGAGGTGATATGTCATCACATGGGCTGGAGGATCTTCTTTATCTTTTCCATCGAACTTTGGGCAATCACTTGGTATCTTGGATGGCACCGGAGGCTAGTACGGTGAATGAAGAATCGAATCATTCGTAAGACGTGATACATCCAGCAACTCAAGTGTAGCCAAGAAAGGTAATTGAGTGTTAAAAGGCATGGGAGGTCGATAGGTGATCCCATAACAAGGAGCCATTCCCTGATGGTAAGGATTTTGACCCCACAGTGGGGGATTTTGGCCATATGGCATCTGAGGCTGCCCCCATTGTGGATTACCTTGACCAAAGGGAGAATTCAGACCTTGAATACCTTGAAACTGTCCATGCACAGGTTGATGATAGGCAACGTATGGGTTAAAAAGCTACTGAGCCTGTTGACCTAGGACATATGGGTATGGGACTTGTTGTCCTGGAACATAGGGTTGTTGGGCCTATTGTCCCTGAACAAGAGGGTTCTGGACTTGTAGTCCCTGGGCATAAGGTTGATACGTTTGTTGCCCTTGGACGTAGGGGTTCTGTACTTGGTTCCCTTGGCTGGCAGGATTCTTAACCT
Source organism: Pinus tabuliformis (assembly GCA_031772625.1). Lineage (NCBI taxonomy): Eukaryota > Viridiplantae > Streptophyta > Pinopsida > Pinales > Pinaceae > Pinus > Pinus tabuliformis. Next base: position 681,303,836 of record CM062818.1, on the reverse strand, counting down.
GTTGGCCTTGGACAAGAGGATTCTGCACCTACTGCAGCAGGACTTGACCTTGAACCTGCCTCTACAAGGGTTTCCCTTGTCGATAGGTATACAAGGGTTGCTGCTACCCAGTTTGGTTTTGCTAACCTTGCGGTTGCAAAATTTGTCCTTGGGTTTGCAGAAGTTGGCCCTCCGAGGGTATGGGTTGAGAGGTATGCAGAGCATATTCCATCTGCCGTTGCACGACCTGCTGCAACTATTGGAAGGACTGACATTGCGGTTGTTGCAGGTGACCTTACTGCAGGATAATTTGCCCTTGCTGTTGTGCGGAAAACCCTTGCTGCAACAAAGGTTCCCCTTGTGGTAACAAAAGTTGCCCTGGTTATTTCAAAAGTTGTCCTTGTTGTTACAAGGGTACTTGAACAGTGCCCAGGAAATTACCAAACTGAATCTGGCCGTAGCTAGGCTAGATGTATTGCCTAGATGGGATGGTGTAAGGTTGATTAACCAATCCTTGAGAACCGTATGGAACATAAGGATTTTGGTATTGGAGCAGAGCCCCATAGGATTGCTGATACTGAACATTCTTTGATCCAGACGAACCACTAGGATTTTGATCCTATTGGTACTGGACATTGCTTGATATAGTAGGGTCAGCAAGGTTGTAAATAATACCAGAAGAGGGCTGGTTTATACCAAGCATGTGATCTTATGAGCCGATCACATTAGTGGCACCTGACACCATAAAGACATTCAGGTTCTGCCCCCCAGGCGGTGGCACAATCTAGCCACTGACTAATAGGATAGAAGAACTGGCAGAGACAATCTTTGAAACCACCGGTTGCGACTGACGCGTAACTGGGATCGATGGTACAAGAGTGTTCGGGATAGTGGGCTGCACCGGGACTGAAGTAACATTTGGTTGGGAGGTCGTGTTTATGATGAACGAGCCTGACGTAGGCCTGACGCCTGACACCCAAACAGAGTTATCGTAGAGTGTTGAGGCACTAGGCATGCCTAAAACTAAGTGCCCTAAAGACACATAGTCGGGAATACCCTTTGAATAAGGGAAACCCTCGGGAGGGAACTGCAACTGCAATTCTTCTCCCTCAACAGTGTGTGGTGTTGAAACTTTGGACTCATCCGGAGAAGTGACTAGAGCATCACCTTCAGGTTCCATGTCTAGAAGCAAATGACGACGGACAGCCGAACATGTACTAGGGGATAGTTCTAAATGAACACTCGTTTGCTCGTATGGACTGTAAGGGCGCTGTGGTGATATCTCAACAATGTCAAACAGAGGGTTTAGAGGATAGATAACCAGTCCAAGCTGACCGTTAGTGGTCGACGAGTTCTCTGGAGTTCGAACGGGATTATCCAGAGATTCCGGGTCAAGACCAACAAATGACCCTGAATTCAAAGTAGGCAGAGGATGGGATGATAATGGTTGAACACTCAAAACAATTGCAAGTTCAACATTTTGGTCCTCAAATGATTCGGATTTAAATAGGAACGCAACAAATTACAGAGATAACCATATACACAAAGATGCAGCGGAAATAATACTTCATTTCATTAATGGAAAATACTGAAATATGCTTACAACCAGAAATGGAAAAAAACCAGTTGGGGCGATGGTAGCTTATCTCTGAGAAGAGATGTGGTGGCTACATGCCTCTGAACTGTGTTACAATGAGGCTCGAAGACCTATTTATTGTTGAGAAACAATGGAAAACCCTAAACATTCCAAAACCTAACCCTAGGAGATGAAACGCCAAACTGTGGGCCCCGTTTGGGGTAAATTGGTACATCAACTTCCCGGGGTCGTAACTTTGGCATACGATCTCCGTTTGACGCGTACAATAGCTCATTAGAAAGATCTATCCGAGCACTACCATTGTTGGAACAGGAAACATTGGTCCATTCCATGGACCCATGTTGCCCCAGGATTCCCCAGAAAACGTCGTTTAGGGCCTCAAAACGGCTCCGGAAGTTCAGGACCCGAAAAACTGCTAAAAATAGTAAGTTGTGCTATAATTAAGGAAACTGAAAATGCTGAGAAAGACAATGGTGGGGGTCCAGGTGGACTTGGCAGGTGGCCACCAATATCCACCTGGATCATTCCTCCCCCCTTAGGAAGCAATGGTCCCCATTGCGTTGAGCTCCTCCATGAGATGAGGAAACTTTTGCTGAACTTGTTCCTTGGTGAGCCACTTGCCCTGCTGAAGGAGTTGGCCTGCTTTGACAACTCGATACAGTTGGATATTCTGTTGGCGAGTGTTCTTGATCTGTGTGTCCATGATCCGATCAGTTGCAGCTTGTTCCATGCAATCTGGATTTAATTCTGTGGGTTTGAGCTGTTCTGCAATGTCAGATGTGTCTAGTAATGGAGGAAAGTATGGCCGAAGGCGGTCCACATTGAACACTGGGTGCAGGCCAAGGAATGGAGGAATGCTGAGCTCAAACGCATTGTCTCCCATAGCCTTAGTAATGGTGTAAGGACCATATTGGAGTGGTCTCAATTTCCGATAGGCTCCAGTAAGGCGTTCCTTTTGCAAATGCAACCAGACTTTGTCGCCCACCTGAAACTTGTGTGGCACCCGATGTTGATCATGTCGCTGCTTGTACTTGGCATTTGATTTCTCAAGAATGTCATGGACCTGCTGGCGAATATGTTGGATGCGCTCAATGAAGCTGGTGGCCTTATCTGTTTCGGACTGGACATGAGCTGAATTTATGTGAGTAGCTGCAAGTGGCATGGCCACATCAATGGAGCATAGTGGCTGGAATCCCAAACCCACCTGAAAAGGACTATGGCTAGTGGAGCTGTGAAGAGCTCGGTTGTAGCTGTGCTGAACATAGGGGGGGCTCTCGTCCCATGTGCGTGGATGCTTTGAGTTATACATGCGCAGAATGTGCACAATCATCCTATTGACAACCTCTGTCTGGCCATCAGTTTGAGGATGGAAGGCTGTGGACTTCGTGAGTTTGGTGTCCAGCATTGACCAGAGACTGGACCAAAATGTGCTGAGAAACCGACTGTCCCGATCTGAGATGATAGACTATGGGATCCCAAAGTGCACCCACACTCGTTCAAAGAAGAGTTTAGCAGTGGCTTCTGCTGTGATATTATTCTTGCAGGCCACCATAATGGCCATCTTCGAGAACCTGTCGACGACCACAAAAACACAGTCATTTCCATGCTTAGTGGAAGGAAGGCCTGACATGTAATCCATGGAGATGGATTCCCAAGGTCGACTAGGGGTAGGCAACGGGGTATAGAGGTCGTGCTTCTTAATGGTCGGTTTGGCAATGGCACAGGCAGTACATGATCTGATGTACTTCCCAACATCCTGTCGAAGATTCGGCCAATAGAAATAATTTTGCAGTACTGCCACTATTTTCTCAACCCCGAAATGCCCAGCAGCCCGACTGTAGTGTGCTTCCCAAATCATCTTGGCACACTCGCTTGAAGGAACACAAAGGTGACCGAGGTGGCATAATAGGGCATCCTGGAGGTGAAAATCTGGAACATGCCGACCCTCCAAGAGTGTCTGGTATGTGTGGCCGAATTCTGGGTCGCTTTTGTAGAGAAGTGGCCAATCAGAAGTCTCGTGCCCACAAGAGTTGAGCACAGTGGTTAACGCCATGATCGGTGGTCGACTGAGGCAATCTGCAACATTATTGGTGCTGCCCTTCTTATACTTGATATTCAAGTGGAACTGTTGCAGGTATGTAGACCACTTCTGATGGCGATCATTCTGCAATTTCCCTTAGGTCTGTATGAACTGCAGGGGTCGGTGGTCTGTGTGGATGACCATTTCCTTCCCCAAAATGTAATGCTTCCATTGTCGGCAAGCCTGTACAATGGAATACATCTCTTTATCATAAGTGGGGTACTTTCGGACTGTGTCTGAAAGTGTTTCACTGTGATATGCCACTGGATGTCCATGTTGAGTAAGGACTGCCCCAATAGCATAGTCAGAGGCATCTGTCTCGACCTCAAATGGTTGTTGTAAATATGGTAACGCGAGCACTGGTGCCGTGCAGAGGTGATCCTTCAACTCCATGAATGCCTTCTGTTGAGATTCAGACCAAAAGAATTTTGCTTTCGCCCCTCCCTTGGTGACTTGACTCAAGGGCCAAGAAATATGAGAAAACCCCAACACAAACCTGCGATAGAAGTTGGCAAGACCTAGAAAGCTGCGGAGCTCTGTTAGAGTGGTTGGAGAGGGCCAATCCCGAATGACTTGGATCTTGGCTGGATCGACATGCACCCCCTGTTCATCAATGATGTATCCCAGATACTGAACCTGGGTCATGCCAAAAGTGCATTTCTCCAAATTGGCACATAGCTTGTGTTGCCGCAGTGTTTGGAGAACCTGTCGGATGTGGTGGAGGTGCTCTTCCCAACTCTGGCTGAAGATCAGAATGTCATCCAAGTATACTACTACAGAGGAGTTGGTGAATGGCCACAAGATGTCATCCATTAGCCTCATGAAGGTTGCAGGAGCATTCGTTAATCCGAAAGGCATAACCAACCATTCGAAAAGGCCCTCCTTGGATTTGAGGGCAATCTTCCACACATCAGAGGGTTCGATTGGTACCTGGTGATATCCTGACTTCAGATCAATTTTGCTGAAATATTTTGCCCCCTTTAGTTGGTCTAGGAGGTCATCAATCCGCGGGATCGGGTATCTATTACGGAGAGTGATCTTGTTCAGCGCCCGATAGTCAATACAGAGTCTCCACGTCCCATCCTTCTTCTGTACCAACACGATCGGGCTCCCACAAGGCGATGAACTCGGACGGATGTGACCTTTCTGCAGGAGCTCCTGAATCTGCCTCTTGATTTCATTGTTCTCCAGAACGGAGCGCCGATAAATTGGTCCATTGGGTAGCGGTGCACCTGGGGTCAGATCGATGGAGTGCTTGACTTGACAGTGCAGAGGAACCCCTGCAGGGGAGGTGAAGATGTCCTCGTACTCCTCCACAACCTTGTCCATCTGTAGTTGTCGTGCAGAGGGACCCTGTCTGGATGCCGCGGCCACTGTCTTCTTCTTTCCTTGAGGGCGTATCATCAGGAAAACAAATTTCCTGGTTTTGGAAATGATCTTACTGCATTGTTTTGCAGTAATCAAAGAGATGGCGGTAGGTGGTGCTACCTCTGGTATCCTGTACAACTTATTTCCCAATGTAATAATAACAGCACGGGGCCTTGATTCATACACAGCATGTCGCTTCCACAAGTATGGTTGTCCTAGTAATACATCACAAACTTCAAGGGGAGCAATGTCACACAATACCTCATCCGTGAAGGGCTTGATGTTGTATGGAAGGCGACACTGCTGGCTCACACGAAGATCTCGTCCTTGGTGAAGCCACCCAATGGTGTATGGTTGTGGATGTGCTGTGGTCGGTAAGCCCAACCGCTTCACGACCTCTGCTGAAATGAGGTTCTTTTGACTCCCGCTATCAACAATGAACTGTATCAGGGAGCCCTTTACCCACATCTGGGAGTGGAAGAGACGCTCCTCCTCCTCTGGATCTTCGGGTTCATTTTTCTGGATCTTGGCGGTAGCAACAATGGCGTTGGGATCCGCATCAATGATCTGCTTCCCTTTTTCATTCCCCTTATCGGGTTCTGACTCAGAGTCGGAACATGCATCTGATTCTGAAACCTTTAGCTCAGCCACCAGTGACTGCTTGGCCCGACACTCACTTGTGTTGTGAGTGGAGCTCTTATGGAACTCACACCATTTTCCAGTGTCCTTTCTCGACTTCACGGCGCTGTTCTTTGCTTGCAGCTTCAGCTGGTTGTCTTGGGCTGTCCCGCCTTGGCTTTGTCCTTTGTTCTGTGGTTTAGGGGCACCTTTCCCTTGCTTTGGATTCGCAGATCCAAAATCTCGCTTCTTTTGTTTAAACTTCTGCTCGACCTTGACGGCATATCGGTATGCTGCGCCGAGCGAGGAGATGTTCAGGAATTGTATTTCTTCCTGGATGTACTTGTGCAGGCAGCCACGGTATTTGAGTATCAAATGTTGCTTTGAATCCTTGATACCCAACTTTGTGCGAAGGGTATGGAAAAGATTGGTGAACTCCGGCACGTCTTGGTCCCTTCCCTGCCGCAGCGTGGTCCACTTTATGTATTCATCCTCATAGCTTCCAACAGGGTGGTACTGCTCCTTGATGGCATCCCGGAATGAATTCCAGGTGGGTGCGGCTGAAAATAGTGAGCCAGTACTTTCATCCTTCTGCTCGCAGTAGGTTTCCCACCAGTCCTTGACGTGGGGGGCTGCTTTGAGAAGAGCAAAAACAATCTTTTCCCGACTCGAAAATTCATGAACAGAAAAATAACCCTCTAGTAGATTTAACCATTTATCTACGGCTTCTGCGTCTATCTGACCCTCGAATATGGGGATTTCAAAATTAACTTGTACCTTAAAGGGTGTGGCGTTTCCAGAGTAGCTGCTGGAAGCCGATGCGTCGCTTCTGGGTAGCCGCTGAAGGATCTGGGCAAAGCTGTCCATCATCGCGTTCCGTTGTCGCTCGAGGGCTTCTTCGAGCAAGATTTTGATGGGATCTCCTGCCCCCTCGTCTTTCTTCTCATCCGCCATGGGAGGCCGTCGGGATTTGCGAGGCTGGTCTTGCAAAGGTTCAACCAGTTCAAGCCCTAACTCCTTATATCCCGACCTTGTTGGGGACATGCAAAGAAAAACAGAGAAAAAGCAGACCGCTCTGATACCACTGATCCGGATTTAAACAGGAACGCAACAAATTACAAAGATAACCATATACACAAAGATGCAGCGGAAATAATACTTCATTTCATTAATGGAAAATACTGAAATATGCTTACAACCAGAAATGGAAATAAACCAGCTGGGGCGATGGTAGCTTATCTCTGAGAAGAGATGTGGTGGCTACATGCCTCTGAACTGTGTTACAATGAGGCTCGAAGGCCTATTTATTGTTGAGAAACAATGGAAAACCCTTAACATTCCAAAACCTAACCCTAGGAGATGAAACGCCAAACTGTGGGCCCCGTTTGGGGTAAATTGGTACATCAACTTCCCGGGGTCGTAACTTTGGCATACGATCTCCGTTTGACGCATACAATAGCTCGTTAGAAAGATCTATCCGAGCACTACCATTGTTGGAACGGGCAACAACCATGTTGCCCCCGGATTCCCCAAAAAACGTCGTTTAGGCCCTCAAAACGGCTTCGGAAGTTCAAGACCCGAAAAACTGCTAAAAATAGTAAGTTGTGCTATAATTAAGGAAACTGAAAATGCTGAGAAAGACAATGGTGGCGGTCCAGGTGGACTTGGCAGGTGGCCACCAATATCCACCTGGATCATCAAATGGCTCCGATAACTCAGGAAGTGGCTCCTCAGACAATATTTCACATGGAGGAGAGGAAGAGGAAATGGATGAACCAGATGGTTCAGCCACGATGACCTTGTCTTAGCCGATAGAACAAATAACTTCAAGGCTTTAGAATGTCCTCTTAAGGGAACTCATGATTTCATCAAAAATCTAACATGATGTTTTGGATCGTGGACAATCAATTATTTAAGATGCATAAAAGACTGATGCTCTTTCATTTTTTAAGAGTCGAGAAAGAAACAAAGATGAATCTATTGCTTTCGATTGGAAGTGAGCTCGAAAGGACAAGTGCTCGGATGATATTTTAAGTTTAATGAGTCAAAAATATCAAATAACTACTCTGGATGATCTAGGTAAACAAGATTACCAGGCAACCATGAACTGCAGAATACCTCCTGGCGAACCAAGAAGTACGAGCAGGCAATCTCCCTGAATATTGTGTTCGGTGTATCACGTTCGCAAGGTGGCCGACTCGGCTTCCTAAAGATAAAAGGATTGTAGCCTAGTGGGGTCTCCCATTATATACTCGACGGTACAGGGAGAACAAATCTGTGCTAGCATTGTCTAATGCCGAAGCTAACAACAGTTGCTAAGTTTACAGACGCTGGAACACATCTCTAGCCTAGACCTTCTAGATGTGATCGTTAATGTCAAATGCACCTTAGGTAAATTGAATTCATTTTAGAGTTAATCTTGAGTTAAGTTTCAGTTTTCAGGTCTTAGCGATGCTACTTGAAAAACCCAAAATGCAACTAAATGGGACAAGACCCTTTCAATTCGATGAAATGCCTTACTAGAGAGGGTAGGAACTACTCAATAAAATGCAAACAATCAAGAAACTAAAAACGAAATGATTTTTCACTACTTCACTTTTTTGAAAAGTAAACTAATGAAAAATGCATTCAAATTCCTAATTTCCTCACAAGCACTTATCTATTAGTCCTTTCGAAATGAAAAAATTTCTCTTCCTTTTCAAATGCTGATGCAATTCTAGTTTTTAAGAGATGCGAATCATAATGATGCAACAAGCTATAATTTCACACTTTCTCATGAAACAACGAAACAAACTTTTCACATACAAGCCTTCAATGAAAAAGTTTCGAGACTATGAGCTCTTCAAGCAGATGAAAACATGAAAAGAGAAGTTCATTCAGATTGATGAAACACTGACTTTGCCAAACACAAGACCGACAATGTAATCTATGCCGGAAAAAGACTTTCAAACTATTAAACAAAGCTTTTTCAAACTTGTGCAAAAAGAGGTCAAAGTTGTAAGAGGGACCAAAAAAAAATGCAAGGAGCAAACACACCCACAACCGGACTCGATGAGTCTACAAGCTGCTGAATGGATGACTAGCTAGATTTCCTAGTGTCGCTGGCCACTCAATGACTCGATCAATCAAACAACAAGATGACAAGCCTACAAGAAAGCAAAACCAAACGAAAAGTAGTTTTCTAATCAGGGAGAAAATAGGAAAAAAGGCTCACAGGGTCAAAAACACAAGAGCAGAACACACTGGCCAAGATTGGGGTCTAGCCCTAATCTTCACTTACAGGGATCAGCGCGACTGCCTAACTGACAACAAGCACCAGAGGCTGGTCGACGCGACTATTCCTCTACAATTCGCATTGATCGGCGGGACTGTCAGCCGATTAAATGCATTATTCAAGGAAACTAAGAAAAAATTCAAAAAAATTCAAAACAGGGACCAAATCTGCTACTGTGGATTTTAGACTTAACCCAGTAAGCAGGAGAAAAGCAACAAAACAAAAGGGAAAACGCGAAACTAGAAAAGTTCTCATGAAATCCAAAACAAACAAGAGGATGGGATCATCTCCCTAGTGGAGTTGCCAATTTGTGGTGAAGTAAAATTATAAGTGCGGGCACGAACGAATTCCTCTAGCCCGATAATGGGTCTAGCCACAACAGTTACATTCTATGGAAGATTTCCTTAGATTAGAATCAATCAAGAGGGCCTACCTCTTGGTCGCTTATCCTGCTCGATGATATCCTCGCTTGCTCGCTCCAGAAATCTCTTGCTTCTATGAAATCAATCGATAGTTGCATATATTAATATCAAAGAGAGATTACAACCATTCGTCTTGACGTCGCAGTCTTCCTCTGACAAGACCATGTTCCCACACACTTCTGCTAGCACCTCATGATGGCTTCAAATAACAATAGTTTAAAGACTCTTCCCTTTAGGCTTCACTCCAAACCAACACACTTCTCCCTCACACAACTAGATGGCTACAACTAGTAATAGCTTGGTTGTCTAGTATATTTACACTTATCCAAGACTCTAACTCTGATTTTCACACTAGTCACTAGTTTGTGCTTGGGAAGAAGGGACGTTTATATAGGAAAAATGGATGGGAGATGGATCCTCTTCTCATGGGAGAAGGACTTATCCCTTGAGGTAGTTCCATCATTATAGGGGAAAGGAGCCCAAACTGTCATCCTCGACCCCATCCAGCCAAACCATTTACCAGACTTCTGTTACGGAGCTTCTAGAGATGGAAGCTTCATCTCTAATTTAAAAAACTTTCCATAACACGACCAGCGTGATTGGAACATAGCTCAGTCACACCGATCGACGTGGGGAATAGTTCTAATCTTTGCACATTGGTGCGGGGGAGACAAAGATCATTAGTGCCGGTCTTGTAAATTGGGCAAAACAGAAGTTTCAAAGGAAATGGTGCAAAAGGGAAATGATCTACTCATGAAGAGGGACATAATGGGAGTTTCTCCATGAAGGCAAAGCATGCGGGGTTCAATGTAGAGGTCCTCCAGGATCAAGGAATAGGAGTACAAGGATAGTGACAAAATGTTGTGTAAAAATGCCTCCTTGAGGGACCAGCGCAGCCTTGGTCAGGGGTAAATGCACTTTAGTGCAGGTAGGCCCATGTAAAGGTGCATTTTAGTGCACTTAAGCCCACTTTGACCTGCGTTGGGCAAGATTGAGCAAATTCTTCATAGGGTTCTTGATCCAAATGGATCCTAGAAAACCCTCTAAGTCTTCTAAAGATCAAAACTATTTCATGAGAAGAACCTTTTAAAAAGGCGGATTACACCATCAGGAGGCAAAAACATGAAGAAATAGTGGAAAAACAGAGTATCGGTGGTTTAAAATTATTAAATAATGAATCCATACAGGTGAGGATAGTTTTAGATAGAGGAGGAATGATCTGTTATAGAGTTTTGTGAACCCAACGTTTTGGACTACCAAGTGAGTCCATCATCAAGGGATGCGTCAATAGATATTCTCCAGATCTTAATGATGTATCCAAGAGCTATAATTAGGGTTTAGCTTTGGATAATCTTAGTTTCTTGAATTCTGATGCACTGTCCATCATATCCCTTCCATGGTAGGATTTGATGTTATTAAATAATGAATCCATACAGGTGAGGATAGTTTTAGATAGAGGGGGAATGACCTGTTATAGAGTTTTGTGAACCCAACGTTTTGGACTACCAAGTGAGTCCATCATCATGGGATGCGTCAATAGATATTCTCCAGATCTTAATGATGTATCCAAGAGCTATAATTAGGGTTTAGCTCTGGATAATCTTAATTTCTCGAATTCTGATGCGTTGTCCATCATATCCCTTCCATGGTAGGATTTGATGTTATTAAATAATGAATCCATACAATTGAGGATAGTTTTAGATAGAGGAGGAATGACCTGTTATAGCGTTTTGTGAACCCAACGTTTCGGACTACCAAGTGAATCCATCATCAGGGGATGCATCAATAGATATTCTCCAGATTTTAATGATGTATCCATGAGAGTCGTCGGATCTAGCCGATCAACGGTCCAGATCCGATCGGCAAATCACAATCGACGAAGGAAAGCAGAGCTTATCGGAGGTGGCTACATGGGAAGCGTGACAGCGATCAGCGCGACTAAACAAGAGTCGTTGATCTATGCGCGCAGATCAACGGTCCATATTCAATCGTGCTATCACATCACTGATATATATATGAACTTAACCGCACCCAGAGGATCGACGACATGTGATTGCGATATCGCAATATCGCATCGGAGCTATGTGAAGGAGCGGGGCCGATAATAACTATGACTGCGATAAACTGGACCTGATAAAATTATAAGCGATATTTGATATATTTTCAAGTCTAGAAAAAGGGCTTTGTCAATGTAAATCGCATTTTCCTTAAATAAACAAAAGAAAATGCTCAATGTGATGAAACCAGACCTGAAAGGGTTTATTAATGTTGTTGTATATTATTTCAAGTCCTATATGAGTGGGATTTTCATGATTTAATGTACCTTTAAATACAAAGGGAAAACACAAAACAAGCAGGATTTCGGGAGGGCCATGGGCAGTAAGTGGTTTCGGCCAGGCTCCGCCTAAGCCCATACATTGGTTGCCACATGTCCAAGCAAAGGAGAGATAAAACCACCATTTTCGGGCAGTTAACCCCCATACAAATAAGCCGCATTAAATGAACCTCAGCCGTTAGATCCAGATCTCCCAAATCAACGATGGAGATGCGATAAGCGACATAAAGGCGGACTCGATAGGAGTTATAAGGCAGAATCTGTAGTATTTCAAATCCGATAAACGTCAGTTTGGAAAATTTCCTGTGTTTTTAGTGTATTTCTCTGTGAAAACAGAGAACACAGTTTCTAGGGATCTCAAAGGCGCGATGACCCATCCCGTTGCAGAACAGGTGGCCACCATCCCTGAAGGCATTTAGCAATGATTGATAATGCTAGGAGGGGGATTTGAGTGGATAGAGACTTGGAAGCCAAAGAACCCGAGAAGGAGAAACAAACAGACAACGTCGATTAGCTTTAAAGCCATAGACTGATAGAAACAGAGACAAGTAGCATTGAGACAAAGAGCAAATAGAGACAGAGAGTCAGTGAGGGGAGTCTGTGTACTGAGAAAGACTTGGGGGATCCAAGTAAAGCCTTGTTGTTTTGTATCTGTTGTGTGAGACTCAAATTGAGCTCACTTTTGTAAAAACTCTTCTTCTGAAGACATAATAGAGAGGTCACCACTGAAGGCTGGACCAGGAGATGTAGCCCAGGAGCGTTGGGTGAACTCCTTATTAAACTTGTTGTGTTTATGTGTGTTTGGCTATTATGTTCTTTAACTGCTTCATTGTCTATGTATTTCGCAATCTTATTGATCCATTGCACAAAGTAACATAGGAAAATTCATGCACATAAGTCTATAATACCTTAATAATTGTCTAAGATCTCATTATCGGATCAAGTGGTATCAGAGCTTTAGGTTTGCTATGGTTAGACAAGGTTGTGCTGGATTGTTGAATGTTGACTAGATCAAAGCTCAAACTAGGAGAAGGAGAACTTGTTGAGACTAATCCTGAAATTGGAAGAGTTTATCCTAGGAGGAGGATGGCAGAACAAACCTCATCAGAATCAGACTCTCAACTCATGGACAGTTTCATGACCATGAGAGCCACGGTGGAGGAGATGTATAGAGAATTTAAGAAAGGCAGAGGTGAAAGCACTTCAGCATCTCAAACAGAAAAAGGAGCAGAGGAACCTCTTCTACATGGCCATCCAAAAGGCAAAGGAAAAAAAGAGAGGCCCTCTCCACCATCTACTCCATCATCACCATCCTCATCATCTTCTTCACATAAAACTAGCCCTAAAAAGAAAAAGAAGAAAACTGTTGCGATTAAATTAGATGTGAAATTTGATTTACCAATTTATGATGGTGAATTAAATGCAGAAAATCTAGATAACTGGATTAGACAGATTGATGTATATTTAAGTGTGCAGAACATCAATTCAGAATAGAGAAAGATTGAGCTGGCTAGCCTTCGCCTTGTAGGCACTACCCTAGTGTGGTGGGAAGGCAAGACACACGCTGATTTGAAGAAGCATGGTAAAATTATTTCTACCTGGAATGAATTTGTTTTTTCCATTAAAAAACAATTCTATCCACTAGCTTATACGCCGCAAGGAATGATTAGTTGGCAAACTCTTCGCTAATTAAAGGGGCAAAGTGTACAAAGCTATACCCAGGAATTTAGAAAAAGAGCTTTAATTCTAGGCATTTCTCTAGACTCACCTGAAACTTTGTTGAAGTATATAGGTGGTTTGCATAGCTATTTGAGGCACACCATTCTCATGTTTAACCCTACTAGCATAGATGAGGTATCAATTCAGGCTACACATCTAGAGGCTAGAGGCAAGAATGTGAACCCAGAGATTGGGGGATCATCAAAACCCACTGCAAGCAAGAACAAGGAAAAGAAGAAGCAAAAATGGAAGGAGAGGAAGACAAACATTGTACAGAAAGACAAACCTTCATGCACTCACTACAAGAAGGATGGGCATGATGATGAACACTGTTGGTCTTTGCATCTGGAGCTGAAACCAAAGAAGTTCGGTGGTAAGAAGAAGAAGACTGTTGCTACTATTCAGAAATATTTGGGGTCAAACTCAAGTGGTGAAACAACAGCCGCAGCCACAGGTATAAAAGGTAAAAATTTTGAAGCATCTACAAGTAATTCTACTCAATCTATTGATAATGAAGATAATGAGAAGAAAAGACGTGAGCTTTTTCATATTAGAGTTATTTCCAAGCATCAAAAGATTGATACTTTGTTTTATAGTGGTTCACAAGTAAACTTGATTTCTGAAACAATTGTAAAGAAGTTGGGCTTACTAACAACACCTCACAAGAAGCCATATCCATTAGGTTGGGTATGTGATAAAGCAAAGCTACAAGTGACTAGACAATGTAAACTTAGGTTTGCTATTGGGTCAAATTTTGTAGATGAGGTTGAGTTAGATATAGTTCCCTTGGATATATGTGGTATTGTTTTGGGAAGTCCTTACTTGTATCATAGAAAGGCCATTTTCTATAGAACTAAAAATAAGTATCAACTCACAAAAGATGGAATAGAATATATTGTAAGAGCTCATCAGCTCAAAAATAACTACACTCTCATAAACTTAGGGAAGGTGAAAAGAATTGTAAATTCATGCAAGCAATTTTTACTAATGGTTGTAAAGGAAAATACCCCTGATAAAACCAATGCATTTGAAGGCTGTGATGCTAAATAAAAAGCCGAATTAGAAAAAGTTGTTTCAGAATGTGATATCCTATTTCAAGAACCTAAAGGTCTACCACCCAAAAGGGAAATAGTGCATGATATTTATTTGCAGCAAGATGCTCCATTGCCTAACATCGGAATGTACAGGTTACTCGCTTTAGAGAATGCAGAGATCAAGAAGCAGGTATAGGAGCTGCTCGATAAATGGTTCATAAGGCCAAGCACATCACCATGTGGATCTCCAATTGTGTTGGTGAGAAAGAAAGATGGTTCGTGGAGGATGTGCATTGATTACAAAGCACTGAATAAAATAATGATCAAGAATCGTTATCCTCATCCTTGCATATATGATCTATTAGATCAGTTGAAATAAGTTGTTTACTTTTCCAAGTTGGACTTGCATAGTGGCTACCATCAGGTCAGAGTAGCAGAACAAGATGCATGGAAGACTATTTTCAAAACAAAGAAAGGGTTGTATGAATGACTAGTTATGCCTTTTGGCTTAACTAATGCTCCTACCACTTTCATGAGAGTTATGAATGATGTACTCAAGCCTTTTATTGATGATTTTGTAATTGTATATTTAGATGATGTTCTTGTTTTCAGTAAAACATGGGAAGAACATTTAAAGCATGTAAAGCAGACTTTAGATGTTTTGAAAAGAGAAAATCTCTATGTTAAGTTATCAAAATGTGAATTTGGCAAAACATCTTTGAATTAGTTGGGTCATATTGTAGGGGGTGGTGAATTGAAGATAGATCCCTCTAAGGTTGAAGTCATTGTGAATTGGCCTAAACCCAAATCTGCTACAAAAGTTAGGAGCTTCCTAGGAGTAGCACAATATTGGATAAAGTTTATTGCTAACTTTTCCTTGATTGCAGCTCCCTTACATGCTTTGATAGGATTGAACAAGGTGTTTCAGTGGGGAGGCAAATAGCAGAAAGCGTTCGACACCTTGAAAGAAAATATTAGTACAACACCAGTACTAGCATTGCCAGATCTTCAAAGACCATTTGAGATTGAAACAGATGCCAGTGACTATGCCATGGGAGCAGTGTTGATGCAACATGGTAAACCCATATGTTATCATTCTGATACATTTAATTCTGCAGTAGTTAATTATCCCACATATGATAAAGAATTGTATGCATTAGTACAAAGTGTGAAAAAGTGGAAACATTACCTAATGGGTAAAGAAACAATTATACATACTGATCATCAACCACTTCAGTATTTGCACTCACAAACTAAATTGCAGCAATCAAGACACTATAGGTGGATGGGTTTTCTACAATAGTTTCATCTTGTCATCAGATATAAGAAAGGCATACACAATAAGGTTGCAGATATGTTATCTAGACCAATCATAAATGCATCTACTATAATTAAGCATAACTCAGTATTGCATGAAAGCTACATTGAACAATATGCTCAAGATGTATATTTTAAAGATGTATATGCAACTTTAAGTCATGGAAAACAAGTAGAAGAATTGGATTATCATGTTAAGGACCAACTCTTGTATCATTTGGGAAAGCTATGCATTCCACAAACTGAAATAGTTAACATAATCCGAGAAGCACATACTTCTCTAATATCAGGTCATTTTGGTGTAAGTAAAACAGTTGCACAGCAGCAAAGATTCTGTCATTGGCCAAGAATGCATGAAACAGTTTATAGATATATTAAAGGGTGTACCATGTGTGCTAAAAGCAAGCCCAACAATAGAAAACTAGGCTTGTACACCCCACTTCCAGTTCCTTCTCATCCTTGGGAAAGTGTTTCCATGGACTTTGTTGGGGGATTGCCAAAATCTAGAAAAGGTCATGACTATTTATATGTTATTGTGGACAGGTTCAACAAAATGTGTATTTGAATACCTTGTAACAAGCAGATTACAGCTGAACAAACAACAAAGTTGTTCTTTCAGCATGTATGGGTTCATTTTGGGTTACCCACTTGTATTGTATCTGATCGAGATTCCTAATTTATTGGGAAGTTTTGGTCTAGTCTATGGGAGTTGATGGACACCAGATTGAAGAAGAGCACAACATTCCATCCACAAACAAATGGCCAAACAGAGGTGGTCAATAGGACAGTGATCCAATTGCTCAGAGGCTATTGTAGCAAGCATCCCAAGCTTTGGGATGAACATTTGTGTTATGTGCAATATGCTTATGTTATGAAACCAGCTCACAAAAAGATAAAAAAGATAGATGAACGCCTTAGAAATAAGCCTCTTTGAGGGGGAAACCTCCTTTACATTACACAAATGAACAATTCTTGGATGATACAAATGACAAGACCTCCTTTCTATATATAGGAGTCTAAGCAGTCATAATATAATTAGAGTCGACATAACAATAATAATGTAAGGGCAAAATAATAACAATAGTGGGCTTCTATGGGGCACAATAGTAACAATATGGGGACTACATGGGTACAAAAATATAATAAGGGGGTTGTACTAATAACAATAAGGGTTACACTAGTAGTATAGGGGCCTAACATGCCCCTCTCCTTCAAAAAGTGTTGTCCTCAATGCTTGAGTAGTTCTTGATGCTTCTGTATAAAATTCTTGTCCTCCCATGTGGAATCTTCAGCGGGTAAGTTCTTCCACTTGATGTGATACTCTGAAATTGATCGATTTCGTAGCTGTCGGGTTCTTGTTTCTGTGACTGCCCCAGGTTCCAATATGATTTTTCCTCCCTCTTCAAGTTCTGGCAATATTGTTTGAATTGGGACCTTCTGCAACTTTTAAATGAGTGGCCACACTTCTTTGTCCTTCTTCCATTCATCCCTTGCTTCGTTTATCCAATCTAGTTGGATAATAAAAATAGCACAAAACAATGCTTCCACATCCTCATCCTTTCTTAAGAGTGCATCTGCAACAAAATTTTGCTTCCCTTTTCTATAGATGATGTCAAAGTCATAACCCAACATATTTGTGACCCATTTTTTCTGTTCTTCTAAAGATAATATTTGTTCTAAAAAGTATTTAAGGCTATCATGATCCATTTTTACCTTGAAGTGTCTTCCCATTGGGTAAGGTCGCCATTTCTTAAGTGCATGTAGTATTGCCAACATTTCTTTCTCATAAATAGCTTGCTTGAGATGTAGCCATAAAAATACCCAATCACCTACATCAAAACATTTTTCACTGCGATGTTGATCTACCTATTGTTTCCTTCGATTCTGCACCAAAGTGGCGTTATCCTTTAAAAGTTGGAGAACTTTTTGTTGATGCTCGATATGATCTTTCACTGCTTGAACCTTTTTCTTCTTGATATGTCCTTCTATCTTTAGAGTTTGAGGAGTGGTAATTTCTTCCAATCCTTTACAAGATATGGTCGGATTCATTTCTTGATGCTCGATGTGATCTTTCACTTCTTGAACATTTTTTTTCTTGATATGTCCTTCTATCTTGATAGTTTGAGGAGTGGTAATTCCGGCCAATGCATTACAAGATATGGTTGGATTCATTTCTTCTTACTCGATGTGATCTTTCACTTCTTGAACCTTTTTCTTCTTGATATGTCCTTCTATTTTGAGAGTTTAATGAGTGGTAATTCTTGCCAATGCTTTACAAGATATGGTCAGATTCATTTCTTCTTGCCAATGCTTTAGCAGATATGGTCAGATTCATTTCTTCTTTCTCTAGGGTTGGTTCTTGGTGTATATCCTCTTCTTTTGATGTTTCTTGATCCTTTTCTTCCTCCTCTTCATAATCTATGTAAAATAATTTCTTCTCAGCACACTTATGACCTTTAGTGCATTTGCTATCACAATTGTAACAAAGCCCTTTTTCTCTTTTTTCTTCCAATTGTTGCGGTGTCACCCTTGTAAGTTGTGGACGACTAGGAGAAACAACACTTCCATGTTTATAGTTGTGAGGGGTAGAATTACTTGTTTCCATAATTTTGCTTTCCACTTTTCTTGCCAACTTGAATGCCTTCTCCAATGAATCAGGTTCAAAAAGACAAAACTCATGTTGAATTTTATCCTTTAAAGTCCCTGTGGAGACATCAATCCTCTGCTTCTCTAGAATATCATTTTCCCTTATATTCAATTTTTGAAAGTCCTCAATGTGCTCTGCCAATTAACACTTTTGTTTGAGATTTATCAATTGGCTAAAGAAGGTGTTTCTCTTTGTATCCTCATAATGTCCTATCATTTCCTCCGTGAAAATTGACCACGTGACAAGTGGTTTACGAGAACAAAGCCCTTTATAGCATAAAAATTGGTTCGGTTCTAAATAATTAGATGCAATACATACCTTTTTTAACAGTGGTACACCATGTAGATCAAAATATTTCTCCATCTGTAGTATCCAATTTACCAGATCATTGCCATCAAACTTCCTCATCTCACTTTTTCTTGATTTTAGGAGCTCGATCTTGAAATGATTGTAACTCTGTAATTTCAGATCTTCCAGTTCTGAAATCGCGCCCTGTAGTATTCCTCTACGTCTTCTTTCCAATGCCACCAGTCTGATCAAAATTTGATTCTCCAAGAAAGATTTATGCACAATCTCCCAAGATGACCTGATTATACACATTTTCAGAATAGCGAACTTGTATGACGTGCCACATGTCACGTTTTTGACTTTTGGATCTAAACAATATACACAAAAAACTAAAGTTTGTCCTCTCTCTATAACTTCTTACGAAATTTCAATCTGATCCTCAGAGAGAAAGTTATGACAATTTTCCCAAGGTCACCTATTTAAGATGTAATTCGGGAGTCTGCAAAAACCCTAAATTCCTCAGATCATATATCCGAAAATGTAGTGAGACAAGATCTAATATTCGGAGTCAAGGTTCATACTGATTTCTTCTCAAATGGGTTTTTTTTTAAGCTTTTGAAACTTTGTAGCAAGAGTTATAGATAAAATACCATGATGACCTGTTTTAGCTTAAATTCTGGATCTTTCAAAAACCCTAACTTCCTCAGATCATATCTCCACAAATGTAGCGTGACAAGCTCTGAAATTTGGACCCGAGGTTCAGTGTGATTTCATCTCAAATGGTTTTTTTTTCACTTTTGAAATGTCGCAAAAAAGAATTTATAGCGAAAATGCCACAATGGCCTATCTGGAGCAGCGAAACCCTAGAATCCAAAGCTCTGATACCAAATGTTATGAAACCGGCTCACAAAAAGATAGAAAAGATAGATGAACGCCTTAGAAATAAGCCTCTTCAAGGGGGAAACCTCCTTTACATTATAAAAATGAACAATTCTTGGATGATACAAATGACAAGACCTCCTTTCTATATATAGGAGTCTAAGGGGTCATAATATAATCAGAGTCGACATAATAGTAATAATGTAATGGCACAATAATAACAATAGTGGGCTTCTATGGGGAACAATAGTAACAATATGGGGACTACATGGGTACAAAAATATAATAACGGGGTTGTAATAATAACAGTAAGGGGTTACACTAGTAGTATAGGGGCCTAACAACTTACAACTGTGCTAAACATTCTCCTACATAGAGATCTCCTTTTGAGACTTGTTTTGGTTTTACACCAAGGTTTCCCTTGGATTCTGTCTTTAGTAAAGACATAGCAGTTGATGGACACAGTGATGTGGACAAAGCAACCAAGTTCATTGAATAGATCCAAGAAATTCACCAGGTAGTGCAGGAACAGCTGGAAAAGAGCCAAGCCAAGTACAAGGCAAGGCATGATAAGCATCGAATTGAGCATAGCTTCCAAGTTGGTGATCAAGTCTGGTTGTACATCAGCAAAGACAGAATGCAAGGTGAAGGTAAGAAGCTGAAGCCAATAAGGTATAGGCCTTTCAAGATACTTGAGAAAATTGGTGAGAACGCTTTTCACCTTGATTTTCCAGCTTACATGCACATCTATTCAGTAGTTAATGCAGAGAACTTGAGACTATTTGAACCTTCATTGATTGAAGATCCCAAAGAGCAAATTCAGTTGCCTTCTATTGATGATCTGTTGCTTGAATATCTCAATGAGTTGCAGGAAGATACAGTTCTGGAAAAGAAGGTGAGAACTACGCATAGAGGGGATGTTGAGTACCTCATAATCGGACTCAAAGGTTCAAAACCAAGCAGTGCAAGATGGATAGAGATTGGACAAGTGAGGAAGCTGTCCTCACTTGATTAATGCTTAAAAACCAATTTTTTGTGGTCAAAATCCTTTTCAGTGTGAAGGCGTGATCCAAATGGATCCTAGAAAACCCTCTAAGTCTTCTAAAGATCAAAACTATCACATGAGAAGAACTTTTTTAAAAGGTGGATCACATATCGGGAGGAAAAAACATGTGGAAATAGTGGAAAAATAGAGTATCGGTGATTTAAACTTACTTTGCATGAGAGCCGTCAGATCTAGCCGATCAACAGTCCAGATCCGATCAGCAAATCACAATCAGAGAAGGCAGGCAGAGCTTATCAGAGGCGGGTACATGGGAAGCGCGACTAAATGAGAGCCGTTGATCTATGCGCGCAGATCAACGGTCAAGATTCAATTGCGCTATCACATCGCTGATATATATATGGACTTAACTACGGCTCGGAGGATCGGTGACATGCGATTGCGATATCGCAATATTGCGTCGGATCTATGCGAAGGAGCGGGGCCGATAATAACTATGACTGCAATAAACTAGACCCGATAAAATTATAAGCGATATTTGATATATTTTCAAGTCCGGAAAAAGGGCTTTTTCAATGTAAAGTTAAATAAACGAAAAACAAAAGAAAATGTGTCGATGCGATGAAACTAGACCCAAAACGGTTTATTAATGCTGTTGTATATTATTTCAAGTCCGATATGAGCGGGATTTTCATGATTTAATGTATTTTTAAATACAAAGGGAAAACACGAAACAAGCGGGATTTTGGGCAGGCCGTGGGTGGTAAGTGGTTTTGGCCGGGCTCCGCCCGAGCCCATACATTGGCTGCCATGTGTCCAGGAAAAGGAGAGAGAAAACCACCCTTTTCAGGCAATTAACCCCCGTACGAATAAGTTGCCCGAAATGAACCTCAGCTGTTGGATCCAGATCTCCCAGATCAACGGTGGAGATGCGATAAGCGACATAAAGGTGGACCCGATAGGAGTTATAAGGCGGAATCTATAGTATTTCAAATCCGATAAACGACAGTTTGGCGAATTTCCTATGTTTTTAGTGTATTTCTCTGTGAAAACAAAGAACGTTGTTTCTGGGGATTTCAAAGGCCCGATGACCCATTCCATTACAGAACAGGTGGCCACCATCCCTGAAGGCGTTTAGCAATGATTGCTAACACTCAGAGGGGGATCTAAGCGGACAGAGGCCAGGAAGCCAGAGAGCCCGAGAAGGAGAAACGAACAGACAACGTCGATTGGCTTTAAAGCCATAGACTGACAGAAACAGAGACAAGCAGTGCTGAGACAGAGAGAAAACAGAGACAAAGAGTCAGTGAAGGGAGTCTGTGTACTCAGAAATACTTGGGGGATCCAAGTAAAGCCTTGTTGTTTTGTATCTGTTGTGTGAGACTCAAATTGAGCTCACTTTTGTAAAAACTCTGCTTCTGAAGACATAATAGAGAGGTCATCACTAAAGGCTAGACCAGGAGACGTAGCCCAGGAGTGTTGGGTGAACTCCTTATTAAACTTGTTGTGTTTATGTGTGTTTGTCTATTATGTTCTTTAACTGCTTCATTGTCTATGTATTTTGCAATCTTATCGGTCCATTGCACAAAGTAACATAGGAAAATTCATGCACATGAGTCTGTAATACCTTAATAATTGTCTAAGATCTCATTATCAGATCAATTCTGGGAATATTCTTATCTTCTGGAGCATTCTTGAAGATTCCCACACTTATCATCTCCTATGAGCTCGAAATTGGATAGGGAATGAGTTAAGTAACCTCCTATCTTCTCATTTGTTACTCCATGGAAACTAACTCTAAGTTTGGAAGGCCATTCAATACCTTCATTTATGACCAAACCACCACCATTTTCCTATAAATTGAGCACTCGTCTAAGTGATTAGGGGCTGGACTTTGAGAATTTGTAAGGAGATACTGTTGGTGTGAGGTTTGAGATTGTAAGCAAGTATTGCTATGCTGCTGGAGTGTTGTGCTTTTGATGTGATGTTGGATGGGACTCAAGCTGGAGGAGTGACATTAGATCCGACTTCATGGTTGTAACTCTTCCTTCTACTTAATAAAGTTGTTTATGCCTTTTCTCATATTCTTGTCTTTATGTATGATGATTATATGTGTAAATGCTTTCGATTCCATTTTCTTATAGTAGATAGATCTCTTGCTTTGATTGGTTTTTGTCCTCTATTTATGATTGCAGGTACTTGTCAAGCAGGTTAAGTTCGATAAGTAGTGACGAGAGCCATACAAAGGAGACAAAGGGAAACTAAAAGATAACAAGTAGGTCCCTTATCTTATTTATCTTCTATAGAAAAAGGTTAAACGCTTTAAATCTATTGTTCTAGGTGTAGCTACCCACCTAGGGAAATTGTATTTATCCATAGATGCAAAATTCCACATAACAAATTGGTGACTCCACTAGGGAACAATCATTGTTCTGGGTAGTTTACCTTCATCCTAGTACACCCTAGTAGACTTTACTTGCTTCCATTGATCTTGTTTTAGCCTTTTTGAAGTGTTTTTTGGTAAAAATTGTGCTTGAAAGCCCCTAGAATGGCCTCTCTGGCACCAGTGTAGGCTTGGTCAGGACACAAAGTGCTACAAAGCACCCTTGGCTTGAGGACAATGCTCTAAAGCGCACTGTCTCCCATTCATGGCTACGTTGATCCTCCTTAGGTCAAAAATCCCACCTTTGACTTGATTTTTTCCAAATTTCCTTCTGTTTGTGCTTGCAAAAAGATCAATGATTATTATACTTTTGAAATCAATTTGTGTTTCCTCTGCTAGCCTTACTTTGACCTTGATTGTTTAGTGTTTCTTAAGAGTTTTCTTTATCATTATTAATTCATTGTCAAAGTTAGTTTATATCGATTAGTCTTTTCTAAAAAGGAAGTGTCATAAAGTCTTCATTTCTTTGAAAAGGAAACTGTCGTAAAGTTTTCGTTTCTTGTGAAAAGTATTGATTGTTTGTTTGTGCATCTAGTTCCTTTTTGTTCATCTAAACACTAAAGGGACTGAAAAGAAAAACTTGCATCGTGCATTGAAAATTTTATGTGTGCTTGTAGGAATAGTTTAGGGAAATTGCATTAGATGTGATATATGCTCTTTGATTAAAAGAATCTTATTTCTTGATCCCTATTAGCTAAGGTTTTCATTGTTAATTGAATGAAAGAATGTTTCTCATGTTAGTTGCATTCTAGGAATTGCAAACATACATCACGTGGTGAACCTTGAAAGGAAAATTCTTAAGAATATCAACTTAAAAGTTATCTCAATTAACCTAATGGAGCATTGTAACTTAACGCATAACATTTAGAGGTCTAGGCTAGAGACGTGTTCCGGCGTCATAAAACATAGCAGCTGTCGCTAACTTGTCTACGATATATTCTGAGTGTGATACCTCATTCCACGTACGTAAGTATATCGTAGCTCATCCACGTACTTTTGGGTATATAGGGTGGTGTTACAGTACGTAAAGTATAAAGGAATGCTCTCACTGTACGGTTCCGCATTAGACAATGCTAACACAGATTGGGCCTCTACATACTTTCGGGTATATATTGGAGGACTACATTAGGTTGCTATCCATCCATAAGTAACCAAGTCGGCCACCTTGTACACTGTGATACACTGAACACAGCATTCGGGGAAATTGCATGCACGTATGTTAAGTCCTTGGTTTACTGAGGCAGTATATTGCAGTTCACAGCTACTTGGTAATCCTTTTGCCTAGATTATCCCTCTTTTGTTTTGTTATGTTATTTTGATTAAAATTAATTAATTAACCGCGGATAACATCCTCCACGCTCACTCCTTAGTTGATCTTAGGTTGAGACATATGGCAACAACTCCGGAGTTCAGCAATCAAGGAATTCCTTTTGATGAGAATCCTAGTCCTTTTCCTCCTTTCGGAAATATTGGTGCTCCTTATATGGCTACATTGTCCCTTCCGGGATTTACCATTGGCTTACCAGTATGGTTGTTTTCAACCTCCTTAGTTCAAAATTTCATGATTTCTCCGTAATCGAGTATTCCTCCAACATGACAAAATCAGCCTCCAGTTGTTCCTAAAGTTGACCCTTTGCCTTCTTCCTCGGTTTTTTCTTCCTCCCCTTCTTCCTCTTCTCCTGGTGAAAGTATTAACACTAGCAACTAG
This sequence comes from Pinus tabuliformis, assembly GCA_031772625.1. Classification (NCBI taxonomy): domain Eukaryota; kingdom Viridiplantae; phylum Streptophyta; class Pinopsida; order Pinales; family Pinaceae; genus Pinus; species Pinus tabuliformis. Next base: position 681,279,125 of record CM062818.1, on the reverse strand, counting down.
GTGGCTAAGAAGAAGAAGAAAATTCAGAAGGGGGGCAACCAAGCAACTATTGCTTTGAATGCTAATTCTGATGAGAAATCATCCGATATGCCTCACAAAGTTTGATATCCATGCAAACTTTGTACGAGATACCATCTTCTTCGAAATTGCCCTGATATTCCTTAGATCTTAGAAGAATGGCCTTCTCGTTCACATCGTCCTGTGCCATCAACTTTTGGAGATCATGCTGGTGACACACCATCAACTAGTAGTAGTAAAGTTCATGGAAAGAAGGGTAAAGTTAAGTTTCCCTATAGGTTATGTGAAGGAAATCACCCCATTCACCTTTGTCACCATCTGGATGAAACCAAAAAAGTGTTTGATAATCGTCCTGCTTCTCCGCAGCGACTTCCATCTAGTTACAGGAGACTCTCCCTTAATCCTTCACTAGTTGATAAAGTGACTGACCCAAATCAACCGTCGGTCAAACCCACTCTCTCTGAATGTGAATCCCATGAGTCTATACCTGACCAATCACAGGTCGAGGAAACAGTTGACCTGATTTCACCTTCAGTTAATCATACCTTTCCCGAAGAGAGTGAATATGATACCACTCAGGTTCTTTTCGTTTCTTCAGATTCCAATGAACTGGGGGGCAACCCTCCGGTTCCATCAAGACAGGAGGAAAATCTTCCAGTTCTCTTAACTCAAGGGGGTAATTCTCTCGTTCTTACGATACCCCCTCCAAGTATTCTAGTCACTTCCTTTGATTGGAATCAACTAGCAGGATGTCGTCTTCCTTCTTATGTGCCTTTCCAGATCATAGTACAGGTTTGTAATATGATTGTACCTGACACTATTATAGATGAAGGTGCATTTGTGAGTATGCTTTCCTCCAGTGCTTGGAAATCGCTCAGTTCGCCGCCACTTATGCCTGTTACCCAGAATCTATTGGATTTTAACAAAGGAACCAGTCAACCATTAGGGATCCTTCCTCAGTTGCCTATTACTTTGGGAGGAAAAATTGTTTATCTCAATGTGATGGTAGTCCCAGGCCCTTTAGATTACAATTTACTTCTTGGTTGTGACTATGTTTATGACATGGGAGCTGTTGTTTCAACACTCTTTCGAGTGATGTGTTTCCCACATGAATGCAAAATCGTCGTCGTTGACCAGTTTTCATTTCTCGGTCAAAATATGGCTTCCATTCAACCATCTTCCCTAAATGGTTCTTTTGTCCCAATGGTATCTTCCCTGCCACGGGTCAATTATGTGGCAACCCATTCCATGCCTACATCAACTGACGACCAATTTAGTGATGTTGTACATTATGTGCTGGGGGCACTGGAACCAGATCTCTCTAATGGATTCCTTGCTATGTATCCCTTCCAGAGCATTGTTCTCCCATTTGATGAGAACCTCTTGGAAGTCATGAGCTCTTACGGGTCGTGAACAAAGAATATGGGGATAGTTCCTAGTCTTGTGTCAACCTTGTTAAAAAAGGAAACAAGGAATATGAGGATAGTTCTTTTACTGTGTCAACCTCATTAAAAAATGAAACAGGTCCCATGAGCATAATTCCTTGTCTTGTGTCAAGATCATTAAAAAATGAAACAAGCAGTATGAGGATAGTTCTTTTACTGTGTCGACCTCATTGAAAAATGAAACAGGTTCCATGAGCATAGTTCTTTGTCTTGTGTCAAGCTCGTTAAAAAAATGAAACAAGGAATATGAGGATAGTTCTTTTACTATGTCAACCTCATTTAAAAAAATGAAACAAGGAATCAGAGAAAAGTTCCTTGTCTTGTGTCAAGCTCATTAAAAAATAAAATAAGGAATCTGAGCAGAGTTTCTTGTCTTGTGTCAAGCTCATTAAAAAATGAAACAAGGTCCCCTGGAGAAAAGTTCCAATTCGAGTCTTTGATTAGATCTCGTAAAATCCCAGTTGAGTCTTTCACTTGATCTCGTAAATAAACCTTCATTCCATCCACCTGATAGCCACAAGTAGTCTACTTAGGTGAATGCAATGAAGCTTGGGGGGCATGCACCTAGAATTGAGTCATCATGTTGGGGGCATGTAAACCAATCCAAGCATAGTTTTTCATTTCAAGCTTGTGTAAACATGAAACTGAATTCAAGCATAGTTTTTCATTTCAAGCTTGTGTAAACATGAAACTGAATCCAAGCATAGTTTTTCGTTTCAATCTTGTGTAAACATGAAACTGAATCCAAGCATAGTTCCATATGGTTCAAGCTTGTGTAAAAATGAACCCATCTCCATTTTAACCCTCATAATTTCCATTCTATTAGCCTCTTTCGTCAGATGAGCCTTGTTTTTCTCCTTCCATCGTCACTGTCTACTTGGCCAATCATACGCTTTCACTTGGTTGTTTTACCCTTTTTGAGGAACAATTGTAATGAGTGGTCTTATTAGCCAACCTTTTCACATAAATCAACATGTTTTGAGAAGTTCCAACATCACTGGAACCAGTTGCTATCCTAGACACCACTCATTCCTCAAAGCGGAGTCCTATTTAAGCTCTTTTCAGACTCTCGAAATATGAAAAGATTGTCGAGCACTTGTCCTTTTCAACTCGTTAACGGATTGGAAACGACATCTACTCAGTATAAGTTTAACCCTTTTCCAAACTGAGATAGATTATTTACGAAAAAGGAATACGTTGATCAAACATGGTCAATAGGTTCTCTCTCATATTATTTTATGCTTTTTCAGACTTGAGAGACAAATCTACGAAAAAGAACTTGTGGAGTTTTCTTTTTGTCCCTTTTCAAACTCTCTAAACATGAAAAGGGCCAAGTTATCATTTTCGTTAAACTCGTTAAAAACATCAAATAGCGACAAACTTGTACATCATGACAAGACTGAGTTTCACCTTCGCTAGACTCATTAAAACATCACATAGCGATGGATTCACCCAAAGGGTGGAATTATACAACAAGCATATGTTATCCTCCTCAAGCTTGATAAAAAATAAAGAGGTACTGGTCAGCAATGACTGGGGAAAATGGGAAAAGGGGTAAACCACTTTATGGCAGCAGGTCTCTCTTGAACATGACACTTTCAATTCATCACTGTGACTACCTGGGTTGGGTTATCTGCTTGATGGTCATCATACTTTGGTATATCATACCATCCATTACTTTGGTTTTGGGTCAATGCTACCAATTCATTCAGTGTCGCCAACATGTTCAAGAGAAGTCACTCAGTTAAATTCATCCTTTGCAATACTCATAAACCTTCATTTTCATGACTGCCATTCCTGAACCTTGTGACATTAGTCACATTCCATCTCCAAAAATCATTGCACTCGTTTCATGTCGTTGATGTGGGATACATCAAGGCCCTCCTGCAACGAGTCGCTTCTTGTCGACATCAACACCTCATCCAAGAGGTTGACTTAGAAACACCCTTTTAGTACCTTGGGGCTTGCATAAATCAATGGCAAGTTTCTCACTTCCGGTGATAGGTTGACATCACTGGCCTTCGATCAAAAGACTTTGTATGGTGTTCGACATCAAAACATTTATTCACACCATGTAGAATGTACTACAGTACCTTGAAGATCATTATCATTATCGGTGATTTCTCTCGTGTCTGTTAACGGCTTACATCATTGGCTGGTAATCAGACGGTGTCTTCCCATGTTCAACTTCAGAGCATTTATTCACATGGTTAGAATCATACTTGAGCGAATGATTGAACGAGATAGAAGACCCCAGATCTAGTTTCATCCATCCGGGTTGCGATTTCAGGAGAGTACTAAATCATCTGTACAATGGCTTTACACAGATGGTCATCCTATCATGGGTCTATATCTGTAGATGACTATCTATGTACATGTAATGAAAAGTTTATATGCTGAGCATGGGTATGCCTTCCCTCAGAAATTCATGAAAAATCCAAAATATCATGATATTATGTATTGTAATTGATGCAGGTCACCATCTGCTTCGAAACCTCCTCATCACATCGTAAAGCATATCACTTGACATTATCATTTTCGACTTCATGCTTTAGGGGGTAGCTGTTACAGATCCATTTGGGCACATCACTCCCAACATTCAGATTAGTACTATTAGGGCTCATCAAACCCTAATCTAGTTGCTACATGCCCTAGACAAGTCATCACTTTGAATTCCTCCTTCCCTAAAAGTTTCCTAGCCTGAAGCCCTCCAGAAATGCCTCCTTGAGGGACCAGCGCAGCCTTGGTCAGGGGTAAATGTGCTTCAGTGCAGGTAGGCCCATGTAAGGGTGCATTTCAGTGCACTTAGGCCCACTTTGACCTGCGCTAGGTGAGATTGAGCGAATTCTTCATAGGGTTCTGGGAATATTCTTATATTCTAGAGCATTTTAGAAGATTCCCACACTTATCATCTCCTATGAGCTTGAAATTGGATAGGGAATGAGTTAAGTAACCTCTTATCCTCTCATCCCTTCCTCAATGGAAACTAACTCTAAGTTTGGAAGGCCATTCGATACCCTCATTTATGACCAAACCACCACCATTTTCCTATAAATTGAGCACTCATCTAAGTGATCAGGGGCTGGACTTTGAGAATTTGTAAGGAGATACTGTTGGTGTGAGGTTTGAGATTGTAAGCAAGTATTGTTATGCTGCTGGAGTGTTGTGTTTTTGATGTGATGTTGGATGGAACTCAAGCTGGAGGAGTGACATTGGATTGGACTTCATGGCTGTAACTCTTCCTTCTACTTAATAAAGTTGTTTACACCTTTTCCCATATTCTTGTCTTTATGTATGATGATTATATGTGTAAATGATTTCGATTTCATTTTCTTATAGTAGATAGATCTCTTGATTTGATTGGTTTTTGTCATTTGTTTATGATTGCAGGTATTTGTCAAGCGGATTAAGTTTGAGAAGGAGCGATGGGAGCCATACAAAGGAGACAAAGGGAAAGTGAAAGATAACAAGTAGGTCCCTTGTCTTATTTATCTTCTATAGAAAAAGCTTAAACTCTTTAAATATATTGTTCTAGGTGGAGCTACCCACCTAGGGAAATTGTATTTATCTGTAGATGCAAAATTCCACATAACAAGCGTGGAGTGGACATAGGGAGTTGACGCAACGGGGAGGCACAACGACAGACATGGAGTGATCAAGGAGGTAATGGGAGATGGTGTTTTAGTGGAAGTAGCACAGTGATCAACGAACAACAGTAGATGAAGGAGCAGGACAATGGTGGAGCAATGGTGGTCTTGCACAGGGTCGGGCTCTAGTAATGTGGATCACTGGAGGGTGATGGAGGCGTAAGGTAACGACCAATAGCTATCAATCGATAGTGATGGTTTTTTTTTATTGGATAATTTTTTTTAATTTTTACTTCTTTTTTTTCTCAATAATTTTTTTCCCAATTTTTTTTATATGAATTCGTATATTTTTTTCAATTATTATTATTATTATTATTTTATAGCCAAGGGCCAACTGGCGAATTTGAGAAGCTCCAAACTCTGGTGTAGCAAAATGCTTCAATTGTGGCGACAACAAGGCTGTCAGAAGGTTGATGGCCAAAGGCCTGGTGGTTAGCCAACGTGGCTCTGATACCAATGTAATGACCAAAAGTCATATTCGCAGCAGAAATATGTGAAATACTTCGTAGGCAAAGATATCCATTATAGGAAAATAATTGTAAATTGTATATTTTATAAAGAACTGATGTAGGATGATTACAAGTGAGAATGAGGGTCCTATATATATATAGCCAGGCAAGTACCCTTTCATGAGCAGGCATGTCTCTTAGACATGCCTTTTCATTATTAACTAAATAACCATTAGTTAATTTATTTATTATTTATTATTATATTTATATTATTATGATTATTATTTATTAGATATTTTTACGTCATTTATGTTCATAACAACTCGACACCACCTGCACATAGCACCATATGTACAACATGTACACAACACCGCATGTAAAATCACGTACATGATACCATATGTACATAGAACCACATGCACACAACACCATATGTACATAGCACTGCATATACAACATGCACATAGCACCATATGTACACAACACTGCATATCCAACATATGCACACAACACCACATATCCATCATGTGTGCAGTACAATATGTAGACAAAACTGCATATCCAACATGTACATAGCACCATCTATACCCAACACTGCATATGAAATATTCACATAACACTATTTGTACCACCTTGTGCATAACATTGCATAAACAACAAGAACACACACTATATATACACAACACCGCATGCGGACAACATCACAGATGAAACATGTAAAACATATACAACATATACAACATATGCACAACAGTAGCATCACACATCCAAAACCACACTGTCTCTACCAAGCAACCTTGCTTCCAGTGTCTTATCCATGCTTGTCCCGACATGGTGCACACCACACTTATTTCATTTTGCTGATGTATCCCCAGGCCTAGCCCGTCCATAAGATAAACACACTATAATAACATATTATCAATTCATATCCACATGATACTGACCTCATATATTTCTCAGGGATACTCTTCCCAATTGATTCCTCGTAAGACTAGGAACCTCTTCATGCCATTCACTTGCATAAGCAATCATTCTTCCACAAGAATGATCTCTGATGACCCTGTCGGACAGTGACATAGATACATAGATACATACATATATATAAACATTAGCATAAACAATCATTATCCTGTTAGACAACGAATGAATACACACACACACACACACACACATATATATAAACATCAACATAAAACAATAATGATATAGTCAAACAATGGCATACATACATACATATATATTTTAGCATAAACATGATCACAACATAATTACCGAATGTCATAAGATCAAGGTTAAGAGAACTCCCTTTATCCGTGCACAACATACACAACATTGAGAACAAATTTTCCCAACATAGCCATTGAATCGGATGCCTTACACCCATTCACTTTACCTTTCCTGTTAGCTTTCTCATGATTGTCCTGCCACCATCCATTTAGACTAATGGATCCAACCAACTCAGCCGATGGTAATATTCTTACCTTTAGCCGCCCTTACACATGCACCATCTTCATTTGGGCCTTTCATTACCTGTTGTGTTCCACACAGCTCTCCTAGAGTTCCATCAACTTTCTTCTTTCCCAACCAATTTCCGAGACCCTCAAAACATAAAAGGAAAGAACAAGAAACAAACATGAATAAAATCATGAAAACCAATAACAATACAACACACAAGCAAAGTGGCACGATCATGCACTAGACATAACAAAAATGAAAATCAAGTGCAAGCAAAAGACAAGGTACCGAAAGCACAAGACTCTCAAAAGACACCATGACTCAATCCCCATGGGTTCCCAGTGCTTCCAAGGGAAAGCTCAACCTGAGCCAAGAAATTCTCTATATCATTTTGCCATAACACATAACTGTCAATGCATAAATGAACATAACATTACACCAACTACCTTACCATGTTGCGCCAAGCATGCTTCCCTGCGACTGCTCACTCATGTCGACCACATGTTCCAAGGATCATGGTAACATATCTACCAATTTGAAATCAACCTTTACCATGCTCTCTCCCCCATCCATCTAATCTTGAAAAATATTTTCAATAATTTAGTTGCAATATTAACAACATCTAATGCAAGAAATCAAATAGGATTAGAAAACAACATCTACATTGAAACCATTGCATATAATGCAAGCAATAAAAAAATATTAGAAAACAAAATCTACATTGAAACCAATGCATTTAGTGCAAGTGATCAAATATAATTAGAAATCAACATCTACACTAAAATCAACGCATCTAGTGCAAGCATTGAAATAAGATTAGAAATCACCATCTACGCTAAAATCAATGCATCTAGAGCAAGCAATCAAATAGGATTAGAAATCAACATCTAAACTGAAATCAATATTCTTCCCTCTCCCCCCTACATCTATATCTATATCTCCCTCCAGCTCTCCTTCTTTGTCTCTCTATCTCCCCCCCAAACACACACACACTCTTTCTCCAAATCTATCTATCTCTCCCTCCCTCTCTCTATCTCTCTCTTCTTCCCTCTCTTCACCTCCTATCTATATTTATATCCCCCCCCCAAAACATACACACTCTTTCTCCATATATATATATATATATATATATATATATATATATCCCTCTCTCTTCCACTTCACACTCTCTTTCCCTTCTATCTCTCTTCCCTCCTTCTCTCCTCTCTCCCTCTCTCTCTATCTCCCTTATCACTCCTCTCTCTATGTATTTATTCTTACCTCCCTCTCTTTTTCCCTCCAACTCCATCTCTCTCACCCTCCCTCTCTCCTTCTCTCTCTCTCGTGTTCTCTCTCTCTCGTGTTCTCTCTCTCTCCCTTTCTCTCTCACCTCTCTCTCTCCCCCCCCCCTCTCTCCCTTCACCCTCCAACTTTGTCACTATCTCCCTAACTCTCTCCTTCTCTTCCCCCTTCCTTCAATATCTCCTTATTTGTCTCTCTAACTCACCCCAAAATATACACACTCTATCTCCATCTGTCCCTTGTCACTCCCCCCCCCTCTCTCTCTAGCCACTTTTCTCTCTCCATGTCTTTCTTCTTCACTCCCTCTCTCCCCCTCTAACTCCATCTCTTTCTCCATTCCTCTCCATCCTTACCTCTCTCCCCTTCTCTCTTAAGTACTCTCTCTAGTCCTTCCCCTCTCTCATTTTCTCTCCTACCTCCCTCTCTCTCCCCCCATCTCTCTCTCTCTCTCTCTCACTCTCTCTCTCTTCTCTCCAACCTTGTCCCTCTCTCCCCCTATCTCCCCCCTCCATCTTTGTGTCTCCCTCTCTCTCTTACCATTATCTCCCTCTCTCACTCCTTTCTCTCTCTATATATCTCTCTCTCTTCATTCCTCCTATCCCCTCTCCTTCATTTTTATTTCCATCTCTCCCTTGTCATTTCCTCTGTCTCTCCACCTCTATCACTTTATGTCAGTGTTTTCCCCTCTATATATATATCTAGAGTTAATATATATCATGATATATTAATATACATTATAATATAACAGATTGAATATCATATTAAATTTAATATTGTATTAATCCAAAGTTATTAAATTTAATAATATTAATATTAATATTTAATAATGTTTTTTATAGCATGATACCAAAATTTATAATAAATCTACATCAAATTAATATTTTCAAATATTAAAACTTTGATATGGAAATATTTATGTCTTTAAAGAGATTGGAGCAGGATTTTAGATTTTTTGTGTTGAATTAACCTTTTTCATTTGATTTAAGAGATGGTATTGACTTTAGTAAATATGAGTAAAGATGTTTAATATTTTACCTAATTTGAAATTTTAATGTGGTAACTTTTTTTGTTAAAGGTAAATTTATGATCCATTCAAATTCACTTATATGATAAAGAAAGTATTAAACACATGAGATAGTTTTTTATTATCCATTCAAATTATATAGTTATATTTTAATAATTAGTCTTAGTCCATTAATAAGATTAAAAAGTTATATATAATTTAAGATTCAAGATAATGTTTTATTATTTTTTGTGGATGTGACATACTTACACATCGAGGTCATATTGGGTTGTAGAATGCGCCTCTAAGTGCAATGATCTGTGCCACCAACATTGATTATGGTTTGATATGCTCGGTCTACTATGGCTCGACTCACATGGATTTTAATTTTCCTCCTCTGTCCACCACCGCCTCCCTCCTAGTATTATTATTTAATCTTTTATTAATTCTTGGATGGTCTGTGTTCTAGATCATTATGTCCATCGCCTCCTCTAAGTGCCTCTAGATTTTTGTCTATGGGCACTAGCCTGCCCACTTCTGTGAGCTTCGACCAGGCCTAGTCCCCTTGCTTCACATCCTCCACTACCATCTCTCAATTGGTAATTCCTCTTTCCTTGGACAACGATTCAATTTCATGGTGCATTTGGCTGCATGACACTCAAAGGTGGAGTTTCTATTTCCATTTCCATTTCAAATTTTCGTGCATGTAGTAGTTTCTGGAGCAGATCCTCTAAGCAAGGCTATGATGAATTATTCTAGGTATAAGAAATCTATGGCGGGCATTGCCTTCATCTCTTGTTCAAAACCTCTCCATGGTTTTGTTTCCTTTTCTAAATCCGTTTTAATTTCTTTCTCTCCTTTGGGTACTCCTGCAACTAAATTCTCCCTTTGTATTTTCCTTTTTGTTGCCATCGTGTATTCCTTCTCCGGCTCGCCCCTAGTACTCTCGTATGTCCACCACTCTGGTCACCACAATATTTTCCTCCTTCTCTTTAACTCACTCTCATTGTTGTCTTCTAACCGCTCCTGTTTTCTTGACTATGTGGTTGTACATGGTCTCTTCGCGCCCCCCGCCCCACTCTCCTTACGTGGCCTCGTTTTCTTAGCTACATACCTTCACCCCTTTTCCTTTTACCTTTGATTTCTATCCTTTTGTGGCTACTCTCCCCATGCCCCAACAATGGGCTTGTGTTTGCCAAGGGGCAACATATTATCATGAGCGAGCCTCTCAAGGCCACTCTTGTACTCATGAACACCGGGAAGAAACAACTGCCAGATTTGGGAGTTCACTCCTGACCCCATTCAAGAAGAACTCACCTGTTTGGAATGCTAAGGATCCTCAATGAAACAACAACTATCATATACCAATATTCTCGCTGAACTGGCAGACTGGGTACTGGATGTGGGCCACACTTGAGGCCACTTCAACCAGTACATGTTTATCATTGACTTATACTGACACATGAAGTTTCTCCTAAGCCGCATTTCGATGGATTGATTTAAGCACAAAGCTAACATCCTTCACTCTTTGGAACACCTCCATCGATATCTAAGGGACTTGGACCAACATTTGGATCACATCAAGCATAATTTGGGCATTCCCCCTCCGGATGGTAGTGATCCTAACAACAATGGAGACCCAAATTAGGTTTCTGCCACTAATTATGATCCCCTTGCTTAATACATGTCATGCATGTTTTTATTTTGTATTCTAATCATTATAGTCTGTTGTGTTGGTCTACTTGGCCTAAGTCATAGTATACATCTCAGTGTTTTAGTTGCTATGACTATTTTGATATCTAATACCTCTTTGTGTATAGTGCAATTTTGGTTATGGTATGGTTTTCCTAGTGAAAGGAAGACCTAGGCTAATCTAGTCCTTTATGTACATTTCGGTTTAGAACGAAATAAATCATTTACCTAAAAAAAAAAGATTTATATTTAATAAAAGTAACCAATATTATTTTTGAAAAATTTAAAATAAAAATTAATTTATGATTTCAAATATATATTAATTTTTTAATTATATTTTCATATATAAATGAAAATTTGAATTAGAACCTGTGGTTATTACAAAGTTTTATTGAATAAAAAAGATATATTTCATTCAGAGATATAACCAATATAGATCTATCTTATATTGGTTATATCTCAAAATGAAATATGCCCATTTTAATAATAGTCATTATAGATTTTCTCTTTTTATTTATTTATTTATCGTGGGAGGAAAGAGTATCCATTTTTTGTTCTTCCGGAAAAGTGGAAACAAAAAATCATTTCATTTTAGAATGTGAGGCCTTCAAAGACAACAGGAAAAAAGTTATGCAGATATGATGGCAATTAGCTCTTGGGATAATCTATTTAACAAGGGGTTTCTCGAGAAGCTGGGAGCATTTATTGTGAGGCTTCACAGAAAAAGGGTCGAATACATCAAGCAGATGAAAAGCAATATGTCCCATAGGCTATCTTTAGCCTCGTGGACGTTAAAATAATTTTCTTTCTTTCTTTCTTTCATAACTTAGTTTTTAAACCGGTAGTGAGGATAACTACTTTTGGCTGCTATCTGGGAACACTGATTCATCACCATCATTCAAAGAAAACCACGCCACTTGGAACGACTCACTAATGGTCCCTAAAGAGGCAGACTTTCACTCTTACCAGATGCCTTTGGGTCTTGAGTCGTTACCTATTTCTTTATCTCCTTAAAAAACAAAATCTTAAGCCAATAGAAACATTATTCTCATTTAATTTTATCTGAATTATTTTGGAAAACTTTCCCGGCATTTTAATAATAGTTGATATAGATTATCATTTAGTTTATTGTGAATTATTTTGGCGAAATTTCCGTTTTATCAATTTTTTAAATTTCATTAACATATTATTTTGTTGAACCATCTCGATGCATCACATTTTTAAGAGACTTCAAATTGAAATAACAAAATATTTCCCGAACAATTTTTCATTATTTAGCCATGTATTTTAAATATCGAATTTCTATATATTGAGTAAGAATTTAAAATGGGCAAAATGTTTATAATTTGATAATGATTTTTTCCTTGGTTTAAAAAAATGAATTTTTAGGCTGATAGGCCTTCTTTTCAATCAATCCAACTCTGGATTTCGTCTGGTCTGTCTGACATCTGTGCACAGATTTTACCCCGCCTTTCTGCTCTGCACTTACATCTATGTGCACCAGTTGTAGGCCGGAGTCTTTACGCCGGAGTTCCGGGACAATCCGTTTCAATGCTTTGTGGAGGTTATGGCACTGAACATAAACTCCAAAACGCACACAAAACGGGATAGCTCTGAGGCGCTAGGGGGTCATCAAACCAAACACAAAAGGGAAATAACAATGGCGAAAAGAGCGCAAAGAATCGACGCTTTTGCTCAGATGTATTCTACCAGCATAGCATGGCATGCCTTCCTCTCCATGGTCTTCCACAAACAACGTCATTCATAGTGCCAACACATTTTAGCAACACACTAGGTGTAAAGGAACATTCCTTGATTCACAAACCAGTCCGCGAATCCAATAACAATGCGGATCGGGTGCACCATGGATGGTCTGGGGCTCTGATTGAACAACAATCGAAACTGGCTAAATGCGTACAAGTGGCCAGATTTAACAGTGATTTCACCAGCTTTGGCAATGGGGACAGGGCCATGACATTTTTATCGGAGGAAGTGAATTTATGCTGGTCTGGAAGTTTCAGAGCCATGAATTACGGTGGTGACATGGCTGAATTTTCAATTCAAAGCGGAACAGAGCGAAACCAGGAGAGGATTTGTAATGATTCTCTATTTCATATTTGTGGCGATGACAGGCCCCAGGTTCAGGTTCAGGTTCCAGTTCAGGTCCAATCCGAGGATGTTTGCAACCTGGATTTATCTCTTCGCCTTTGATGTTTTTGTATCATTCTATAATATATTCTATAGAATATTTGCTTTGCATTTTGGCCTGAACATTTTCCAAGGAATTCCTGTCCAAAATTATTTAATTCTTTCAATGGTTTCTGGTTATAACTTATTCCAACGCTTCTACTTTGTTAGGCTTGTGTTTGTATGGTTAAGTCTGAAATTTTTTTTTGGAACGTATTTTAGCAGTCGTACACAGCAAAGCTCTCCAAATGGTAGAATGTCGATTTCATTGAGCATGCTTCGATATCGGTAAGTGGCGGTGGAGTGCGTAAGAGGACCGTATAGATAAGTGCAGCGGTGGCCACGCCTATGAGGTTGACGTGTCGAAATGCAGAGAAGGGCCAAGTGTGACTTCCAGTTTCAAGTACTAGGCATTGGATTTTCTATCATCGCTGGTAAGCTAGCTGTAACCCCCAGCCATATCAGGATTTCAAAGCCCAAACCCCGAGTGAGTCGGGAAGCAATGAACATGTTTCAGTAGAGAAAACTCGTTCTGAAAAACAAGACCCTCCTTTGAGGCCATCAGAGGATAGCCCCATCCCTTGGAATCCCATTTCCAAGCCTGTCGTTAGCCTCATTTTTGAGTATTCTCCAGCTGGGATGAGTACTTTAGAGAAAAACGTGAACCATGGGCAATGTTTTTTAACAGGAGATGAGACTGTGCAGAGGCCTGAGAGAAGATCTCGAAGAAGAAGCATGGTGTCCACTGTGATACAAAACGCATTTTCCCGAGAGATTTCTATTGGTTCTTCTCCATCTAGGAATTTTATGGCAGATGAAAGAGAGGCTTCTGCAGGGGAGAAGCAAGTACATGTTAGCACTATGTTGTCGAGAAGGTCTAGCTGAATTCTAAATCAGGCGCTCTCCCCGCCCTCAGCTGGTCAAATACTCATTTCATCAAGGGGATAATCATGCTAGCATTATATATTTGTCTACTAGTTCAGATTCTTTGTATCATCTGTGCGCACATTTTCTTGCTAATGAAGATCTGGATAACGAAGTTAGAAAATGGAATTTCTCATCTCTTGGATAGAAATTTTGTACTCTTTTAAACTGGTAATTAATTTGTGGGTGTTTGCAGCTAAGAAACACCAAGGAAGAGGGATGTCTGCTTTGTTTTTTTCACTGAATACAATATGTTTTCAGCAGAACTGCAAATTTTTTGTGTTATACTTTGAAATGTTTTGTTTTAGTATAGGAATGGATATTCTTTGATTCAATAGATTGTATGAATCTATCCAGAGGAGGATTCCTGAAGCCATAGTGAATTGTCTATACTTGCAATAATTTCCCACTCCCTACTCAACTATATGACGAGTATTCCCCAGTTCTCTATCCCTCCAATAGAGAGGACGTCTTATGAAGCTTTTACAAAATGTTTGTTGTGGTGTTAACAATGTTCAGTAAAGCCTCACTATGGTTGGAATGAAAATTTTTAACAGGGAAAAAAATAAAAAAATACGAGTTGGAGTTTGCAGGCAGCGGGGCTCACTCAATGCCTACGGGGAAGCACACTGCAATCTGGCATTCTCTCTATCTGAGTGCACCGACTGCCTTGCCGAAACCGATATCTGGATCTATTGCGGCCTTGCCATCGGTGCTGAGGGTGACTCCACTAACTGTTCACTGCGCTACGAGCAGTACCCATTCTTAATGGCTACTTCCCACCACACTGATACTTGGGGTCTCCACATGTTTGCGAATATCATGGCGAACGAAGGTCTATCGCGCTCGTTAAAATCAGTTCGCTCTGTTACTGTTTCAAACAAACCCATGTTACCCAATTTGTGCATCCCCACTCCTTTCATACAACTGCAGCCACGTCTCATTTGATTCCAGACCAACTTGAGAGATTAGATGCAACGAGCAATGACGAATGCCCTCCTTCAAAATTACCAATTGCAAGAGGAAGTGCTCGAACAAGGGAAGTGGGCAACAGGTCGCCTGCAAAACCATCAGAAAATAAGATCTCCTTTCAATATCCTTTAAATAAAGTTCCATCAGTGGAATCTGCTAGGAATCTGCTAAAAAAATGGTGCCCAATTGACGCCTTCCCGAGTTGTCACAGTGTTGTTAGGAAAACAACTAGGGTTTTAACAAACAATTAAATAATTTACTTAATCCACTCCATCAGAGGAAAATCAGATCTTATACCTGAAGTTAGCTTCTTGACATGCAAGATATTTAACTAACATAGCGCAGTTCTCTTGAGCCCAGTAAGATATCCAAACAAGAAACAAAATTTTACATAATGAATACACAAATCAAGTATGAGGTTCAAAAAAACGCTGGCATTTGCCAAAACTTGCATTTCATAATGAACCAATACATCTATAGACTGAAATGTTTTGGAAAAAGGAATTCTTTACCCTACATTAGATCTCAACTTCCTCTTTCCAGTCAGTGTCCTCTGTGACAATGAAAGCTTGGATCTCACTTGAACAAGCTCTTCATCACTCTAACTATTTGACATTAATGTTTGGCACCTCTTTTAAGGCTCCCACCCGAAATCTCTCTTCAATATTGTTTTGCAACTCACTGTGCCTTCTCTTATTATGGTTATGAAGAGGAGGAATACTTTGGTTAGTCTGTATGGATATATTACTTTGTAACTGCACTGTTTTCATGTTCTCTTTCATATTCATTGTAGAGTTACCATCCATAGGTTTCAAGGTTGACAACTTTGATGAAAGTTTTTTTGCATTCCAACTTCGTGCTGCAAATTCTCTTTTTATAGTAAATTTTTTTCCTTCGCACTTCTGTCCTGTCCCTTGGATGTGTTTTGCACAAAACTAGATGAATCAGTGGTTCCACCTTTCTCAAGCAGCCTATTTTCAGCATCATTTGTTTGAAGTACTAAAGTGGCATGGAATTTCCTCTGAGAATTCATATCCATATGTTGCGCAAGTTGCAAATTTACATTCTCTTTGTACATCTTTCTTTGGCCATCGGTCACAATCTCACAAGAATGATCTTTATTTTGGCTGCAATACAAGTTCTCTTGCCAATGAGAGTTTCTTGCTGAGCAACTATGTTGATTTTACATGATTCACAAGATGGTCATTTTCTACTTCTTTATGATTTGATGCATCTAGAGCTCCACTTGGAGATATTTCAGCAATTTCGTTGATTTGTTTAATAGGGTCAATCATTTTATTTGATGTCTGCCCAGTCTTTATAAACAGATAAAAATAAGGAAACTAGAGAGGTTTGACATTGAAAAATTATTGAACAATTAGCTTCAAGACTAACATTTAATATACTCATTTTCATAATAAGTCAACAAAGAGCATGTGAAAAGAAAACGGAAAAAACATCTTCTTAACATATAAAAAAGGAACAGGAATTAAAAAGCTCTCAGTGAAGCTTATCCACAATGATAAGGATTTCCACATGTGACTTTCATTTAGTGCCGTCCATGTGTGCTAGAAGTTGGAATGTTTATGAATCTCATACCAGTAGTGCACTGCCTGCCCATAATGTCTCCATTGGAAAATTGTTCAGCTGATGGTCTATTTGCATTCCATACTTCTGGGTGCATGATCTTGCTTTTTGTTCAACTGGTGATCCATTTGCATTGCATACTTCTGGGTGCATGATCTTGCTTTTTGATCAAAATTAGATCTATTGTGGTTGTATTTTACATTCTGTATGAAATCGATTAGAATTTCACAAGTAAAATTAACATAAGTTCATGTTTTAAGTGTGAAATGAAATGGAAAATGAGAGGCATCTTACAATATCACCCATAGGGCCATCATCAGGATTACAATATCACCCATAGGGCCATCATCAGGATTTGGCTCAGAAAGAAGCAAAGCAATTCTTGCCAAGACAGTTGCAATGTTCAGGGATGGTGCCCACGCCCCCTACAAGTCATAGAAAGGAAAATTGGTTGCTTGTTACACATCATAGGTCTTTAGTATGCATCTAAGGTTAAGGCAAGCAAAATTTACAACTTTTACCACGAGGAGGAAGATAAGGTCTTTAGTATGCATCTAAGGCTAAGCAAGCAAAAGTTACAACTTTTACCACGAAGAGGAAGATAAAACAAAAGGGAAAAATGTGTAAAAAACTTCACAGTAAGAAGAATCGCAGTCACACCCAGAAAAGTAACAAAGAAAAAGATACAAGTCACACAGTAGCCAATGACCTAAGAGTCTAAAATCCCACACCCAATACCCCATAACAATGGAATTCTTAATAAAAGGAAAACCTAAGGAGCTCTCTGTATCCGAACATGCCACAATTCCATGTTCTTGTAAAGCTATATCTTGTCCATAATATGGATAAATCAAATTTTTAGCCACATGAAAACATACATTTTCCATTAAAAGGAAACTTATTTCCACAACAGATTGATATTTTGTGTTTTTTTTTTTTTTTCAAATTTCCAGGTCAGGTTTTATTCGTTCAATTTAACTGTGGCACCTTTCTTTGGATGCAGTGGTGCAACTGGAGCATCATCAGGCCTAGGATGCTTAAATTCAATACATCACATCTGAGCACGAATTCAATATATCACATCTGAGAATTGATAATGTTGGTTAAATTTAGTATATCACAGGTAAAATTATAAATTTAACTTTATATTTTATATCTGAGCACGAATTCAATATATCACATCTGAGAATTGATAATGTTGGTTAAATTTAGTATATCACGGGTAAAATTATAAATTTAACTTTATATTTTATATTAAAAGAAATATATTAGTACATTTATCATCATATATGAGAATTGACCATATTGATTAAATTTAGTATATCACATGCCAACATTGACAATGTATATTCAAAAAAGAATAGAGAAAGGTGCACCCAAACCTTTGCATATAATACTTTTTTTATTTTTGTTTTTATGTGGTTTCTTTATTTTCTTTTGGATGGCAGCCAAGCCCATTAATCAAATTGCAACCCAATACACTTTTGCAACTTCACCTACATAATAGTTGCAACCCAATACACTTTTGCAACTTCACCTACATAATAGAAATGTTGTATTATTAACTGATAAGTATAATTTCACCTTTATAGTTTAAGTGCATTCTAACCCAATACACTTTTGCAACTTCACCTACATAATAGAAATGTTGTATTATTAACTGATAAGTATAATTTCACCTTTATAGTTTAAGTGCATTCTACGGTTTGAATGAATAAAATGTTCAGATCCATGTTGGTCGGGTGATGTTACTAATTCATCTTACTCTTGGATCCTTGAAGCCAAGGATAATCTAATATTTTTTCATTTCTGTTTTTGAATTATTACATTTTATTTTAATTATATATTTTGTTTTAGTATTAGTATTTTATATTAAGTATTACATATTTCGTTAAGTATTTAACTATTTTTATATAAAATTATACATTACATAATATTATTATTTTTTAAGTGTTTTTATTCATTTTAAATAATTAAGTATATTATATTATAATTATTTCAAGTATTATATATCTATTTCTAAGTTAAGTATAAAAAATTATCATATATTAGAAAAAACTTTCTTTAACAAACAGAAGCTCATATCAAAGAACTCAAGTGATTCTAAAATAATGCAAAGTATGAGAAAAAGAAGCCAGGGTTGGGTGAATTCAAATACTCTTACAAGAGAAGCTTGGACTAATAATCCCAAAATATTATGTATGACATATTTTCTCCTTTCATCTTTCTACTTAAGAGAAAAATTTTTATGTCTTTCTATTATTAATGATATTGTATAGACCCCCAATAGTTGCCACAATCATGAGTAGAACCCCCAAGATGATGCATATCTGCATAAAAAGTAAATATATTAGAGATATGTATATGCTTCATATGGTATTTTTTATTATGCATCTTTAACGAGTTTTTATTCCCCTATTTTCTATTTAATGCTTGTTTTACTAAGAGTGGTTGTATATCTTCTACATTGTTTCCGTTCTCTATTTTCTATTTAATGTTTTTTCACGGAGTGTGGTTGTTTATCTTTTACATTGTTTCCTTTTTCTGTTTTCACCATTGGAAAGCTTATTCTAACACATTACAGAGTGATGTCTTAAAAGCAAGTTTCAAAAACTAAGGGACTAACCCAATTGGTCGCCCACTACAAGCTAAATATTTTTGGTTTCTGTATTGTGAGCCACATCAAGTGTTAAGTGACAATAATATACTATGGGCTCTTAGACCAGAAGGGGAATCACTCAATACATTGTTTGATAATTAGTCTTATCACATCTCTAGGGACACTCTTCGATAAAAACAATTTTTTATAAGATGCATAGTACATGCACAATATAGATGATCTCTAGTTCACCCAAACATAATCGGTACGGAGACCCATAAAGAGTATATGAACCTAATGTCATGGAAGAACTTCCTAGTCACTAAAAGGTAAAGTAATTATAAATTACTACATAACATCAATTTTAAAAACTTTAGATTGACATGTAAATTGTAACTGCCTAGTTTCATTAGATGACAGTAAATACAAATGATTGATATTGTAAATATTGTGAACAATAACACTTCCTTCCATGAAAATGCATAAGCTCATAAACTATATTCAAGACAAGTTTGTTGCCCTGGGAAATAATTTATCTTGTGACCAATTTAACCGATTTAATCTAATATAACTACTTGGGAAAAATCTTCAACTCAAATCTAATGATTTTCACTTCCCAAAGATGGAGAAATTTCAATTTAAAAAGCTTAAATTGTATAAATAAATCGGAGAAATTTTTAAGCCAGGGTGAGGATATGGTAACTTTTATTTATGAATAATGAAGTAATTTTAGGCTTGAAGGCGCACATAGTAATTTTTATTTTTGAATAATAGATAAAACTTGAAAGGTGTAACTTTTATTTCCAAACAAATAAGAAATTTCAACTTCAAATATGATTGTAACTTTTATTTCTGAATAATGGAGAAATTTCAAGCCAAGAACTTTGATTTCGGGATAACTTTTATTTCTAAAAAGGATAATTTTTAAGCTAGGACTAGAAGATTATAACTTTAATTACTAAATATTGTAGTTTTTTCCCAAAATAATGAAGAAATTTAAATTTAGGATGATGCACTAGATAGATTACGTACTAAATGTGGATTCAAATCATGCATACAAGATTATAGATTCAAGGCAAGTCCAATTTTGTCTTGTCATTATAAATTTACTCCAAATCAATCTAAGATATCATGTAATCCCATGGGAATGTCCAAGCACCAAGCATTGGATTTACCTTTTTTGTTCTATAATGGCAGAGAAGCCAATTGTTTGGATGTCTCCGCTTTTCTTTAGAATTTATCAATCTTAATTTGTACTATAAACAAGCATCTATGTGCTCACTTTAGTTGGTTGCAGCCAAAATTTTAAATTGTCAATGAAAACACATTGGCTCTTTGGTAGGAAGGGAACCTTGAAATATTCTGTCAAATCTCAAGACAAGACTTGTATCATTAAGAATGTAATTTGGACTAATCATGCAAACCTTATCAGCCCATCTTGGATTGAACTAATGTGAATTGGAAGATGGGCACTAAGCATTTCTTAGAAGACAACTCTACTAATGTGAATTGGAAGATGGGCACTAAGCATTTCTTAGAAGACAACTCTTTTTGTGAACTAGCTGATTGATCTATATGCATGTTTAGGGTGGTGCCTTCATCACATATTGAAATTCAAGATTCAAGAACTTATGACATCGACATCTATAGTTATCAGGGATAGTGAAGTTGTGAGCACTATCCGGGGCTTGGCTTGATAGTTGTTTATTTCATATAGAATAATGCCTACATATTAGTTTAGCTCCTTTCAGTTTCTTCATTTTCCTAAACATTGATATGCTTGTTTCTTTGTAATGGTTTCTAAAACAATAGATATATTAAAGCTACTAATAAATAATATTTTTTAGTTAAATAAAGTTTAACTGTACAATAAATTCTCTCGTAGTAGTAGCTATCTATAGAAGAAAGAAAGAAGAAAAAAAATATTTTAACGTCCACGAGCCTAAAGATAGCCTATAGGACAGATTGCTTCTTCATATGCTTGATGTATTCGGCCCTTTTTCTGTGAAGCTTCACAATAAATGCTCTCAACTTCTCGACAAACCCCTCGCTAAATAGATTATCCCAAGAGCTCGCTGCCAGCATATTTGTATAACTTTCCTTGTTGTCTTTGAAGGGCTCACATTCTAAAATGAAATGTTTTTCTGTTTCCACTTTTCTGGAAGAACAAAAAATGCATACCCTTTCCTCCCACACTTCCTTTGGCCTTTTCCAATACCCTGTTTCACAACAGAGTTAATGAGAATTAGTCCTTAATTGAGCAATAAGAATTTTGGCTCTCCAAGAGATATTGGCCTCTATGTATGCTTTTGGTTGATGATTATGAGTGGGATTAAACACTTCAATATAGTAATTTTTCTTTCTTCCTAGCTCCTTATCCCAAGTACGTTTGTGGAACTTTTCCATAACAAAAGCTTTTATTTCTTTGTTGTTTATGAGACACAAGTTCAAGCAAACACCCCATTTACTAAACCATTTATTATTTTGTTGCATCCAAATTTTTTTGCTCTTGCACAATCTATCATTAAAGACAACCTTAGGCCATCTATCATCTTCCATTTGCTCAATTTTTTTTAAATACCTTATGACTCGCACCATAGCAATTGCTTCAATAGGAGCAGCCCCCATTTCACTTAACAAGATATCATAAGGAACTGCACTTTTCATTTTAAATTTGTTTGTAATCAAACGCTTCTGAATTTTCTCAATTTGTCTCCACTGCATGTCGGAGGTACTGTCAGCCCATAGTTCACAACCATAGAGAATCACCAGAATCACTAGAAGCCCAAAATGAGTTTGAGTGGTCTTCCAATCCCATAACTCTGCCTCTCTACACCTATTTTGAAAAGCATAAAATGCTTTCCAACCCCCCAAAGTTCTTTTCTTTCTACAACCATTCTAGCTTAGATTTTTGTTGAAGTCAATCCTGAGGTATTTGTAATCTACAACTTCTTTGAGAATGTTTCCTTCAAAGTAGAACTGATGCTGGTTATGTTTTCTTTTCTTAGAGAAGACCACTACTTTTGTTTTTCTGATATTGACTTGCATCCCCACACTTCTACAAAAATGCTCAAGGGATAGTAAGCGCTATTGCAAACCAAGAGACGATTTAGCAATCAGAATAAGGTCATCTGCATACAAAAGAAGCCTTATAACAAACTTGCACAAATAGATACCATCACCCCCTTGCAAATTTAACCACTCCTCAAGCTTGTCGATATATAAACCAAAAAAGGTAGGAGACAGTGGGCAACCTTGCTTGACCCCGATATCACTTCTAAAACTTTCAGAAATGCCTGCGGAAGTTCTAATTTTGACTTTCACATCTTCATACAACCTATGCACAGCGACTATCAAATGTTTAGGAACCCCAAGTTCCTCCATTCTATGCCAAAGTTTATCCCTAGGAACCGAGTCAAACGCTTTTCTAAAATTAACAAAGCAACAAAAATCTTCTTCCTTTTTCTCCCAAACTTTTTCAATGATGTGCCTTAAAGTTATGCAATGATCAACTATGGAATTTTTAGGTCTAAAACCTATGTGCCCTTTAGCACGCTTATCTCTTTCTTCTGCCCACTTGCTAATTTTATTTTCTAGCATGCTTCCAAATAGCTTTGCAAACAAAGGGTTTATCATGATGGTCCTATAATTGGAGGGATTATTGACGTCTCCGCTCTTGAAAAGAGGTATTGCCAGACTAGTTGACCAATCTGTGGGGAGCCCTTGTTGTATGATGTTGTTGAAGATTTTTGTAACGTGAGGTGCAAGAATCTTTGAGCCCCACTTTAGATATTCTGTTTGGAGTTCAGCTAAGTATTTTGCTTTTCCAACACCCAAATTCTTGATACCCATCTCTACCTCTTATACCGTGAAGAGTTCAGTATCAGTGTTGACCAAGGGGGGAGGGTCAACCTTGGGAACTCGCTCATAGAGTTGTCTTGCATAATCAAACCATTTAGAAGCTGTAATATTATTTCCAATTTGTATCTTTTTCGGTTGGAGCCCCTTCCAAAATAATTTGGGATTATTTTTCCCAAGGAAGATTAGTTCTTCCCTCCTTGAAACCATGAAATCAACCTTTTTGTTGCTTAATAACTGCTTGTACGATTTGAGCTTTATGTTATCCTTGTTTGACTCTTTCCACATTCTCCTTGACTTTTTGCATTTCTCGTCAAACCAAGCATTAACCGGAAAGCAATTTGTTTCAGACTTCTTAATTTTTGTTCTTTTGCACTTTGCAAGTGCGCATTGAATTAAATGTGTTAATTCATGACTATGAAGGCTGTGAATTGTAATTTTCTCATTCTCAAAGAGCCTCTCTAGCGTCGTTTTGAAGGTATTACAATTTTCTGGCATCAAAAGAATTCTGCCCTGTGGGAGATTTTGTTGGACATGCTAAATTTTTTACTCTAATTGTTTTTTCCAAATCCAAGAGAAACATAAATAAATTGGCTTGTGATCTGATTTCAAATCCCACAGCTGATCTCAAACCAAAACTTTTTCCATTTTCTCACACAAACCGTGCGAGCAAATTACATAATCTACCACACTTGCTCCATTGTAAGTATTGCAAGTGAAATTACCGGACTTTGCCCATCTAGTCAAGCCATTACAAATGACTAAATCAAAGGCCCCACATAGAGTAAGCAATTGTTCACCAAAGAGATTGCAACCCTTGTCCTCTGAAATTCTTTCCCACCGATGATTACTTTCTTCTGTAAGCCAAATAGGGTCACAATCATCTTTACAACAAAGAATCCTAGCTTGCTCACTTGCAGTCCTAGCATTGAAATCATCCACTATAAGGACTTCACCTAGTTGCGAATATGTTGCAATATCCGCTTTTAAAGCTGCAAATGGGTCTTTGTGGTCAAGCCCTCTACTTTGTGGATTTTTGAAACCTGTGGCGCAAAATAGCATGTTGCAATTCTGACGTGGTTAACATTTTCTGATATTTTAAACCAAATGAATTGCTTATTTGAGTCTTCTTGTTCTAACTGAATAGGACGACCTTCTTTCTCCCTTACTAAAACCATGATACCCCCATGCCGTTTGCCATTCCCTGCTGCCTTGTTCCACACTGCTATCTTCCAATATCCTTCAGACAAAGGTGTCTTGCACCCTTCATGCTCATGTGTTTCTATGAGGCAAATTATGTCTCTATTTTCCGCAATAGGCCCTAATCCAGGTCCTCGTCTCCATGGGTAACCTCTGCATTTCCAACAAACTAATCTTAAGGAAACCTGGGTGTGACTTGATTGCTATTTATTTTGACATGCAAGACTCACATTTGAGTCTTTGTCTCTATTTTCCCATACCGACCTTGCTTTCTGATTTCCTGTTGAAGAGTTTATTGCCTCTTCTTTATTACCATCTTGCTGCTTTGTTCTGGAAGGAGGTCCAAATTGCGCTATCACAACTTTGTCTTTATAAATCCATGCTCTCTTTCCTTCATCTCTTGCTGCCCTAACCTTTAAAATTTCCTCCCTTCTTTCCTCCTGTTGTTTTACAGTTAAATCTTCTTCTAAGAAAAAACGAGAACCCCTCAAGAGATGTTTCTTGTTTATAATATTATATTTATCACACAAGCTAGGCATAATGACTTTTATGGGCCTGGCTCTCTCCCCGTTAAACTTACCAACCCTCCATGCTTGACATATTTGTCCTTGCCATAGCAACTTGTCTTTCAAGAAGTCTCTTGCGAGGTTAAGAGTACATTCATTTTTCCCATAGTCTTTCACCCCTTTAATAATTATGTTTGTTGCTCTGTTTTGTCTTTCCTTGCCTTCACTATTTTGCATGTTGTCAACCTGAATAGTTGTTTCTCCTTCTTTATTAGCAAAATTGTTAATAACTTGAGCCCAAGTTTTGGAAACTTTGGTGGAATCTCCTTTCGTTTCTTTTCTTGTGTTCTCTTCATGGTTGTTTATTTGGGCAATCATTTTCCCTTTATCCTGGGATGATTTCACATTCACCACCTCTATACTTTCCACTACAGATTTCTTTATGTTTTGCACATCCGCCTTCATGCGTTGCCATTCTGTCTTCCCTATCAAGAGAGCTTCTTGTAGCAATGTCACTTGTTCTTTTAAAATTTTATTGCTTTCTGCTAACACATTGTTCTCAACCGTTATTATATGAATTTTATGATCTCTTTCCTACCCTTTAGCTTCTAAAACCTCCAACCTTTGTTTTGCATTTAACAATTCTTTCACATAAAGATCAGATGACAAGGTGAGAGGTGTGGATGTGGGGATGTGGGACTATATAAGACAAATCCATCAATGACTTTTCCTTTGGACTTCTTGTTGCCACGTGCTTGTGAAGGAGACTTGTTTGAGTGCTTTTTGCGAAGGGCTCGATTACTTTTCTTTTGAGCCCATTTCTTCCTTGCTTGCTCCCATTTTAGACGGACTATTATTCGTTTTAAAATGCCTCGATATTGTTTGGAATTAACCCAAACCCGCTTCCCAGCTTTGGCGGATGAAGAAATTTTCACTTGTCCTAAATCATTTGTTTCCACATGTTCTGAAATTTCTGGTTCCTTTTGTCATGTTTGAATGCATTAGCTGCTGCTTGCTCGCTGCTCGATACTTTTGCTGCATAAAACTCCCTGCTCACTGTTCACTGCTCGCTGCTCGCTGCTCTCACTGCTGCCCACACTACTCTGCTTTGCTCATACTGCTGACCACAGTGCTCACCATGCTGCTCAATGGTTGGACAAGAACCTCCAGCCAATTCAAACCCAGCTGCTTAATAATTCTTCCATTGTTATGCCAAGCGATATTTCTGTAGACCCGCCAGGTGGATTAAGCCCAAAGACGGCTCTAGAAAAATATGAGCAGTGGTGTTCTATCACTCCAGGGTTTAACATAAAGCTAGGGAACCACTGCCCTGGTGAAAAATCAACAGTTATCCCTGATTTTAGCGCCGAAGTGGTCGATAATAGGGTTTCAGCTGCTGCTCCGCCTCAAAGGAAGTCTTCAAAAAGACAGATGAGACAGTATTTGTGGCTGATAAGAAAAAGAATGAAGCACCCTGCACTTCCTCGGCGACAGTATGGCAGGATCCTTACTGCAAACACAAGAAATCGTCGGTGGCCTTTTCTTGTGAAGTGCTACATATCAGATTGCCCTCAGAAAGCAGCTAGAAAATGTCTAAATAAACTGTGCAGGTCCTGTTACGTTGCTAAAAAGTAAGGAATCGAGATAAGAAGTTAGAACATCAACGCCGAAGGAACGATTAGATGGTTCCCTGTCATACTGAGACATGTGCTGTCTCTCTCTGAGTGTATCAGACAGGGCTGCTAATCAAGCACCTCTCTAGCGAGCGGTAGACCCTTGCTATCTAGCGAGCAGTAGATCCTTCGATGTAGTTCTGATTTATCAGTTAATTATAAAAAAGCTTAATGGCTTACATAAATACCTAGAAGTTGGTTGAGAAATAATGTCAAAATGCCTGGATTGCATAAACTATTCTCAATTCCTCATATTTTGTTTCGCTGTAATTTCGTTGTAGGCTTTGCATACTTGGAAACACCAACCTGAATGTGAAATTCTTCCCTCCAATCTATAAATACTAGAATTGGGCACAAATTAATTGGCTCTTCTCATCATCAAAACGTTGCTTTTAACCTTTATCTCAATGAAATGAAAGATCTTCGACACTAAAAATTTTCTTGAATGACAATTTTTTTGTAAAAAAAAAAAATTAAGAATCAAAATTTTCAGAAATGAAAAATTTCTGGTTAAAAAAAAATAAGATCAAAATATTGGAGTGTTTGAATGGTGGAAATGAATTCAGCACCATCAAGAACCCGTGGGCACCCAAAACTCTAAAGTTTGACAAATGTAACCCATACTTTCAAAAAATTCCACCGAATTGTCATAATCTTGCTAGAATTGTGGGCTCTTTAGACTACGCACTAGTGGAAAAGTTTTGTTACGATTTTACCGATATTGTTCAGTTTTGTGGATTGGTTGGATATTCCTTTTGCAGACTATTCAAGGGCTTCGTTTTTAACTTTTCTAGGTAATTATCAGTGTTTGACAAACTCTATTGTTGCCATTTGCATTTTCATTTTCTTGTATGCCACAATTTAAGATAATCTCTATGTTTTCATTGGAGGAAATGTACACAAAATGGCCTTTTGAATAACCTTTTTATGATCTTTGTTCATCCAAAACATAATCTTCATTACAAAATTTCATTATTTTGTATTTTAATTTAGATTTTATATAAATTTAAAATAACACTACTTATTATTCATGTGTAAATTAAAATACATTGTAAACTAGCATTTGCACCTAATGTTGCAAAGGAAACGCCGTAAGGCATAGTGTGTGGAAGAATATTCAAATGTGAATGGGTTTTTTTGAAAGCAAGGGTCAATGATAATGAGTTTGAATTGAGGAAGCCATGCCGAGAACCCTATTCGGGGGTTAAAGTGGCTATGAAATGGAATAAAAGTAGTCATAAATAACCATTGAACTTGTTTAGATACCTTAAGGATTGCCTAGTTGAAGGTGAAGTTAAACAAATGAATTCACGGGAACAACAACTGGGTATCCATATCAATATACAAAATATTAAGGAGAGGTATGTTAATCTTTTCAAACAACATTCTAATGTATTTGCCTAGAAATATGAAGACCTTAAACCACATCACATTGTGATGAACTAAATCCCTTCCAGGATATATTCCTTATGATGCAAAGAAGCTACTAGTGGTTGATAAGGAGGTGAAAACAAATGCTTGGGGTCATGAAGAAGCTTTGTATTGTCCTCCAATCAACATTGTTCCTATGCCTATTATATTCCATGGAAACATCATACATAGAGACATCTCTTGCTCATTACTCCTAGTATGGTAATATTGAATAACTTTGCCTGTGTCACAAATCATATAAAAAGGGATTTTAGTTAGCTCCGTGGTCCTTGGAGAATAATAATATATACAAATTTCATCCATCATGGCCTCTCAATGGTCCAATTACTTAGCTAATTGCAGATCTATCTTGAAGCATTCTATATGATGCCACTTTTATTACAAGGATGCAGAAATTAGATTTTAGAATGGGAATTGTGCTCTAGCATTATTTTCATTCAAGCGGCATTTGTGCCAGTTATGTCTTTTGAACAATTATGGTTATTCTAAATGGTAATGCTGTGTCAAGTAGTATGTGCTAGCATTTTTATTTTTATGATGAAAGCTGCATATTATGTCAGTATAAACAAGCATAATATGATTTTCATGCTACACTGCAATTTTTTTTATAGGCATTGAATTGTTTTTCTGCAGAGTATCCAGAAGTCTGAATGCCCTAAAGAATTGGAGCCAACAGACAGGAGGGTTCCAGTACATGTCAATCTAATCAAGAGGGATGAAGACTGTCCTGTATGTTTTCATTCCATTGCCCAATTCATGGCATGCTAGTTTTTCTAATGTTATGGTGTTCATGCATGTGCTGTTATACTAATTGTGAAGTGGGGGAATTTAGTTGTTTCATACATTGCTTTTATGACATTTAAATTCGATAAAGATCAAATCACTGTCCTAGATATATTGTCTGTGTGTCAAACGTCAGTGGCTTTGCAGCTGTTGAATTTTTTTTTCTGTTTGCTTAGGTGGTCCAATGCATGTTTTGAGTGTAGGGAAGTCTGAAATTTTGTTGACTGTCATTCAATGCGCTTAGGAAGTTCTGCTGTTGGAAAGTTTGATTAGGCTGCATTGAATTAAGCAAGGCTGAAACATTATTGTTGACGTTGTAGTTGTAGTTGTTCTGCATGTTGTTGAATCTCTTTGCAAGGTTGGTTTCATCGTCCCCATATGCTAAGGAGAGGGTCCTCTTGAGAGAATTGAATTTGTTGTCATTCTCCACTGCTAATTCTTCTTGTTTTGGGACAACTTTGTGTCAGCAATCGCTATTGTTGTCATTGTTATTGCTGAAATTGTTGTGAGAGAGATTGGAGGACTGGACTTGAGGTAGTCTGTTGCTGTATCCATTGCCATCCATGGCTTCATCGTTTAAAAAACCATCTATGAAAGGATCGCCACTCTCCAACAACCCACTAAAAGAGGCAATTTTGGGCAGTTGCAGTTTGTTTTGCTAATCAATATCAGGCAAAGAAGCCATCACTTCATATGCACTTGGTGATTCATCTCGTTCTACCCCTTGTACTCTCTGAGAATTACCATTTTTCTTGTAAATTCGGCACAACACCCAATCATCAAGTTGGAGAACAGAAGTGCCATAAAAATCAACAATACCAATTTTAGT
Source organism: Pinus tabuliformis (assembly GCA_031772625.1). Taxonomy (NCBI): domain Eukaryota; kingdom Viridiplantae; phylum Streptophyta; class Pinopsida; order Pinales; family Pinaceae; genus Pinus; species Pinus tabuliformis. Next base: position 681,249,586 of record CM062818.1, on the reverse strand, counting down.
TGAATGAATCAATTCCTATTCATAAATAATCCAAACACAAGAACTGTGGAAGGAAAATAATTCATATTGATCAATATTCAAGAATACATCACTTTGTAGGGTGTGTTATTTGTATTTACACAAATGATTTTTTTATTCAATCAACTATGCTATTCTCTGTGCTTGGTTCCTTCATCACCACCATCATTGGAAAATTCATTTCCCTCTTGAAGTATGAAACGAGTAGCAATTCCCAATTGATCTCACACTACCCCCACAAAGAAGCTAGCAATCCTGATATACAAATCGAACCAACCATCCTGTCAAGAAATCCATGTAGTTCTCAATCTATAGCTTTGATAACCCAAAAATCAAATCTTTTATATCTAATATGCACATAAATTATCACATTAATATGTCTAGGTCTCATTCTAAGATCTTTACAGATTTGATACAGAGGTAAACTAGATTTTTCATACTATGACAAGCAATATTAGCAAGTCTTGGAGTCTCTGTTATGTAATGTCTCCTCCTTATTTGATAGAGTTGAAGCTGTATGAGCATCGACTGCACTGAAGGGATCATCCAATAGATAAATATCAGCATCGTTATATACTGCTCTAGCCAACTGAATCCTCTGTTTTTGTCCTCCACTCATATTCAATCCTCTCTCCCCAATCTCTGTCATATCTCCATGAGAAAAACTCTCTATATCCTTCTCTAATGCACAAGCTTTTATTGCCTTCTTGTATTGAATTTTGTCCATTGGTTTCCCATAGAGTATGTTATCTCTGACAGTACCACTCTGAATCCAAGCTATTTGTGCCACGTAGGCAACATTGCCATATACTTCAATCTGCACGTAGTCCAATCAAAAAGTTTATGGAAGAATATTTGTATATAGAAAGCAAAAAAGCTGCATCTACAATCTTGTTGAACTATGAAATGGTTACTTTTGCTCAAGAAGAGTAGTTAATGTTCAACTTACATCTCCTGAAATTTTTGGGATTTCTCCAAGAATTGTATATAGCAAAGCATATTTCCCTGATCCCACTGAGCCACAAATTGCTACCTTTTCTCCAGTTTTAATGCGCAGATTTATTCCCTTCAATGTTGGCTTTGTCAATGAAGATTCTGGATCCCAGCTGAGTATGGCTTGATGAATTGCGATGGTATACTGGGATCCGACAAGTGCTTTCCTCACAACAGAATCTGGTCTCAGCTCGTCATCTTGTAAGAACTTGTCCAGACAATCTAAGGAGACTTTAACCTAAATTAATATAGCTAAAAATTTAGGTAGCATTCTCACTGGATCTTGTATCACATAGATTGTTGCAAGCATTGTAAATATGGTTGTGGCAGTTAATGGTGGATCCCCTATGATAGCACACCCAGCAAAAACTATAGATGAAGTAATGATGGGTGACATCCAGTAGAGTATGGTACCATATGTTCTATAAAATTGTGCTAAAGACAACCATTTGAACTCCACAACTCAGAATTTTTCTATCAGCTCTTTAAATTTTTCTTCCCATGCTTGTAGTTTGATTATTTTCATACTATTAAGAATTTCAGATGTTATTCTGAGTCTTTCATCCTGTGCAGTCATGAACTTAGCTTGGCACTTCTGGAGGGTTTTGGCCAGAGGTTTGTTTAGAATGAAAGTAAGAATGATGATGAGCAAACCTGGAATAGCTGCCCATCCAACTGTGGCAAAAAGGATGCCAATTGCTACACATATTTGCAAATGGATGGTCCAACCCCAATGCAGCCACCACAGAAACTCTCCAAAACGATATGCATCTACAGCTATGTAGTTTACAATCTCACTAGTGGCATGTCCTCATCTTCCTAGACTGGACAGCTGAAGTTGTTTCTGATATACAGCTGCCATCAAGGCGGAATGCATTCGCATACCTGTGCGTCTAGAATTGAAGTATTTTTTTTCTGTTTGCTTAGGTGGTCCAATGCATGTTCTGAAAGTACAGAAGTCTGAAATTCTGTTGACTATCATTCAATGTGCTTAGGAAGTTCTGCTGTTGGAAAGTTTGATTGGGTTGCATTGAATTAAGCAAGGCTAAAACATTATTGTTGACGTTGTAGCTGTAGTTGTTCTGCATGTTGTTGAATCTCTTTGTAGGGTTGGTTTCATCATCCGCATATGCTAAGGAGAGGGTCCTCTTGAGAGAATTGAATTTGTTTTCATGCTCCACTGCTAATTCTTCTTGTTTTGGGACAACTTCATATCGGCAATCGCTATTGTTGTCATTGTTATTGCTGAAATTGTTGTGAGAGAGGTTGGAGGACTGGACTTGAGGTAGTCTGCTGCTATTTCCATTGCCATCCATGGCTTCATCATTTAAAAAACCATCTATGAAAGGATCGTCACTCTCCAACAACCCACTGAAAGAGGCAATTTTGGGCAGTTGCAGTTTGTTTTGCTGATCAATATCAGGCAAAGAAGCCATCACTTCATCTGCACTTGGTGATTCATCTCGTTCTACCCCTTGTACTCTCTGAGAATGACCATTTTTCTTGTAAATTCGGCACAGCACCCAATCATCAAGTTGGAGAACAGAAGTGCCATCAAAATCAACAATACCAATTTTAGTTGAATGAATCAATTCCTATTCATAAAGAATCAAAACACAAGAATTGTGAAAGGAAAATAATTCATATTGATCAATATTCAAGAAGACATCACTTTGTAGGGTGTGTTATTTGTATTTACACAATTGATTTTTTTGTTCAATCAACTATGCTATTCTTTGTGCTTTTGCTAGGTTCCTTCATCACTACCATCATTGGCAAATTCATTTCCCTCTTGAAGTATGAAACGAGTAGCAATTTGCAATTGATCTCACACTACCACCAAAAAGAAGCTAGCAATCCTGATATACAAATTGAACCAGCCATCCTATCAAGAAATCCATGTAGTTTTCAATCTATAGCTTTGATAACCCAAAACTCAAATCTTTTATATCTAATATGCATAGAA